>JAMWET010006833.1:232500-919583 GCA_024036415.1 Prochilodus magdalenae | reverse complement strand
TTGCCACGTAAGAGTCTTCTGTCATTGAACGTTTTGGCATTCTCCTTTCTAGGCATTAGCACTGGCCAGTGTTCGGACAGTGTCTGAGCTCAAGGCATTTTTAGATTCTAACCTTCTTGTACTAACTAGGAAACAAATAACATTTTCCTAAATATAACCCATATATCGTCACTGTCCAAACAAAAAACATGTATCTCCATTTTCACTTTGATGCAAAAAACTGCTTCCTTTCCAAATTGTCTCCTTTTTATGTGATTGATGCCTCAAATGTCACAAGGAAGAAGAAGGGCCCTGGAATGGGCCACAGGTCTCTGCCTCCATCAGAAAACTGTGCCTGATTGATCAGAAGCTCTGCATTAACAGGATGTGCAGGTTACGTTGATGATATGCAGCAAGAATTCAGAAATCAAAGTGCTTTAGACTGAATTCTTCTATGTAATACTTTAAAAAAAGAACTGTCTTGTTTGTTTTTACTGTGTTTCTGTTTTATTTTATTTGCCTCTAATAAATTCACCGGACAAAACTTTGAGTTATTAAAACATACACTAAGAGAATTCATACCTCCACAAGCACGGATAACAACTGCCGTGATTCAGTTTGGCATAGACTGGGAAATTTCTGGATGGAGGCCAGCATCACTGTTCACCTCCTGTATGCCTTTCGAAGATGGTACCCATTTGTGCCAGAATGGGTGGATGCCTTTCGCCAAGCACATTTCTGAGGTGAATTTCCCTGTATACGGGATTTTTGCCAACAGCTTTAAGACCCATAATGACAATACGCTTTCATTAAAAAAAAAAAAAAAACAAACCTGCAAATGTAACTACTTCCTTCACCCATGACAAATGCAATCACTCCTTTTGGCCTGTCATTAACATCTGCTTTGGACCCATTTTCCAACATCAGACGAGACATGTCACTACACTGTACCACTCTTCTCAAATCTATGAATCCCATGTCACACCCATCAGGTATATATAGCCTGATCATCCACATGGGATCACCATCCGTTACCTACAACACAATTGTGACGTACAGTGATACGCGCGTGGGTGGGCCTCCTGCATCAGGTGGTATTATACTAGATATAAATATTTCTGTTGTTATTTCGTAGCTAAACGTCAATAAATATCTAGTTTGTCTCTCATTGATCAGCAAAAGAGACACAAAAAAAGTAGTAATCGACAAATATCAAGCGTAGTCTCTAATGGGTGTGATACGGCAGGTGGGTCGTAAAAAGGTGTGGGAAGAACACTCACAGGCAAGGGTCCAATAGAAGGGAACAATAAAATGTATGCACATCAGTGGAAGTATGTGAAGTTGCTGTGGGGGGTCTAAAAGCAGAGGAAGAGGATGTTAGACAATAGGGGTCGAAGTACAAGTCAAAGCAGGATGGTGGTCAACTGCAGGAAGACTATGAGGCGCAATTAAGTGTGAGAGATGGCTATAAGGGTTGCAAGGAACATGACAGTGAGTGTGTGTGTGTGGGTGGTGGAGGAATAAGGAAAACACGGCGTGCGTCACATGCACATGCACGTGAGCCTACGAGTAGATGGGTTGAGGGGTGGCAAACAAGTAAAGGAACAAGTCACAAAAAGGTGAGGACGGGAGGAGAGTACACAGGAACTAGATGCACAGTGAGGAAAAAAATCACGAAGACAACAGCGGATAGAGTGCAAACAGACGGACCAAAAAATATGACATCTGACCCCAAGGTCAATCAATAGAGGGTACTCCACAGTCACTGCAACTGTACTGCGTCGATCGCCGTGCGCGTGTACACTACACTTGATCACACACACAGTCAGAGCTGAAGGCCTAGCAATTCTATCTTACACCACTGTACTAAGTGCACATACCGCCATTTCAGTGCTGAACACACCACAGTCATACACACATTACTAGCGTTTCACAATAATGGCAACGAAACAATGTAACAAGTTGATATACAAGACAAGCAAAGGGACACAAACAAACAACATCACACTCACGATCAAGCTCGCAAGAACTGGGCAGACGTGTAATGTAAGACCAATAAAAGAGGCAGCTAGGCGGCAGGTACACAGGTACAAATCGAGATAGCACTGTGCGGTAGTGTTAGCGCAATTGAAGTGGTGTACATCATGTGAACACAGTAACACATCGGACCAACACTCGAAAGGTAAAAAAGAAGTAGAGGTAAAGAACTGTAACGCAGAAGAGAGCCTGGGGGGCGGGATGTGTAGGAGTGTGGGTAAAATGGTAAGTGGGTGAGAGATCAAAAAGACATGGTGAGGGGAGGACGCAAGGGGCAAAAAGTGCGTCAGACAAACGGGAGGACAAACGGACGGGAAGCACAGACTACGCAAAAAGGTCTCTAAAACAAATCAGAAGAATGTGAATGAGAAAAAATTAATGGAGATTAAAAAAGTATGATCTGAAATGTGACACACTATAAAAGGCTGAACTTAGGTAGAAAAATGGAAGACACTAAAGTAGTGTCTCTCACACAACGAAGAACAGAGTGTGGGAGGTTAGGACAGTATAATGGTAGGGAATGGAGGGAGCCAAAATAGGTAAAATTTGGAAGAAATGTTGAGAGGGACAAAGGTAAAAGAGTCTATATGAGTGAAGATAACATGATATATTAATAATATAAGAAGAGGGAATAGAACTTATATGGTGTATCTGCAATGGCTATGTTGACAAGGCAAATAAGAAAATTAATGACTGTATAGTGCACTAATATGGCTATGTTGGCTAAACATCAGACACTGCCATATAGACTATATAGTGCACTAATATGGCTATGTTGGCTAAACATCAGACACTGCCATATAGACTATATAGTGCACCAATATGGCTATATTGAATAAATATTATACTCTGGAATATACATTATGTAATGCACTAATATGACAATACAGATTAAATTTCAGACAGCCATATACACTTAATAGTTCACTAACATGGCTATATTGATTAAATATCAGACTCTGCATTACTATGGCTGTACTGATTAAATATCAGATTTCATTATTTACATTATATTGTGTATTTGCCATGGCTATATTGACATACAAATCAGACCAAATAGACTGTATAGTGCACTAATATGCAGACACAGCCATATATTCCTATATTTGTGGCATCACATCATATTGGCTATACTGACTAAATATCGAACTCTGCCATATACTCCATATAGTGCACTAATATGGCTATACTGACTAAGTGTCAGACTTATCAAATTACTTGACTCGAGTCAGATTTGAGTCGCAAAGTTAAGGACTTGAGACTTGCTTAACTAACACTGATAAAAGACTTGACTTTAACTTAGTATTCATGACTTGAGACTTGGCTTAAACTTGAGGTAGATGACTGATATATATATATATTCAATATTTGCATTTTTATGGATTTTTATTGAATCATGATTGGGTGATTTTAGTTGCATCACATTGTGGATGAAATTAGTAGTAATAGGAGAACAGCAGTATGGAGGATCTGCGGGTCAAACATTAGTGACACGACCATCACAACCAACTTTATCCGTCACTACACAACCCACCTTGTGTCGTTTGGGTAATGGAAGGTTGAGAATTGCACAGTGGAGAATAATGTAACTAAACTCTACAGGCTCCACGTTTAACTCCTGCTCCATGACTGCACTGACCTACAGTCAGCTGTTCTGCTGTTACCCTGAGAGAGATTCAAAAGTTTCATTCTCGAGCTCAGTAAAATTAATCTCAGATATTCGGTGAGTATTCACGTTTTACATGACTAATTGCCTCAGTCTCTCTGTATTGTTTAAATATGCTTAGAAAACAATGGTGTTCATTTGGTGTTTAGTAGTTTTTTCAAATAACTATTTGACTTTTTGACTATTTTGGCTTTTTGTGCAGTTTAGCAGTGATACAATGATATAGTGTCATCTGAGAAGCACCTTCAACAGATGAGTTAAAAGGTCAAGAGGAAATCAAACAGTGTTAGTTAATTTTGAAAATATATTTCAGTTCTTTATGGTTGCTGTCTGATTTAAATGTGGAACTGCAGTTGGAGCCTCATAACTCCATATGACTTGACTTGACACTTGCTTGACTTATAAAGGACTTGACTTGGCTTCCTTAAATCTTCATGCATTACCTTGACACTTGGGTGGAAACTTTAAGGTTAGGATTTGAGACTTGCTTGTGCCTTGCACATGTGTGATTTGCTCCCACCTCTGCTAATATTGCTATACTAACCTCCACCATAATAATCATTATATATACACTACTATGGCTATAAACTATGGTCCTAAACTCTGCTGAATGCAGTATATATTGCACTATCGCAGCTTTACTGACTGTCTCCCAGACTCTCCACTATTTACTATTTTGCAGGTGTGTCTGAAATCAAAGTGGAGACTGCCCAGTGCACTCTTACAATCATACAATGCAGTGCATCAGACTATACAATACAGCTGTAACTAATCAGACTGTTTGTGTAATTGATTATCCAGTTGGGTACATTTTAATGAATTGATTAATCAAACTATTCAGTCCTCTTAATTTCTTTTGTCTTTGCCACTATCATTTAAAATTCTGTCTGTACATGCCACAAGTGGTTTCTTCTATCACAGTGCAGCAAAGAATCTCCAGAATCTCCCCCTATACTCGCTGTACTGTATTGCACTCTGTCTGAATGATATGACTGGACAATATGCTGACCATATAAGTAGGTATATACTGTAGTATATATAGGCAGTATATAAGTATATATATATATATATATATATATATATATATATATATATATATATATATATATATAAATTAGAGCTATAAGTATTTTAGAGCTTATTTGTAAAGTAAACAATGCATAATTCTTTGTTCCATGATTGGATGTTTTGATGCCTATCTAATAGACTATTCGTTACAGCCCTAGAGTTCAAACAATGTATTTATTTAATTATGAACTTCCCATAATACAGTTATTCAGGCATGTTCAGGCATATAGCACGACAAATAACAGAAAAGTGATTAGGAGGATAATTTCTGTTCTCCAAAATATTGTGCTAGACTGAGCTCAAATGTAGGGAATAGTGATTATGGGCCATTCTGAACACATCCAGAAAACCACAAGCCTTGGAGAGTGACAAAGCATGGCTCAAAATAACACTGATACACAGTCAAAAGTCACTTAGAACAGGTAGGTAACAGGAAAACCAACCCAGTGGAAGCATGATGGTGAAAAAGAACAAAACATTTCTGCACCTAAGATATTTCTATGCAGGTAAAGCACATGCATTATCATATTTATTACTGAGTCCAGCTCTGCAGAGAGCCGCGTCTTGTAATTCAAAAAGTGTGGCCTGGAACAGGAGAGTTAATGACATTCAATGAAGCCTCGTTGTGTCTTTCAATGGATGCAATTACACACACACACATGCACACATAGCTATGCAAGTAACATTCAGCATTTTGTTCCCCCAGTGATTTTGATTGTTTACTCAGCCCTCAGCCAATGAATCTTTTGTTTATGGTTGTTTATGACTTCACATGTCTGGAATACCTGCAAAATTGCTTTACAAAGCTTTGAATTCCCTTCATTCTCCAATGCTTAGTTAAAACAAGCTCAACATGCACACACATGCGCACACGCACACACACACACACACTCAAGTAACCGGTAATTGGCTAGAGCCATAATTTCTCTGCATAGACAAATTAGTAATTGTCTTGAGTAATACGCAATAATTTTCTTGTAGGAGACATAGCTTGTCACTGCTCATAAAACCAATCATGGGTCCTTATTCAAAGTGCTGAAGAGATCTGATAGGTCTATAGAAGCTCCACCCCTCACTCGAGGAGCAATGAGGAGAAATTATAAATTAAGCTCTAAAATGCTCAAATGTTGCAGGTATGCTTGTTATGCATAATACCTGCCTTGAATTTTTTCATAGTACTTTGCGTTAGGATCATTATCAGAATTGTTTTACACTCGCCATAAAAAAAAGCAGAACATGCTATTGGTAAGGAAGATAAAGGTTACCAGGAACAATGAATCATGATAAATTTAGACTGATATGGACAATATTTAATGAGCTACAGATACAGAAGTAGTGTTTCTCAGTATGGCATTGGACCACCATGTTTGCAAATGCAACATGCCAGACATCTCATCTCACATTTCATTCCTGTTGGTTGATTCTTTGTGAGCAACTATTTTGGCAACTATTCTTTAGATGATGAATGTATTTGAGGAAATAGGGGTGCACACATATAACATACTAAACAGACCAGATGATATTTAAGGAAATTTTTATATTTTAAAACAAACATGACACATCTAACTATAATATAAACAACTGAATATACAGAATGAAGTTCAGTGTTCTTCCACATCCATTAGTGTCTTCTGAAGTGAAAAAACTGCAATAAACTGAGAATGTAAACTAAAAATTTTTAAATTAAATAACTCATGAAATTAAATAACAATGGAAGTGCAAAGATATGTTTGCATATACCAATAAACATATTTTTCAGTTCTAGCATGTAGCAATATTACAGTTAAAAGAGCAATTTGTAAAATGGTATAATCTGTCGAACATACTCTACACATAGGGGGCAAACTAGCACCTCAAAGTTGTGGCATCTACCACTTTCATAAGGAAATGCACAGTCCCTGCTGCTTAGTGTTAGTGTTAACAGTTGTTTACTTATGGGTCTAGAGGAGAGTCTTGAGTGGTGGAAAGCAATGGCAACATTAACTCTTGTAATGCTCCTGTTTATATCACTAGTTTTGTTTGCTGGCAAACGTGGTTTCTTGACAAACAGGTTGCAGCAGTCACTTTACAAAAGAGTTTCAGCCATTGTTGTCTTTATTTTCTTAATCTGTCCTTAAATAACACCTACATAACCTTGCGACCCATTACTTTAGGGTATCAGATGATTTAACTGGGAGCGGAACCTTTAACATGATTCACAAGAGGTTAGAAAACACATAGGGGCAGTGGTACTTATTATTCCCTTCATGTTAAACAGATTTGACTCAACGCTACAGCAACTGTCTGTCGCCAGTAGAATGTCTTATAACATAGGAGGATGGGCCATAGCTAGCAGGTTAGCATGTTCATCTTTAGTCAACGGCTCTTCGAGACATCTTTGACATTCCATCACAATGGGTATTTCTATACATCCTGTTAATACCTTTGATTGATTTGTTTACTTGGGTTTAAACTAAGAATTATACAAATTGCACTTTTAATGACATACTGTAAACAGACAAGATGTCTATGACATCTTGTTGATATAGGTTATTGTTTTTAATAATGCACATGAAATCTGCTTGATTTCCTCCAGCAGCCCCCCCTTATGGTCAAACTTCAGTTTAGTAAATGCAAGTAAGTGAGTGAGATAGTGAACTACAGGCAATGTCAATGAGATAACTGTCATCTATAAAGAAGAGTAATGTGCTTATTGCAGGCAGTTACCAAAGAATACGTTTGTTAGATATAGTGGTTTATCGGTATAGCTCTCCCTGTGGCAGTTTTGTGAGATGCATATGGTAGCTGGCCATGTTCTGCCATTCAATATATTAATACATAACAGTAATAATACATGTTATTTTTTTCATTCCCACACATGGCTTACATTAATGACTTGGTTGGTTTACCTGGTAGGCAAAAGTGAAATATTGCCCTAGTTCTCCTATAGCCTAATAGAAAGTATTGTCTCTTACCCTGTTTCCCTTTCTTTCCTAAAAGATCCATCCCAGCACCGCAGAGTCAGAGAGTTCTAGTAAACACACATGCCAAGAGCACACACTCACAGCAATGCGTGCCACCAGTCCATTCTTGGAGCCCCGTACTCTTTCCTGGGATGTGGGAACACCTCACCACATGCGGCATCAATTCTTGCACTGCTGGGAGCAGGGACAGCATCAGCAGCACTTCCTTAGTGGCTATCCGTTTTTCCCCCCGACCCTTACACCTGCTGCATGTGCAAACTCAGCCTTGCCCCGCCACACCACTAGAGCCTGCCCAAATTGCTTCTGAAGGGCCACTGCAAACGCAGCTCTGCTCTGCCAGCAGGTCCTCACAGCCGGACACTGTCCAGGCCTCCTCGCCAGCTGTTGTCCCTTTAGTCGTCCAAAGGGAGCCGGGCTCTGCTGTTGAGCCTCCCCACTCGTTGCTCTTTATTGAATGCAGCAGCAGGGGAGACCCACTGCTCAGGGCTGACTGAACGGCCGAGATAGCAGGCAGGTCAGTAACAGCCACACATCTCGTGGTAGATACTAGCTCCAACAAAAACCACCCCAAGCCCAGCACAGCCCAGCGAAACAAAGCATAACCAAGACTGCTGCACTATTATTCACAAGTTTAATCTTTTCTTATTGCTGCTGTGCCACCACCCGTGGTGCTTCATGGTCCACGCTGGGCCTTCCAAGCTGTAGTGTAGCAATGCTTCAGTATTTTTTCTCATAACTACAAAATATTAACGTTTTAATCTCAAGGACTTTAGTGTCCAAATATACATTCTCCAAATGGGCATACAGACATGTATAAGGGTCATGTATCTTCCCTGTCGGGTAAAGCCAGGACTACAATTCATGTTCTTTGTTTTTCCATGATTTCTTTGTTTTACCATCTCTTACAAAATGTATTCCATGAAGATTGGACCAATTGGCATGCTCCAGAATCACATGGAAATAGAATAAAAGTTGAGATTTGAAATGTAGTATATAGAATGTGGTATATTACTGCTTAAACAAAGTCATGGTCCTATAAAATTTTATAGGAGGAGATAAAAACTAAACCTGAAAAGATGTTTTTATTTCAGCATTAGTTGAAATGAGACTTTATTGCAGGTCATTTTGAAGCTTTTCTATTCATCTTTTCATCATGAAATGTTTACGCAGTGCAAAGGACAGCTGGTGCTTTCAAATAGGTGTCAAAAAATCAATGGGGTAACAAGGTTTTGATAAGATAGTGGTGATACGCAGAGCAAAGACCAAAAGAGAATCCTTTCTGGGCATGGGCAGTAAATAGGTTTTGAGAAAATACGGAAAGTGGAAATAAAAAGAAATCCGGTAAGGCCTTCATCTGGACTGTGTGTTCTGATGAAGCTTTGAATGCCACTGCTGTTCTACAGTCAGTCTGCGCACAGGCAGCGTCACTTTGTTTGTTTGTTTGTTTGTTTGTTTGTTAGATGCTCCGTTTGCATTCAGGCCATGCACTGCAGATTCTTCCTGTGACCCGCATCTATCTGGGTTACTTGTGCAGGTGTGTGTATCTGTAACAGACAGAATCTGGTCCTGTTATACATCACCTTGGTGAGTGTGCTGTTTGGAAGAGAGGAGCGATAGAGGGAAGAAAGCGAGAAAGAAAAGAAAAGGAGGCAGGTTTCAAATTTGGAACAGAAGAGGAGCATTAGACTGTGTTAACAAGAACATCTTGGTGTCTCTCCAAAGTGCACATTTGGCTGTTGATTGAACAGTCATAGACGTGATCTCCTACCAAGTAATTACATCTGGAGACACACATTTGGCTTAAATGTGGGTGGGAATGTAGACATATTAGGCTGGCAGCAAACTCTCAAAGTAGCTCAAAGTAGCAGTGATGACTGGCTTGTCAACCTCACTGATTCTGGTAACTGCTTACTTTGACTGGAAGTTGTCTATTTAAATCTCAATGGATATACACAGGCGAGTCACATTATTATGATCACATCATACTTTCGATGGCAGCAGTGCATAGCTCATGAAAGAAGTCACTATGGCATTCTCTGGGCCAACTAATCCATGTGGAAGGCACTCTGAACGGATTTGGCTATGAACCCATCCTTGCAGATCACGGACAGCCATACATGCTGACTGCCTTCCCTGAGGGCAGATGGGATCTTCTAGCAAGACAATACAACATCTCACATGTCTAGAAATGTCCAACACTGGTTGGAAGAGCTTAATCAAGACTTCCAAGTGTTACCCCGGCCCCTATAACTTCCTAAACACACTTAAGCATCTGTGGGACAACCTCGTTCATCGTGTTTGCTCTATAGATCTTCCCCCATGCACCCTCCATCAGCTGTGGGTAGCACTGCCATCAGCATGGTTCCAGATAACTGTGACAACCTACCAGGACCTTACTGAGTCACTCCCAGCCCACCTGTCTGTGCTGTACGTGGCGGTTACTACTTTTAAATAAACTACTATTGACTAGTTAGCTTTTAGTCCTTAACCTTTTGTCTCCAATTCCTTTCTTAAAAGGCTGGACTGGTCTAGAATAGTCTCAAAAGTGTCACTCTCTTTTACCTTGTTCATTTGTAAAGTCACATTAGCACAATCCATTCTGTCATATAATTCGTAGGACTAGATTCTGGCAAGTGTAGTGACTGTTGCCCACCTAAATGCCGTCTGATGTTTGATTGTGTTTCAATGTCTTTCAGCAGGCAAGAAAAGTCCTACTAAACAATAATACTTCAGCATGTGCACACACACAGTCCACCTCTTAGTCACACTCTTTGATTAGGCATTGACAAACCCTTGACACCCAACAACACCTGGTTGCTGTTTCATGCTTTGTTCCTTCTCAGACCACAGTTGATAATGTTCAGTCATAATGTTTTGGCTACTTAAAAGTCAAGTATGTATAAAATTTTATAAAATATATTGTATTTGTATATTGTATGTATAGGCATCTGTAAGTCATGGTACCAGTATGATATGGATTATACCCTGGACACCAAAGGACTGGTGTCAAGCCCTGTTACTAGGACACTTCATGGTCCTACACTAGACATTGAACTGAACAAACCTTGGTGTATGTATGCTTCAGCCATAGGGAGATGGTCTGAGGCAGGTTTTCTCAACCTCTAGGTGAAGGCAGTGGTTTGCAGTGGGCCAGAAATGTCATATATAACCATATTAACCTTATATTAAGTACATTAATACATGCATTTTAATGTACACATGTGCAAATAAAAACATTGCAGTAGCAGGCTAATTGAACATCTTCAGTTTGAGACAACATAACTGCTGGCTAATCACTGATGGATATGTTTCTTGGGGTGCATTCACATCTCCTGTATTTGAATTTGGACAAATCATAATTTTAACATATTAAATTTCTTGACTTTGAAGTTGATTGTTTTTTTTTTTGGTGGGCAGCTATGCTTTAGTTATTATAGTTATTACCAGGTGGGCCTTGGGGCAGAAAAGAAGGAGAACCCCTGGCCTGTAGGATTTATGAAGCTGAGAGTCACCAAGTTCACATGCTTTCAGGACCATGTCACATAGTTTTCTTTAAGCAGAATGGGAACTGGAAAGTCAATTCAACTGGAAATTCTCAGGATTTTGACAAACTACCTGTTTGGTGATCGCTGTTGGCTGATGCTCATTTACTGCTAATTTAATGTGACTGTTTTAGGTCTAAACAAGCATTCTCCAATGACACAATTGTAGGAAAATCTAAGTCTATTCCAAGTGGCCATGGTTTACACCGAGGACAGTGGGAAGGGCGAAATGGATGATGCACCAAATTAAGCAGACCGGAACTCAACCGCTTTTCTCCCCAATCACTTGTAAAGGCATGCATCATTGTGGTTTACCTTGTATACAGATTAATATTCAGTGACATCAATGTTAAGTAAGATGGAGGAGAATATTAGAGTCCAACTCTAAAGATCTATAAAAACACTTCACATCCAGAACTGTAAAACTGTAGTGTAATTAAGTTTTAAAGATCTATTACAACAGCTTCGACCCTTGGCTGAACAACCCACTCCTAAGAAAGGCAATTCTAAAGCATGGCAGTTCTAAAGATCTATAAAAACAGCTCACATACAGCACTGACCAACACAACTCCATGTTCACATTTCAAGCTTTGTTGCCTATTGCTGAGTTTTGCTAACTTGCTGATTCCCTTTTGTGTGACTTAATACTGTCATTAATGTGAACAAACCTGCACGACATACATAATGAATAACGACCAAACTAACCAGCAGAGTAAGGCTGCATCCAAAACAACTTATTACCATACAGTAAAGGATGAAATGAATGAATGATAGACAGAAATTTCCTTATCTTTTCTATGCATGCCTTAATAGTGTAGAAAACTGCTGCAATTTCAGCATCAAACATCAATCTCTTTACTTGTCGGCAGCGTCTCCACTCTTAACTCTTGTTTTGCTTCTTTTCACTTCACTTTTCCACTTTATTTGCTGTTGGGTGTGGATTCTTGGCAGAAGGCAGTAAGCTTCAGCTATTGTTATGCTCATTGTTCATTTCATTGGCTACCTATACCTAAATAACTTAAATGAGAGCTGTATATTAAACACAATTGACTAGATGACCTCTTCGGGTACAAAGTGGTATTACGAGTCTGGGCGTGCTTGGCCTAGCTGGTTAGCTCGTCAGTCTAGGTTGATGGAAATATCATCATCATTTTCTCATTGTAGTTCATTTTGGAACTTAAGGTAATCAGATTTGTTCCAGTTCAGCCTGGTTATGTGAGCAAAGCCTACAGATCTGTAACAGCTCACATCCACACTGTTCACAAGGACATTCTTGTATCCTTCTTAAATGAATATGCTTAGTAAACCAGTTATTTCCTTTCATTGTACATCCTTTTAAAAGTACACAGACGTGCAGAAGCAGAAGTTTCAACTATTCCAGAGAAATGTTTTTGACGCCCAGAAGTCCTTGTGAACGGTGTATGAGTTTGTGTGTGTCCTCTTACTATCAAAGGATCCATCCATGTTTGCTTTGATTGACCCTTCTAGCCATTGTTTGACAAGGTCAAGGGAACACCCAGCTCATAGTACTAGGGTCAAAGGTCAGTGATGAGATCAAACTGGCTGGTCTGACCTGTGCTGCTATGTTGGAAGACACAATTGTCCTTCAACAGCGACAAATCATAGCTGATAAAAGTAACTATATACTTCACCATCTTTTTTCACAATATATCATAACTGTAATATAAAAAAACACGTTTTTACCTTTATTTAAAAACACCAGGTGCCCTTCATACCATATCATGATGAATGGACCAACTGAAATGGCCTAGAATTTCTTAGCATGCTATTAAACCCAGTAAACTTTTTTTCATCTCTGTTGCAGTTACTATTTTGAAGATGAAAGGTTTTGTTATGACACTAACAGTATATTTTTTCCTAATAACTACTTTTGAAAATAAAAAAGTGTGAAAAACCTTTTAAAGGCTTAAAGAACCTTTGCATAGGGTTAGCTGAAGGTTAGCTAAAGTAAATGTTTCCCTCCAATTTATCCTTGGACCTTTATATTATATGGATACATGGAAATATTTTTGAAGGGAACTAAAGTGGTTTCTGTTTAGCATTGTGCAAAGGACCCTTTACATCTATTATACTGTTTAAACCTTAAATATAAGTGGATATAACTCTTAAATGCATGTCTGTGTAACCCTTGAACGCATGTCTGTGTAACCCTTGAACGCATGTCTGTGTAACCCTTGAATGCATGTCTGTGTAACCCTTGAATGCATGTCTGTGTAACCCTTGAATGCATGTCTGTGTAACCCTTAAATGCATGGGTCTATAATTCTTAAATGCATGTTTGTGCAACTCCTACGTGTGTGGGTGTTTAACTGTAAAATGAATGTGTGTACAACACTTAAATGTGAGTTTGTGGAACTCCTAATGAATGTGTGTTGAACTTTTAATGCCATGGGTGTTTAACTCTTAACTGTATGTCTGTTTAACTCTTGAATGCAAGGGGATATATGTCTTAAATGCATATCAGTGGTAACCTTGAATGCATGGATGTTTACCTCTTAAATTGTTGGGTGTATAACTCTTAAATACATGGGTGTATAACTTTCAAATTCATGTGTGTAAATGGGTGTCAGTTTAACCCTTAACTGCATGAATGTTTAAAAATGTAATGCACAGATCTCTAATGTTTAAAATGCTCTTATGCATGTGCTAGATATACAAGTGTTTAACCATTAAATTCACAGGTATTTTGCCATTCATTTACATTACATCCTAGTACTTATATATCTATCTTAACCTGACCTACAAGCTGACATGACAGTGTAAAATAAAATTATAAAAGAAATGATTTTGTTAGCTTTTCAATAAAAAAGTATGTGTTAGTGACCTAGAAACAAGATTAGGTACACAGGGCATGGAGGTCAAGGATCACTATACCTCCATGGATTAACCAAAGGCATACACACACACGTGCCTAACTGCTAATGACCTCATAACCTTTTTCCAGCCTGCACTAGATCCAGTGCTGTTTTCTGAGCTCATTAGCATTAGGGGGAAAATGCAACGCTGGTAAACAAAAGACAAACAAGTACATGCTTACAGACAATAATATAGTAAATATAGCCAGAGGCAGAGAAAAAAGAGGAAATTGGTGGATGTTAAGAAGAGAAAGAGCTTGGTAAAGAAAGAAAAAGAGATTGTGATGTTTATCCTCCTGAAGGAGAAGGTGAGCCATTTCTTCCTCCCATTCCTGTGTCCTCCACTAGTGGGTGCTGTCTGTCCGCTGACCACCAAGAGCTGCATCTTCCATGGAACAGAACAGCGGAGAATGTCAGAGTGAAGGGCTGAAGGCTGCTGGGATTGGTGGGGGTGAGTCAGTGGGGGTGGTGAAGTTTGAAACGTAATTAATGAATGTTTTGATTCGGTGGCGTTTAGCTTTGGCACAGCAGAGGAGAATGGCATTTAAACAGGACAAATATTAATGAATGCACAACTGCTGTTAAAGTCATCATTCTGTGGGTGTATTAATGGAGGGAGAGCGAGGGAGGGAGAGATAGATGAGCAGTGTGACACCAAGGATAAGACCACTCTTTCTCTCGCTCTGCCTGTCTCTCAGTCTTTCTTGTGTGGTTTGTGAATCACACATCACTCTCCTAGTCTCAGGTGTGGCATACCTTCTATGCAGAACCCATATATTTATGCAACACTTTTTGTTTGGCTCACAAGTTTGAGAAATATAGGATTTGTTCCTAGAAATGTGTTGTGCTGCTACAGGCAAATGATGGTCACACCAGATACTATAATGTAAGAGTTCTGTTTCTGGAACCACCCTGAATTTGTATACGTATTTACTCATTTGAACATTGATCATTTGATTAAAACATATTTCAGACATTTAACTGACTTGAATTGGCCTTTAGGCTTAAATCCACTTTACCCTGATTGATTATTTCCGGATAATTTTTAGTTTATTAATATACTAACAAAACATAAGACCACTGAAACCCACTCATCTTCCAAACTGCTTTATCCTTGTGGGTTGTGGGCATTCAAAGCATTCAGTGAGCCAGAGACAGAAAACACCCTGGACAGGCCACCAGTCCATTGCAAGACAGACGCTTCAATTGATCTGGCTGCATGTCTGCGGACTGTGGAAGGAAACCCATACAGATATGGGGAGACCATGCAAACTCCACACAGAAAGGACCCGGAAACCAAGGCTGGGAATCAAACCCAGGTCCTTCTTGCTGTGAACCTGTAGCGTCACAGTGCCACCAACAAGAGACTGCAGAGACTATTTCAGTCAGTTGAGAAGAGCTAAAATGATAGCTAGTAGCTTACAGTATGACTAGCAACCACGGATTTGAACAGCTAAAAGACCCCAGATGGAAATGAAACCCATACACTCAGGTGCTGCTGCACCACTCACAACTGAAAGTGTTGTGACTATTTTGGTCAGTTGCAAGTTTAAGAAACGATAAAAGCAATAGCTACATGACTACCAACTGATTTAAACAGCTGCACACACATACTATCATACGTCATAATCTTCATGAACACTTTAACTTGAAACATCTTAACTTTAAAGCTACTTACTTGCTCAAAATGTGTGTTTCGGTAATGAAAGTTTACTGATGTTCAGACACATTTACTTCCAAACAATTATATCTAATTGTTTAAATAAGGCTCCACCTACAGACTAAACTCTACGTATAAAACAATGATATGAAATTGGACAGCATTTGTTATTTTTTAATGGAAAAATGAAAACTGAATAAAAACAAAATATCAACCTCCCTTTAAAAGGTCTTTAAAGACAACATATGTAAATATTATTTTCCCATTTATTTAGTGTTGTTTTAGCATACTGCTGTTATTTTAAATAAATCATATTTAATTGTTTTTTTGTTTGTTTGTTTGTTTATAGGTTTTGTATTGTGTATGTAGTTTGATAGAATGAATTATTTGATTTCTTATTCTTTGATTTGTATGATACAGCCAAGCTAGTCTCATCCACAGACGCTCTGATGACCCAACTACCTAATTACAGACTAATCAGACATTTACTGAACACTGAACGGTCTTTTCCTTTGCTTGTCTTGTTATCTGGTGTTGACCCGAGGAGGATGGGTTCCCCTTTTGAGTCTTGGTTCCTCTCAGGGTTTCTTCCTTTTGAAGGCTTGCTCACTGGGGGCTCAGACACCCCCAGCAAAGCTGCTTTGTAACAACATCTGTGATAAAAAGCACTATATAAATAAATGTTGACTTGACTTAACTTTTTTTTTTTTTTTTTTTTTGAAGGATAACAATTCCTGAGAAATAAAGAGGTGGGGCAGGGTCAAAGGCTACTCCCTATACAACAGGACTAGGACCAAACTTGTGGTGGGAAGAAGTAGTTAGGAAAAAACTGAAACAGAAGCACCTGAAAGCAGCAGAACAGGAACGTAAGTTGAATCCTGGTTTCAGGCTATGAGTGAGAACAGTAATGAATCAATGAGGGACCAGTGTAGGCCTAGTGTAGGCCATGTTAAGTAGCAAAAGGTACCAAGCTCTTCCTAGAGAGTCTGGCAAAGCCATAGCCAAGCACATCACATTCACAGCTAAACACAGACAGGCATCTCATGCTGTTTTTAGTTAGGTAGTTATGCAGATAACAAAGATCTAACTGGAGTTAACTGATGTTAATATGATAAGCTAACATTAACACTCTTGACGACTCAACAAATCTACTTGTCTTCTTCTTCTCTCTCTCTCTCTCTCTCTCTCTCTCTCTCTCTCTCTCTGTTACTATTCTGATTTCTGCTAAAATGTATGTGAGTTGTACCGCAGTCTCAATTACCAGCGATAGCAATCTGCTCACATACCCAGTGGCTTCTGCAGGTGTCGCCTCCTCCCCCAGGGAACAATCTGAAAGCATCAGGCTGCGCTTCTGCTAGTCTCGAGGAGCCAGACGTGATCTCATAGTGAGGATACACGTCTGGGGACAACCAAGACAAAGTTTGGGCTAAATGTGAAGTTTAGATTATTGCGATGGGAACAAACTGAGAGGGACATTTCCGAACCGATCCAAAATCTGGTGAGGGTGGAACCCAAAAGGAGTGTGATAGATCCACCTTCACTTGTTAACAAGTCTGTTGTTAACAAGTTGGCATTACTGAAAAGTTGCATGAGTTTAGGATGTAAATGGGCACATGGGTGCCGAGCACATTACATTTAACATGATCTCTTATGATAAAAAAATGAGATATCATTTGCTCAACCTCTTGGGTCACATGGGGTTCTTGAGTGCTTACTGGGCGGAAGGCAGGAAGCACCCTGGACAGGTCAACAGTCAAACCTAGGGACAAAAGTATCTCCAACTAACCTGACTGCTCTTCTTTGGATTGTAGCAGGAAAATGAAGCCAGCAGAGGAAACCCACACTGACACTGGTGGAACATACAAACTCCACACAGAATAGATCCTAGTTGATATCTATCTATAATCAGTCAAATGGGTTTAAATGAAATTAGTTTAACTTAGTTATATATGTATTCATTACCTACACTGCTTATCCTCCTGAGACACATGGGGTGGTGGAGCTTATCCCAGTGCTTAATGGCTTGGAGGCAGGAAACACCCTGGACAGGTCTTACATATTCACACACACTCTACACATAGGGGGCAATAGTAACTCCAACTAACCTGACTGCATTATCTTTGGAGTGTAGGAGCACACAGAGGAAACTCACACAGACACCGGAAGAACATTCAGACTCCACCCAAGAAGGGCCTTGGTTGCCCAGGGCAATGCAATGCAGCAACAACCTCTAAAATCAGTCAAATGAGCTCAAATTAGTTAAATTGGTAAAAGAAAATAAAATATATCATGTATTAGGATATTAATTGGCTAGTAAGCAAATTTGACAATAGGTATGGCTGGCTGTATGTGGCCCCTGTTGCTAACACTACTTTACACCTGAGGTAAAAGTTATCTGTGGAAAGAATTTGCAGCCATATTTGAGAAAACCAAGTTCTTGGATTTGCATTAAAGCTAACTGATGTCTGCCACACCCTCATGGGCAAATAGGACCTCCAGGATCTGCAGCAAACAACAGAAACAATTAAAAATCCATATATACATGTACTCAACACTAAGCAACATTGTGAACTTTGCCCACAGCTTTGTTTCAACAAGCTGCCAGCAGAATAAGTCTGTCGGAAATCGCCCGAAGCTACTTTCTCATCCATTCCTGTGCTGCGACCTGTGTATGCAGCTGGAATCCCTCTTGCATTTAAAAAATGACCTTGCTTTTGCATTATGGACAGTAATGGACATATAAGCAGGACCATCAATATTTTGTGTTTTAAACATGTAGTTGTAAACAGCTGGACACCAGCCAGGTTGCTATGCTTGTGTCATTAATTGCCTTCCAGACAATGATGTAGCAAACTTGAGGGATATGGGATGGGTTTTAGAGGGGTGTCGCCTTTCTAGTGGATGTCTTTGCAATCCAGCACCAACAGTTGAACAGGTTGTATTCTGAGCATGACAATGTTTATTTACAACAGAGTTAGGATTAGCCCCAGTGTTTGGATTACATTTAAATTGAAGTTCAAAGAACTTGAGTGGTCACCAACCCTCGTGCTGGATATCTCTTGTTCCAACCTGCGTCTCCCACACCCTATACTCAACACTAACACATCTGATCGAGCCAATCAGGGACAAAGAAGTGAATCATTTGGAGCAGGAGTGGACATTTATGGTTGGAACTACTATATCAGACACTTGTTGGTCTACCTTGTAGATTGTAGAAGTCCTTCATCAACTGCCCAAAGGAAAAGGCTGGCTGGATATTTGATTGATTGGTGGACTATTCTCAGTCCAGCTGTCACACTGAGGTGTTTAAACACTCCAGCAGCACTGCTGTGTCTGATCCACTTACACTAGTACAACACACACTAAAAGTCGAGAAAACCCTATGAGAATCATGAAAGACGAGAGAAAAGGAAAGTGAGAGAAATTGTAAACATGAGATGTGAGGAGATTAGCAATCTGGACGCTGCACCCTGCTGGCTGCTCGATCTGACGCTGCATGCTCCTCGCTGCTCGATCTGGCACTGCATGCTGCTTGCTGAGAATGATCCACCACCCACATAATACCTGCTCTGTTGTGGTCCTCTGGGGGTCCTGACCATTGATGACCGTGATGAAAAGGAGATAGCAAAGTATGCACAGAATCAGATGTACCACAGTCTGCAGTGATAGAACTACAAAGTGCATCTACACCGTGAGTGGAGCTGATAAAATAAAAAAATATTCCTAAAGCTTAAAGGTGGCCATTAAAATCATCTACACAAGCCATGCTAAATGACCCCTCAAAATATATTGTAAAAGAAAACCACAAACCCATCTAATTTAAACGTGGCAGTAAGGAACTGTGTTCCATTTTTAATTTTGGGGTTCAAAGGCCTGCCCTCAAACACCCTCTATGTTAGATATTTTTAAACGTGGCCCAAGATCCAGATATTTGCTCCAAGCTTTGGTGAGCCCTGCATCAATATATTCTACACTTTGGACACCAAATTACAGACTTGGAGGGGTACCACAGGGCTTAGGGTGCCATTCGGGCCCCAGTGCTACTATTTTATGAGCTCATTAGCATTGGAGGGGAAATGTAACACTAGGAAACAGAAGACAGGTACTGAAACATAAACTGGATGGGCTTGTGCATGCTTGTGTCTGTGCAAGCGCGAGAGTGTGTAATTTATGTTCCCGCCCAGTGGTCCCGAGCAAAATGCTTCAGCTGAGCAGGTCGTCAGACTGAGTGAATGTAGCCAGGGGCAAGTCTCATCTTACTCTGAGAATAAACTCTACAGGACCCATCAGAAACCCCTGCAGAATGCCGCTCGGCCTTTTTAGTAAAATATCATCATCAGTGAAGACGGCTGGAGGTCTGAGTTAGTCCCAAGCTGTTATACTCATATGACTCCAACCACGTTTCAGCAGAACCCAAATTGTGTTTTATACCCTTTTGGAAAATGAGATGTCTGCTGGGGGTGTTAACATTAAAGCCGTAGTCTGAAGAAAGTACATATTTTCCCCGTTTCCACATATAATCAAGCACCCAGGGTATCTTTGGTCCTGCTGTTTGCTTCTTTAGGCGTGCTCTAGAGGTACACAGCTAAAGCAACTAACAAGTAGTTGTGAAACGGTAGCTTATACCACCAGTTGGCATGCCTAACTGTGTGCCTCAGACCATGGTGAGTTTTTAAGTAATAAAGGAAGTGGGATGGTATATTGACATATCGTGCACCATATGGATAAAATTGATGGCAGTGGATAAAAGAAGCATGTACCAGCAAAATTAACGTTTTGGTAGACCTACACAAACCACAAAGCAAAAGAGAACTGACAGATTTTCTGACATGTGTGGAGTGAGCCAACAGCCACAAGTGTGGACATTCAGCAAGCAGTGAAGCCCTCCGTGAGCCATCCTCTTAGTGCCAACAGCTGCATGACGCAGGATGACATGCAGACTGTTACAATGACTCCCCTTAACACCACGTCAACGCCGTCGAAGACTGCAATGGTGTCGTGCTAGACTGTCATGAAGTGACTCAGAATGGCAGCGAATCAGCTTCAGTGATGAGTCCTGCTTTTGTCTTGGTGTAGACGACCAATGAAACCATATGTGGTGGCACCATGGTCAGCGGCAAGATGAATGCTTTGTTGTCACGTGTCACACGTCCAGAAGGCCTGGTGTCACTCCACCTCCACCCCTACCGCACAATCTGCAGGAACTGCGTTAGAATATTTAAGATGCAGAGGATGGATTATGACAGCACACCATTCGGAACCTCTACAACTCCAGGCCAAAACGTCTGGCATGTTGTATTACTAAATATGGCAGGCTGATGTCACACTGAGAGACACTTCTTCTGTATATGTAGCTTAATAAATATTGCCCATATCAATCTAAATGTTTTATCATGTATCCCTAACATTTATCTTCCTTCCATATAGTACTGGGCAGCTCTCTTCTCATTTGCATAAAACAAAAAGCATTATAGTGTCACCCCTGCATGTCCACCTCAAGTTACAAACCCTTGGGCCAAATTGGGATTGTAACACAAAAAGATTAGAATTAGAATGGAGCATTTATGCATGGATTCATCTTTATGGAGCTTTATTCTGGGATCTGTTTGTGCTGCATTTGTTTGATCGTATTGTAATAGACTAAATGGACACTTACATCAGTAGAAGGGCAGCATGCTTGGAGCATCACATTCGTTTACTTTCCTGTGGAAGGACAGCACAGTGATGAGTCATTCATCTCCATCTATTAGACGAAAATTGTTGAGGAAATACACAGATACGGAAAGACATCTCTCCTGCGCTCTCGGGCGACCTTCCTAATTTCATCCGCCACCGCTTTCCCCGCAGTCCGGCTGCAAGACGCTCCTGGAGTGCTTTTCCTTTCGTGGTATTCCTGAAAAACATTTCACCATTACTGCTTAAAGGCCTTGTTTCAGGCGCAATGCGATCAATACTATTCCTCTGTGCATTGCTGCTCTGGCAGACCAAAATGAAATCCAGTGATCTTATTAGACTAAAACAAAGTTATGCATTTAGACTGATGCTCTAACAATCTCCAGCGAAATGGCTGCACCAAATGCAGACTGAAGTCAGAAAATGGGGCCAGCATGAAATAGCTTTGCGCTATACCAGGACATAAAGCGCATGTTGAATTACTGAATCTTCATGAACTTAAAGCCCTTGGCAAGCAGGATTAGTTTTACCAGAGGGGTCTGATAATGCAGTTTGTGCATGATTTGACTGGCCAGTTAGAATAGGAAGAATGATCTGAGTAATTTGCCCAAATAACCCAAAAAATTTAAACATTAGTGTGTGGACGTTTGTGTAAGCATGCACCACACCTTATAGGGGTATATATGGCAGGAGGTGTTTTGGAGATATTTAATTTTCCTTCTTTGTGTTTTCTATTTCAGGAGGATCTCTTGTCATGAGGATTAAAGAATTGGGTCAAATTAAACTCATTAGCCATGTCTTTCAATCAGGATAAACTGAAAAATGGAGGCACCTTTTTCTGTTTCCCCGATTTTGTTACTATATTCCTGTGAAATTGATTCGCACAGGGCCTCATTACTGAGAGGGTTCCTATCTTGGAAAATTATAGAAGGCTATTTACTCTAGAACAGTCTTATTTTTGCAAAATTCCACTAAATTAAAATATTAATTAATTAAAACATATCTTGTTTATAATCACTCAAATTGCAGCACCTAACCAGGTAAAACTAATCAAACTTGTGTAGGGCATGAGATACAACAACGAAATGAAATTCAGTTATATTTAGCAGAAGATTTCGTTGAATACACATACAACGGATATATAGCTTAAAAGAATCCAGGGAAACTAGTAAACATTGCTTAGTGTTAGTTCTAATTGTAGCACAATGATTAAATAAATAGCTTGTTCAGTTCTTCTACTATTGCTACAGTGAATGCAAGTGAATAGTCACCGATTGGCAGTATGAAAAAAAAGGTGTATACTGTCTTCCATTCATTGGTAGCAACAGTAGCATGTACAATACTGTGTGAAAGTCAGTTTTCACCCTTCATGTATTTAATTCACAGTTAGAAGGGTTTCTACGCACAGTTATCATAATTATTATTCAGTAATTTTAAGGAGATTACATATCACCTGTCGGTTAATTACTTCGGAGTGCAACAATTTGTACAACTATTCTTTTGAGGATGAGTGTATATGCCTGTGATGAGTCCTTTGTCTTGGTGGAGACCAATTAAACCATGTGTGGTGGCACCATGGTCAGCGCCAAGATGAATGCTTTGTTGTCACATGTCATACGTCCAGAAGGCCTGGTGTCACTCCACCTCCACCCCTACCGCACAATCTACACGAACTGCATTGGAATATTTAAGATGCATAGGATGGATTGTCACAGCACACCATTCGGAACCTCTACAACTCCAGGCCACAACATCTGGCATGTTTGCCTTACTAAATATGGCAGGCTGATGTCATACTGAGAGACACTTCTTCTGTATATGTAGCTTAATAAATATTGCCCATATCAATCTAAATGTTTTATCATGTATCCCTAACATTTATCTTCCTTCCATATAGTACTGGGCAGCTCTCTTTTTATTTGCATAAAACAAAAATCATTATAGTGTCACCCCTGCATGCCCACCCCAAAAAGATGTATACTGGCTTCCATTCGTTGGTAGCAATAGTAGCATGTACAATACTGTGTAAAAGTCAGTTACCACCCTTCATGTATTTAATTGACAGTTAGAATGGTTTCTACGCACAGTTATCATAATTATTATTCAGAAATTTTAAGGAGATTACATATCACCTGTTATTCCATTTCTTTGAAGAAACAGAAGCAAGGTTCTAAACACTTTTGCATGCAGCGCCTGTACATACACATACAGAAGTAGGGTCTCTCGGTATGGTGTGAGGCAGCCATGTTTGCTAACACAACATGCCAGACGTCTCGGCATGGAATTGTAAAGGTACCTAATGGTGTCATGTGATAATTCATCCCATGCATCTTAAATATACCCTGCAGATTTTGGGATGGGGTGGAAGTCGAGTGACACCAGGCTTTCTGGACATGTGACACATGACGACAAACTGTTCATCTTGGGGCTGAACACGGCGCTTCCACATATGGATTCATCAGTCATCTCCACCAAGAGAAGGTACTGAGTTACTCCATGACAGTCTGGCACAACACTATTCCAGTTTTTGGTGACGGTGACATGGTGTTAAGGACAGTTGTGGTAACGTTCAGTGTCTATGTAATCCTGCATCTTGCAGCCGTGTACCAGTTGTGCTGGCACTAACAGGATGACTCATGGAGGGCATCACTGCTCACTGAATGTCTGTAATTGTGGCTGTTGGGTGAGTCAGGTACAGCAATAAGGCCTGTTCCTGCTTAGGTCACATGCCTGGCTGAGAGTGAAACTTTTTGCATGTCTTATGATGTGAAACCTACCCACCAAGGTTCATTCCTGTCGGTTAATTCCTTCAGAGTGCAACTATTTGTACAACTATTCTTTTGATGATGGGTGTATATGCTGGTAGAGGCAAACCTGCGCAGCAAATCTACCACTGAATTCATTATTTTGAATGAAGTGTGTGACATGTAGGGTGCCAAGGGTAAATAATACATAGTAAATTAACTAGCCAGTAGCTATGTTGACTTAAAATGTCAACATAGCTAACATAGCTACCTAACATGACCAGCCTTCCACATGTGTAAAACAATTCTGAATTATCATTTGGAATACACGAAAGCATCAGTGTTAAAACTAGTCTTAGGAAGTTCAGCAAATCTGAATTCCACTGCACTCAGTGTTAAATGAGGGGGTAAGGAGTGAGTTGTAGTATCTCAACCAACAACTTCAATAGGAAGATATGAAAACCAGGCTAAAATTCCTACTTTTCCTCAGATTCAAAGCTGGGAGTGGTATCAGTGGAGATTTTTACAAGGCCATATGCGGCTTGCATTACAAGCTAATAAAGCACTTTACTGTTTAACCATATTGTGACTTATGATCTAAAAAATTGGGAGAACATTGGGTAGGGCCATTTTAAAGTATTATCCAGTTCGAGCTTCAGTGATTTCAGCATTTGGAAGCAATTATGTGGATTTTCTCCAGTTTCTTTTGCCTTTAACACTGTTTTAACTTTTTAACTTTTTAACTTAATAAATAAAGAAGGTGTTGGACAAATCGAAGCTTTCCCAATCCAGCATTTACACATCTACTGAAATACACACTCCAATCTGCATCTTTTGAAATAACTCCCATGTGCTTATAGATCCCAGTGACACTGTTATGCTGGTGACACATTTGTACCAGCACCACATACACCACCATGTTAGTGCCACTGCTGTGCTGAGAATGGCCTTCAAAATAAAACCGGACAGTGGTGGTCCTGTGGTCAGGAACGGGCAAACTGATAAATGGGCTGGAGGATAGGGGTTGGGGTCGAGGCAATGTCAACTAATTGCTTATAATGTCATGAATAAAAGTTTGTGAGAAGGGACTGTATTGCATCAAGCGACTTCTGTGATCTATGATGAAGCCAGACTCCAAAGATAAGTAGAGTCGTTTCCAACAAGCCCTGTATCACATTGCTAGCCTGTAGGAAACCGGAGGCACAGAAACAAATTGTTATGCACCCTAGGTGGCCTTGTTGAGACAGAGACAGACAGAGAAATTTAGTGTGCCATAAAGTTTCTTTAAAAATCTCTAAAGCAACCATCTTATAAACTTTATAAAATTACACAATGTTATGCCTCCTCCTCAGAAATGCAGGACTTTTCATTGTAGTGTTTGGGAAATTTGAGCTAATGGCGTTTAACATCTGCTCTTTAAAGCACTGCAGATCGACAGAGAATGGTTAGAATGAAACCAAACTTCTCGCTTGTTGTCCTCTCTGGGGTGTCCATGTTGTTAGCATCATAATCATGTGATGAGCTACTTGTCAGAAACATCATTGATGACTGGTATGAATGCCAAGTCTTAGTAGAGGGTGACTGAGAACTCGTGTGACAATAGTTCTACAATCAGGTAACATCACACTAACATAGTATGTCTGTCAGAAATTGATCTGTCTGAATATTTGCTCAACTCCATGTAGTTCCTACGTGATAATTACTAACAATAATTATTAATAATAATTACACATCATGGCTATTAATGAAAGACCATGCCATTACTGACAAAAGTAAATGAAACAGCAGTAATATACCATTTTCTAAAACGTCAGTTTTTTGTTCTTTTCTGCCTGTACCAAAAATGTATTTTTCTAGCATCACTTTCATCAATATTACCCACCAAAAACCTGCCAAATGTTTGTATTTGGAAACATTAGATTATTATCTCCCTTAGTCAAGGTCTGTGATTCACACTGGACCAGGAAAAGGAAAATGTAATAATGCAGTAGTTAACAGACAATTAACAACAAGTGCTAGTTAGTTCTTATGTCTTACATTACATGTAACACGTGTCATATAAGCAGCAGTTAGTACACAACAGTGAAAAGGTGTGAACTAATAACACACACTAACACACTAAATCATCAGTTGGTCAACAGAATGGTCAATTGCTAATTTCATAAGCACATATACAGTTAATAAGTAATACCTCATGCTTAATAAGCATTTAATTAATGTATAAATAATGAGTAATTAACAGCATATTAATTTGCACCTCCATTATAAAGTTATAAAAAATCTTATTCTCAAAAAAGAGATATTCTCATGATTTTGGCAAAGAGACTAGATGCACAGTGGATGAAATAAGCTTAATTTGAGGCTCTTTCCTTGATTGTTTTGAAACTGAGAGAGAGGGTTGGGTAGCAAATGACAGAAAGGCCTAGAGTTTGTTGCTTGGAGTGTGTGTGAGTGTGTGTGTGTGTGTGTGTGTGTGTGTGTGTGTAAGGGCCACTCGAGATCAGAACATCAACAATCACTCCAGCAACAAAGAGCCCGCACAAAGCAAAATCAAAAGAGGATTATCAAAAGGCAGATAATCAGCAGGCACACTGAGACGCATCTGAATTCATTCAAACGCCTCAACGGAAACCAGTGACCAGAATTACAAAATCCGCACCCGGCGACCAAATAAATAAATAAATAAATAAATAAACAAGGCAGATCTAGCGAGCTTAATGAATAAAAGTCTATTTCCTTTCCCCTACAGAGTGGAGCGGATGAGCAAGGAGCGGATGTGGAGCCAAGCGGACCATGAAAGGAGATTATCTGAAAGAATGTGTGAGAAAACGCTTCACTTACTGAAGAGCACTTCCCCAAACAATGACAATAAAGACTTAACGAAACAAGCACTGCACGCAAACCCATGGATACGAAGCAGAACACGCCTGTGACAGGTCAGGCTTTTCTTCGCTGTGGTCTTGTTTTATTGCTTTGGTGACCATTCTGTTCACAGTGTCGTGGCCATCTGAGTGCAGAATAAGGACCCTGCTGTAGAGCAGCCTGGTGTAGCACTCATAAAAAGTTCTTTGGAGAGATGCCATAAAGGAACCACTTTCGGATGGATGGGCAGTTCTTTAAAAGAACCATTGTTGTAAATGTGAGAAGAGGTGGAGGGGTAAAGCGTAGAGAAAAAGACCTGTACAATTATATATATATATATATATATATATATTATTTTTGGGGCATACATCCAAGCTCATTTATATTCAATCCTACATGACTGGATGGTTCTTTCATATCTTTAATTTTCTAACTGTAATATTGTGTAATAAAGTGCTATTATAGTGCTCTGATTCAGCACAAACTCAGTTATTTTAGTAATATCAGTTATAAACTATACAAATCATCAAATGCAAGAAAATAGATTTTTTCATATTTTAAGATTTTGGCTTGTTTTGATTTAATTCTGTAGGTATGATTAGAGCGTTAGAATGTATAGAACGTTTTTACATTTTGAAAAGCTTTAAAATTTTTTTTAAAGCATTTTAAAATGAAGAAGAAAATTTAAAGATTCCTCACTACTACTACATAACTATTCAATTATTCAACTACTGACCTTGTAGAAATGCCATTGTCTTTTAGTCTTACTCTCTCTATTGATGGCCATGTTGAGTTACCCTCGGATATATTTGATCTACTTCTGACAGCCCTTTCTTACTGTTGATAATCAGAATATGTGCCAGCTCGGGGGCTTGTTGCCAGCAAAAGTTGGACAAACACTAAGAAAACCTGAAAGTTGTAAAGCATTTTCAATAGTGCCTCAGACTTTTGGTCCCATCTGTATCTTAATAAGTGTAACAATATAAGAGAGGGCAAAAACATCAAGAAACATTTTAAATAATGCTGAAGCGTTTCTGTTGGGCCATTCATCATAAAATTTTTATAATCTAAAGGACAACTGCCATGTTTAAATGATATAGAAAAAGAAACAATCAACAAAAATAGAGATTCATGTTCCTCTTTGGACAGGGGTGATCTAGAGAACAAAGCCATTTCACAAACAATTGACTGATCTTAAGCAATCAACCGCCTTAAAAACTGGAAGCCGCTGGAAGCCTCTATTGTTTATGTGTACATGGCCGTGACTGTTTCTCTCAGCTCTGTCAGTGGGCGTTTTTAGTTTATGCTGTTGGTGGTATGCATTGCTATCTAGCTGACATTTCTTGAGCATCTTTGGCCACCTCTTCACTGCCCTCAAAAAGCATTTGCAGTATTTCAGCTCCCACCTTGAAGAAGTCTAGCCTGAAGTCAAATGAATTTTCAAAGTTGAAAGTTTTTAAAAGTCTCGCTGGCATTCGTTAGTGGTGTTTGAACTTTTTACCATGGTGTCTATAGTACTGTTTTTGAAACAAAACCATAGCAGTGTAGCCAGTGCTGAATTTAGTGATTCTGGGGGTCTATGCGGAAGACAGGAGTGGAGCCCCTGGATAGGAATTTTTAAACGAATGACACCTGAGTTTCACATCCCATTCCAAAACCAGAAGCATTAGAGTAGAGTAGATTCTTCTTTCGCTTCAACTGTTCAGATAAGGCTTTGCGGATGCAGCACAGAATACATTTCTGCATGACACTGTACTCTGTACACCTTTCAGTGATCGATGTGGCTAACATACCTCAACTCTGTGTTTGAAATCACCTACTTCTGAACTACACAGTATAGGAAACAGTAGGCAAGAATGGCAAGTGTGTCCAAATACACAGTATTCACCAAGCAGTATGTAAAAATTCCCTTAATAAAAAATAAATATTAAAATCATTAAGATTATGTACAAGTCTCTGTGTTGTTGTGGAGATAAAGCTCATTTTATCTGTTTTTGCAGTGCTATTAGCGTAACTTGCAGGTTTTAAAGGCTAGCAGTGAATGCAACCTAAGGTCTAAAAAGTTCATATTATATTAGTTAGCTAGTTACACAGCCAAGCTACCTTCTGTACTGAATAATGAACAGCAGGGCTTTAATAGTAGTAGTGTGACATTTTATGTCAGAGGATGTTGGTAAGGTGGCAGACATGGTGCATCTGAGGTTGTGTGGATACAACACACTTGTGTACTGTAAGAGTCTATTTGGTTACAGGTCAAGCAGTGTACACTGGGTCCAATCTAGCACGTTCTGTGTGTGCACTGGAGGACAATCTGATGTTCGTGCCCAGTTCTAGCTCTGTAAATAGGAAGGAAACAAAGTCGGAATGAGCCACATAACATTCTTCTAGCCAATCAGTAGCAGGGTGCATTTGCGTTTATGCATTGGACAGTTGGAGGGGGATATATGCTAAACAGCTGAAAAGAAAAGGATCTGAAGAACAAAGAGTGAGAAAGAGGTTCTTAGATTAGACAAGGGTGCTTCAACAGTTAGGAGACCTCTGAGAGTTGACAGCAGTGCTTGAAGTGGAATGTAAGAAGTGCCGGTACATACGGTATGGTGTCATGTGAATTGGCAGGTATCAGCAAGTTTTACATTCTGAATTTCTACAGCGAATAAAAGATACCTGGAGGCATCACTGATGTTCACAACATGCCTTTACTTATGTAAAGAGACAACAATTTTCTAAACTATTCATGTTGTAATGTGTAATAATAATATAATAACTGAACAATGTAATATTTTGTGTATGTGTGTACTATTATGTGTGTGCTTCTTTTTGAGTCAGTGGTCTGCAGCATTCAGATATAAACAAGCTAATTATTTCATTGTGTAGTCATTGCATATACAATATGCTGTTGTGTTATTCAATTAACCACTGTTTATTATTAACATAGTCATTAACCAGAAAGCATTTGGGCTTATTAATAAATTTGTTTGTTTAATATTTATTTTTGTGTGATTTATTTTGAGAAGTATATTATTTTTCCTGAAACACTGAACAATGATGCTGATAAATATGATTTGTGCTGCTGGGCAGCAATTCGGTGAACACATATACGCGGCCATACAATCTTTTTTTGAGCATTTTCATTTACTGTGGTTTAATGCTGCTTGGCCTGGGCTTATGTTTAGCACACAACCAAGGCACAGGACTTCCCGAAAGGTAATTGTGGAGAAAGAGTGTTCAGAATGACAGTCTTTCTATCAGTTAACTATTTACCTACATTTAAATGCTGGTACTATGTACCAATGAGTACGGGCCCACTTCCAGCACTTGTTGACTGTGAGGTGTTTCAGTGATGGAGAGACCTCCTAGAGTTGACAAGGCTAAAGATCCTATTATGCTTTTACCCACTCCACCTTAAACGGTGCAGCAATTCCATTCTGGTGCCGGAGGCGGGATGTAATGTGGAACAGAAAAGTCCGAACAAGAAGCTGGACAGGTAGACTGAGGCACCAGGATGGAACTGCTGCACCATTTAAGGTAGAATGGGATAATTCGACCAAGAGACTAAGGTACCGGAATGTAACTGCTGTTGAAAAAATGAAAAGGGATGAGAGAGGTAGCTCTGTTTCTGCTTGGTATCATGGACTTCTTTTTGCTGCTTCACAGAACCAATAGGTCCGTACTGTTTTGTAATGTTTGTTTGTGTTTGTGAAAGCAAATGATTAGCATCGTACCACCAATTGTAGCAGTATGCTAATCCACAACCTAGCCAACATTAGTCATATTATCTGCTGTGGCAGTTATTGCTGTATCGTCATGTCATGGTATTTGTCTGTGCCGTAGACAAAGAGTTATGTGAGGTATCTTAAGGCCACAAAGATCTAAAAATGAGAAGTTTGCATCATACCCTCAATGTGCGCCCATGAACGTGGGTGAGGAGCTCCTGAAGTGTATTTGTTTTGCTGTTGACTTTAAATGTCAAGAATCGATCTCCAGCATCATATACTGCCCCTTTAAACAGTGAACAAGTGCAGAAAAAGGCAAGAAGCAAAGTTGAACATGACACATCAAACTACACAAACTACCGTTTTGACTGACATTGCATCATGTGTGTAACAATGCACGCACAAGCTCAATTTTGAGCTCTGCAGAAAGGGTTGCTTTAGTACCAGCCAAGCCTGGTGAAGTTGCTTTGCACTGCCAGCGTGCTTTTGCCCAGTCAACCATGATGGCAAACCAGGATTTTGACCAGTCTCTCACACAGCTGGCTTACTTGTGCTCTTCATTCCTAAAAGAAAGGTTGGAAAAACAGCATGTCCTGTTTAGAGGTGCTCTGATTTGTCCTATTGAGCCATACAAAGCACTGGCCAGTCATTGTTAATTTTGTTAACATGCATGTTTCTGGCCTAAGCAGTCTGTTGTAAATCTGTTCTCTTGCTTTCTTCTAAGGTTCCCAAATGGTCCTGCACACTCACAAATCTGGTCCCTTAAAGCAAGAAGCAAGGTCCTTCAACGCCGAACCTGGAATCAGATTTAGAATCAGGTTTATTGGCTAAGTATGTTGACACACACAAGGAATTTGGTTTTGGCAGTTCGTGTCTCTCTAGTACTGTGCCAATATAACTTACTAAATGTACACAATGATTTCAAATATACATAATAAATACAGACATTGTACAATATACAGTCTACATAGTCTACACAATATACAAGTGATTATCAAACTATATATGGACTATTATACAGTTTACATATTATTTGCAAACTCAGCTAATCAACTAAGAGATTCTTTAGGGAATCAAATGTCTTTCTTATTTGCCGCTGCCCTAAAGAGGTTTTCGTGTCTTTTATTTATTTATTTATTTTTCTGAAGATGCTGCAGATTCAGTGATTAAACCAGCTGGCCTATTTTCCCTCTAAATGAAATCAATGTCACTGTGCGCTTGGCACTTGTTTTGTTCTTCACTGAAGCATGAAATGTAATGAAATGTACATCTCAGCACGTTCCTCTGAATTCTAATTCCAGATTAAAGACGTTAGATGGTGAAATGACATCAGCTCGGGATCTGTACCTTTGCGGCAGGTAATGTTGACACTCGTTATTCGAAAGCCTTTGAAGTCTAATGAAGGCCTGACTTGCATAAACATTTTGGCTCTCCGCGCCCTGTCATTCTTTCTAGTGCTAATTAGCTGTTAAACATTACAAAATGATGATGATATTCATCTCTGCTTGCTTCATGTATGAGCTGGTGGGGTGATTTTGCCTTTGCTTAATTGAGAAACACGCCCAGAGCACACGGCTTTATTACTAACGCTGCTGCCGGTCAGGGGGGCAGTTTCATTAAAATAAGGTCCTATAATCCAACTCCAATCTAAAATTACTGCACCATATATGTGAGAAAACCTGCATTATTGCTTATTTTCTAGCACACAAATTCATGATTTAGCTTAATTTGGATAGCCTAGTGTCAAACATGTGAAGGTAACCTTTCGTTGGGTAAGGACCAGGATTAGATACTTAATTACTAAGATTGTAATTAAAGATGATGAATTAACTAAGAAGACAAACTTTAATGTTCTCAGTTTTCATTCATCTTGAATGTATGAATGAAAAATATAAGATAGGAATATTATAAAGTGGCCGAAAAACTGCTGACCAGGCCAGATCTGAAAACTTTGTGGGTGTGGCTAAAGAGCAGCTTGAATTGACAGCTCTTTGTCCAACATTTCTACCCTGCTCCACCATTTATACAGAACTGACATCATTATCAAGCTTTAATGTGACTGTAACAGTTTATTATGTGACTGGTTAGGAAATGCTTTCAGAAGGGCTGCCTAGTTTGCGTCGGGAGGAGAGAAATATAGTTAAATATATTTATTAGACTCACTATTATATTTATGAAGCTCACTGGATCAAAACATACCTAATAGCGTGTAATACCTCCATAAGCATGAATAACAGTTACGATTTGATTTGGCATGGACCGGACAAGTTTCTGGATGTAGGCCACATCATTGTTCAGCCATTTTTGCAACAAAGAATTGTGCAGTTGGGCCAGATTTGGTGGATGCCTTTTCTGGCACAACTCTGGCATGAATTTCCTGTAGACTGGGATTTGTGGCACTGCTTGTTGAACCGTATGACTGTACACTTTTATACACCTACAAATTCAGGTACTGCCTTAAACCTATGGTCTTTGGCATAGCCAAATGCAATCACTTCTTTTTTTCATTCATCAAATGAAACATTCACTGCACTGTACCACCTCTTCTCAATCTCTGCATCCCATCACACACTCTACAGGTATTTATAGCCCCATTATTTTTGTGGAACAGGAGCCTGAAGTTGCTGCCTATCTGCTTTTCACATCATTTACAGACTATATGGAAATGTTTAGGTGACCTATTCAAATCACCGCTCAGAGAGACATGATTTGCACAGTTCTGCAAATCTATGTCCATTTAATATTTAATAACAAGGGAAAATATACATTACATATACATTTATTTTTCCCACACATAAATAGAAATTGGGTCCTTAAAATGGGCATTAAGTATTTAAGTTTGTTGGCTGTACAGGATGTGTTGACCTGGAGTGTCCAAACTTTTGCACAAGATGTATATATATTTATCTCTTTATTGAGGCTGTGGTTAAAATAGCCTCTTTTCAGACATCCATACTCCATCCCACCCTTAGATTATGTCTCTGATCATTCTAAATGTTCAGGATAAGTAAGTCATTACACAACAAAAGCCATAACATTTTACCCTTAACACCAGATAGAAGGGTCAAGTCAAGGCGAACAAGATCACTGATTACTGAAAGCCTGAAAAGCAATACTGTGTACAGTGCGTATATGTTTGCGTGTAGGCCGCTCGTGGGTGTGTGTTTACGCTGAGGTTCATGCATTTGGAGCAGATTGTGTGAGTGGGACTGCAGGACCAGCCTTGAGGGAGAGTGTACGGAGAACGTGCGTGCATGTTTGTGTGTGACCGCTCTGTGAATCTGAACTGCAGTTGACCGGCTCCAGCTTCACACTCCCAGAGGAACCCTTAAAGAACAAAGAGGAACGTTCTGCTTTCTTGTTTGTGTTGAGGAAGGAGCATATGTGGCCTGTTGATAAGCATATGCAACCGACAGTGTGTGTTACAGCAGCAGTGTTCATATAGCTCACAGAGTTGCATGTGTGTGTGGGTGAGGGAAAAGCATGCCACTTACAGTCCCAGGTTCATGATAGCTTATGTGCCGCATGAAACTAGTTAAACATTCCGGAAACAAGACAAGAAGTTCTTTGGAACAATGGTGCAGCATTTTACCTTGATGCTACTTGATGCTAAACTTGCTAAACTTGCTTGTGCAGTTTCTGACTGTATGAGATGCTGTTATCTATAAAAATGGGCAAAAGAACAAAATTCAGGCTACAAGATGGTGACCTTTATCATTTTCATATCACATTCCTTTGTAATTTTTTTATACTGTATATTCACACAGTTTGAGGTTCTCTCACCAGCCACTTTATTAAGAACACTATTTTATTAGTGGGCAGCTATCAGAACAATAGAAGTCTATATGGTAAAGCTTCAGGTACTGGAAACATGTTCTAGAGACTCTGGCCCTTGTTGACACAATGGCATCATGTAATTGCTACAGATTTGTCAGCAGGAAAACGCTGTGAATCTCATGTTGGGAATTTCATGTTCTATCATATCCTAGTAGGTTTCCAGTGGAGTCAGCCCTGGGGGCTATTGAGCTCAATAAACTGCAGTGAACTCACTTCCATTCATGGAACCAGTTAGGCCATGAGGTAGTTGGTGGTAGAGGGACAGGTCTTGTAATCTCAAGACAGCAAAAGTTGTTTTGTTTTTTTGTCTTGTGATCTCAGAGGAAATTATCTGGACAGGACAATTATGTCAGAGTTGTATAATGACTTGTGCTTTATGACTAGGTGCATGATCATGCCCTTTAGAAGGTTTAGAAAGGAGTTTAAAAGGTTAGACTCAAATTCAGTTGTGGCTGAATGGATGCAACTATACTGTACTGTTCAGATAATGGTCAATTAGTATTAGCCAAAAGTGTGCCAAGAAAACATTCTCCTTACCATTCATTACACCACCACTACAGATACCAATCCAGCCACCTACACCTATGCAAATTATACTCCTGTTCTTTTCTGAGAGAAAAGAAAGCCAGGGAAAGTCTTACAGTGTTGTAGGTTCAAACAAGTCTGTCCATTCTCCTTTGACCTCTTTCTTGACATCATAAGACACGCAAATGATTCCCATTTTATGTTCGACTATACATGCGACATAAGGAAGGATGGGCCTTATCGCTGTTCCTAACTAACCCAACATCCACGATTGCATACATTCAGCAAGCAGTGATGCTCTGCATATCACTATCCCTTTAGTAGGGCTACAGCATATAAACAGTGTCGTCTAAATGTGATTTCAGTTAATTGGAGCAAAATTAGACACTCAGGCTTTTTACAAGGCCTTTCAGTAAACCTCAAAGAAGGCAAATGATGGCATGCATATAAGTGCATTAATATGTCAGGCATTATATGCGCCTCTTTTCCACCATTTCATAGCATAATAAATGATGACCAATTGCTGTCTGCTGTCTTCAGTGCTCTATCACTTACAGATGGTTAACAATTTTGCAAATGGTCAATTATGATCCAAGAACCATAATTATAAGTTTTTCACCCCTGATGTGCATCATCTCTCAGTTTGGCAGCAACAGCCATACCATTGTCAAAGTGATTTTTTTTATTTAGCTTTCTGATATTTGATGTAATCATTACCTGCAGCTTCTGAGCCAGTTTGCAGTTTGCATACCACTGTGCTGCTGATACATGATTGGCTGATTGCAGTATACTCCCTGGTATTCGGAGGATCCCATGTTGGCTTGCTAATCCAGTGTTGGCTGACTACTCTCTTGCCATATGGGCGACTCAATGACAACAAAATGATTTCTTCCAGAAATGCTTTTTTTCTAGTTTGGTAATAGACTCTTCCACACAAAGACAGAAGTGTGCAAACTGTAGGTAAAGCAGGCTAAACAATAACAGCATAAGTTCAGTTTCAGGGACCACGCAAATTTCGATATTGTGACTTTTGTGGGGTCAAGACCCCTCAGAACCCTTGTATTGTGCACCTTGGTTGGATAATTGCATGGCTAAACAGCATTAGTTGATGAGGTTCTCTAAGGTAAGCACTTTGAGTGGACCATTTGCATGGGATAAAGAAGAAGTGTAATTGCTCCAGACTGAAACATTCTAGCCTATAAACATCAGACAGATCCAGACAAACAAAGAACACCAACAACTGTCCAATTAATACCAGATAACAGATGTAGTTCAACAGGACAGAAACCACACTGCCCTGTGACAAGTGCCTAGAAATATTTCATGTCATTGCTCCTTCTAGTGAAGCAAAAAGATTCAGAATATAATAGTCCTGTTTTTAATTTAAGGATAAAAATGTAAAGCTGTATTTTAGTAGTTTTTCTCTTCATTCATTTATTCGTTTATTTTCTAAGTTGCTTATTCTATCCCAGCACTCATTGGGTGGAAGGTCAATGGATGCCATTTTGGAAGTCCACCCTGGACAGACATCAGCCTCTCTTGTTCACCAAAAACAGAGTTGTCGGTTGTCTGTTAGCAAAATTTCAAATGATGATGTTATGATGAGGTTGATTTGAACTGCGAGTTACAGAATTCTAAAAGGTTATTGCAGTGGAATTATATAGACTAAAACTACTACAGACAAAAAGGCAAATCATGGATCTCTTCTGTAATTACTCAAATAAAGTCTGCCCAGGCAAGACTAATCCAGCTCAAATGGGGCTTAAGCATATGATGATTTAGATACGCAGTTTGCCCAGTGCTAATTGGTGAGGTGTAAGCTACTATTCCTGGTTAATTACATTAACCTCATAGCTCAAAACTAAAGAAGCAAACTTGTGTGATCAAACATCTTGGCTGAATAATAATGTTTGAGGTAAAGAGGAATATGTTTTTGCCAGATCATTGCTTTTACTATAGGGCACTTCATGGCCTTTCCATTATCATTGCTATCAGTGCAGAATAAGTTATAGCTGCATGAAATGAAGAGATTCTAAACTATCCTGGGTGCTGCTCTTCTGGTGCACCAGTCTTAATGAGAACAAATGCTGGAATTTTGTGTAATTCACTCTCTTTTCCTAATCAACACTCCACTTGGCTTGTGATTGACAGGCGATACTTTCTTTTTTCTGTCTCTTTTTCATCCCTGTAAAGATGATACAGGCAGCACCTGTCACACTCCCTCACACACGCACACACACATGGTCTGCCTCCCCAACATTTCCCCACTGAGATATCAAACGCCCGCCACTTTCATGTCGCAGCAAAACGAGCGTTTATCAAATGCTGCGTTTAGCGTTAGCGTTTAGCATCAGTGTCTCCCCTGATGCCTGAGACACGCCCCGCCCTCCGCATCACAGGAAGCAGCCCAGAACACCTCGCTTTCATTTATTAATTACCCGAGGTGGGCTCCGCATTTGTCAACGCCGTCATCGATTAGCCCCCGCGGACGACGTTGACGGATGAGGCGGTGATGAAGACGGAAAAATCAAGGAGCCGCCGTCCTCCGCTGAGGAATGGGCCGATGACAGCCGCCATTGTTCTGCGCTCACACGACTTGAAACGGTTGCCAGGGGCGATACACCTCTCATCAGTTCCTCACACGGATCAGGCTGAGAGGAGGGGACAGATCAGCCTCAGACTGAAAAAAAGATACGAGCGCAAAACTTCACTCCTGCCTGCACACAGGAAAGGGGTATAGCTCTTGTTGGGTGAGGTGAAACCTGTCCTTAAAGGGCCTATATTAGAGACATTGTAGCTATCCTCTCTTGGTTGAGATGAATGAGATGGAGGCAGCATATAAACACCATTCACTGTTTATTTCATTTATTTGAAGGTTTGATTCAACGATCTACCTTCACCGCCCAGTCTAAAGGCTTCATATCTGGATATAACAAATTGCTGCAGAAGGACCAACATGTTGCAGAAGTAGCCTGTTTTGAGTTATGAATAGTTGAGTTATGAATAGTCCATAAATAGTTGTGTTTTATTCCCTCATTCCATTAACTTTTTCTATTTACATCTTCCCATGGGTGGATAGGACCTTCCAGCAAGACAATGAGACATGGCTAGAAATGTCCAACGTTGGTTAAAGGAACCTGGCCAAGGCATCTAAGTACTACCCCTAATTCCCCAGACTTGAACTCACTTGAGCATCTGTGGGACCACCTCAGTTGTCCTCCAGATACCTGTGACAGCCTACCAGGACCTTATTGAGTCACTCCCAGCCTGTCTAGCTTGCCATGAATGCTGTATGCGGCAGTTACTCTGGAGATTAATGTGACCCATAATAATGTGACTGTGTAAATCCAAAGCAGGTGAATAGTCTAGGAATTTCAGTCATTTGCATATGTAGTCCCTCCCATTCATTTAAGTGGGTAAATTGAAGACAAACCAAAAACGTTGTGTTGCTGTGGGATAGACAATAACTAGCTTTGTCATTCTTCTATTTACCTGTGACTTCAGAAATGGCGGCCATACAGAGCAAAAACTGATATTCAGAAATAATGTACATATAATATACAATATACATGTTTTCAAACAGGAAAATACATTCATCCTCACGCTATGGAAACAGTTTACATTCATTTTACCTTTATGTCACACTTTTCAGGTGAAGGATGAAATAATTACCACTGCATTTGCCTCTCATAAGCGATTTTTACTCCCACAATGACCCCAACAACGCTGCTCTGGAAACACACGCTCAGGTTACACACGCGAGAGTTTAATCACGTGAGGGCTTCTTAAAGGACCAGTGTCACATTAAACAGCATGGACACGCAATCAAATAACGAAAAGGACACTTTTCAGAAAGCTTCTGAAACGATAATGATTCTATTCTCCAACTGGCTACACATGAATTAAAACTGAAATTGAACTTTGTTAATATGTGATGGCAAATCATTGCCTGTCTGATTTCTGTAAACCATAGACCTTGCTAGACGCAGGGCTTGTTTCCTAGTGACGCTCTGCCAGGTCTTTACTGCTGCTGTCTTCAGTCCCAGTTCAGTTTTGCCTTCAGTAAGTGAAATGCATGCTTGATTGCATTGAGGTCAGGTAATTGAATTGGCAGTTGCTAAGCATTCCGTTTCTTTGCCTAAAAAAGAGTTTGTTTTGTTTTCACAGTATGCTTTGGATTATTGTCCATCTGTACTGTGCAATGCAAAGACTTTTGAAACCTTTGGTTGGATCTAAGCAAATAATAAAGCACTGTACACTTCAAATTTAATTCTACTACATTATCAGCAGCAAAATCAGAAAAATCAAGGAAACCAGTTCCACTGGCATACATATACAATGGCATGACACTACCTCCACCATGCTTCACAGACCAGAAGGCATGCTTTGGATCATAGACAATTTTTTCTCATCTCCATGCTCTTCTACGCCATCATTCTTTTACAAGTGGATCTTTGTTGCAAAATCTTTGTTACCAAACTCTAATCTTCCTGTTTTTGAGGCTTAGCAATAGTTTACATTTTTTGGTTTATTTTCTTCAGGGAAGTCTATACTTGATTATTATTGTAGACACAGATACGCCTACACCCTGTAGGGTGGGTTTGTTCTGACCAGCTGTTATGAAAGGGGCTTTTCAGCAGGGAAACAATTCCTCTGTCATTCAGCAGTTCCATTTGGTGGTCTTCTGGGCCTTTATGAACATCGGCACTTCTTTCTTCTTTTTATCAAAAGTTAACACCAACAGAAACAAAATGCAAAATCTTATCATCTATCCACATATATAAGGACCTGTTCAGCCAACATCAGTTCTGCCCATATGAGCTGAAGTTATAGGGTGCGCCAAAACTCTTTTTTGACATAATATATATAGCCATAATATAGGGCAGTCAATCAGAACAGAGGGGCATATATCAGTCTTAAAGAGAAAGAGTCTGTTTTATTGCTTTTAATACAAAAAACCACATAGAAAATATGATGAAAAATCCATAAAACTAGTATACCATGGTCCCTTTAAATAATTTGTTATTAATACTCAAAATGCAGAACATTTTTAGCAATCAACCTAATGAGAAATTCCAGCAGGCTACTCTCTAAAAAATGTTGTTGTTAATGTTGAACTTACTTAAAAATCCTATGTCCACCAGTCCCACACAACTGTGCTAAGTAGGTTTTAAGATGCTTATTTGAGTAAAACATACTATAACAAATTCAAGTCACAATAAAGTGATTCGAGTAAATGTTAATTAACTGGATGGGTTATTGTTATGTATTACCAAATATGAAATATTATACTCACTAAATATGCTACGTGGGCCCATGCAGCTGTGCTAAGTAACTTTAAACATGCTCTTTTGAATGATTGTCAAAAACAAATAACTTGGACTGACGTGAGCTAAAAGTCAGATGAGCTTTATCAAATAATCGGACAGTTCAACACAGCACCACAACATGACCAAACATGAGGGGAGAAAGTGAGGTCAGAGTAGAGGGACAGGCTAAGGTCAGAACAAGGGTAAACAGTCAGCGAGGCAACCAATGTAGAGAGGGAAAACAGTGAGAATGGTCAGAAGAGCAGAAGGAGGTCGAAAGCCAGAGAGTAGATTAGAACGTGAAGCCAATAGGTGTAAGGAAGAGATCGGTAGTCAAGGAACAAAAAGGGGTCAGAACCAGAGTCGAGAATACACAGGACAAAATGCTGAGAATTGCAAACTAGGTTTGGCAACCTTAGGCAAAACTTAGGACTTAGGACTTAGGAGACCTAGAGCGAGAATGATTAGTAGACTGGATCCATGTGGTTGTGACATCATCGGGTGATGCACTCTGGAAAGTTGAGTTCGGAGGAGCGGCGGAGCCAGGGACACCCAATAGGGTCACAGTGATATGTACTGAGTGAATTCATAAAAATCACACCCTGATTTTTAAAGAACTGGACTGGTCATTTTATGTATTACTAAATTTTAGATTCATGTGGTTACCTAGTAAAGTACGCGGGGAAAGTTAGACATACAGTTTCTACTGTGCTACTGAGCTGTCATAGGGTGCACGGTAACTTGCACTAAAGCCAACAACAATGTGGCTAGGCAGTTAACTGTGGATAAGAAGAAAATAGCACACACAACGGGAGGCCAGGCAATGGCAAGGCAGGCCAGGGGTCAAGGCAACACAAATTTGGTGAGTAAAAAAACAGTTAAAATATATGCATGCAAATAGATAATGCTTACTATACATACGTATTTATACATATAACTCATTCCTATATCACATTCATGCATATATATTTAGCTCACTCCTATATCCCATTCCATGCATTTCAGTCAAACATTTCAAACGTGTGTAATTTGCAGTCACTGGCGGTGTTGTTTGCCCTCATCTGCTCTGTTGTATACATGGCTGGAAGCATTTTCAGTGTAAGCAGTGAGAAAAGGCTCCGGATGAACAGAATCAGGCTTGGTCATTTGGCGGGACACTCGTGTTTCTAGAATAATTAGTTGTCATGTTGAAGAAAGGAATTAAAAATGCTGCAGTGGGGGAAGCGATGATGGAGGCTAACAAGGTCATGGCCTAATCATGCTAATGGGACACGAGAGAATCTGTTTAACACACAGAATATTCAGGAACCAGTTTTAGCTCCCTGAAACTCTCTTTAAAAGAAACTCTCCCTAAATGTCCAAGAAAAGTCCTTCCAGCCTCTTTCTCATGACTTTGCCAGTGTGACTGGAATTCCTCCATTAGATCCAAATGCTCAGGGTGTGACATGTATCTCTGGGCGATTATTTATGCGTGACAGAGATGCCTTGGTAAGAGAGAGAGAGAGGGGGGTAGTGAAAGAGCTAGAAGGAGAACATGCTGTTTCCTTTAGATCGGCATGTCGGCCCCAGCCAGTGGAACTATAACTCAAACTCACTGATTATTCAGAGGATGTTGCTCAGCAGTGTCCAAGGACGAGGTCCTGCTGCTGCGCCTCAGGAAAGAGCAGGAGGAGTGGGGCCGCGAATTAATGAAGGAATCAAAAAGCAGAGCTCTTTGCGGTCCTAAGAGAAAGAGCTACAGCCGGGGGAACTGGGCCACAGACAGAGCGCCCTCTAGTGGCAGCTTTGGTGGACATGGAAAGCCGATAAGGTCTGATCTAATGGCTAAAGCACCAGTGTTATTCAGATTACGGTTGTAGGACATGTCCTGAAACCCCTTGGATCTGGTCTTCAACAGAAGCAGTACACATTAGGTTTAGTTGTTACTACACATTAGGTTTAGTTGTTACTACACATTAGGTTTAGTTGTTAGTATACTTTAGATAAATATCATGGTGCAAACTGCTGTAAACACTAAGTATGCATCTACAAACTATGTAAGGTACAAGTAAAGTTAGCAAGGTTCAGAAGGACTGGAACCACAACATTGTGAAGGAATCAAAAACACTTTGCTGCCCATATAGTGCACATATGGAGACTGCATGTACATATATTTGCACAGTCATCCTTTGACTCTCTCTCACTCATCTTCAGAACCACTTAAAACTTATAAGTGGTGGGGGATGCTGGAGCCGATCCCAATGTACAATGGGTGGAAGGTAGGAAACACCCTGGGCAGGTGGCCAATCCACCGCAGAGCAGAGAGACATTCACTTTCACTCACACACTCATACCTAGGAGGCAATTTAGCATCACCTGTTCACCTGACTGCATGTCTATGGACTGTTGAAGGATAGCAGAGCACCTAGAGAAAACCCACCCCGACAGAGGCAGAACATTGCAGAAAGGTGGCATTAACACCCAGTCCTTATGGTGCATTAAGGGAAGTTGTGCTGAAAAACAACCGACATGTGCATACTGTATATCAAGTGAATGTAGCATGAGGGTCCAGCCCTGGCCTTGATCAGTCCGTCTATCAGCCGATCATGCTGAAAGCATATCAGCATTGGCCACAAAACACTGATCAGTCCATCTCTAGTGAAACACATCAAGTTAAAATGAATTCTGTGAGTTTTTGGTCTATAAAATGCTATAGAAAGCATTAGCCACAAAACTACACAAATCTCATAAAATGAGGTGAGTTAAATGGTGTACATAAAAAAATCGAGACTGAGCTGCATTGCATATATTTACCTGCACCACCAGATCACACCACTCGTGTGTAAGCATCTTTTGACGGTAATTGAGCTGTAACCAAATCATATTCCCCAGTAGCAATCACATCTACATTTTACACTATTCGATGTTCAGCTGGTATGCCATCCTACCTACTGTGAACCTGATTGTTTGTCAGTGAAAACACAAGGGTTTACAGTTTGATTATCTACCTGAGAGGCAGATAATTGCTATGATGGCATTCTTAGCCCGTATGGATGCTACAAAAATAAAGTTGTAAACAAGCTGGGCTGAATCTCAAATGGCACCCTATGTAGTACAATATGCTATTCCCAACATAACAGTATCTACACACAGGTACTATACGCGTATTTTATTGAACTGTATTGTATTGTTATTGCATTATTATATTTTAAAGTTCTAGAAATGTATTGAAATATCTTTAAATTAATCTAAGTGGTGTCTCAAAATAGTACACTTATGTATAGTTATATGTAAGTATATATTTAATAGCACTAATTATTATATTTAAGGTGCTAAGTACAAAGTTAGTATATGAAATATCACACTTTCAGTACAGTAATTATACGTTCAAGGAAGTTTGCTAAGTATACTTAAATTGAGTAACTTCAGTGTACTTTTTTTCTGGGTATGTCTAAAACAGACTGCTCATGTTCTGAAACAAATTGCAAGACTCCCTATCCAGCTATCTCTGTCTAATTATCTGATATCTAAAAAATACAAAGGAACTCATTTGAGGTTCAGCCATGAACATGAAATGATGGTAGAACTGAGAAGGCTTTGTGTATTGTGTTTTGATCTCTCTGTGCTCTAATCTGAATGCTTTTCACCTATAGAAAGAAAAACATAATGCTAAGTAGCATTAAAAATGAAAAGAGCCCCCATTAGCTTGATAGTAACATAGTATAGAAAATAGTGCTGCTGGAAGTCAACATTGTTTATGTGTAAAATGTTTAAACTGCAACTAATATATTGATTTCTGCATTAGGCATAGCTTTATACTGACATCCATGTGGGGTACATGCCCGTAGTTTGCTAATATTACAGCAGATCTGATGAATACTGTATGTTTCCCTGAGCTAAATGAAATTATACCTATAGTCACAGTACAGCCACAAGTTTAGGCAAGACTGCATTGCCTGTTTCTAATAAATCATAAAGGAGTTCATTATTAATGTTTGTACATACATGCTTGGTTCAGTAGTGATGGTAGAGATGGACACATGGACAGGTGAGAGAGAAAATGCACCATGTATTTAAAAGGCCCTTTTAATCAAATGAATAATGTGCTGGACACTTCAGTTTGCTGAGGGATGCAGAGAGAGGAACTAGAGACTTTCAGGATTGATCGTCTAATTGCATTTCTCTCCGTCTCTCTCTCTCTCTCTCTCTGTGAGCTATTCTCATATGAAGGTCATGTCCAGGGTGGTGATTTGTGTGTGTCTGTAGCAGCACAAGTACATATTGCACCTCGGAGCACCATTCTGATACAGATCCATTCTTATTCCCCTAAAACTGCGATGACATCAGTTTGACTGGCTCTGACTGCACTGCTTAAGGCTGTTTGAGATATAGATGGAAAATGTTTGAGAGTTCACACGTTCAGCACATTGTGTTTATATCACGAGATAGCCAAAGTGACTTTCATGGGTTTACTGGTGTTCATGCGGTTTACATTCATATTTAATTTATCGTCCTGTTTTCTTCCCGAGAGGAGATGGTGAGGTCATCATGCTGCTCTTCCTTGAAATGGAAACATCAAACATAGCAATAATTGTTCCAATTTATGTCATACACAAATGAGTCAACTTTCAAAAACATTCAGCGAGCAGTGATGCCCTCCATGAGTCATCCTGTTACTGCCAGCACCATTGGCAGACTACACAGACTACATGGCAGTGGGTTATCTTCAGTGACGAGTCCTGCTTTTGTCTAGGTGGAGATGACCAATGAATCTGTGTGTGAAGGCACTGTGGTCCATGATAAGCTGTTTGCTGTCACACCTCACATGTCCAGAGGGCCTGGTAACACTGCATGTCCACCCCTACCGTGCATTCTGCACGCACTGTGTAAGAATATTCAAGCTGCATCGGATGAATTATCAGAGGACATCATCAGGAACCTCTACAACTCCATGCCGAGATTATCTGACATGTTGGATTTGCAAACATGGCAGCCCAAAGCCTTGATGAGAGACATTACTTCTGCATGTGTAGCTCAATAAATATTGCCCATACCAGTCGGAATTCATTTTATTTATTTAATTTTCCAGGTTTCCAATATCTTCCTTCAAATATCTGTTACCACACTATTATGAAATCCCGAACACCAGCTGTACATTCACAGCATTTGGCAGATGTTCTTATGCAGAGCCACTTATCATTTGATTCATTCTTAGACAGGTAGAGTAAAGGCAGCATTAGGAGTCTAGGACTCTTTACCTTACTGTGTGGAGTATTTGGGCAGGTAGGGGATTGAACCCCAGTTTACAGCATGGGAGATGTGTATGTTACCCGCTATGCTATACCAACCAGAAACATAGTAACGAAACCACAAAATTAACCTAAAATATCAGACACAATAAAAACATTAAATCCCCAATACCAGCTGTACCACAAAACTACCAAACCTCAAATAACAGGTACCACATAAATACAAAACCTCAAATTCTACCTAAACCACAAAACTACCAAACCCTACATATCAGACACCACATAAATACAAAACCTCAAATTCAGCTGAACCACAAACAAATTACCAAACCCTAAATATCAGACGCCACATAAATACAAACCCTTAAATACCTGCTGCACCATAATACCTACCAAACCCTAAATATCAGATACCACATAAATACAAACCCCCAAATACCTGCTGCACCATAATACCTACCAAACCCTACATATCAGACACCACATAAATACAAACCCCCAAATACCTGCTGCACCATAATACCTACCCAAACCCTACATATCAGACACCACATAAATACAAACCCCCAAATACCTGCTGCACCATAATACCTAACCAAACCCTACATATCAGACACCACATAAATACAAACCCCCAAATACCTGCTGCACCATAATACCCACCAAACCCTTAATATCAGACACCACATAAATACAAACCCCCAAATACCTGCTGCACCATAATACCTACCAAACCCTACATATCAGACACCACATAAATACAAACCCCCAAATACCTGCGGCACCATAATACCTACTAAACCCTAAATATCAGACACCACATAAATACAAACCCCCAAATACCTGCTGCACCATAATACCCACCAAACCCTAAATATCAGACACCACATAAATACAAACCCCCAAATACCTGCTGCACCATAATACCTACCAAACCCTAAATATCAGACACCACATAAATACAAACCCCCAATTACCTGCTGCACCATAATACCCACCAAACCCTAAATATCAGACACCACATAAATACAAACCCCCAAATACCTGCTGCACCATAATACCCACCAAACCCTAAATATCAGACACCACATAAATACAAACCCCCAAATACCTGCTGCACCATAATACCTACCAAACCCTACATATCAGACACCACATAAATACAAACCCCCAATTACCTGCTGCACCATAATACCTACCAAACCCTAAATATCAGACACCACATGAATACAAACCCCCAAATACCTGCTGCACCATAAAACCTACCAAACCCTACATATCAGACACCACATGAATACAAACCCCCAAATACCTGCTGCACCATAATACCCACCAAACCCTAAATATCAGACACCACATAAATTCAAACCCCCAAATACCTGCTGCACCATAATACCTACCAAACCCTAAATATCAGACACCACATAAATACAAACCCCCAAATACCTGCTGCACCATAATACCTACCAAACCCTAAATATCAGACACCACATAAATACAAACGCCCAAATACCTGCTGCACCATAATACCTACCAAACACTACATATCAGACACCACATAAATACAAACCCCCAAATACCTGCTGCACCATAATACCTACCAAACCCTACATATCAGACACCACATAAATACAAACCCCCAAATACCTGCTGCACCATAATACCTACCAAACCCTAAATATCAGACGCCACATAAATACAAACCCCCAAATACCTGCTGCACCATAATACCTACCAAACCCTATATATCAGACACCACATAAATACAAACCCCCAAATACCTGCTGCACCATAATACCTACCAAACCCTACATATCAGACGCCACATAAATACAAAACCTCAAATTCAGCTGAACCACAAAATTAAAGAAAGACCTGCTCATCCCTTGATGAAGACCCGACGCATACAAACATGTGACAGTTCTGAAAGCAGTCCTTTATGTGGGGGATGTAAACATTTAAGTTGGCAGGTTCTCCAGAGACACCAGCTGTAAATGTTGAATGTTTTCTTCCTCAATATTCTCTGTATGCATCTTATATGATGTAAATGCAGAACAGCATTTGAGCTTGTTTAGCCTGAATGGAGGATGAAGCAGTGTCTGAGATCCTGGATCCTTGAGAAGTCATCACATCTTCCATCGAAACTCTTTCGAAAACAACACGCATATGAATGTTTAAGCTGTCTTCCGAATGCAGCGCTTTTGCAGGAAACGAATATCTCAGGTTTAAAAAATTCAGAAGCTCTCGGGTCACGCTGTAAGGCAGTGGATCAGGCCGTAGTGTTAGTCATGCAGGGCAGTGCTGTAGTTGGAGGTTGTGTAGCTCTGTTGGTTAATGTTGGTTGTTTATTGGTCAAAAGGGGCTGCTGTAAGCTGGACTATAGAGTGTTTGTCCTTGTCCCTCATGTGCAGTTTGAGATTTTAATAGTGTTGCTGTAATAATATCCAGTCTATTAAGGCTGATGGTGTTTTTAAAGGCCCTTTAATTAATGCACACTGTCTGGCTTAAACAGACAATTTTTTTTCTGTCTTATTAAGGCATCGTTGCTCCCTGGAATGCTAGCAAGACTAATTTTAGATGAAAATGGCTGAACACCTCCTGCTCTATTTCCCAGCCTCTTTAGGGGGCAAAAAGTTTTGATTTCTCTGTGTTGTATGAGAAGCTTGCCCATGCCACTCCCTCATCCAGCTAAAATTACAGCAGCAGCGCCGAGACAAATGAGGAGACTGTAGAAGACTAAATGGGTTCAAGAGCCCGTCACTGTCAGCCATTACAAGGTCAGAGACGCATTTAAATACTGTGGAGGAGAGAGAGAGAGAGAGAGAGAGAGAGCGAGAGAGAGAGATGGGGTGAGGGGGGAAGGTGGAGAGAGATAGAGGGAGAAATGGAGAGTGGAACTGAGAGAAAGATAAGGAGGGAGGAAAAAGGGAAGAAAATAAGAAAAGAGGGAGGGCTGGAGAGAGAAATGGGAGACAGAGACAGGGAATATGGAAGGAGGACATGAGGGAGAGAATGAAAGAGCAAGATGGAGTAAGAAAAAGGAGAAAGAGAGGAAAGAAAAATTAAGAAAGAAGGAGAAAAATGGGAGGAGGATAAGACAAAAAAGAGAGTAAATAGAGAGTGATGGAAAAGCAAGAGTGGTGGGAAAGGGGACCAGATAATTGAAAGAGTGGAAGAGGGGAAATGAAAAGAAAGGATAAGAGAGAGCAATGAAAGAAAGGGAAGAAAGAGACAGAGATAGTGGGATACTATCAAAAAACAGGGAGAGAGAAAAAAGATTAGAGAAGGAGAGAGAGAGAGAGTGAGAGAGAGAGAGAGAGAGAGAGAGAGAGAGAGAGAGAGAGACAGAGACAGAGACAGAGAGAGAGAGAAATTGATTGAACAGATCCAATGTCCCGCTCTCCTCATTAGACTCATTTCTCAGCAGCCTGGGGTTAATCACCACACACAAACACACGCGCACACACACACACACACACACACACACACACTCACCCACCTTACACTGTTGTTCCAATTACATCATAATTAGTGCAGCGGGCAGAGCAATGTGCAGCTTATGAGATGATAAGAGCATTTCTCTTAGAACTTTCATACATGCACAGTTACATACTAAACACATAAAATCAAATAAAAATTAATAACTAATATAACAGATATAAACATATATACATCAGCCTGGGGTTAAATATATATATATATATATATATATATATATACATTTAACAGATATCTAAATATTACACAACAACTAAACAACTAAATATACACAACTTCCTTTCTTTTTCAGGAGACCTTTTTTCTGTATTTCTAAGAAAATGTTAGGGATACTTTTCCACTCTTCCAAAGTTCAGTCTTTCAGTTCAGTCAATCCCTCGCAAGAAATCTCTCAAACTCATTCAGTGGGTGTGCAGTGGTCAGTCTGTTGTTCTGAGAATACCAGCAGCTTCATTGTTTGATCTGCAGATTTTCTTTCCAGTGAGGGCTCCCTGAACAAAACAATCTACACTGCTACAGCTCTCCTCTGATAATCATCCATTTTTTTCTGGCAATCCTTTCACAATGCCAATGTTTGTGAGGCAAACAAGTGAATGCAGCATGAGGGTTCAGCCCTGGCCTGATCAACCGATCATGCTGAAAAGGATTCAGCTTTGGCCCTAAAACACTGATCGGTCCATCTCTGGCATAAAACGTTTAAACAAGGTTAGAATGAATTCTGTGAGTTTTTGGTCCATAAAACTACACAAATCTCATAAACGGACCATAGGGTATCGAGCTGATTGCATTTACCTGCACCACCAGATCACACCACTCGTGTGTAAGCATCTTTTGACGGTAATTGAGCTGTAACCAAATCATATTCCCCAGTAGCAATCACGTATACGCTTTACACTATTCTATGTTCAACTGGTATGCCATCCTACCTACTGTGAACCTAATTGTTTGTCAGTGAAAACACAAGGGTTACAGTTTGATTATCTACCTGAGAGGCAGATAATTGCTATGATGGCATTTTTAGCCCGTATGGATGCTACAAAAACAATGGCATAAACAAGCTGGGCTGAATATGAAGGAATCCTGGGCTGAAAGAAAGAAGAAGGAATGGTGGTAGAAACAGTGGAGAGAGACGGGGAAAGGTGGAGCGTGAGGGGAGCCACACATCCTGTTAGACCTAAACGAAAAGAGAGAGAGAGAGAGAGAGAGAGAGAGAGAGAGAGAGAGAGAGAGAGAGAGAGAGAGAGAGAGAAAGATGAACAGACAGAGAGAAAGAGAGAGAGAGAGAGATGGGGTGAGGGGGAAGGTGGAGAGAGATAGAGGGAGAAATGGAGAGAGGAACTGAGAGAAAGATAAGGAGGGAGGAAAGAGGGAAGAAAATAAAGAAAGAGGACTGGAGAGAGAAATGGGAGACGGAGACAGGGAAAGTGGAGGGGGGACATGAGGGACAAAATAAAAAGAGACAGAAAAAGGGGGAAGAGAGGAAAGAAAGATTAAGAAAGAAGGAGGAAAGGGAGGAGGATGATACAAAAAAGAGAGAGTAAATAGAGAGTGATGGAAAAGCAAGAGAGGGAAAAGGGGACCAGATAACTGAAAGAGTGAGAGAAGGGAAATGAAAAGAAAGCATAAGAGAGACCAATAAACGTTAGGTTGTTTTCTCACGGTGGAAGGATGGACAGAAACACCCGTGGGTGCTTGATTATGAATGAGATTAGTAATGCTGTAAGAACTTTATCTGAGGTGGACAGTTTTGGTGGTCTGCAAGACCCTCCCTAACAGTTATTAGGAAGCCCATTTCCTCTGTAGCTTTTCATATCGTTTAAACTCCAGTTCTAGAAATTCTTGTTCTTTTAAAACGCATTGTCTTTTGTCTCTCTGCCTGCTTCTGAAAGAGGATTATTTTATGAAAATGAATAACCTGTATTTAATGGTTTCATGGAGTATGCATGTGTGTCTGTGTGTGTGTGTGTGTGTGTGTGACACATACCCCTCTGCCTGCATTTTGGGGATTGGTTTAATTTGGTTAATGACTCTGTGCTAATGACCCGGCTCAGGGGTCAAACAGCAGCGTCTCAGGAATTAATGAAAGGACGGGAGAAGAAGGAGGGATGGACGAGTGGATCAGGGACGAGTGGAAAGGGTAATGTGTGTGTGGGTGGGGGGAAGGGGACTTCGTCTTTGCCAACAAACAAGGACACACTAGGATGGAGATTAATCGTCCTGCATCGGCTAATTTAGCCATTCGGCCCCAAACCCTAATGCTAGAGCAGACTCTCTGAATGCCCCTTAAGAGCAAGAACAATGAAGAATTTCGTTTGAAGAATTTATCAGCAGTAGTACATAGAAGTACAATGTATAACACACAATTTCTACCATTTTTATAAAAAGAAAAACGCTACAAATATCACTTCAGATGTCTGAATTATTGTTATACTTATAAAATGTATTTTAATGTGATTAAATACTTTTTTTTGGTATTTTGGTATCAACAGTTTAAGCTTGCACTTCTGATTGTTTGTTTCAATGTCAGAAGTGGAGATTTGAACCTGTTGATAGGCAGTAAAAATGTCAAAAACTAGCAACAAACTAAATGGTATGATGGCTAACTCACTACACACTGGTTCATTTTATTATCCTGCATGTGTCTATTTTGACATGCAGCTTCTGTGTGAGCCATCACTGTGTCTTATGTTTCAGCAAGTAAACTGGAAATCATGCGTACTGGCTTAGTTATTCCTATTAAGTATGTAATATTCATAGGTGAGCTCCATTCATATGTGAGTTACATTAAAAACTAACATGAATAAATTCGCTTACTGAAAGAATGTGGTTAATATATTCAGATATAAACAATTCCAATTGTATAAACAATTTTTTTTTATTATATGTCTTTTTAATCTTCTCACAGTATCACACTTACACTGAACAGCTGTGGGCTCTCCCAGGTGACGGACTGAGGATCTGAGTCTAAAGAGAATTGACTGCTATAAGTGAAGATTTCAGACAGATATGCTAAAAAATAGAAAACATGACCTGTTGAACTCTGAACTCTGTTGCTTGGTTCAAAGCTTTGAATATCCTTGAAGCTCCATCCACAATATTAATTTAAATTTAGAAATCTTTAACCATTCAGCTCTGCAGAGCCCTTCGTCACAGTTACTGAATTATTCATAACTATGCATAACCATTCATAATTCACACTTTATTTACTAAACAGATTAGTGACACGTGCAATTTACACAGTGTCAGTCATAGTGTATTGTGACTATACACCATATGGTATGCACTCATTTGTTAATAATATAATCTGTGATATTACAGTCTGTGTAACTGTATGATTATATTGAGCTTGAGCCGGAGTGTGACCTGCTCCTCATATTTAGCATAGTCCAGGGATTCATTAGCACATTCTGCCTGCATCTCTAAAATACTCTCAATGCCATAAAGTCAATTATTTTACATTTTCTTAGGTATAAAATCAAAAGGCTGGATCTCATTTGATATGAATAACTTAAAAATCGACATCATTTTTCACTTCTATCTTTGTTATAACTGCTTTGGCCTGGAGTCATGCCCAAGGCAAAAAGCACCACAGTATGCTAGTTTCATCAATAAATCAAAAGCCTGCTCATTTATTATTTCTTACTTAAGGGTTAGAGGGAAAATGACAATTTTTTTGTGGAAGTTAGGAAGTGCCTATAAATATTTACAAATTTACACTGGGCTTGAGAAAAGCAAGTTATAAATAAAATTAATTATTATAATAATTATTATAATGAATGCACAGGAAAAGATATAATGACACCCTTCTTTATTTGCAAACACTGCAGGTGAGTTATGAAAAGTGAATCTTGTACTCGTCTGAGGAGACGATGCTGTTGTGTGCTGTTACAGGCATCAGAGTTGAGGGACAACACAAAGTATCCATTTTTTGGCATTGTAAAAGTGCTCGTTAAAAAAATTACTTCAGTTCATTACAAGCACTCTTATGCAACTCCAAAAAAATCCCTTTCAGGTCGAATAAACCTAATGTATTTGTTTTTTTAGGTTGGACCAGTAAAACATGTACGTCATTTTCTGTGCATCTACAAGGTGAACAACAGTCTTTATTTCACACACTTCTTAAGATGTGAAGAACCTCATAGACCTTGAATAAATGAAGACCTTGAAGTAAATTAATAAATACATTTCATAACAACCTACACCGCCTGTAGTTTTATGCAGCCCAGCTCAGCTGCACACATGTAGTCCTTTTAGACATTTACAATTACTGTAAGTCATTTGACTGACTTAACTGCCTTAACAAAGCTATGTAGGTATTAAAACAACTTGTTATTAGGTATATTTAGCCTGATTGCTTCCAGAGGAACCATGCAAATGTACCAACTGGAAAGAAATGTCCAAAAGTAACAACTACAAGAAGAGACCAAACAGTACCACCACAAAAGACACATCCAAGGGGTCAAAAGTACTAAACAAAAAAAATGTCCAAAAAGTATCAAAACAGAAAAATTGTTAGAAAAGTCCAAAAAGAACCCTCCAAAATATTACATTCATATGTATCATTCAAAAGTAGCAACCAGAAAAAAAACATCCAAAGATACTAGGTAGAAGAGCTGTGCAAAAATACTGCTCTGAAGAATCATCCATAAGTACCAATCAGAAGAATCACTCAAAAGTACCAAACCACCCTGTCATTTTACGCTGCCCAGCTCATGGGCATACGTCTAGTCCTGAAAGGTTTCAACATAAACCCTGCGTGTCAAATGTTTGGGGAAATCTGATTGAAGTCAGACTTAACAAAGCTTTGTTAGCTGGAAGCAAATAATTGCTATTAATTATTATTTCCCCTTATTGCATCTTTTCACCTAAAAGTACTAATGAGGCAGAACCATTCAAAGTACCAGCCAGAAGAAGAACCTTCCAAAAGTACCAAGTAGAGAAATCGTCCATATGTACCAACAAAAACCATCCAAAGGGAAACACGGCCCACAGAAGCCTGCTAACACTTACGTATGGTTTCAGTGTTTCATTAGAGTATAATAGTGCTCTAATGCAGTGTTAGAGCACTAATGCAGTTCTAGCAGTGTATATTCATGAGCTAAAGGTTTTAAAGAGTTTGGTTATGATGGAAATAACATTGTTTTCCTCTAGAGCATTCTGCAAGGGTGTAATTCTATTTCAGCTCAAAATATTGTGAAACTACAGTCTAGATGGGTTCAAACCTCCCCATGGGCTGGAGTGTGATCCAGTAGATCTGTGTTCTTTGGAATGTTAAAGCACATTTACCGTCTTTGGGATGAGCTCAAGTGGTATTTGTGATCCAGAACATCACATCACAACATCACCATTATTTTACAAATCAAATTCTCACACCAATCTTGGAATGTGTAGTGTAAAGGCTTTACAGAATAGTAGAGGCTGTTACTGCAGCAAGGGGGAAAACTGCCTTTTAATATGATCTATTTGCTTCTGAAATTGCCATCTGGCCTTGAGTGTTTCATGAAAATGGTTTGATATAAAAGAGGGACTAGGAATTCAGCTGCCCTCCATGTTTCAGACTTCAGAATATGTAATACTGGCTGTTATTCATCAAAGTTGTAATAACAAACTAGCTACTCTGCGTCTGATTTATGAGACTTTTGAAACTTTCATACAACATGGAAGCAAGAATCTGAGCGCAAATTACAAAACGAATTAGTGCTAATGTGTCAAATCAAACATCAACCAGTTCGACAGATGTTTCCGTAGGGAGCCAATACAACAGCGTTCGAAAGGACACTTGCTATTGTTTCCTGAGGGTAGACCAGAATGTTAATATTACTGCAATAATTATATGGATGGATGTTGTTTGGTTTGTGTTCATTTCACTTTAAATGCTGTTCCTAAATAAGTAAGGTCAGGGAACAGCCTCATTTGAATGCAAAAGTTAAAATGCAAAGTTGGACTAATTATTAATAACAATAAAAATTTTAGGCTGTATTTTGCTTAATGCTATATTTGACTATTTCGGCCCAGATGCTGAGATCTTGCATGAAGTTGAATCTGAATTTGAAATACTCCATAATGTCTTTTCCAACAGATCAAGTAGACTTTCACTGGGGTTAATTTCAGGACTCTGTGGTGGTCAATTGATGAGTGAAAATGATTCCTCATGCTCCCTGAACTCTATTGATGGGATAACCTGGTCGATTGGTGCGTCAGTCAGCTAATTTCATTTTAATGCCATGTAACATTGCTGAGTCTCGATCTGACCAACAGTAGCAACCCCAGACCATAACATTGCCTCCAGAGACTTGTACAGTGGGCCCCAGGCATTATGGGTGCATCAATTCCCATTCCAATGCAGCCCTAGAGGCTTTTTTCTGATTGGGCTCAATAAGTAGTGGTGTTCTTATGGTCTTTAATATGCGACCTGTATAATAAACTTTTGTTTAAACTACATGTTTATATTCTGAAACATCTTAATCTGGTGTCAATCTTGTCTCAACATTGGCTACTCCTGGTCTCGACCTCTAATAGTCTACAACAATAGAATTTACAGAAAAGGTTGGGGTGAAGGTTGGCTTCTAGTGTTTGTTATCAATTTTAGCCTTGCAGCTCCATTTTTAAACTAAAGAAGTGTAAAGTCATGAAGCCAAATGTGTCTTGGCTGCTAGCCCATATCTAAACCAAATTTGGTGCTGCTGTTTGAGACACAAAGGCATGTTTCTAGCTGAGCACTGATTTAGCTGCTGCTCAGAGTGCTCTAACAGGCTGAACATTGAGTCTCTCCCGGTCTCACCTGCCCTTCATCAGCCCCAGCGCGAGCTCTGGTGTGAAATTACACACTCCCCTTTACTCACACGCAGCAGCGGCCTGTGGCTTACACACTGTGGTTAAGAATCGTACCAGACAAGGTCATACACTCCCTGTGTTGTGCTAAGTCTGTCAGTCAACTTTAATTGTACACTTTGACACAGCAAAAGGTAATTCTGCCTCAAAGCAGGACTTTGGTCGGCGAAACGGAAAAGAAAAGTTTGGAGCTCATGCATCTTTAAAGCCATGTCAGGGGAAAAACAAGGGGAGAAACTATTGAGTGAAGTTTGCTGGCATGGTGAATTGATCAATAGCATTTCAACGGGTAAGAACAAGCAGTGCTTTGACCAAACTAAAGGAAGTCCAGCTCAGAGATCCATTTGCTGTCAGTAATGGTAATGCTGTTACAGTGATAAGAAACATACATTGATACATCGCACCGTTGATAGTTGTGCAAATGTATCAGCTGAGACGTGTTTGGTGACTGAATTTTGAGGCTTTGGTTTTGCACCTGAGCTACAAGGCTATTGGAGTTACATAATTAAAGTTTATTTCTCTCCAATTAGCATGCAAACTGTGTGCCTATAAGGAATTTTGAGATAAGCAAGACTTCTGTGGAAACGAACAATTCCTAAAGCCCGTTCACACAGCCCCTCAGTGATGTAGACACTTTATGTGTGGTAGAAAAAGCATGCTTTGCATAAACTCAGATTCAGGATGGATATTATTACTGTTTTTAGCTACGTGATGTACAACCCTCTTTCCAAAAACGCAGTGGTGGGAAAGTTAGGTAGACATACCCATAGTTAAATATCCTTACAGTAAAAGTAGAAGTTCCTCACTTTAGACCTCCACTTGAGTAAAATTAGTAAAGTATTTACCTTCAAATGCATAATTTATTATGGCTCTAATGTCCTATTATCATTTCTGGAATGAGACTCTTAATTAAGTCAGTTCAGGTGAAGAGGCTGTAGTGCCACCTTTGGTCCTCCAATCGTTTAATATAAGGCCATTAATTAGTCTGTCACTGATGTCTATTAAAATGATCATGAGCACAAAACACTGTAAGAGAACAGTTTTCATTAGTTAGAACCAAGCTCTGTCCAACAGGTCAAAACAAGCTCAAAACAAAGTTACCACTGATTGGTGGGCTCACTTTGTGCTTCTTCTTTCTGGCATGTTACGTTTTTATGGACACATAAGCCAAAAAGAAGGACAGTTTTGGTCATAATGCAATGGAGCAAAAAAGATACATACAAGATATAAAAAGATACTTGACTGTGAAATGTAGTGGAGTAAAAGTAAAAAGTGGCCCAGAATGAGAACCCTTGTCACACCCTGCCATGTCCTGTTCATGTTCGTCTGTTTTATCTGGCTTCTTGTTTCTGTCTTGTCATGTCCATGTGCTGTCTGTCACCCTGTCTCATGTGCTTCTGTTTGTTTTGGTCTTTTGCTCCTCCGGTCTCCGCCCTCTTGTTAGGCCCCTCACCTGTTTCTGGCTCCGCCCCTTCCTAGGTGTACCTCATTAGCCCTTGTTTTATACTCCATGTTGTGCCCTTTGTTCTTGCTTGGCGTTTGTCCTCCCACCAGCCTTTGTCTCCACGTCGGTTGGTTGTCTCTGTTAGTTGTTTCTGTTTCCCATTTGCTCAGTGGTGTTTTGTTTCTTAGTAGTCCTAGTGTTTTTGGTTTTGATCCTTTGTCATTAAATACTTGCACTTGCATCTGGTCTCCACGTCCTGTCTCCCTGTAACACCCCTCTTGTAAAGGTATGCCAACACACTAAAGTACAGTAACCAATTGCATTTACTTCATTACTGTCCACCACTGCAAAAAGGTTGGGCTGCTGTGCAATGAAGTTTTGAAAAGTCAAACATGTCTTGGGTCGACTGCTTTTGAGGTAGGAAATTTGTGACATTTGGTTGAACTATCACTTTAATGAACCAAACTCAGTCACAGTCATGTAAGCAAAAGGTGACTCAGCAGCTCAGTGGCATCTGTGACAGCCTTTGATTCATTAAAGCGATACTTCGGCAGAAACTTCCCCAGGGCCAGTAGCTCTAATCCGGCTGGACAAACTAGCCCTGAAAGGTGTGTGAAAAGTGTTGGGGTGCTTTGTGTTGTGATTTGACCGATGGCTGAGTAGTGTTAACGCCAAATCCAGCATGGCAGAGCCGTGGCCCTTTGATCCCAGAAGGCTTTGAAAGAAAAGAAAAGTGCTGACACGTCTGGCCAAGGGCTTCTAATCAGATTCAGCATTGTAGCACCCGGCCTGTTTACTTATTAAAACTTGTTTACATAATTGTGAATATCAAAGCCTTCTATGTGATATATTAACCAGCTGGCGTCTAATTCCAGTGAAGATTTTACAGATGAAAGCACTCCTTCAGATTAGAGCAGAAAAGTCATATAGAGGAAAACCTAAGGAAAAAACCCAAACACCTCGAACCAGCTTGCAACAAGGAAAACAAGGAATTAAATATTGCTCAGCCAAGAAAATGCTACGTTTTAGCATAATTAAGCAGAGCATGCAGGAAAACACTGTTATTTTTGAAGTACTGAAGTATTATTATTCTTTAAGCTTGCTACTGAAAAGCGGGTTCCTCACTGCTTACCTATAGAACCATCACAACTCAAAGAAATGCTGAAATGCTAATGCTGTGCATCTGAATGCTAAAAGGCATTCTCACTACTTGATCTGCACCAGTGCCAGATGTACTGTATGCCCTGTATGCTTTGTTGGCATGCTATGCCACCGACAATAAACCTGATTGCAGATCAGTGACAACACAAGGCTTTAAGACTTGCTTTGCTTTGACTATGATAACTATGACTATGTAGTTCATGATTTAACATCCGTAACACCCATATAGTGTGTATACATGTACAAACCCAGTTTCATAAAAGTTGGGACACTTTACAAAGCAGTGATTTTTAAACTGCATTTTACAGTAACTTAATGTAATATGGCCTAGAAAAGTAGAAATATGTAATATTTTATAATGTAAACATTCTTGATAATGTAAATATATGCTAATTCCAAATTTAATGTTAGAAACACATTCCCAGAAAAGTTGGGACTGGTGTCATGGAAGTTTGTAAAATGGTCAAAATAACTTTTTTTTAGAATGCAAACATGTGTATAAAGTATAAAGTGACGCTATCATGATTTGGGTGAAAAAGAACCATTCGCAAAGGCTCTTGTCACCATTTTGGAAAAAATGTGTGAGCAGGAAATTTTAATGCTTGAGTGCAAAAATCCATAACAGTGTAAAAAAAATTTTAAGAATCCAGAAAAATGTCTGTGCTTTAAAGGAAAACCAATTATGAATGACCATGACCTTCCATTACTCGGATGGCATGGCATGCTTCCATAATAAATGTAATCACATGTTCAGGAATGCTTCTGAACACTCTTGTCAGAAGTCAACAACCGAAATTCCTTCGATGGGCTACAGCTCATCTGAGAGTGGACACTGTGCTGTGGTGATTCCTTCATTCAGATTGTTTTCCAAAATTATATTATGTAATGATATTATGTTCTCCAGGCCAAATAGGAAAAGCACCATTTGAATAGCTACACAATGTTCAAACGCCATCAGCGTTGATGAATGCAGCTGTGTGCACATCTGTGAGGGCATCCCTAACGTTATGGGTACATTGGTACACTGGAGTAACAAAATCTGCATATCTTTTTCAGAGACATCCATGCTAGTTTCAAGAGCTTGTTTCACAATCCGCATGCATTACGACAGCGTGACTTCATAATAAGACAGTGAAGGTCCTAGACTGGTCTTCTATTATAAAGTGCAACAGAGACCCTGTTGAGTGTTAAAGAAAGACATTTTACTTTTCCTACAGCAACTGATGTTATCAATCCCAAAACACACTGAACATTGTTAAAAGGAAAGGTGATGTAAGGATGCTATAATAATGGTAAATATGCACCTGCCCTTTTTTGGAAAATGTTATAGGCATTAAATTTAGGATGCATGCATATACAGAAGTTTGAAAAAACTCATGCAAATAATTGCTGTACCATTTGTTCTAGTGTCCCAACTTCTTTGGCATTAGATATTCGCTATATACTCATTTATTTTCAGCATAAAATATAGATTTAGCCCAACCAACACCAACTGCACCATTTGGGTGTATAGGTCATAGTTTTAGACTTGTGCAGTATACTATATGAGGATAAGGGGGGCATTTGAGATTCAGGCATACACATGCTCTCATGCTAAACCAAAGCAGAATAGGTTTTGTGCTGTAATGCTAAACCAAACCAGTCAAGCATTTGTGTATTTTCTTCTAGTCTCCCTCAGCTATAACCTAATTTAAAGCTTTACATCAATAGACAAGACAAAACGTCCTAAGTAATCTTCATTAGGTACACTTTCTTGCATCTGCAGTCATTGTTCATTTTATCAGCTCTATAGACCATATGGATGCACCTTGCTATTCTACATTTCCAGACTGTAGTCCATTTGTTTCTCTGCATGCTTTGTTAGCCCTTTTCACTCTGTTCTTCACAAGCTGTAGGAAAAGAGATGAGCTATTGTGTCTGACTTTACATCCACTAAACGGGCCAACAAGGTAAGAGAGTGTCTAATAAAGTGGACAGTGAGTGGACCCAGTGTTTAAACACTCCAGTAGCACTGCTGTGTCTGATTCACCCACACCAGCACAACACACACTAACACACAACCATCATGTCAGTGTCAGTGCAGTGCTGAGAATGATCCCCCACCCACATAATACCTGCTCTATGGTGGTCCTTTTGTGGTCTGACCATTGAAGAACAGGATAAACACTGTGTATTAAAACACTAATAATTCATCATGTACGAATAATAATAATAACAACAATGATAATCTATCATACATTAAATATATATTTATCAAGTTTATGAAGTATATATATTAATATAAGTGTATATGTCAAAGTATATATACGTATGTCATTACGCATGTAACTGATTGCTAATCAGTTATATTAGGTCTACTTTGTAATTGTTGCAAACATTAAAAAAGAAAATATATTTTATTATTATTTATTAATTGTAATAGCAATGATTCCAATTGCCTGGTTTCTCCAGTTAGACTCAATGAGCAACAGTAGCAGCAATGTCCAGGTAGTTCGAACAGAATCCTGGGGATGATTTTTTGCTTTCTGGACCTAAATTACCCACCTCCAAGAATGCTTGAATGCCAGTGCCAGCTTATTTGTAAAATGATGACACAAACGGTTGTTAATTAGCCTTGTTGAACTAAATTTCTCACTGCCCACAGCCTGATGTGCTAGCTTTAGGCCACTATCACTGACTAATTATCTTAGCTAGTTCTACAGGACAGTACCTCAGCTGCAGAGAGCAATATCTGCTATGCAAAATAATGACCTGTCTAGCATATGTAGAGCAAGGTCAGCTTCAGTCTTCATGTCCTTCAGTCTCCTTAGCTGACCTATATGGATGTTCACTATTGACTTTCCTTTAGACTGGTTGTGTTCACTTCTTTTCAGTTTGGTTTTGGCAGTGTTATCTTCTTTGCCATTATTCCCCCAAAGGACTCACCAGTTGTCCCAAAGTCTGTACTGAGACCCATCAGTCATGACATTAAAACCAGCTTAATGTATCTATACACTTTATCCATTTTATAAGCTCCACTCCATCTGTTTCTCTGCATACTTTTTTTGCCCTGTTCTTCAATGGTCAAGACCCCCCATAGGACCACCACAGAGCAGGTATTATGAGGATCTTTCTCAGCACTGCACTGACACTGACGTGGCAATGGTGTGATAGTGTGTGTTGTGCTGGTGTGAGTAAATCGGAGACAGCAGTGCTGCTGGACACCTCAATGTCAACGCTGGACTGAGAATAGTCCATAAACCAAAACTATCCAGCTAGCACTGTCCTGTGTGCAGCATTCTGTGACCACTGATGAAGGACTAGAGGATGACCAGTACAAACTGTGCAGCAGCAGATGAGCTATCGCCTCTGACAGTACATCTACATGGTGGGCCAGCAAGGTAGGCGTGCCTAATAGAGTGGACAATGAGTGGACACAGTGTTTAAACACTCCAGTGGCACTGCTGTGTCTGATCCACTCACACCAGCACAACATACACTAACACACCACCATATCAGTGTAGCTGCTGTACTGAGAATGATCCACCAATCACATAATACCTGCTCTGTGGTGGTTCTGTGGGGGCCCTGACCATTCAGAAACAGAATGAAAGGGGCTAAATTGTATAAAGTACAGTCTGTAATTGTAGAACTACAAGCTGTCCCTATTTAGCAAGTGGAGTTGATGAAATGGACAGTGAGTATAGAAACAAGGAGGTGGTTTTAATGTTCAGGCTGATGGTTGTATATGGATATATATGGCTAGCTTATGGCTGCCCAGCATGTGCTGCGAATGCTTTACAAAATTGACAGGCAAGTAAAACCACCTCCTCCACTGATTGAATGTTGAATGCTAGTGGTCTGTATTGCTTTTCATCCTGTTTTCAGAGCCCGAGGCAGCCACGGAGTGTGCTGCTCTAAGAATATTTTATTGACAACTGCCAGAACGCGAGGAGAATTTGGCTTAAATGCATTGACCCCAGCTTTAAATGGTTCTTTACATGGTTAAACGGTTCTGTTCCATGATGCAGAACATACTGTACAAGAACCTTTCTAAAAAAGAAAAGAATGGGTTGTGATTTTGCTCTATCACTTTGATGTGGGAGCTGGAATTTAGCAAAAACATGGACAGATGGAAGGTTTTCCACAGGAGATGAAAAGAAATATGGAGGGAAAAGCTTTTAAACCACCAAGCGGAGTGTAAGAAATTAGAAATTAGCAAAAAAGAACAACTCTCGAAAATGAACGAAAGAAAAAGAAAAAAATAGATGCAAGTTTTTCAAACTTTGGTAGACTACATAATAAAAAATGCATAGCAGTAGGACGTCCCAAGCGCTTTGAACAAACAAGCTTTCATGTTTGTTTCTTTTGGATGACCAGTGTTGAAAGTGATTTTAATGCAGCAGGCACACGGCGCTGTGGCTGTGAATTGTTTTTGAATTAATAAAACGTTTGTACCGAGAAGCTTAATGGCTTGTTTTGCAAGTATCATTAGAGCATAAATCTGCGCCAGTAAAACATGTTAAAATATGACCATGCCAGCGGATTGGGGGAGAGAGTAAATAACATTAATGCTAATTTGCATGGATCACGTATGCGAGTCTGGGGAACGCGAACGGTTCAGCTGCGTTCATCATGCATTGGATCTGCTGGGTCAAACACAGCCGTGCTCCGGCTTCATAAATATTACAGCACGTAACCTCCTTTTTTTCCCCTCCCTTCTTTTTAGAGAAACAGCCATGGTTATGAGAGCGAAACGCATCGCTACTGAGTGTTTAATTGACTAAGACTGATTTAGCAACATCAGACCAATCACCACTCCTATTAACCCATTCAGGTCCAACAACTGGACAACTGGTCAGTCCATCACAGGGCAGACACATCAATTAAGCAATTAAGCATCTCTAATTTACCTGACTACATGTGTTTGGACTGTGGTAGGGAACCTACAAGAGGCACCTGTAGAACATGCGTGTGAACCATACAAACTCCACAGATGGATCCACCTGGATGTCCTAGCCAGGAATTGACCCCAAGCCCTTTTTGCTGTGAGGCTACCCACTGTGCCACCATGACATCCCGGTAGCAAATGGTGATTAGTAAACTCTGTTTGACCTATAGTAAATTAAATCACTAGTAAAACTTTTATTATTTATTTATTTATTTTATCTTATGAACATCATTGCTGTTTGTGAATATATGCCAATATGATGTCTGCAACGCGTTCCAAAAAAGTTGGGACTAAAGACACTGAAGTGCTACATCAGCTTGGACTGAGGTGCTACATCACCCTAAGAAAACTTGTTGCTGAAGACACCAACTGACCAAGTTTTAAAAATACAATTTTTAATTATTGTTTGCAATGCAGTTATACAAGTCTTCAGCAGTGCAACCATATTGCTCCCTCACTGTTGTGTTCAGCACACATTTCCAGTGGGAGGCAGTGTGAGGAATCCCTCCTAGTATGCAAGGGGCCCCATGTTGGCTGCTAATTCACCTGCCATGGCAGCATTGCTGCTAACATCAATGGCAGCAAAATGTTTGGTTTACTATGTCTTCTTTTGAAAAGCTCATTTTTAGTTTGATAAAGGTCTCATCGTTCACACATTGTGGTAGTCTTCCACATCTCCTTGTTGGTTTTCGATTTGGGAAATTCCCACTGTCTCCCAAACTCAGATGTTCAGATTTAAACATACACTGTTACATATTGCACATTTTTGTAATTTTCAGAAGTTTCCTGGGCATAGTTTAAGTTGTTAGAATTAAACGACCAGCTGAGTCAGTTTGCTATGGCGCCACCTTGAGGCAGTCCAGTGCTGCCTTTATACTAGTACTAAGAAAATCAAAGCCAGAAATTTGAATTATGCAGCTAAACAATAACCTTTCCTTGTGTATTTGAGTGTCTGTTATACTTTAATGAATGGCATAATGTCATAAAATGGTTCTTTTCAAGGAGCACTTGTATTGTACTGCTTTGATTTAACTGCAGTAAACATCTACCAAAGCCCATAGCATAAATGGTTCACAATGGTGGAGATAGGAACCAGGCATTTCACCTGCTTAGTACCTCTAAAAGCTGCCTCACTGAAGAGTACTACACAAAATGGTTATATGCCATCACCACTACTGTAAAGAAATTAGAGTCGGCAGGCTTCTCTAGAATGAAAGGATACTCGACCCATTTGACCATATGACTGAAATTAATGGTATTTAGTTAACCATATGGTTTGATTAATTCAAAGCCAGGTAAGCTCATATAGACCAAAAGAATTCACACATAAACATCAACTCTTGTCACATGTCATCTCTTACTGTGTCTTGACTGCTGCTTGTTGTCCAGAAACCAAATCATGCTCTATTCATGCGCTTTTAATTATTCACAATGAATGCATACAGTGTTTGTATTAAATCCCTCATTTAGAATCCACCCATGTCAGGTTTTGCTGCTTAAAGCAGACAACCAAAGCGATCTTGTGCCTTATCTTCAGGATTTGACTAAATTCTCCTTGATATGCATCATTAAAGTGCATGAGCTCGCCACAAACACCCCTAGAGTGACTGTAATACTTCATTATAAAAACCTTCAGGCAGCTTTCTCCTCAAAGTCCAAACCCAAACTGATAAAAAGCACTGGGTCGTCAACTAAGGGCAAAAGAGAGAAAAAAAGAGAGGGACACAAGAAGATAAGAGGGAGAGAGAGAACTGCTGTAGGCTGAATAGGCGGATAAATGTCTGAGTTGACCACAACATCATAGAATCTGGATTCTGAAAGTGCCCTCAGTTTCTTGAAACAAGAGTTTGATGTAGTATTTAAACACTGTTAAAATTTCAGATTATCAGTTCTGGTATGAGTCCCCAAAGTTACAACAATATGTCAGTATCATCTAAACTATTCCTCACTGTTCAATATCTCAGCAACTTCAACATTCCCCTAAAATAATCAGAAATCTCAATGGGCCTTTAATTATTGCAATATTTTAGCATTCTCTCAAATATAATAATAGTCCCTTAAATCTTCAAACATATTAATATCTCAATATACCTTAAAATAGCAGGATATCTAAATATGCCTAGCAAATATCAAATTTAATCGATATGATTGTATGTACAGTTTTGTTTCTTTTTTTAATAATTCACAATCAGATTAAAGTGACTAGTGATGAGATGGAATCAGCATCATACCCTCATAGCAAAGGGGCATCTGTTTCTATATACTATTTCCTATCTACTATATTTCCAAACAAACCACTATCTGGACCTTTAAAGTGTTTTTTACCAATTTTGAGGGGTGACTGTTTTTCTGTGTTTCATGAAATGTCAGTTTTGCTCATAGAAAATGTAATTTAGTGTAATGTATTATACATAATATGTACATCTGTCCAGTCCACATAGAGAAGGAACACTGCAAACCTGCCAGTTCTAAATTAAGAATGTTTTAGTGATGTCACAAAACCTAATATTTACATTTATCCCCCTATTCCCTAACTCCATAGTCCCACAGCAGTCATTTACATTTAAGTGTTTCAGGTTGGATGGATTTTACAATGAGGCACAGTACAGGTAGCCAGAACCCAACTCATTTACATATATCAGCCTTAAAAGCACAGGAACAAAAACAGTGTGTTTAGCCACAAGGGGTAAAGAGAGGTTGGAAAATGATAATATGAAAATGAATTAGGACTGCTTTGTGCATAGAAACACACACACCTCACAAATAGAAGGTCAAAAATACCATGAATATGAAGATGAATCTGTTCTTTCACTGTATTGAAAGAAAATGAATATGGTTTTCTTTGAAACCGTCTCTACCGTGCCTAGTGGTAAAAAAAACCACTCCGGACATTATGTTTTATTCTGCGTTCCCTTTCACCCTGTATCACTGGACCATCTGAATTACAAGGTCCTCCAGGAGTGGTAATACTAATATTATGACCAGCCATAGCCGTTGTGTCACTTTGTGGTTTCTCAGCCATTTTCAAAGATGGCTAGAAGAGTATTAAAAGAGATGAAAACCACTTTCAGTCTGGGCATGTTCAGCAGTGCAGCCTCAGTGAAGGTAAGCTTGTATAGGGCTTTTTAAAGCAAGGTATGAATAGAATGGAAAAATCAGATGAAGAACAGGTAACTGCTTTATAAACCATATTACATAAATTTTCCTTTTCTGATTTTATGTGCGCTCATGTACACTCATTCCTAATATGCTAAAATACATAACAATGACATTACAATAATAGCTACTGGTTTGCACCCAAAATGGTCTAATGACATTAATTTAGTGCGCAGTGACATCAACCAATTCTGACAGAAGTCAATTTTATAACTCCATTTATTTTTCTCATATTTTGTAGTTTTATATATTAGAATTTTATAATATAGAGTGTGCATGAGAGCATGGTGACAAGATTTCAGTGTTTAAGCTTAAATAACCTTCTTGCTGATGGAAAAGAATGCAATGTATTCTGCTGATGTACTCACACTGCTAACTCTGGCTAGTAGGGATGGGCGGATTGTTAGGAATCTGAGACTGGATAGCTTCAGCGTTGAGTTTATTTGCACATACAGAGATGTGTGGATACAGCTTGGTCGATCAGCAGTCTAGTGTAGTCCAGTGCGGTCTAATTTAGAATACAACAGTCCTATTCACCTGCATGCAGAATCATGCACGAGCACCAGGCTTAGGTTGTCAGTCCCATCCAGTCTGGTCCAGTCTGGCTCTGTCTTATTCAGTCTGACATGGTTTTAAAATGTAAGGGTAAGTGGGGAGCAAAAGGGAAGGGATGAATGTAGAGAAGGGGGCATGGGGGAATGGGAATGAGAACCTGAAAAGACCTAAAGGGGTTTAGACATGAGGGGAAAAGAGTGGGCTCGCTTCTGCAATTCGACCATCACACTTTTGCCACAACAGATGATGAATGGAATATCATGAGAATGGGCGGGCATATATATATATGCTATTCTCTTTTGAGGAATAGGATTCCAGGATGAGTGTTTACTTTTATAACAATTCTGGTGCAAGACCTAAATATCAATGGTTTAGACATGAAGGGGACAAAGATTCGGGGTTCAGACAGGAGGTGGGGGATGTGTAGTATATGGGACTCGCTTTTTCTGTAACAAAAGAACAATCACAACTTTTTTAATTTAATCTTATTAATCAATTTCAGACAAGCAAGAAGCATTTTTCTTTGCCAAGTTGTCCCACAAAAAAATGACAATGGAAAATCTCTCATATAGACATCAACTATGGCGACGACAAATACTTTGTGAAAAGTCATTTTGTCTGATATTTATTACGAATATTTGCAATAGAAAATAATATCATATATTATGCTGTTCATATATATCTTTTTTAATATATATATATATATATATATATATATATATATATATATATATATATATGCTATTTTCTTCCAGGATTGGTAACTAAACATTGATACTTCCAATCCTAGTGTTTACTTTTATAATCAATTCTGGTGCAAAACTATCAATATCATTTGTTTATTTATTTAGCAGGACAGATGTATATTCTGTCTCTCAAACAAAGTGCCGCTATAAATGATAGTGTAGTATATGGACTACTTTTTTAATGGACTACTTTTCCCTCTGTAACTATTCAAAACACAACTTTTTAAATTTTAATCTTATTAATGCACATTTAGTTCTAGAATTTTTATTTGACAAAAACATTAGTTCAAGTAAATATTGTGAGATATTTAAATATTATTTGAAGATAAACGTGGTGGTCTTTCCGCATAATGAACTAGAATTTCGTAAGAAAACATTTCAAAGTTGTGATTCTGTTCTCAACCCAAAAACCTTTGAAGAAAAATAGAGGAGGAATTTTTGGGCAACTGAATGTGTAACCTTTAAATATTCAGAATAATAATTAACAAAGGATATAAATAAAGGTTTAATGAAAATGTCCCCCTTTTCCGACCTTTTGTGTAAAATTCTTTAAAAATCCAACATTTGCCATTTTTGCCAGTTTGTCTATTACCTGTCACCTGTTTGTACTTTGGCATACCTGACAAGGTCTTTAGTCCCAAATTCAGTCCCAGTCAACTCAAACTGAACTGAAGAAACGATAGAAATGATAATCTCCGATCTCTCCAGCATCCTACTCCCTCTGCCAGTACATTATAAAAGCATCACAAACACTATAAATTATAGAGGACAATCATGAAAATGACTAAACAAACATTTTAAAACTGTGAGCTGATTCAATTAAAGAGAAATGCATGGCATAATTTCATTAAATCCACATACAATGATTACAATGATTTTTTTTTTCAATTTATTCACATATCTGATGCTGTAAACAACCACCACAAACACACACAACAATATGGTTACTAATGTTTAAACCATGACAGTTTCTGACACTGATTGAAGGCAGACGTGTGGGTGTCGACGTGGCAGTGTTATTTTTAATGCTACTTGCGTTCTTGTTTCAGTGTCGGTCGTCCGGTGTAAATTTCTGTAACTGTCACTCTGCAGGGTCGACGTGCGCCAAACCCTGACAATCAAACCTCCACAGAAAAGAGAAAAAAACACCATGTAGAGTGAAGACTGTTTCACTACTGCATGCTTTCACATTAAAGCGATAGTTCAGCCAAAAATACTGATAGCCAAAAACCCGGTCCTGATAAACTTTCATTTAAAGATGGTAGATCACAATAGAAAACAAAAGACTTCCAAGACGCATGTGATTATTTACAGGCTTAAAGCAGAATTTTCTTCTTAGCCTTTTTAAACCTTGTGTTAAAGCTGAAAGACCATCAGCTTCTCTGCTGAGCACCCAGGAAAAAAACATTGTCAAACAGTCAAATGACACATTCTATTGCTTTTCGGAGTGAAAATGCAGTTTATTAACATGTCCCTAATGCGTAATACCTACAACTGTTCATTTTAGTGCACTGTTTCTATTTTTGTGGCTCTGTACACAGGATGTGTTTACTTAAAGCATCAACAGTTGGGGGACAAAACATTTGTAGACAACTATATGTCACCCACATCTAATAAGTCAATATTGAGGATGCTTCTTCTCCAGACCACATACAGGAAATGCTAGTTTATTATTATATGAATCATAATAAACTAACTGCTGACCATGTGACCATGAAGGACAAGCACTGCGGTCTCGTTTCTAAAATGCAGGAGTGTGGCTATGATAAGGCACTGCCTTTGGACTAAGGTAGTGACAAAATTGAGGAAAAGGATATATATATATATATATACTAAATATATAAATCATTTTACAATTTAAAAAATTAGGAATTATGGTTTAGAACCTGCGGCCTCCCAATAGACCTAGAACCTGGACCTAGAATTTTACTTTTATGCATCATTTGATCACAGGAGCTAAAGTTTACCATGTATGAAACTTTTATGATGGATGGACCAACAGAAATGGCCCCATAACTGCTTTGAAGAAGTCTGGATCCACTGACTTACATTCAAATTAAATTCGTTTTTTCCCTCTCCTGTAAAGTTGCCATTTTGGAGATACTTGCTTTTCTTCAGACAGCGACAGTTTGTTATATCTCATTATCTTGGCTGACCAACTACATTTAGAACAAGAGGGTAGATTTTTTGGCCTATTGCTTTAACGTTGCAGTGTCTGCTTCATCGGCGTTAGCAAATGAAGGATGGTGCAGCAGAGCAGAGGAAATGAACTTGAACCTCCTAAGTAGCCCCGTCCTCTCAAACACATGCACGCAGACAGACGCACACTCGGCAGTGTGAGAGGGAGTAATGAGGTCAGAGGGAATAAATGTAAATACAGCTCTGCTCCTATCCGGCTGATGCTGGCCTATTTTTTAAAACCAATCAGAAATGACAATCTCATTAAACAGTCATTCCGGCGTCCTCCAGGCCGAGAGCTTCTCTGAATCTGGATCCGGCTGAGGGAAAAGTCTTTAATTGAAAAGCCCAAACTCTGCGACCTAGAGTGTTAATCCTGGACATTTATCTCCGCCTTTAGCTTCTGTCTCTAATCAAACAGTGTGTGAAACCACACATCAGTCACAACTCCACTGTCACATACAGGCGCATACACACACGTGACTCATAGAGAGGTCTGTGGCAGCTTATTTTAACCGTTAAAAGCCTCTCTCTCTCTATTTCTCTCTCTCTCTCTCTCTCTCTCTCTCTCTCTCTCTCTCTCTCTCTCTCTCTCTCTCTCTCTCTCTCTCTCTCTCTCTCTCTCTCTCCACCCTCTCTCTCTCTCTCTCTCTCTCTCTCTCTCTCTCTCCACCTCTCTCTCTCTCTCTCTCTCTCTCTCTCTCTCTCCACCTCTCTCTCTCTCTCTCTCTTGCTCTCTCCCTACACTCTCTCTCTCTCTCCCTCCGTCTGTCTCTCTCTCTCTCTCTCTCTCACTCTCTCTATCTATCTCCCTCTTGCTCAGTATTTCTGTTCATGTGAAAACACATCTAGCACAGCTATACAAATAAACACTATCTGCTGTTATCAGTGGAAGAACAGCTGCCATTGGCCAAAACCCAGTCCATCTGCCTCTCTATTTAGCGCCCCGCTTCTGACCCGACAATTTATCCGATTCAAGTTTCCAAAAATAAAATTTGACATCTCAGTTTTTCACAATCATGTTTCATTTGGTTGGTGTCATGCAATGTGGCTTTAAATCTGCACAGATTAATAGAGAGAGAGAGAGAGAGAGAGAGAGAGAGAGAGAGAGAGAGAGAGAGAGAGAGAGAGAGAGAGAGAGAGAGAGAGAGAGAGAGAGAAAGAGAGAGAGAGAGGGGAGAAAAAGGGCAACAGGTGAGAAGAAATAGAGAGACAGTGAGTGGGACATACATAAACATTTTATTTGAACATAAACATACATAAACATTTGCAGGGTTTGTGTTGGCTACCCTCTAGTCCTTCATCAGTGGTCACAGGACCATCAGTGGTCGCTGTTGACTGGATGGTTTTGGTTGGTGGACTATTCTCAGTCCTGCAGTGACACTGAGGTGTTTAACACTCCAGGAGCACTGCTGCCTCTGATACATTCACACCAGCACAGCACACACTGACACACCACCATGGTGCTGAGAATGGTCCACTCCCCATATAATGCCTGTTCTGTGGTGGGTCCGGAGCACTGAAGAACAAGGTGAATGATGACATATGCAGAATCAGATGGACTACAGTCTGTAATACTACAACCACAAAGAGCATCTATATGGTGGAGCTGATAAAACACAAAGATGTGTTAGGTAAAGAGTGAGAGACAGAGAGATAAATAATGATTATAAAAGATAAATACTAATAAGTGATTGCATTGTTTTAAACATCATCAAATGCATATTTCACACACTGACCAATTTTTTTGATGGTAGACCAAAGATATCAGGTTTATTTCAGTCACTTCACACTGATAGGCTCTGATTAGTCATTGTTTTTTGAGGACTTTGTTATTGAACCGCCTCAATTCACATAATTACAGGATCTTACAATAGAAAATCAATTGCATTACCTTTATCCTCAATTTACTCATTATTGCAGACTGATCATAACACTGGCTCACTCAGATGAATCCATTTGTTTTCAGTCATTGATTCATTGCTACTGATGGATATCTGACAGCCCTAGGAAAAAAAAAACCCACACAGCTTTCACTCTGTTTGAGCAGCTTGGCTTCTTTCCCATTGTTTTAGTTTCATGTAGCTCAAAGTGGAGGAATTAGTTTCATTAAGTTTGCATGAAGCAGAAAAGGATTCAGTTATTGAGAGTTCACTTGTAAGGTCCTGATTTCATACAGAATAAAGATCTAACACTGCTTCCTTTAGATTCTACAAGAAAAAGCAGTTACAAAGACTCAACAACCTTGAATACTCTGCTTTTGAATTAAATATACATATAAGAATTTTAAAAACAAGTGTATTAAAGGTCCACTTATAATGATTATGTGGATTTATGCACCAAAAACAGATATTATTAATTTTACATGACCATCCTCTAAACTGGAATTGAAAAGGTTGTTTTTGGATGCGTTATTTTGGTTGGAACAACTAGACAGAGTGGAATTAACTACTGTAGGTGGAATAAGCAGGGCTAAAGTACAATCGGGACCAAAGAGGCACCTATACAGGAATGTGTTCATCTGAATTTTAAGGATCAAGAAGTAAATGCCAACTTTAATGATGATTACATACAATATCAAACTTGGTTTCAGTAAAAGAAAGGAGAAATCTTTTTTTTTCTGAATTAAGACAATTTAGGCCATTTGTTCTTCAACAAGACTGTAAGAAGCATGTAATTGTTAGTGGTGGACAATGGGTCCAAACCATGTACCATGTACACCCAAGGGAAATTATTCCTCCCATTAGACCTCCACTTAAGTAAAAGTAATAAAGTATTTGCCATTTCTGAAATAAGAATCTCTCTTTAACTCATTTAGGTGAAGAGGTTCTAGTGTTACTTTCAGTCCCCATCTTTATAGAATATCATTAATCAATCTGACAATAATGTCAATTAAAATGATCATAAGCACAAAACACATTCCATTAGGGTGAACCAAGCTCTGTCCAACAGGTCAAAACAAGCTCAAAACAAATGTGTGCCCTGATTGGTGCGCTCGCTTCACGCTTCTTTCATTTTCACTTTCATGTTAGATTTGTATGTATACATAAACCAAAAGGAATGAGAGAGTTAGCGTAGGTGAGTAAAAAGTAAGATATTTGACAAAGAAATGTAGAGTAGTGTAATAAGTAAGTCCCCAGAATGGAAATACTAGAACTCAGAGTAAGGCTTAGCAATCAGATTTCTCAGTGCATATGCATTTCTTTCAGTCTTCTCAATCCACACTCAAGAGCAAACAGAGCGCAGTTCTGGAAAAAGCAGCATTTATGCAGCACCCAAAAGATGGCAACAAAACACTTTTGGAGCAACGCCGAAACCATGCTTGTATGCTTGTTTAAATAAAATATGTCATTATTATTAATGTTTCACATTTATTGGTTCATGTGCATAGATTTTTGTTCATATTTTCCAGTAAGGTTAATCTAGACTGGAACAAAGCCATAGCATGACATTTGAGTTTTACATAAAGTTTATGTCAAGTCTTACCCTGTGTGTTTATTTGCTGGTTGCAAAGCAGAAATCTGATTATTGCTTGAATCCTGTGAACACAGAGATTTCCATAATCTGATTACCTAAGTACATGTAAATGTAATGAATAAACTACTGACAAAAATCTGATTTCCAGCAGTTGTTGTATTATTAAGTGTATATACTGATGCATTTTTAGAGGATAAAGACTCAAATTAAAGTGAGAGAAATGACTGGTGCCAGAGTGACAGAAAAAAAAAATCTTGCACATTCACAGTCATTTTCACATTGCTAAAGAGTGTTAGGGAGGTTCCTACAGTAACAATAAAAAAATGGTGACATGGCTACTTATAGAAGGTTCTTCTTTTTTCATGCATTACTTTATAATACAAGTGAAGACATCAAACTAAATAAATAGCACTCCATAGTTGGGTGTGTCTAAACCTTTGAGGTTTTTGGGCATAACTGTAATAATAATATGATAGGTGAGGTTCCCTTGAATTCTGACTCTTCTTTTAAGCTGTTATGAGACTTTAGTAGAAAGTTAGATGATGCATCACTAATTTTCTCATATCAAACCTTTTATTATTCCATTTAAGTGTAATTACCAAAGACATATCTCAGGCACATACTGGATCACATAAGTCTGTTCCGCTTTGATCACAGAAGGTGCTGGAAAAAAGTATTAATGTCTCATATATTGAATTAATTAAGCAGATAATGCGTCTTGAGCGTCGTAATGCAGATTAATCACCCAAAAGGTTTAGAATATAAAGGAAATAAATAAATATAGAATGGGCTACGCGTCCTTAAATGCTGTTTATTGAGAAATATTAATGACAGAACAGCCGACACAAAGGCAGAAGATGAATGAGACAAGTGGATTCTCTTCAGTGAGATTCTATTACGCCATGACCCTAATCTGCACCTTTTCATTACGCCAGTCCCTGGATATTACTCATTCTGTCTCATCGTAAAGCTCGGCATTGAGGAAAGCAGCAGAAACAGTGACTTTTTTCAGTCTGAATTCCCTTTTGGATTTAGGAGTGTTATGAAGAACGTTCATAATGAATCGATACCTATTCTGAGGAGCCTGGAACAGCTGCATCCCAGAAGTCTTGAAGGCAAACTTCCCTGGGTAGATAATGGGTTGATTTTCCATTTTGTGGGCAAGATTCAATTAACTTTTTATTTTCTATATTTCTCTGTTAGGCTGGAGTTGACTGCACTCTCACTCTCTTGGTAATGCAGTATTGTCTTGTTGCATGTGTGTTAACACCTTTACTCATCTTTCATGGACTTTTTCAAAGCATTTAACACAGATCAGGCAGTAGTTCATTGTACAGCTATGTAAAGGAAAAAACATGGAGGTAGTGCTCATAGAAAATGCTCTCATAGTTATATCTACATTAAGAATCTGTATGACTTACATAATCGCATGACTGCTAGCTCAGCAGTACGTTGCCATTAGATTAGTACAAGCCTTAAATGATGACATGGTCTATAGTTTAAATAAAGTTTTGTCTGAATCTCATGGGGAATTTCAGGCCATTATGGTACTTATGCCAAAGTCTCCTGTCCTCTGCTCCTCTGGCACAGTCTGCCTCTCTACTAGAAAATACATCCCTATGATTGGGGATGGCACCATCTGGGGCAGAATTGCTCTCCACCCTTCTCTCCTGTCTTTCTAAAGTATGGACAAAAATTGCTCTGAAAATGGTTCTTGGATAGAGGCTGTACAATGGACTAAAACATATTTCTAGAAAACGTATCCAGAAAGAAGAATAGATCGACCTGACTATGCTCCTGCAGTAATGTAGCAAAATGTAAAACCTTTTGAGTGTCAGGTAATACCACACTGGGTGATATTGAGGCCGGTTTCACTCCGAACGCACTAACCTCTCAAGGCTTTTTATTCAAATTTCCATGCCGGCTTAATTAGTACAGCAGGTACACACTAGCACCTGTATGGGCTTCTGAGCTAACTGCTAGATTACTTAAGGTTGAATGGAATCTAAGAATAAGAAGCTTCAGCTCCATCTAACCTCTATCCACTGTATAATCCTATAACTACATCTAGCTAACTGAGCCTGTATCGCTCCAAATAGGGGCTACTGGTTTTAATTTACTACAGATATAAACTTGGCCATAACATTTCTAGTTTGAGTGTCCTTGTGCTTATAGACATGAGTTTGTATATTAGCTCACAGTAACCTAACAGGACCACCAAGTTTACCTGGAATTCTTCCAAATCTCATGTTATATAGTACAGCACATGCCACTAAATAAAGAAAACTGTTTATTAGTTTGTTAAAATGTTAGTTTTACATGCATTGTACGGATAGTGTTTTTCCATTTAATCTAAAAATAATTACATCATGTTTTAAAAAATGAGATAGTCTTACAGTTCTAAATGACACTGCTTTCAATGTTTTTTTTTAGTCTTTTTAGTGTAGAGACGGACACACTCAAAGAGGCAAATGGAAAGCTGTAAAATTCGCCCAGTCAAATAAATTGCGACTGGTTTAGCAGGGAAGCACTGGCCTTGGACTAAAATGAGCTAATGTTGCTAACACTACTAACAGTGAATGAAAGCTAGTAACTATCAATTAGCTGATGTTATTTGCATAATGCTAATTACCAGCTGTTTTTTAGGGACCCAAGCACCAAAAGGATCTCTTTAGGATCTTTCACCCAGCCTGACCTCATTAAGTTGATTGGACCCCTCATATTGCCTTTTGCAGCCTGTTAATTTTTTTAGAAGCCATACCTTCTTTTTGTATAAGCAGAGAGGTCAAACTCTACAAAGCTAGAAGAGGAATCATTCTGTCAAAAAAGTCTGAGGTTCTCTATTGTGCACTGTATTACGAGGTGTTCTCCTCGCACTCAGCCAAGATGACTTTGTATTGAATTAATTAAGTCTGTTTGTATTGGTTTGACCTTTGACCTCTGTCGGCTACTGCTGGAACATTAAAAACCTGGACCGTCCTGAAGGACCTGACGGCCCACCTGCACTCAGCGCTAAACACACATTGACACACACACATCTATCAACACTGGCTTTAAACACACACGCTCAGTCACTCACAGCTCGCCAGAGGATTTTGAGTAAACACCCGGAATTAAACTCCACTGTGGACTTAAACCAATATACAGCAGTTAACCTTTACAGGTCTACAGTTATTACTGTCATTTGGCTTTATAATGTAAGCTTATTTATAGTAATTATGTATGCATATATAGTTAGTTAGATAACTAATTACATTTAAAGTCAGTTAATGATCTGTATCATTAACTGTTCATGAGAAATAACCGATGCAAGTTAGAGTGTCTCTCAGTTTGGGCTGCCATGTTTGCACACAGTTCCTGCAGACTGTGTGGTAGGGGTGGAGGTGGAGAGACACAAGGCCTTCTGGAGATGCGACATGTGACAACAAGCCATTCATCTTGGTGCTGACCATGGTGCCTCCACACACGGATTTGTTGGTTGTCTGCACCAAGACAACAGTGGGACTAATCACTGAAGATGACCTGCTGCCATTCTGAGTCACTATATAACAGTCTGGCACGATACCATTGAACCATGACCGCTGACATGGTGTCAAGTGCAGTCATCGTAACGCTCTGCAATGTGCAGTCATCTGCCAGTGGTACTGTCACTAACAGGATGACTCATGAAGGGCGCCACTGCTTGCTCAGTGTCGTCAATCGTGACTGTTGGGTCAGTCAGGTACACCGATAAGGCCCATCCTTGCTTTCATCACAGTGGGGCCGAGCATTAAACGTGAATCATTTGCATATCAAACCCACCCACCAAGTTTCATTCCTGTTAGTTGATTTCTTCTGGGCTGAACTTTTTGTGCAACTCTTCTTCTGTTGATGAGTTTGGCAAATTCTAGAAGGAAAGTCGCTCCAGAATTATGTCTACGGATATGGCACATGTGTATTGGATTAAAATCGCAGTCATCATTCCAATTACAGCATTTTGCCATGGAAGAATAATCGAATATAACAAGCTCCATTTCAAAACAGGGCTTCAGTAGCAGTTTGAAAAGATGCAGTGGTTGTCTTCATATCACTCGGAGGAAGCTCATACGAGCCTTCACTCTCCTAGCACTGTTACTGTTTTGTGACTGGGGAACATCTAGCTCATTAGTGGAGTTGCAAATGACAAAACTGGGGACAGATTACCCAAAACAAAAAAAACAAATAGAAAAATGCATTCTGGTATGGTCTGGCAGGCTGTCAACTGCCTTATAGTAATATATCATCACTGTCCAAAGAAAAACAGGTATCTCCAAAATGGCAACTTTACAGGACAGGCCAAAAACCTTGTTTAACCTGAATGGAAGTCAATGGAACCAGACGTCTTTCCAAGCAGTTTTGGGCCATTTCTGTTGGTCAATATTTCATGAAATGTCCACACAGTGTAGACAGCAGCTCATGTGATCAAATGAGGCATAAAAGTAAAAATCAACAAAAATGAAGATACATGTTTTTATTTGGACAACGATGATATATAAGCTTCAAATAAAGTTTTATACCAGGTCGACTTGTTTTCCTTAAGCTGCCAAATAAACATTTAAAAGTGTGAAACCAGTGTTGCTTTAGCCCAGTGTCACTATAACTAATCAATATGTTTGTTTGGTTGTATTTATAACACTGGCAAGCAGCTGCTGAACTTTACTGAACTTGACAAACCTTATAACTCATTCCAGCACGCATACACAGGCTCTGAATACATCACATTTACTTATTGATTAATCAACACATTTATTCACTTTTACACTCATGTGGCATTACAGTAAACCTTTCAAATGATTCCAGCCTATATTGTTATGCTGTCTGTGCTTGCTCCTCGTAACCCAGCAGAATATCTTTCAGGAAGAATGACGATCAATAGGTTAAAGTGCTTGTGCTCAGTAAGAGCCGATCAGACAGTTTTCTCTATAGAGGATCAAGGGCACTTACTCTGCTTTGTTGCTACAGTGTCGTGGGCAAGCAAGTGTAACAAATGTAAGTAAACATACATGACTATTTGCTTAATGATGATGTATGCCATAAATAATTTATGACTGGAGTGTATATCTGAGGCTCTGGAGATATGTGAAATGTTCAGTGGTGCAATGATTGCAATGATCATGGAAAAAACAGACAGGTCCAAAACAGACTGATGAAACATCTACACTCCCCATGGTGTTTATTAGAAATTCCTCCCTTGTACTTCCACCCACTGACCACAAGGAGTGTGAAAAACTGGTCATGATGTGTGGAAAGGGATGATTCAACTGCATCGATTTGCAAAGTTACAGCAAACTCCAATCGCTCCAGATGTTTAACATGCAGTGAAGTGTGCAGTAAGTTCATGGACAATATAAAAGTCTTGGAATACTTAAATCATAACACACATGTGAGCTGAGTCCTGTCCTTGTTCTCTATTTTTTACTATTGTGTAAGTAGTCGCTACTATCACATTTACATATTCAGTTTATTTGATCTAAATCTAATTAAATCATGATAATAAAATGTTCATTTAAGCCCCTCCTGTCCATCTCATGAGCTCTGCCTACCTTATAGGTCTAAAGGGATTTCAGTATGAAGATGGTTATGCAGACAGAAAGGACAGCTTGTTTTACCACTGATGGAGAAGATGTGGAAATGGTGGACAGCTTTTGCCTACTTGCATAAATTATTAACAATAAAGAATCCAGCACTCATGACATATGACACTCTGATTGGCACTCAGCAGAATGAAGATGAAGGAGCTTGAAAAACCTTCAAATACAACCATTTATCTCTACAAACAGAGGCAAGAATTGTCCAGGCTATGCCATTTTGTGGTTCCCTATGCAAGTGAAAGCTGGCCAGTTAGCAAGTGAGGCACGAAAACTATTGTTGCTGTCTGAGAGTACCTGGGATGGCAAAGACAGCAAACGAATGGTTCCTTGACCAGAGCCAGCCTCACCTAGACAAAATCCAAACAGGAACATCTGTATTTTCACAAGTTATGAGAAGAATCAATGAAAAGACCAATATGCTTGAAGGAACTGGAGGTAAAAGAGGAAGAGGTTGACTAGCATCAAATCATAAACAAGCCATTTGGACGCTAGAACGTTTTTTAGCTCCCACTAACCCATTCACCACTGGTCAGTTACTACAGAAGGCAGTTACTAATCCCAGGTCTGTTGTTAACCAGACATCATTTGACTTATGTACCAGTTTCACTATAGCAGTGATAATGACATGGTAGTAGCTTGTGTATGTGTAAGTGGTGCTGGTGCAGGTGTATCAGACACAGCAGTGTTGCTGGGCTATATACACACTCATGAGTATCAGTGCTAGGTTGAGAGTAGTCAGCCTCTCAAAACTCCAGCGTAGAGTGGCTCTTTGGTCAGAAAAGGCCTGGGGGATGGCTAACAAAACTGCACTTCAATAGATGGGCTACAATCTCTAATGATGCACAGGCAAGGTGAACATAATAGGCAGGGATTTCTCAGAAAGTAGTTTCTTCTCATTTCTGGAAGGTTGAGTACAGAGGAGCTTAAAGTTTCCTCAGTCACAGCTTTCTAAGCTAAATATACTGGATTCCATCTTAACAAGAGGGAACAAATGCAATTATCCGAACACTCCCCTGGTGAGGACTGACCATTATTATGATAATTATTAATAAACAGGCATTACAGTAGACTTAGATGATTGATAATTGTATTTATTTAGTCAAAGTTGGTTAGATGTGTTTCGTTTTGGTGCAGTGTAGGTGCCTTGTAATGTACATATGCTTTTGGGAGTATTATTATCATTGATTTATTAATTAATTTATTAATATTATTATTAATATTATTATTGCTTTGCAGATGCGGTACAGTGGCATGGTGGGTAGCGCATCTCACAGCAAAAAGTGCCTGGGTTTGATTCTTGGATGGGGCATCCAGGGTCCTTTCTTTGTGGAATTTGCATGTTCTCCCTGTGCCTGTGTGGTTTTCTGGGTGCTCCGGTTTCCTTCCACAGTCAAACAACATGCAGTCCAGTGAATCGGAGATGCTACATTGCCAATAGGTGTGAATGTGTGTGCATGTCTGTATGTCTGCTCAAGGATGGATTGGCAGCCTGTCCAGGGTGTTTCCTGCCCTCAGCTTATTGGGATCTGGGATAGGCTTCAGTGGCCCCTCCAACCCAGAAGAATGAGCGGTTTAGAAAATGAGTGGGTGAATGGGCTGTGAGTGTTGACACCACTGTTTATCTACATTATCTTTCTAATATCCAGGTAAAATGTCCAGGTGAAGTTGATTGGTTAGATGCTTTTATATGTTGATTTGATTCATAGACTACATTTCCAGTGTAGACATCTTAAAGGCTTTCCCACATAATAAGATACTATATTTGAATGTGTTCACAAGGTACAAGGATAAGGTATTTTGTATTGGTGCATTTGTCCAGTCACAAACTGAATAAAGTGATTGTTATGTTGGGGTTGCTGGTGATGCAGTTTTTAGAAAATTCATGCATACGAAACATAAAAAGAAAAAAAAAATCTGTCTTCAGGCAGAAGCAGCTTGTATGATTTTAATCCTGTCCTTTTTTATACACAGTGTATAATAGGCTGGATGTCCTTCTGCAGTCCAGCACTGTAGGAGGCAGCAGCATTTTGCCTTTTCAAAGGATTAAAAAGAAACGACTGCTTTAAACGGAGAAGCGTGTCATGGTGCCATCTGTGTCAGCACTAAAGTGATGAATTGCAAAAATAGGAGGCGTCCCCTCTAGCTCCACTTTCGAAGAAAAGTCAAGGCCACCAAAGTTGCTCCCTCGCTCAAATTGTTCAGAACAGTGTTTTCTGTGTCAGCCCTTAGAAGACATAAATACGGCTGGGGATGATCTCTGCCTTATAGCTCTCAGAAACAAGGAGAGACATGCTCTGAAAGTGCCTACATACAATCCATACCATATTTCTGTTTCTAAGTAGAAGATCAAATCATTTATTATGAATTTAATACATTGAAAATGTATTGTTGTGCCTACATCCTCATTCTGGAGAACTTTTACATTTGCTGTATTTATCTTTTTTGGACACTGAAACAAATAGAATGGCTGTATGTAGTAAATGTAAATGTAATGTAATTCAGCGTATTGTACACAAATACATTTACACATAATAGGCTTAACAGTGATTTATTGATCTTACTTAAAGGAACAATATGCAATATGTACTAATTCAAATGTACGAAATAATTATATGCCATCAGAGACATGCTGAGCTGAAATACTTGCTTTTATATGTCAACCACAATGCTACAGTCAGGATTGTTTTCCTTAGAAATTTCTGTTCTGGAGCAGAAAATCTGTTTGTGTTTTGGCCTGTGATTCTGCCCACTGCCTGTTGCCCAATACTGCTTCAACACACCGGGTTGCCAGATATGAAACATATTGGCAGGCAAACAGGGTACTGCAACCATGGAAGCAAGCAAACAAACTGGATTAGTGGAGATAAGGTAAGATTCTACCTGACCTAAAAAGCCTTTAAATCTTTCTAAAAACCTCCAAGATCAGAGATGTAGCACCATGTGAGTAAATATTGGTGAGGCATTTGAAAGACGAGGACTTTAAGTCTGATGCCAATTTGGCTAATTTTTTATATACATTTAAGCAAGTTAGTTTCAAGAAGTTTCTTCTAAACTGGGAAACAGTGGGATGGTGCATTCCCTTGTTTCTTACAATAGGGCTGGACACCACAAGTTTCAGCTGATATGTTGACCCGTATTTATCTAGAGTATTAACTTGGAATATTACAAATGCAAAGAAACACCAGAAATGCTTGATAGGTAGCTATTGCAAAAAAGTTGCTTGTCATGTAGGAAATAAGCTGATTAGGTGAACTCTGAAGAGGGACTTCTTTACAAACACTGAAGTTCCTGCTAAAGCCAGAGTAGACTGATACAGTAAGTCAATGTAATAAGCAATTACCCCATTAATGGTCCTGATAAACTTTCCAGTGCTGTGCTGCCAGGTGTGGGGGCAGCAGGTTTGAAGTTATAGCGAGAACATTATCTGAATATTATGTTTTAACCAGAATAAACTTAGAACCCTTTTATGCTTGTATACAGAGCAATTCGTCTCCCAGGTTTAAACCATCAGTACAGAGATACACATACAGACACACAGTGAAAACACACAAACTAGGGGGCAATAAGCACTCTTGGCCAGAGCACTAGACAGCCCTGCACATGGGACCCGGGGAGCAGTTGGCGGTTAGGTGCGTTGATCGGGACAGTCTAGCCCACAGTTCTTCCACAGAAACGGAACACATTACTGAACACATTCAGGGGAGTGTATTCCATATTTAGCCCTCGGTACTTTTCAAGTAAAATAATATTACTAACTACTATCATTTGTAGCTGCTACTATGAATTAATAAGTTAGTACTGTGTAATATGAGTCACCAAGAGTTACTTAGTGACTACTTTATTAACTACTATGAAACTAACCTGTATGGTTGTAAATGCATCTTTAATACTAATCATTTACACTTAGAATAAACAGAAGACAGTGATAGTTTTGTAAAGCTGGTGTTTTCTACCTCCAGGGCAGACAGCACAGGGTTTTTGCTCAGTCTGGGTGGCATGTGTCCTGCCCGTGGACGCAGCACCAGCCCGTGGATTACATGTCAATTCTGCCAGAGTCCTGCTGCTCCAGCTATTGTCACATTGCTAATCGCATTATTCACGCCCTCCTCTCTCTGCGCGCTGCGTAATCACTCCGCATTGTTTCTGCAGCACAAAGACACACGGCTGTTTACAAAGGGAAGCGTCACCCTTATCAGATGCAAGGGTAAACGCACCGTGTCTTTAGCGGGAGTTGGTGAGAGATTCATTAGAGAAAGCAGCGGGCTAACATCCACCTGCCTTTCTCTCTCTATATATCTCTTTCTCTTTCAAGCCACTATGTATGTTTATGGCCTGCATTACTTAAATAAGCCCCAAAGTAAATAGAGAATGACCGGAATAAAAAACAACTAAAACAATACACCAGACTCCAGATGAAAGGGACTCATGCGGTTCATCCCTTTCCTCTTTTTTTCTTTTTGCCCAGGAAGCTGTAGGAGGCTGATTGAAACAGCCACTTAGGCAAAGTGATTTTAAGTGTGTAAATTACTGTTATTATGCTAGATTTGGACAAATTTGTTTTGTATTTTTAGCCTGGCTCCAACACAAAAGCAGTGAACTAAGTAGTAAACAGCCTCTGAGAATTTTCTGAATGCACAATATCAACCTACACAGGAAAATGCCACCAGGTTCTTCTGTGATTCTGCATGATTATATAAGTAGAGACGTGCAAACAGTCATTTAGACTGGTGTCAATGTAAAGCTCTCCATTCTGGAGAAACTTAACAAGTTCCTATAGAATAGTTCATAGTGGTGATGATGGGAACCACACAATGGAAGTGTTTAAGGCCTATAAAAGCTCCGTCAGAAAAAGGTATTTTATTTAATGGTTAGTTGGGATTTTTGGCCTGAGATGTTTTACAGTGTATTTATGTGACATGCAAGGTAGTGTGAGGTATTCTTAGTTCCCAAAGAGAACTTACTTTTTCAGATTTACAACTACTTGACCATTATAAACTTTATATATAAAGAAATGTCAAATAAAATGTTTATAATATTTGTGGTGTAAACATTGGGACGGGTCCTATCTACCACTGTGTAGAAATGAAAGCCCGGAAATTTCTCTACATTAAGAAATGCAATGCAAAAATAATAAATATAATATAATAAAATATAATAAAAAAAAAAAATGGAATTCTCCTTTAAAGCATGTATATGAAGGGATAGTTTGTTAAGTCAAATTTACAGTTTTACTTCATGCCAAATGTGGTTTTGCAACCATTTGGACAATTTTTTTTTTTTACTTACGTAATGTATTTTTGTATTTTTGTTTATGTTCTTAGACACAGAATATAGTTAGTTTACTTGAGGTTGCTTAACAGCTGTTTACACTAATTTACACATTTAACGATTGCTTGTATTATGGTATATTTTCAACACAGAACCCAAAAAATACTATAAACATCACGTTTGCCTTTATGTGCTCAAGAACACAACAATGTTTGTTAAGGGAATAACCAGCACAACACATTTTTCATGCACGTATTGTCAAAAAAAATAGTTGCACAAATAACTGCACCCAGAAGGAATCAATCAACCGGAATAAAACTGGGTAGGTTTAACATTGTGAAACATGCATTTAAAATTCCCCCTCAGCTGTGCATGTGATGAAAGCAAGGACGAGCCTTATCCAACTTACCCAACAATTGCAGACTTGATTGATTCAGTGAGCAGTGATGCCCTCCATGAGTCACCCTGTTAGTGCCAGCATCATTGGCAGATGCCTGCACGATGCAGGACTATATGCATTCAGACCATTATGATGATTGCCTTAACACCACATCAACTGATGACTGCAATGTTGTCTTGCCAGACTGTCATGTAGTGAATCAGAATGGCAGCACGTCATCTTCAGTGATGAGTCCTGCTTTTTTTTTCATTGGAGACGACCAATGAATCCGTGTGTGGTGACACCATGGTCACCACCAAGATGAATGGTATGTTGTCACACAGGTTCAGAAGGCCTGGTGTCACGCCACCTCCACCCCTAATGCAAAATCAGCAATGGAGGACACCATTAGTACCCTAAACAGTTCTGTGCTGAAATGTCTGATATTTTACATTAGCAATCATGGCAGCTCGATGCCATACATTAGAGTCACTACTTCTGCATGTGTTGCTCAGTAAATATAGCTTATATCAGTCTAAATGTATTATCTTTTATTGTACCTTTATCTTCCTTCCAAATAGGACTTTAATCCAACATTCCCTCTGGGTGCAACTATCCTTTTGATGGTGAGTGTAAATAGAAATTTCATGAAGAAACATGCAACATGTTGAACATATGTGTTTGACAAACACGTGTTATTACAGCTCTGAAGAATACAAGTAACCTAAACTGAGCTTTAGTCTTTTGTGTAGTGTGGCTCTTACCTTCTGCCAGATGAATGAATGTGAGAGGATTTTCAAAGGTGGCCGCTCCTTGAAACCTGTTGAAGGTAGCAGTTGTGACTCCTTCGCTCCAGTGGCTGACACGCTTAGGGTGACATCTTTACAAATGTGTTAGCATAGTTAAGATATTAGCACCAGTACTCACGCAATGTGGGCACACTGTCGCCGTTCAGTCTACCAGTCTCTGCCAGTCATAATTGGTCTCGACTTTTGAAACCAAAGGGTTTGCAAGCAGGAAATGAAAGCCAGTTCACTTTGTTCCAACTCAAGTTTGTTTTCTCCATCTACCATTTCAAACAGCCTGGCTACTGAAAATTTCATACAGAGGTAGGCAGAAGTAGCAATAGGAGTTTCGGCCAAGGACTCTCATGGGTGTAGTGGTGTAAGGTGCTTGCCCAGGTAGGAGATGAACCCCAGGCTACAGTGTGGGAGGCAGAGGTGCTACCCGCTACACTATAGCACCACTGACACCCATACTATGTAACAACTGAAGATTTTCAAGGTCTGCATGTGATGCTTTAAGTACACAATTTGCCAAATAGACTTACTTGTTAGCTACATTAGCCTAAATCCAGTGTAACACTAAAGAACCAAACCTCAGAAATGTATCCTGTCTTGGCTGATCAATTATATTTGAGCCCTTGAGATTGTTTGGTGGAAAAAGTGGAAACCCTTTAAACAGCAAAGCCAGAAGAGGCGATAATGAAACAAAGGGTTAACGATTTCCCTGAGGGACGAAAGAGAGCGTGCTGGTTTTGTAATGCAGCAGTAACTCCATGCTGGGAAGGCTGCAGTGAGGGAGTGAAGGTCAGACTCAGAGTCTTATGTTGGTCCCCACCGTTCCATAAGTGTCCCGCTTTAATGTGTGTCCCGCTGGAGGCTAGTGGTGCACTAAACATCCGCTTAATCCCGCTCCTGACGCGCAGTCAGATGGAATAAAGTGTGATGGAGTCTCTGCAGGGCCACTGTTGGTGCGGGGTGTGTAACGGCTGCTCTGTCGCCGTTGATACACATCAGCCAGTATCCGCCTGCGGAGTGTTTCTGTCTCTGATTGGGTGATTAGCTAATAGGAGATAATGTGGCCCATCAGGCCGCAGGCTGCAGCTGAGACGAAAAGGGAGAACAGCGTCTGACCATTACTGTCATTCATAGACAAAACACTGTAACTCAGGACAGCATGAGTCATTTGTGTATTTGGCTTCTCCAGAAATCATCATAATTGGTCCATCCATGCTCCACCTACATGCTACTTTAGTAGCTACTGTGCTGAGATGGAGCAGAGTAAAGCGTCCGAGTCCTTCACCCTTCGCCCTTGCGTAATGCCCACACACATTTTCCGGGTGAAAACAGGCATGCTTATCTGACTTGGCGGTTAATAAAAGTTCAGACAATTTAATAGCCTGAAGTAAAAATACTTGGCGCTCAAATCATGTGGCCAGTCAGGCAAACAGTTATATCATGTCATTGCCGATCATTGATCTCCATCACAGTGAACGAAAGGCTCAGTGAGCGGAGGTGCCATATCCTGACATATATAACTACCTTAAACCATATTTTAGACATATGTTACTTTTTCTGTTATTAATGAGTCTTACGTTGTCTTCCTATTCACCATTTAAAGTCGAGTAAGAAGCCGACTAGCTGTTTCCATCTTCTGTCCAACATGATATTACTAACTAACTAACTACATCACCATCATTAACATACATAATGGTTTATCAAGCTAACTAGCACCCTGCAACTGTAATTCCATCCCGTTAGCCAAATTAACCCTGTTATGTTCCTTGGATGTTCTACATTCTGCCCTTTTAACACTTCAATATTCAACATACTTTGACTTTAACACTCTAACTGCCCTCTTCAACCTTACTAACTGACCTGTGTTGAAGTTCCTGCCCCAGATGAATTGACTTACTGGGTCTCACAGTTTGCTAAATTCATCCTTTCTACAGATGCCTGAAGCACAGACCTCTCGTTTCATAGTCCTTCACTCTTTGGAGAAGTAAAGAAAATCATTTTTTATATATTTTTTTATTGTTAGTCACGAAAAATGCAATGTATCAGCTTTTAGGCATGGTGCTTTTAATGTTTCCTAGAAGGTGCCAGTATTATGGATGGATTTGTTTTCACCCAAAAAGGGGTGTGGTCATTCAGACAACAGGAAAGTACCATGTGGTGGCTCTAAACTATAGGTCAGGCTTGATCAAATGCTGGCAAATATCACATTAAAAAAAGGAAGAGGAATTTAAGCAGTTTAGAGTGTCTTTCTAGTTCTATACTTAAAAACATATGTTAATAACCTGCTATGTCATGACAATATGACTGTTTAAAAAGCCAACTCTACTGTACAGTGTACATTTTACAACATCCTCACACCTCACAGCTGAAAAATCATACGTCTCAGCTCTCGTTCAGCAGGTCGTTATGATCAGCCTTAGGTGAAATGGCTTCAGAGAAAAAGGCATCACTGTTTTTTTTTTCCCCAAACATGCGGTCTTAGGAACCATGGAAAAATTCAGTTCAGTGCTTTTATCAGGAACAATTGTGCTCATGCTCGTGTACATAAAAACACAGACAAGACACAGATGCAAGTAATCACAAGAGGAAAAAGCAAGGGTGGCAAAAGAAGGCATGAACATGCTAAAAGAGTGGAAAACATTTCTGAACAGAAAGGATGAAGCTGAACAGTTCAGTGACAGAATCTCCACATCACCCCAGAACTGTTACTGCTGGTCAGCCAGAGGAATTGTGGAAAATGACCTGGACCAAGGCTTTAGTGTTCTGGCAAGGACAAATGCCAACATTAAGAATCCTCAGGGTCACAGTGCAGAAGGCTGGAGGTCAAGTGTCTGTTCCAGATCCATCTCCAGGGCTACTCCCAACTCTAACACTATATTAAAGTGATAGTTTATTCATGACTTAAATGTGTGCAAGTAGAAACAAACGTGAGAGCAGACGTCAGACAACAAACATGTCTTGGCTTTTCATCAACATTTAGCGTAAGGGAGAGAATCCTGTAAATTAGGGGCTACTTGGCAGAGCTGTTACAAAAATAATGTCTCTTTGCAAACACAGTTGGAGGATTTGCATTTAAAAAAACAAGTTATTTTTATATAATTATCACTTAAGCAAAACAAATTAAGTAAGAGCTACTTCCAACAAATACACCCACCTGTAAATACAATGGCGCTGCAGGAGCACAATGGCTTCTGGCCCAACATTTAAAAACAAAAATAAAACAAAAACTCTACAGGCTTTACAGCTGTTAGCCTCAAGCTATGTGTCTAATTATTATAGTAAGGTTTTGAACGCAGTTAGTTGTTATATTCAGGTAAACATGATAGTGTGTATGTGTGTTCGCACATGCATGCACCCACACACACAAACACACACACACACACAGACTCCCTGTGCTGTGCAGTAATTTCACTCTTGGCAGAGATAGCTGGGCCATCACTTGTGTGGATAATGAGGAAGCCATTAAAGCGTTTTAATTAGTTTTATGTCCTCCATTTCTGCCTTAGCATCCCCACCAACATCTTCAGGGCAGGTATGCAAATGGGGACCCAAATCTCCAGCCAAAAATGGACACTAAGGGAGCTTTCAGGCGCACAACATTTTCGGAGTAAACTGCAGAATGATGCAGCATTTAAATTCTATGCACACTGGATTCCAGCTTGGTTGTTTCATTGATTTAAAAGAGTCAGATTCGGAAAAAATGATTATTGATATTTGAACTGAACCGTAAAACAAACAGATCCTTCCTTCCAGTGGTCCTTCGGAAGCCCTGCCCCCAAATTCATGGACATTGATGCAGAGATTGATGAATGTTCACACAGCATAAAGGACAGCAGCAGTACAATAATGGAGTTATAAGGGTGTGATAACATCATAAAGTCAATTTGTGTCTTGCTCAAGTTCTAGGTGTGCCAATAAATGAAGGAGCCATACCACCATCCAGCCCCCTGCCCAAAAATTTCAATATAAGCTCACGCAGAGTCACAGCAAAGACCATTTATTCATACTACTGTGCAGAGTACTAATTCTGCAGAGTATTGCCTTTGTTCTCTCTGAGGAGATTTCACAGAAAATGTATGAACTGTATGGCCTTTATACCTTGAAATGCCGCTTCTTTCATCTACATGAGTTCTTGCAACTCAGTGAAATGCAGATAAAAAGAAAAACCTGTGGGAATTGTGTGCAGATTCTAAACATTCATGCCATACCACTTCTGTGTTTGACGTTAACATTATTACCTTGGTTTTGTCATTTTTGTGGCATCACATGTGCCTTTGAAATGGTAACTTCACAGAGGAAGGCAAAAACATTTAATGCAAAGACATTTTATTCCAAGTAATTTTGGAGCATTTCTATCTGTCCATTCATCATAGGTATGTTTTGGACAGCAATGATACATATGTATATGTCAGCAGGATAACAAATAGCAAAAACAAGTAGATTTCTATAATTATTATTTAAAAATAATGAAAATTACCTCTGAATACACATAATTATTACACATAGTGTACTGCACAGTATAGCGTTTCAACATTGGCATCGCAATGTGTGCACGCAAAACATTCACATTGCAGGAAATGTAATATTAAGGAAGAAATTAGGGCCATTTTAGGGGCCACACAGGGGAATTTGTCCTCCGCATTTAACCCACCCATGAAGGGAAACACCCATGTACACACACACACACTAGTGAACATACACCCTAGGGGGAAGTGAGTACACTTGCCACAGCACCCAGGGAGAGGTTGGGGTTATGGCCTTACTCAGATGCACTTCAGTCATTACTCTTGATACAGGGAGTCTAACCGGTGACCCTCTGGTCACAAGGCTGGGAACAAATCTCCAGCCTGTGAATATGGTGAAAATTCCTAAAATTTTGTTATATTGCAATATATTGCTTCGAAAAAATATTTGTTCCCAGAAGGAACAAAGGAACTGTCATTCCTGATGGCTGATTCCATTCTTTTTATTTTCGATGTATATCACAGGAGTGATTAAAAAAAAAAAACAATCAGTTTGTTTTCTATGTCTTGCAGACCTAATCACATCTCTCAACCGGTAATAAAGTTTTAATAAAGAGATTTTATTCCAAGTAATTCCACATGAAATTAAATTCACACAATCTACAGGACAGCAGACGATATGCACGTACAGGCCAACTGGATAATTATGCTGCGTTTAAATAGTATAGCAAAAAGAGCAATAACTTCATACTTCCAAGGCTCGAAGATGAAGGCCATGTCCGTACGTGCTTTATCAAGTCTCCTTTGGTAAATAAAGGAAGCTCATGACCTCCAGCTTTCGCCAAACTTTTTCTCCACGACTTTTATGCCAAGGTGGATGGAGCTTAGTGCTGATAAGAACCCAGAGCAAAGGGGCTTAACGAGCCCAGCCAATCAATCAATCGCTTAGCGACGCCTTTGATTGATGCCTTTGAAGAAACAAAGTGTCATAATGGTCCCACCTGAGGAGCGAGGAGAACAGGAGAAAACGCTGGTGACCTTTCGGAGGTCATGTTAAACACTGCAGTCGATTCTCTCCGCTGTCCCTGCATGCTCCTGCGTGTTTGTGCGTTTGATTGAAAGCGTTGACACAAACAGAGCGAGGCAGCGAGTAAACAACCTTTAGATCTTCTCTGCATACTACTCAGAGATGCTTTTTCTTGAAACTGAGCTACTATGGATTATAAAAAGTAGTCAGTAACATTTTGCTGCCAAGATTTTCTTCTTCATCAGATGTTCTGCTTCAAAGCTGTTACTTAGTATCTGGAAAAGACATAAACAAGTTCAGCTGGCAGGACATTTTCACTTACAGCAAACATCTGTGTCTGCGGTATGTACATTTCATGGTATTAAAAATGATGAGAGCATGTGTTATGTAAAAACATACTTGTCATGTCTTAATCAGACAATCGCTGCTTTTTATTCTAATGAGTCTTTTTTATATTTTAGTCTTTATATCTTTAGTCTTTAATTTAAAATGTTTAGGCAACATGTAAACACAGCATGTCATAACATACCATCCCCAGAGACTAACCTGCAAAAACAGACATTCTGAATACTTATGGCCGCATGTGTCTTTAAATCACTGGATCTACAAATATTTGTTCATACAGTTGAATGTGGATGTCATTTTACAAATACACTATATAGCTAAATGTATATGGACACGTTTCCTAATTATTGAGTTTAGTTGCTTGAGTTGCCACATCCATTTGTACTACATTAGAACCGTAATTTATATTATTGTTAGTTTCTATTGTAGTCTATTTTAAGTGTGTTTGTATGAATGTATACAGTTTGTGACTGATATAGCAAAACATTATTGAAATTCACTCTTAAAACTACACTCATTATCAAAAGACTACAGTTGCACGAATAGTAGAATCCCAGCAGGAATAAACTGACAAGACTGACACTGTAAGACTTATGAATGATACGGTTGTGCATGTGACACATGCAAGAACGGGCCTTTTTGCTGTAGCCGACTAACCCAACAGCTATGATTGCAAACATTCCACAAGCCGTGATACCTGCCTGTTAGTGCTAGCATTACTGGCCGAGGGCTGCATAACACAGGACTACATGCATGCAGACCGTTTCACCTACTTCCCTTAACATCATGTCAACATTGCCAAAGACAGATAGATAGATAGATAGATAGATAGATACTTTATTGATCCCAGAGGGAAATTCAAGGAAAGACTGCAATGGTCTTTGAAAAAAACTCACTATGACAGCGGGTCATCTTCAGTGACAAGTCCAGTGACGAGTCTTAGACCGTGGTCAGCCACCTCCACCCATACTGCAAAATCTGCAGGAACTGTGTGAGAATATTCAACTTAGTAATTAGTAAACATTAGTAAACATGGTAGCGCAACGCCATACTGAGAGATGCTACTTCTGTATTTGTAGCTCAATAAATATTGCACATATCAGTTTACATTTATCATCATTTATTGTTCCTGGTATTCTTTATGTTCCTTCTCAATAGCAATGCAATCCGACACTTCCTTCTGGGTGCAACTATTCTCTTGATGGTGAGTATAGAATCGTCTGTTTGATTGTGGAGTGTAGAATCAACAAGTCTTGATACTGTGAAAGGAGAATTATGGGATTAAAAGAAAACAGCCTAATACTGAACATAGCTGCACACATGTGCTGCCATATACCCAGAGTGCAAACAGTAGTTTAACTGTACTGACACAGTGACAGACCATTAGTCTGGATATATTTATTTAAACAACAATGCTGTATTGTAATGAGAGATGACACAGCCAGAATGGTAAGGGCCTAGTACTACCATTAGCATTTAGTCACTGCAAACACTGCAAGCAACATATCTGGCTAAAGAGCAGTGACAGCTGTCCTAAACCAAAATAAGACTAACATGCATTTCAGGATAAGAATAACAAGGACAATGCTTTGGAAATGTTCTGAATGTAACATTAATATGAATTCAGCTCATTCTCATTCAAGAATACTTGCAATAAATCTACATGTCTGTTTGGACGCACTCTGCTAAAGTCATAAGCGTTTCCTCTGTTCATCTGAGCTGTTCAATAGTATCATTTTGATACAAAACTCGAAACTTGATGGTGCAGCTTGGGTTGAGTTGGACAGAACGTTTCCAGGCTGTATTTGGGTTGAGACTAAAGTCTAAAATTTAAAAGACATAGGACCACTTAATTAGTAGCTTTGCCAATTCCACTGGTTTTGAATTGGTGCTCCATATTGTGGTAGATTATTGAAGCCAAGACGTTTTAGGGAGGCATTAGACCAATATAGTTAACTAGTAATTGATGTTTATATCCCAATGAATAGCATTGCGGACATGCTTAAAATAATCACACACAAGCCTAAAACCATGCCATATTTCAATCAGACTTGGTTAAGTGGTTTTTAAAACTATATGGAATGTCTATTACTTGTTAGCAACATTAACCACATAGGTCCCATGAAAAAACGAATTAGTTTTAGCTTCTATAGACATGAAATGGTAGGTTTGATGTATTTTGGTATTGGCCAGTTTATCAGCCAATATTTCTTTAACTGACCCAGAGAGCTAATCAGTGATGTAAAATATGTCAGCTGTGTTTCATGAGTTAATGATTAATGCAGCAATGCACATGGCTATTTGGTCACAGGAACCTTCAGTGCCTCGTTTTAATGCTACATTGAAATACAAACTGAAATGCAAACTTCAACGTCATCAGACAGGTAGTTTTTTACCATATCTGATTGGTGTGGGGGAAGCAAAGTAAAGACATTTAAAGCCAGCCAACCTAATCTAATGTTAGGTTCCCAAGTCTGCTGTAGAGGCCGACAGCAAACCAGATATTCCACTGTTTTCAAAGAAGCCACAATGGAAAATTCTACTATATACATTATACAACAAAACTAAAAGAGGACACCTTAAAAAGCGATCTACACTGCTAATGCTGTCGTCTGATTATCATCCATTTTCAACATGCCAAAATTTTGCCATGGCTTCATGCCTCTAAAGGTGCTTATGCTGCTACGAAGTGCAAAATGGCCTTTCTTAGTGCAAACATGTGAACACAGTATTGACACTCCAGCCCTGGCCTCAGGCAGTATCGGCTATCAACCGATGGTGCTAAAAGGCGATTGGTATTAGACCCAGAAACACTGATCGTCCCATCTCTACTATCGACTGCAGTAATACTTGTAACCTGTTAGCTACATTTGTGTAGCTTCAGCATAAAACTAAGGAGGCAGACCTCAGAGTACAAATATATCCTGGCTGATGGATACATTTGGGGTAAAGTGACGGGGTTAGGCTTGAAAAAAATGGCTTAGCAACTGAAGAGGCTCTATAATTAGACATGTCTGGTGGTTTGTGTTTGATGGTAGCCACACAGGTGGCTTCTCGTGTTGCTGTTTTATTGTAACAGTGAAATAGGTCTTATCTGGATGCTCTCAGACTCACATACACAGACACACAGATTTCTGCTGGCCAGGTCAAACTTGTGCCAGAAACCTCAAAGCAAATCCACACACACACACTGACACGCTCTCTCTCCTCCAGCCAGCTGGGTGGATCATTCTGAGCCCAACAAAAGGAAAATATCACAACATCTGCTCCAGATCTGTGTAATCCTGTTCACCCACAGCAGTGGGAAACACATGCCAATATAGCAGGCAATACACTATTTATTTATTTATGCAAATATATTTATCTGCAGTGTGTGTCCTCTTGTTAAAGGGCCCATATCATGGAAAACCACATTTTCCTCCAGTAAACAAGTTCAATGTAGTATGTAAACATTAATAGTGTGTGGATTCGGGGAAAAGATCATATCACAGTAGCAGGGATGCAGCAATTCCGATTCCACTATTTGCCTGGTACCATGCCCGTTTGCCCAAAAAGCAAGAATGACACCAATACCAACATAGTAACAGAAACACAAGCTACTCCACGCTCCCATACTAATGAGAAAATGACTCTAGCTGGTAGTGAGCGAGGTCTGCTCACACAGAGAACTGTTGCGGATGCCATAGCAGTCGGCCTCAAAGACAGTCACTTTAAACATTCCGCTTTGGCAGATTCCTGCCAGCAGGCACACACTGTGTGAGGGTCGGCAGAAAAGACACTAAATAGGGTCACATCAGAATTACTACAAGTAACTCCGGCAGATTTTTGCTTGAATTTTCCATTTCACTTTAAATAGAATATGCAACTGCCGCACCATTTAAGCTGTATTCAAAAAGTCTTTTATCATGTGTACATCAAGTACACTTATACCTCTAAGAGTCAGACACTCCTGGAAAATATTAGTCATTCGCATTTTAGTATAATCCGGTCCACAACTTGTTTTGCGCACAAAGCCCTGACCTCACCTGCTGACTGCTCTGAAAATAAAGTAGACTACTTCATATTCCTCTCATTTAAAACATGACTAAAACACTCATGACTCAGCCACTCCAAACGTCAGCACAGTTTGCACCTTTTATACATCATGCTATCTTTACTTGTTTGTGTCACATCGGTTATAACGGTTATGACGGAATAAACACCAGAGAATTTCACATTTTTAAAACAGACCGTTCATGCAACAGTCCATTTAGTCAACATTTGGAAACTAATATAACTAATACTGACTATAATACATAACTAGTGATTTCGTTCAAGCTGCAGTCCCAAAGTAAAAAAAAAATAGAATATTTATAATTGTAATTTATAAAATGTAATATTTAGGAATGAAGATATTAAAGAATTATGTTCTATTTAAACCCAATACATTCATTCAAATATTTAGCTCTACATGTAAAAGCATTATTTAAAGGGGGCTCAATACTGGGAGCTGGCTGTTTTTATTTAGTTGTTCAGTCTTTTCATGGGAGCACAGTTTTAGTCCATAGGCAGAGCCTCATTTTAGACACTACTATCTTGTACATGTAAATTAAGGGACGATAGCTCATCTGCTAGTGCGCAGTGCAGTGTTGGCCATCCTCTAGTCCTTCATCAGTGGTCGCAGGAAGCTGCTCACTGGATGCTGTTGGATGGATAGTTTTGGTTGGTGGACTATTCTCAGTGAGTGACACTGAGGTCTTTAAACCACCACCAGCACTGCTGTGTCTGATCCACTCACACCAGCACACCACACACCAACATACCACCACCACATCAGAGTTACTGCTGAACTGAGAATGATCTACCACCCACATAATATCTGCTCTGAGATGGTTCTTTGACTATTGAAAAAAGGTAATGGTGAGGTGGGGGTGGGGTCCGATCACAAAGTATGCAGAGTAACAGATGGACTATGATAGTAATTGTAGGTGCACCTATGTGGTAAGTGGAGCTGATAAAATGGACGGAGTGTGGATACACTGAGGTGGTTTGAATGTTACAGCTGATCTGTGAATATCTGTTCAGTTTTTATCTTGCTCTGTAAAATATTGCCCACCTTTCTAGTTATATGCTCATGGTTTTATCTCTGGTTTGTTTTTTTCTGATCGCCTGGTTGTTTGTTTTGGTTTTTGACCAATCCCACGTCCCTGGTTTTTGCCTTAGCTTCTAGATTGCCCTGTCTCTACTGTGGTTGACTTTGTGTTTGGTTATGGACTGGCTCTCTATCTACTCTTTCGCTCTTTTTTTTTTTTTACTGTTTTTTACGTTATATGCACAATTATTATATGCTGAACTATCATCAGAACTACAATCACACCATGATACAATTAATGTCCATATCACGCAGACAAAATAAAAACACCAATAAACAACAATCATAGCTCACATATAGCAGAATCCCATTTTCCCCAGGTAATGGGACAATCACATTTTTGGCAATTAAAACAATGAAATGAGCGGTCTAGCTAGCTACTGGTTGCATATAAACATTTAAATATTGATGTTTATTGTAAAGAATGGAAGTATGGTGTTAGGTGGGTGCTCTCGTAGAGAGGTGGATACTTAGCTTCCATGAAGAGACACGCAGGGAACACGTCGTGAAGGGGTTTCAGAGCCAGTTTAATGAACAATGAGAGCACCGAGACTTCACTCATCACAAGTTCCCAGATAACACCAGTTGGAGAATCCAGGCTACAACCTAGTACAGTTCACAACAGATAATGCCATTCCCTGCCAGGGAGCTACCACCCCATGTGGGAGACCGGGGCTAAATTCCTGGTCTGGGTGACTATGTGCTAGTTCAATAAGAGAAAACCAAAATACAAAACAGAGTTGAAGCAGGATAGCAAACAGAGATAAAGTGTGGCATGCATGGTATGCCTGCAGATGTGGCAATACTTTGCAACGTGTGTGTGAAAACCAGGGGTATATAATTAAACAGATTAAATTACAACCAGGTGTGTGTGGTTATTCTGGGTTGACGAAAGAGAAAACGTGACCTGGTTGTCTGATGACGGACATGTGGCGATGACGTCGTTGGGTTGTGGATTCAAAGTTGTCACCAGACCTCAATATTCAATATGCTTGAATAATGGAAATGAAGGAGGCATCATTAGACTGTGACCTATCAGAGAGCTAGCAGAAAATTTTGGAGTGGGAAAATCCAAAAATGGGTACATTCTTCTAAAGAAGATACATACTGCTGAGCTCAGTGATACTAGAAAAGGTTTATGTGATCAGCAAAGACAACTAAAGTGAATGACTGCAGAATATTTTTTTTCCATGGTGAAAAAAAACAACATCCAGTCAGGTCAAGGACATTCTAGACAAGGTTGGCATATCCCTGTGAAAGACTACAGCCAAGAGACGCCTTCATGAATGCAAATACAGATGGTTTACCTCAAGATGGAAACTATTGGTTCATTCACTTGACATCAACCCAACTGAGCATTCATTTCACTCACTGAAGACAAAACTGAGGGCAGAAAGAACTGCAAACAAGCAGCCTGGCAAAGCATCTCTATAGCATTTGCTAATGTCCATGGATTCTAGACTTTAACTGCATCAACTGCAAGGGGTTTGCATCCAAGCACTAAAAAATGACTGTTGCACTTATAATTACTGTATGTTAGTTTGTCCAGGTACAGTGTATTTGAGCCTGTGAAAATCAATGGACTTTGTAAATATGGCTGTAATTCCTAAAACTTCAATACTTTGAGTGCTTCAATATTTCTGTTAAACCCCTTAAATTAAAGCAGAAAGTTAACCACATTGATTCTTCATTTCAAATCATCGTGGTGGTGTATGCAGCCATGTATGCAGGTTATGTTTCTAATCTATATTTAAAATCTAAATCTAAATTTTAAAGTTCAGAGCTTAATTTCAAAGCTCAGCTTATCAATAATCAATATCAAATGTGATGCTGTTGAAATGGACTAACTGTCCTGTTTTCAGTTACTGGTAGCACTAACTTACTCCATTCCTCCTTTGTATGTCTTTCCTACACTCATCCATATCCTTCTGGCTGTAATTCTCTGCTGTAAGGAAGCTAATTAAAACAGTAAACGTATAACAATAAAAAACTTAAGAGGTTTGCTTTTCAAAGTCACTTTGGTCCAGTCATCATGGAAGACTCAGTAATGCAAAGGGCAGCTGGTGTTTTCTGTGAATATAGAACGATATAAAAAAGGGAAAGAAGCGTTAAAAGGTTTCTGCATAACAATGGCATAAGTTCCGAGTAGCATTCGGCAGGTGGATGTGGAATTTTTTGGCCTTGTAATGACTCGTGTCACTGAGTAATTCCATATTTGGCACAGAGAAGAAGCAATTACATTACAAAGCCGCTCCAACTGTGCTCTGCTCTTACATAGGTTTAATAAGCAGCACCACAGCAAGCTAATGGACTACTGCTGTGTCAAAGCAATTACTATACAGTAGAAGATTTATCAGTGATGCAAAGGATTTGACAAGAAGCCGAGCCGAGAAAATGAAATTGATATTCGCGGGATTGTGGGTTTATTTCATCAAAACTATTTCATGCATTTCTGAGTTTTGATTTAAAGCTGAAAACGGCCATGTGGTTTATGCCGTATTTGTGCATATCCTGGGATGTGTGAAGTGATAGTAATATTCAGTGTATTCTATTCTAAAATACTATTTCTAGCACTGCGGGTAGTTAACCTGCACCATGTTTCTGTAAATGATAATTGTTTAATAAGCCACTCTGTCAGGGGTTTTATTTATCCATAGAAGTTAAAGGAGAATGTTTGCAGTAAGTGAAATGCTTTGTTCAAATGATGGCATTTTAAATGCCAAATGGGCCAAAATTAGAAATTAATAATAGAGATGTTCTGCTCTTTCTGAGCTGCTGCTAATAATTCTTTGTGGCATTTTAATTAAAAAAACTTTACATTACAACATATGCTTATTTTGTCAATAAAAGTCTAGGTTTTGCTATACCATTAAAGGGCCCATATGCTATATTTTATTTTTCACTTTAGATCCACTTTTGGCATTTGGTGGTCAAAAAGTTATTATTCATTTAGTACTTCTTCTCTCTTCTATTTAAATGCACAGTTTGTTACAGAGACAGTAAATTCAATTGTCAGGAAAAAGACTCCGGATCGACATTTGAAGAGTTGTAAAAACAAAGCAGATTTATTATAAGACACAGGCTAAGCAACAATGACAAACCAGACCAAGAGTAGGAAGAAAGTGTAGTCAGGGACAGGCACAGGTCGGAGACAGGAGAAAGCAGTGCGCGAAGGCAACCAAGTTTAAAGGGAAAAGCTAAAGAGAGGTAAATAAAGCAGAGCAGAGTTCAGAGACCAGGTAATAAATATTAGCAGATAAAGGGGAGTAGCAAAAGGGGTAGTCAAGAACCAAAAGAGAGTCAGAACCGGAATAACATACAAGAAAGAAGAACGCTCAGAATTGCTACAAGGTAGACAAAGCTTTGCAAAGAGCATCTGGGAACCCAGACTTTAAATACAAACAGATTTGGGTCAGCTGACTAAAACTCAGGTGATAGCGAACGAATTGGCACATCCGCACGCTAGCACATGAAGCTGACGTCATCAAGCGATGTCCTCTGGGAAGTGGAGTTCGGGAGAGCGGGAGGAGCAAGACAGCCCTGAAGCGTGACACCAATTTAGTCTAATTCAATTCAACTCGATTTCATTGTCATCATATGAATCACTAAATACATGTGTATTTTTTAAGACATAATACAAAAAAAAAATAATAAATTCTAAATTTAACATTGAAAAATGCTTATTTGGACATTTAATATTTACTTGTCTTGACGCTATGACTGATATATATAAAAGAAAAACAGATGCCAACTAGCAATTGCATTTCCTCATCATCACGCTCCAGCTTTGCCAAATTCCAAAAAGTATTTCACAACCTATTTGCAAATGCATTATTACTGTCAATGAGGCTTCCTCTCAATCAAACACTGCGGCTGGGCTGTCCGGAAGGATGTCTTAGTGTGGGGCATGTCTAAATGTCTAATATAGTAAGATGTTTTGTGCCAGTACAAATATGGATGTAGCGTTACCAGCCACATTTGAACTCTAAAAGAGGGCTAAAAGGTATGCAGATAAACAGGTGGACTACAATCTGCAGTTGTGCAAATATATGGTAAGTAGGGGTGGAAATCAGTGTTATCAGTGTTACCTTTGTTAAGCTGCTAATTGTGCCTCCAAAGGAAAACTTGTTATTGACACTTAGGAATTCACAGCGGTTAACATCCATTGCATCACTGGTTAAAGCAATACTTTGCCCTCTACAGACAGAAATAGGTTTTATTTTGATCTAGCACCAGGAGTTTCATTTGTATTAGCATTTTATAAAATAAAATATCGATACTTGACTTTCGTGTAAAAACAAAAGGTGAGTTTGATCAAAGAAAGTTAGGAAAATGTCAAAAGGTGATGCAGAACAGATTGACCTAACACTGAATGTCTTAAAGTGTACAAACACAAATGTGGCACACACTGAAACCATACAATCAGCTGCTTCCATGAAAATGTCTGGCTTTCTGACTGTGCATGAGCTACAAGTGATAAATAATTAACGTCTAAAAATAATAATATAATAATATTAAATTTACAGCATGCTTTTGTTGGCACCGGTGATAACCATTAAAAGAAAATAGTGGGTGAACATTAAGGAGAAACTGACTTTAGCTGATGCCACAGCATTACCGGGTTATAATCAGCTGCTATATTATGCAGCTGTAGCAGCCTAAACACACACAGGGCAGAGCATTGTAAACCGTCCGTCTACTCCAATGCCTCGAAGTCTAGAGGCTGTTCTCCTCCTTTAATTGCTTGACATTTGCATACTGAGGAGTTTATCAGTGCTGCGGTGTGAGTTTCAGTCCAATCTAATGGAATTCACATCACCACGGGGACGGCGGCTTCAGGCACAATCCAAAAAAACAAACGCTCTCCAAAAATATATTCTTGACTGAAATGATGGGTGATGGACAGAGAATGCCAATTAGCCGCCCGGCTCGGACAAGTCAGCTGCGAAACGCCCCAATAACAGCAACACTCACATACTCATGAGGGTGAAAACCCATCAAACTGCAGGATATTACACTCTCTCACTGGGCGAGTGCCATCGAAAGCAATGTATACCAGCCTGATTAAACAACTGCTGCATCCGAGAATGAAATGTTGATTTCCGTTTGTGTTCTTCAATTCTGAGAGTTTGATCCAAATCCATTTGCGATGCATGCTTGAGATAGACGAAAAAAAACAAAAAAAACACTTTAAATAACATGACGTGTGTGCGTGTGTGTGTGTTTGTGTTTATCTCTTTGTGGATGAAAACAAGAACATGTTGTTCTGGGGACATTGCTGCTTCTCATGAAGAATTATTTTTTTCTTCTTAGAAATAATTCGAGCTTAAATGCCCTGTCGACATTTTCATATCTTTTTAAAGATATTCCATGTAAAAACCAATGTTACATTAAATAAATGTACAGCTGATGAATACATATTGCTAAGCATGACACAATAGATAATTGTAATTTATGTATGTATCTAGAGAAATAATTATGAATAAAAAAAACAAATACATTATTACAATATTTTCCCTTTTATATTACATATAAACTTGCAGAATGTCCAAAAATCTGTCTCTTTGCTTTGCAATGAAGCTGTAAGTCTATATGAGCATGTGCTCCAGCAATTAGCATTGTGCAAACAGGATGCCTCAGTCATCCAGTTGCCCCACACAGTGTTGATTTGTTAAGCAGTCTGTAATAGATTTGTTTTGACACATTCCCAGAAAGCACTTTTGTGTATATTCTGGCTTTTCTACACGATTGTTTGTTGACTACTGGGCAGATATTAGGCATGTGGGCCTGAATAGGGCTAGATGCCAAACAGCTTCATACGGTTTTGCCTCATGTCTATATTTGTGGGCCAATTTTGGTGTGAATGCTGTGGACTAACAATGTAGGTGGGCCCTATTTGGGCCACATCCATTAGTTCTACTCACTTTACACTGTGCCGACCAGATCTGAACATTTATAAGCTCTCTTATGTGCGTGTGTGTGTGAAAAACTAAATATAAGTACAAAAAAATGCTGAATATATAAATAAATATATAAAAAACAAATTCTCAGTGTGCATCATACATTCTAAACTTAATGCTATTTATTTCAACAAATTTTCACTTTGAAGATATGGAGGAACATTTACAGTGCCCTCCATAATTATTGGCACCCCTGGTGTTCTTTAGCTTCTCATAAATTGAGTTTTTTTTCAAAATAATATAGGACCACGATGGAAAAAAAGAGTAAAATCCAACCTTTAACTCAAGTGAATTTTAAGGGGGAAATAAAATCCCTGACTAAGAAATAATTATTCTTCATAAAATCACCTGTTCCACAATTATTGGCACCCCTAATAATTCTTAGGAAATAAATTTAATAAAAGTATTTCTGTCACTTCTACAGTAGTTTACGAAGTTGATCAGAGTATGTAGGAACATTTAATTAGTAATTCACAACTTCCTGTTTCCCTGGGGTATAAATATGACGTGACACAGAGGCCATTTCTCTTCAACATGGGAAAGACAAAGGAACATACCATTCAAGTAAGGCAGATGTGTGTTGACCTTCACAAGTCAGGCAACGGCTACAAGAAAATATCCACTCGCCTACACCTGTCCATATCTACTGTCAGAGGAATTATTAAGAAGTTTAAAACAACTGGAACAGTGGTAAACAAGCCTGGACGAGGACGCAAGTTTATTTTGCCACCATGCACACAATAAGAGAAATAAAAAGTTCTCCAAAGCTCACTGTTACAGAATTGCAACAAATGGTAGCTTCTTGGGGTCACAAAGTCTCCAAAACAACCATCAGGCGCTATCTACATGCCAACAAGCTGTTTGGGAGGCATGCACGGAAAAAACCTTTTCTCACTCACAATCATAAACGCAAACGTTTGGAGTTTGCTAAGCGGTACTGGGACTTCAACTGGGACCGTATGCTTTGGTCAGATGAAACAAAGATAGAGCTTTTTGGCAACAAATGCTCTAAGTGGGTCTGGCGTAACACAAGAGCTGAGTATGCAGAAAAGCACCTCATGCCCACTGTGAAATACGGGGGAGGATCAGTGATGCTGTGGGCCTGTTTCTCTTCCAAAGGCCCTGGGAACCTTGGGGTGCATGGCTCATGAATGCTTTGAAATACCAGGACAAAATCTGGTGGCTTCTGCCCGAAAGCTGAAGATGGGTCGTCACTGGGTCTTTGAAGCAAGATAATGACCCTAAACATAAGGCCAAATCTACACAGAAATGGTTCACCACACACAGAATCAAGCTCCTCCCATGGCCATCTCAGTCCCCAGACCTCAACCCCATTGAAAACCTGTGTGATGAGCTGAAGAGGATAGTGCAGAGGAGAGGACCCAGGTCGCTGGATGATTTAGAGAGAATGTGCAAAGAGGAATGGTCAAAGATCCCTCTTTCTGTATTCTCCCATCTTGTGAAACATTATAGGAAAAGATTAGGTGCTGTTTTGTTGGCAAAAGAGGGTTGTACAAAGTATTAACATCAGGGGTGCTAATAATCGTGACACACATGATTTGATGTTAAACAATTATTTCTTAATGTGGGATTTTTTTCCTACTGAATAAATTCACTTGAGTTAAAGGTTGGATTTTACTCTTTTTTTTCCATCGTGGTCCTATATTATTTTGAAAAAAACTCAATTTATGAGAAGCTAAAGAACACATCTTAACCAGGGGTGCCAATAATTATGGAGGGCACTGTATATATATGTACACACGTCTGTATATATATATATATATATATTATAATCCATTAAGTCACTTTATGCTCTAAAGCTTTAGGTTATTGGTGTTATAACAGTCAATGTGTGCTTATGAGTATTTATGTGCAGTTATAAAGGCTTATGTCAAGTATTATGAACCATTATGAATGATTTATATAGCTTAATAAATGCAGTTATAACACATTATAGATTCATAGGAGGGGTTACATGATCTAAAAATGGGCATGTATTTGATAGGAATCATTAGGCCTTCTCTGAAGTTCAGGAAGTCTCTATAGCAGTGGGCACCAGCCCAGGTCCTGGAGATATCCAGAATTTAGTTCCACCATAATCTGCCATACCTCCAGTTAATTAGCTTGTACAGAAGTTCTTGACTGACTGGGTCAAATGAACTAGTATTAGATAACGGAGTGATAGCCTGTTAGATGTGCCATCAAATGAGATCCATCAGAACTTCTTGGCTAGCTAGGTCAAATGCATTAGTATAAGGTAAGGAGGTGGTAGCCTGTTGTATGTGTCATCAAATTAGGTCCATTAGAACTTTATGACAGGCTGAGTCAAATGCATTAGTGTTAGGTAAGAGAGTGTGGTAATCTGTTTGATCCCGGTTGGAGCTAGATTTTTCAGGGAAGTAGATCTCCAGAGTGAGCGTTTGGTGATCACTGCCCAAAGGGTTTCCCATATGTATTGTACCACATACTAGTATATGCCTGTGTAGATTGCATGTGCACTAATGCAGAATATTTACAGGGGTTTTAAATTTCAGGTTTAGCTTAGTGTTCTGCTATCAGTAACACCACCACATATTCACCCTAACACACACACACACACTCCCTGAGACTTTTTACACACTGCCTTTCAAATCCAGTGTGTTATGCGGTGGGCAGGATAATCCTGTTTAATCTGAGCAGTTAAAGCTCAGCAAAGGCCTTTCTGTGTTCAACAGCTCTAAAGGTTCAGCTCAGCCAGAGTAAAGTGTCCAAAGTGTCACTCCAGCTTTAGCTTCACTTTCTTTAAGGCTAAACCAGGCCTTGCAATGCAATATTGATGCGTGTGCTGTTAGCGGTGGAAGAAAACTCTTACCTGGCAAAACATGGAGTGCAAAACTGCAGGGGAAAAAGGCAGGAGCCCAAAGATCACACTGAAGAGCAGCAGCAGAGGCTCATTAGCCAAACTTACATGATTTGTGGCAGACTTACAGTCATATATTAGCCCTAACGACAGCGTAAAGTTGGAAAAGCCGAACGCCGTTGAATATTTCATTCCCCCTACGCCGACACGCACTCTTCAGCTCCGGCTGGAAATCCGAGCATCATTCCGAATTCATTTTGAACCAAACACCTGACACACAGGTTTTTTGGCAAGTCATCAGAGTGTGTGTGCGGGCGTGTGTGTGTGTGCGCGTGTGTGTGAGGAAAGTGTTCACCTTTTTTTATAATGAGTGTTTCTGGGAAGGATACATCAGCACACATCACACACTTTGACAGTTCCTATAAAAAGCCCGCCAGATTCTTCTCACAGAGGATATATGATTTTTAGCAAACAGCACCAAACATTTCACAGCAAGAGCACATTAGAATTGATCACTTTAAAGCTACAGTTTGAAAAAGTCAATATTAAATCAAATCAAGTTCCCTAATTATGTTCTCTTTGTAGCACAGCTTGTTGGTGATCAATGATATCACTGGCATGCTGAAAAAGGCATACTCTGACACAGGCTAGTTTATCATGATCATGATAGAACTTCGTCATATTGGCCAACCCTAGATAACAGCATGTCATACACAGCCAGCAACCATATGAAGCAGTTCATAAGGGTGTTAGACACCTTAACCAGTTAAAGGACCATAGAATCCAGCGTTTTAAATTGCTCTCTGATGTTCTATATAAGATATTTGACTTAAAGGATGTATCTCCACATGCCCATTTATGAACATTTGACTTGGCCCTAGACTGAAACAAGCCATTTGATAAGCTCTGCTCTGAATTTGGTGGTTTACAGTGAGGCACTGAGATGGCAGACAGACAACAACCAGACACAGACAGAAAAAATAAATGGACCTTGACAGTAATGACAGCACTTGATAGTAAAGTTTTTACTCACCATGAAACTTTTGGTTTAAAATGCTTTCACACCATGGCTGCTACTTATAGGTTGGGGTTGCTATCAAGGGTGGAACTGCCCTCTCTTAACCCCTGTTCGCAACGCCTCTATACATCTGAAACAGTCCAGAGTGAAATGTGCACATCAAACTGGAATCGAAGTTGTCAAGGATTTTCTACAAGATGTTGGAGCTGAAGTTGGCTTACTATTGACCAGCTTTTGCACGGAACAGAACATTTGATTATGATGCTGGGAGCAAACTTCAGCCTTGATTAAACATCAACCATGCAAGCTGACATTTTCTTGGGAAGGGTTTAAAAGCCTTCACAGAATGGAAAGAATGTTGTCTTGTTGGGCTGGAACTTGAACTGCTATATGTACATTCTGAGAATGTCAGAACTGCTATTTAACAGCCGAGACTTGATTTAGCCAGATTTATTGCCCCTTTTTGATTTATATTTGAAGAAGGAGTGTCTGAGGTTCACAGTATGCCAGTATGAGAGCTGATATTACTCCTGTTGTAAAAATGTAGCTGCTAGCATCTTTTGGGGTAGTTCTACTACTAGTATATAAAGCTCTAAATAATCTAGCACGTGCTTACGTCATAGAATGTAGCTTGTGACCTTAGATCTGTAGATACTGGCTCTCTGCAAATACCCTCTGTGTAATAGAGAAAATGTGGCGAGACCTCCACATGCTTCTGAGCTGAGAAATCCAATTCCACAGACTATTAGACAGTCAACCTCAGTATTGACAACTGTCGGTAAAGCACCTTGAGCTACCAATGGTATAAAAAGTGTTCCATAAATAAAGATTATCATTATTTGTCTATGTACCATATGCTGTTTCAACTATAACAATGTAATACATTTTATTTCCCTTATATGGCAACTTTACAACATCCAATGGATGGTAGGCTTTTTTTAAGCCTGTAGTACTTCAGGAGGGCTGCACTTCTTAGACTTCTCCTATTGCCAAATGTCTATAAAGACTCACAGTTGTAATTTGCCTATTTAGATTCAGTCTCATTGTCGTATATCGGACACATATCAGATTTCAGTACCACATATTAAAGCGCCTCTAACTGGAAACATAAATATCAGATTGAACGTGTTTTGCAGTTTACATTATTGTACATATAACATGTCTGTACCACACATGAAAAAAAGACACTTATTTATTTACTGTTTGAACATAGCCTTACATCCCAGTTATGAATTATATCGGCAGCATAAAAGCCGCATAAAAATGCAAGTGTAAAAACACAGGTACAAATCAGATCATTCCGAGGGTGGTCTGAGACGTATTCAAGACACATAGCTTTGTAAACACATTGTAACTCCAAGACACATTCAACAACCAAAACCCCTCCTACTACAACTGAAACTCGTGGAGTGCATCACTGAGCATGTGACCTAAGCATGCACGGTAGATGAGGACACACATGACACACAGACATTACCGTGCAAAATGAACTGCAGGCGACCTGAGATGCTTTTGAATGTGTAATTGAATGTGGCTGATATACAATACAATCCAGATACTAGTCACATGAAGTGACCATGTGTAAACAGGGTCTTAGGCATGCAGCTAGCTGTACTATATTGGTTGGCTATAAACTTCCATTACTTAGCTGTACTAATGTTATAGCCCCAGTGCAAAATTAAGGAACCAACTAGACACCAAACATGACCTGGTTAGGTGACGATGTTTGGGGTAAAGGGGGAGAAAATAGAGATTTGTTTCCCCCAAATAATTGCTTTAACTCTGCTAGCAAGCTCCGATTCAGATTCCACTAATCTCTTACTCACTAATCTCTTAATAACATTACTTTCTCAGAGATTTTCCCACACTATGCGGAAAATGCATAAAGCAAAGACAATAATCTGAGTTTATTAGACAGGATCATAGCAATTATGCTAATGCAGCTTGTAACCTGCTAATAAGCTCAAAGCAGAAAGCCTTAGGCAGTCTTCATGACCTGAGCATGTCAAAAACCCTTCAAACTCCAAATCACACACAACCGGCACCTTTACACGAACATCCACTGTCCAGGGACCCGATACCCACCGTCCAAACCCCTACATGAATGCAGGATTATAGCTGCGGAGGGAGCCCTGAAGACCAGCCATGACAGAGCTTCATTAGAATAAAAAACAAATTCAGGAAAAGATCACAGCCAGGCAAATTCAGCCTCAAAAAAAAAGTAAAAAGCTGGAATGAGTTTGTGTCTCCCGTGGTGCCTCATCAATGAAGACGCTGCAGCCAGTGTGAAATATTCAAACCAAATTTACTGATGCGCTCAGACTGTCTCTCTATTACAGCCCCACAACACAAACAGATTTGGCCTTAAAAGAGTTCCTCTCATTGCTTATTAATGCATGATATCTGTTCCTCGTTTTTTATATTGATGTCTGTAAGAGTCATTAAACCTAAAGCTCACATGAAAGATAACAGAAGCTGGAGTCTCGGTGAGAAACGCTGCGGAGAGTATCAGTAATGAAATATTGACAGTGATGACCAGCTGGCTAATGAGGCTTTAAGTTTCAATGTGTTTTTGTGTCATTAACTATACACAAGCTACATTTTTAACTCCAGACGGTGGTCCCAAAGTGATCCATCCACCTCGTTCAACCCCTCTCTCTCAAGTGTTCTTGCACTTTCTTATTTACAGTTCACTATTTACACACTACAGTTTATTTACACTTCCCTATTCAGAGTTCATTATTTACACACTACAGTTTATTTACAGTTCACTATTTACAGTATTTACATTTCACATTACTATTTTCACAATTCGTAGTTTACACTTCATAGTTTACATTTAATTTTACTTTTTACACGTCACTTTTTATGCTTCATTATACACTTCATTCTTTGTACATGCTTATTTATACTCTTTACTATTCATACTTCTTTATTTTTACTGCTCTTCACTATTTATACTTTCCTATTTTTCACTTCACCTCATCTTTACTTTACTATTTCCAATTTACTTTTCACACATTATTATTTCTACTGGAGTATTTCCACTTCATTAATTCTATTACACTCCACTTCACTTTTTAATTACACATCACTTCATGGTTAACGTTACTATTTGTTAGGAATGCACTAACACTACTTTTTCCCTTTCAGAACCTGATCCATAATTGTTGGCTGATACCGATATAGGCCTATTACCAATACCGTTACTAAATAAATCTAATCTTTTTTATATGTATATAGCTTATTTGGACTGAATGCTGTGTCACATCCAAATTGCTCAAATCATTTAGTGGGAGAGACCTTCTGTGAGACCCTACTGCTGAGTGACACGGCTGACCAAAGGATATCCTGTATCCATATTCATATTTACATACCTTGCCATTCATTTCAACACCTCAACAATACATTGAAATATTGAGCTTTTTGTTTTGAGTCCCATTGTACACGCAGTGACTGCTTTTGAAAAAGACAGATGATGATCAAACTATGAAAACAACTTGTTGCTGTATAGCAGTGCATTTCAGACAAGGATCACACTGCTTCCTATTGCAGTGCTAAGGGTTATAATGGAGCATAGCTAGCTAATGCATCAGCTGGATTTGAATGATTTTACTGTAAGGCACACTGCATTCTTTTACACACAATTACTTAATTCTAAATAGGCTGCAGTAAGTATGCTATTAAAACTAGTACCAGCAAGCTGAGATTACACCGCACACTCCCACCCAAACATTCATGTATACAGTAATGCATGTAATGCAAAACATTACCTATCTTCACCTGTTTTAACACTGCTAGCTAAGATCATAGCTTACACCAGTTGTTCTTATTCTTTTCCACTTCGAGGCCTACCTTTTAGTCTATGAGAGAATAAAAGGCCCATAGGATCCGTGTGCCTATGCTGCAATATGCGGCGCAAATCACTGAACATGAAATGTTAAGACAAACTTGTTTTATATCAGACATTATGCATAATGGTGGTAAATTCTGAAGAATGTCTGGTTGTGTGAATTTGTATTCACAATTAACGTTTTTAACAGTTTGACAACATTTAAATTCCTTTTTTCATTTTATGTCAATTTCAAGTGTATATAGTTTCACCTATTTTTAAGATAAAGTCTTTATAACAGACCATCCCCAACCCTTTCCCAGTACTGCCCACTTCACAGTACTTGTGAAACCTTGGCTTACACTGCTAGCTTCAATAAAATGCTCACTCTATACTATTTTACCAAAGTGTTTCCGGCCATACTGCCATGTATACTGAAGACATTACAGCAAAACCGAAAAGTATGAGCTTTTGCCTTGTTCTCTAAAACTTGTCCAACCTCACAGTCACAGCAGCCATGAAAGAAGATATCTGAGGGTGGAGCATAGAGAGGGCAATTAGAGTGATTGATCCCGGTGCTTATAGAGCAGACATGTTGCCCACAAATGAAAGAGAAACTGCCATGAGTGGACCAAACTGTGTACGGGATGCGTATCACATGTCCCAACCCAATTGCAGGATCTGGATCAATATTCCCAATCCCAACTCATTTACGCCTCAGAGGGAATTCCCTCAACGACTACAAGATCAGCTTTCACTTTCTAAAAAAAAAAAGAGAAAGAAAGGGTCTTGTAGGAAGCAGGAGGGAGAAAAGGTCAGCGTATTACAGATCAACTCCAGGCAGTAGGAAGAGAGAGTGAGAACAAGAGCAAGAGAGGGAATGAGAGATACTCTTCGCTTCCTGAGAATAAGAGCTTCAGCTCTTTTATTAATATTTTAAAGTGGATAGTCTGTCCTTTTCCTGTCGTTTCTGTCTTTTATGGTTGTCCTTATTATGTTCAGGTCTTATAGAGAATATCCTACCCGAGTTTAACTTTTTCATTCCTCAGCCGTTTCAGTCCTGCATGCGTAGTAGCTTTATCTAGTGGCTTACTTGGTTTTTAATTTTTTACATCATGGCACTTTTTCATCTTACATGTTCTTTGTCTCTCTGTCTGTCTTTTTGTCCATTTCTGACGTATCCAAACATCCCTCCTATTTAGATATTCAACTACTTTAGGGTGCACCCATTGCTTACACAGACATTCTGTTGCATGTTTACAGTTTGCATAATCTCCAAAGAAAAGCATTGCTAATTAAACAGCAGCTAATATATCGTCGCTGTCCAAAGGAAAACAGGTATCTCCAAAATGGCAACTTTACAGGAGAGGCCAAAAACCTCATTTAATTTGAATGGAAACCAATGGAACCAGACGTCTTTCTAAGCAGTTTTGAGCCGTTTCTGTTGGTCTAATGTTTATGAAATTTCCACACAGTGTAAACAGCAGGTCATGTGATCAAATAAGGCATAAAAGTAAAAATCAACAAAAATGGAGATACGTGTTTTTCTTTGGACAGCGACGATATATAAGTCTAAAGTCACCATGTGCAATACAAAGCATCAAACAGATTCATAAAGCTCCCGAGCACCAGTAGAGAATCAAGCACATGCTAATTGGGGTTGCCTAGGTGGGACTTGAAATTAGTGTGGGGTGACCATAGCATAACAAGACTGGGTGCCATGTGATGTTTCTTTTCCTTTATGGACTAATATTTCATATTTCAATGTGTAAGAATGCTTTTTAAGGTTGTTTATGGACTTTGTTTATATCTCCTGGTCTAGTGTATAGGAGTGTTTATTGAGATTATTTATAGTCTAGTTACTTCTGTTCTATGTGTGAGTGTTTACTGAGGTTGGTAATGGGCTAATACTTCCTGTACTAATGTACTGGGGGCTTGGACATGGTTTCTCTGTAAAGCTGTTTTGTGACAACATCTGTTGTAAAAGGAACTATATAAATAAGCCTTGACCTGACTACAGGAATCCTAAGTGAGGTTGTTTATGGCCTAATATCTCCTATTCTAAATTAGGAGTATTTAAAGAGTTGGTTTTATAGACTAATACATCCTATTTCTGTGACTAGGAGTGTTTAATGAGGTTGTTTAAGGACTAATATCTCCAATTCTAGTTAACTTGATGCAGTCACGCATTCCCCAATCTGTTTTCAATTAGAGGAACAGTTTAACTACACATTGTGATGTGTCTAATAAGCACCACTCAGATGAGTTTAGAGCATTTGGATTTAAAGTTTAGGGTAATTGTTTCTTTAATTATTTATGTACATGTTTAAATATTTGTGATCTGTTTCTGATTCTGGCATATTTCTGCATGATCACTGTGACAAATTAAGCTAAATCATAACTATAAACCAGTGTCATCTTAAAGCCTATTTCAGTTTCAGGTTTGTTTGTGGGCGATATGTATGAAGCCTCTTTTTAAGTAAATGAAATGTGTTTTCTCATAAATAACAAGACAAGATATTTTTCTACACTCCAGTCATTCTGGTGCTGCTGGTTTTAGTTATTTGAGGATCGTTGTTTTAAATATTTTTGATCATTTAAGTCAGGTTCTGGTTTGTAGATCTTTAACTGTTGATTTTGTTCTTGCTAATTCCAGATTTAATGCTAAACCCAAAGCACCTGGACACATCTGTCTGTTTCTCACAGGCTTTATCCAAAACGGAAGCTTTGTAACATACACACCTGAGCTCTCTCACCAGTGCATTTTTTCAACATGTATTTAAGCTTGTACATTGTTTTTTATGTTCCCAGTGTAATTTTTTTTTTAAATTGTATGTCTATGGAGGCTTTCACACAGAGACAACAAAATAATTACATATAATTTTACATATATTGCGCATAGTATACTTTATATATCACAGATTATATAACACATAGCCATGCAGCCTCCATAATGAAAAAGTGACTGCAGAATAGATGGTAGTAAAGCGCCTTATGATTTTAAATATGGCAGTGTCATTGGATTCTGCCTTTGCTACAAGTCAGTTTGTATATATTGCAACAGATCTGCCTTGGTCAACTCTAGATGCTGTTATTGTCACATGGAAGTGTCTAGGACCAACTCCAGCCCAGACCATGTAAACACTTGGAACAAAACCACACGTGTAAATATGAACTATTCTCTATTGCATCATTTACTACAGCGGGGGGGTAACAATTACTGTAAAATCAAAAACTGTGCTGGTTACCCTGCACTACAGTTCCAAACTGCCTCTGGAAGCAACATCAGCAGAAAAAAATACACTTTGGGTGTTTAATTTAATCGGATCCATGCTTGGGCAGCTACACACAAGCCTAATGCCAAGCCAATTGGGTAGAGTGGTATAAGGCACACCAAAACTGGACTCTGGTGCAGTAGGAACTTATTCTCTATAGAGATGAATTATCCTTCACTATCTGGCAGATGATTCTTTGTTTGGCAGATGCCAGGAGAACACTACCTACCAGACTACACAGTTCTAAGAGTAAAGGGTCGTGTTAATGCTACACAATACAAAGACAATTATATGATTTCAAATTTGCAGTAACAATTTGGGGAAGGCCATTTACTGTTCAAGCATGACTGTGTCCCCATACTGACAGGAAGGACCATCAAGACATGGTTTGAAGAGACTGGTGTAAATGAACTCTAGTTCTGCACAGAACCTTGACCTTAACCCCACTAAACACCTTTGGGATGAAGTGGAACGCTGATAGCTGATAGCTGAGAGCTAGATCTTTTTGTCCAACATCAGTATCTGACCTTATATATGCTATTTTGACTAAATGAGTGCAGATTTTCTAAAGACACACTTCAGCTTCTTGTAGAAAGTCTTCTTGGATAACAACAACATGGGGGCCAGATCCATTTTTGAGAATATAATGTCCAACAAACAAATATAGTTGTGATGGTAATGTGTCCACATACTGTGTGTGTGTGTGTGTGTGTGTGTGTGTGTGTGTGTGTGTGTGTGTGTGTGTGTGTGTATGTGTGTGTGTGTGTGTGTGTATGTGTGTGTGTATGTGTGATTTGCCTGTCTTTTTCTTTCACAACCCATTGAAATGCCCTAATGCGGTCGCCTCAGATTCAATATCACACACATTAAACACATCAGCATGACACCGTCAGCCCATAATGAACCCTTCCAATTATTACACCTGGTTTCATTTATTTTCTGTTTGACTGAGCCTCATACTTAGCATTACGCTCTCACTTGATTTGATTCAAACTCCTTGTCTTGATATTTGCTTCAGCAACGTTAAGGGAATTCTCTGTGTTTCCTGTGCAAATGAGGTCGCACGACTAATTTATAGGGATTTATCAGCCACAGCACTAACATACTGGCCTAAATGTGTGGAATGTGTTCATTGGCCATCGCTAACAATATATCAAATATTAATGACCTTTCAGAATGTATACACAGCTTCATTTATCACGAGTCAAACGCTAATGCCAGCAGTGTCCACCGTTATAGAGAACAGTGGTCAGATGTTACAAGCACCCATTTCCAAACACCTCAACATTCAGTGACAAGAAATTAAATGTGTGTCATATTGCATAAGCGTTTATAATGAATGACCAAAACCTTTTCATGTTTTATTCTGCGCCCGTTCAAAAGTGCATGTGTTTTATTCATACAATTTCTTTTAACTAACTTCTACCCTTGTGCATTTCTTAAATATCTAAATCAATAATGTCACTTGAAATAGAATATTAACGTTTTATGAGCCGGTCCCAAGAAAGATTCGTTTTCAGATGAATCGTTGGGAAGTCAAATCTAAAGGAAAGGGAGGAATTATGGTCTTGGTCATTTTCCTTCAGCGCCAGCTTTAAAAATACCCTTTCTTCTTTCTTCTGTGGTACTAATGCATGATTCATGCATCTATTGGACTTTTAATCGCCATTAAGGGCGTAATTTCTCCACTTCAGAGGTAACGCTTCTAATGGCCTGATCATATATTATTTGCACCACTGAATCAGAAACACCCTCTTTCACTCTCTGCATGTGTCCGAGTGTCTCAGAGTGCGTGTGTGTGCGTGTGTGTGTGTGTGTGTGTGTTTGTGTGTGTGTCTGTTTTTCATTCTAAAATTTGGAGGTAGGAAGAAGCCAGGGACACAGAATGAGGAATATTAATTAGGTTCATGTGTGAAGGACGGCTGTATGTACAGATGTATGCTGGGATACTAGGTATTTGGTTACAAACTGTACAAAATAAAGTCACCTAGTGTTTTATCTTCTCAACTATTTTTGGAGGTTAATGCATGTAACATGTAAAAAAAGTTTAAACAGGTGATGCAATGCAAGAGCATCCGGGAGGGGTCAATGCTTGCCAAAAATCCATCCGAAAAACATACTTTGGTCATAAATTAAATTTAAGGAATGTAGAGAAATTTTTCTGCATTAAAAAATAGACCAAAATCAAACATTATAACCTTCAGTCTACATTTAAAAACTGCTGGGTATCCTCATGGGAACATGGGAGGGCTTGCTAGAGTGAAGTAGTACTTGGAATGAGAGTTGCTTAAGTTTTGGTAAATGGATTAGGACAAGCTGCACATGCAATATCTTTGTCCAGTTTATGCATAGCACATAGCACATAATAATTATAGCACATGCTGAATTATTACATGCACTCATAAGCTGCATGTTCAGGATTGTGGACCAGTTGCATACATTAGATATGGGCAGAATTCACCACATTTACTTATAACATGGTAAGTCTTAGTACCATGGGCCATCTGTGGTCATAGACTCCAGCTGTGCGTCTACTGTCCATGTCATGGTTTCCTGTGTATATGTCTTGTGTTTTAAAAGTAATTATTACTGATTCTGGTTTTATTTGTGCTGCATACAGTTTAAAAAAGTAAATATTGTTATAAAGTTCATATACATGCATACACAGCATAATTCAGTGAATGTGAAAGTCATTCAGAGTGCTTTATTCTGAAAAGGTCATGTCAGAATTAACAAACGCAAATGGACGTGTGCAGAGCTAAAAGCAGAATAAGGTTTATTGTACATACTAGTAGTTCAACAATGCAAACCAGGCAGTCATAACAACGGAACTAGGCAGAGTCATAACCAGAGACACAGGGAGAAGTAGAAAACCAAATAAACCAGCAGTCCAGAAAAAAAAGAGAGAATCCAGGAGGTTAAACTGAAATACAAAGAGAGTCGAAAACAGAAACAGCAAACAGAGATAACAGGAGTGAAACACTTAGGACACTACAAGGTTGGCAATACTTTACGGTGTGACTAACAAAGGGATACATTAGCAAACCGATGCAATGACAAGCAGGTGTGTAAAATCAGGATCAGTAATGGGACAACAGAACGTGATCGAAAGTTGTGGACATGTGATGTTGATGTCATGGAGTGTGGGATTCTGGGAGATGGATTTCGGGAAATCGGAGGTAGAACGGAAAGATGGACGTGGGAAAGATCAACTAGAGAGAATAGATTAACATTTCTTTACATGATGACACGATTACATGATGGAGATAGGAACCAGGGGTTAAAATGTCAAATGTAAGAAAATGAATTTACTGTCCACATGACCAAGGAACCTAAATAAGTTTTATTAACAGCGCAGACGACGTAGTCTTACATTGAATACAAGACAATTTTAAACTATTTTGCAATGACCTGTATGTACACCTCCATATGAATGTAGATAAAAGTACTTTTTAGACTAAAAGCCTATCCTAAAACAACGCCTCAGGCAGCAGGCAGCATGTTCATTACTGTTTTAAGAAACAGCCTCTTTGAGGTTAGGTACCATTCAGAGGCATTCTAACTGTGGATGTCTGGATCCTATCACCACCAACAATTGTGACTCTGGAATTTTCTCTACAGTGAAATATTTCAGCGGAACCCACCCAAAATGACTTTTTATTAATTTATAAAGTCAAAATTATCTAAAGACAAGCCCAGTAAATTACCCTTTAACCCAAAACAGATGGGTTTCTTCCTAAATGTGTGCAGTAGCTGATTGTTCATGAGTTTATCTCCGCTGATTCTCCTGCTGAGTTTTATTGCAGCTCTAATCAGAACCACCTGATTCCCTCATTCTGATGATCCTGAAGACCTGATCAGCTCAGTTAGCTGTGTTACATTAGGAGCTTGTAAAGAATTAAAAAGCAATCAGTGTAAGTGATTGTAGTTAAATGTAGTTAAACAGGTTGATATAGGATGTGATGTAGGATCTGTTCATATTCCTTAGCAACCTAACCAGCAGCTTTCCTCCACTTTTTTTAAGATTCACTCTGAAAACTTTTTTTGTATTTTTGCACCATAATACAGTTGTTTGTATTACCAAGTGTGCACAAGAATTCACACCTACATTAATAATACTTTTTATTGTTTATTTTTATAACTACCCACACAGAAAATATCATCTGGTCCAAATAGCAATAATTTTATTCATTCAGTTTTTTTATTTACACTGCCTGACCAAAAAAAAAAGGGTAACACATTTCTTAAAGGATGTCTACATAACACATTCATAACATCTTACATAAACACTTTATAATGTATTTATCAATGTTAAAATCTACATTCATTCATATTTGGATGCTATGAATATGGAATACTATGTCGTTTTCTACTAAAACAGACTGACTTAACCCCCTCCATATTCTTATATTCATAAATATGCCATATTAATGGAATGTAAATGGAATGTTCGCAGTGTCATTTTTTGACAACTTTACGCAATGTCACAATTTTATTTTTTTTTTTTTTTTAATTAATATTAATATTTGGCTGAGATCTTGTATTGACAATGGAAGACTCACACAAATCCAGTCTTTAAAAAAAACATTGTCAATGGAGTTAGCAACGCTGTGGTGGCCAACTTATGTGTCAAAATGATACCTCATGTTTCTTGCACCACTCTTTCACAACTAGAGAACCGATTAATCTTGCCATTGTCATTCTGAAGTATATCCACGTCACTGAGGATGAAAAAATCCATTGATAGTGCAACCTGGTCATTTAGTACATTCAGGTGGTCAGTTTTATTGCTTGTAAGTGGGAGCTGTGCATGCTGTGCTACAAGTACATCACCTCCTGTGCTTCACTTCCTACCCTGACGTGTCTAATGTTCAGGAATAGGGTAAATCTGGACTCATCAAACCACATGAGTCTAACCTTTATACTTCCTAGCCAACTGAAGCCTCACTCACTTACCTTTCGAGGCTGCAGGGGTGCTGGAGCCTATCAGCATACCCAGCATTCAGTGGGCAGACAGCAAGAAACACCCTGGACAGGCTGCCAGTCCATTGCAGGGCAGACTCACAAACATACCCACACATTCAAACCTAGGGGGCCATTTAGCATGTCCAATTCACTGCATGTCTTTGGGAGGAAACCGGAGCACCTGAGGAAACCTATGCAGGACTCATGCAAACATGCAAACTCCACACAGGAAGTACTTTGGAGGTGCTGGCCGGGAATCAAACCCAGGTCCTTCTTGCTGTGAGGTGACAGTGCTTGCCAACTGTGGCTCTGTGCTGCCCATACTGAAGCCTTTTTTCCTAAATTAGCCTCAATAACAATGACTTTCTGAAGGTCATACAGCCGGTTCTGGTCACAGCAAAATGCTCTTACTTTCACTATTAAACAGCCACGAGTTCTACAGTCCATTTATTATGATCACCAGGTAATCTCCGATCGTGGTCATTCAAGATTTTCATCTGACCACTTTTCCTCTGCAAAGTTGACACTTTCCACTCTCCTGGTTTTAATACTGCATTGGACAGTGCTTAACTCAGTTCCAGTCCTTTCGGCTTCTCTTTAGCTACAACCTTTGCTTGAAGTAGGCCAATAATTGAACTCTTCTGAAACATAACAACATTGTTTTAATGAGCTCAGCCAACCTAACCCATACCCTCGTCCAATCCTAACCTTAAGACTATTGAGAATGAACTGAGGTCCATCTGATTGCTTGCACAATTATACTCCCCTCAAGTAAATAGTTGTTGAGAAAGGTTTAATGTGAGATGCTTCATTCCAGAATAACCTAAGCAGTCAGACTTGTTCACAGTAGTGCTGACAGGAACAAGATATTCAACGTTTTTACCTCCCTCACAGTAAACATCATATTAATGGGTATAAATACATTGCCTGATGTCTGAGATATTGTAAGATGATATTTTCGCTGATAGCTATGATGAAACGCTTTTAAAAGCACTTGTGGCAAACCAGTACAACCAGACTGTTGTAAGGCAAATGGTACACAGAAATGAAGACCTGATTTTCAGATTTGTTATGTTTATGAACACAATATACGAAAGCTTAGAAGACAATTACTGGTTGTTTTGGATCAAAAATAAAATGACTATATTTACGCTAAAGGCATTGTCACCCTTGGTTCCTATTACCACCACTGTAGAAAGATCAGAGATCAAATCAGATTTCCCTACAATAAACCATATCTTCAGTGGACACCAGACATTATAGCAGTGAACGGGTTTACTCTCCCACAGCTAACAGCTGTATGTTATAACTGGATATGTAGCTTTTGGAACAAAGGACTAATGAAATGCTTTACAGCTATGGTTAATTCAAAGCGTTAGTAATTAGAATTTCTATGACTCTGTTTAGGAATTTTGATCCATGTTATCAGTATGTGCTACCGTCTTATTTTACCCTGACCTTCGCCTGTTGTAAACTGTAATAGAAAGTCATAATCATAAAGAAAGGATAATTGCACCTACTCTAAATGTCTGCATAAATAAATGGCTAAGATGTGAACAAAGTAATTCAGAGTGGTCTAATGTAAAATTCTCTGTTTTACAGAGTCTGAATTCTTTACAGTGGTTGTGATAGAAACCAGGCATCTTAATGTATCTTAAAGCTACATCACAGACATCAACAGCACATTTAAAAACTCAGAGCATATATGTATGATCTCTGGTGGCTTTGGATAGCAAATAAAATAGAAAATATTCAAAGATTTACGTAGTAGATATTGGGGCCCCCTGGTTCCCATCACCATCATCACTATTTCACATCAAACTGTTTAGCATGACTTTGTTTATTTTGTTTATTACTTTGTAATTCGGCATTCAAGCATAAGTGGCTCAGTCCAAGTTTTCTCTACTGCTACAGCTATGTAGTCTCTTACCATTCTACAGCAGCATGGTGGTGAAAGTGTGGACTGTGCTGGCAGTGTGTCCGCTTGCTTGCCTTATTTCAGCCTGTAGTGTTATTGAAAATGTGGCCTCTAATCGAAAGCCTCAATGAGAAGTTGCTGACCCTGTGCACCAGTCCACTTCTGTGTCCATTTCTGTGCTATAATGCAGTTGAGGAGAGTTCAGCTCCACTGCTGGACATCCACTGCCCAGTATTAGATGTGACTTCTAAAACTGTAAAGGCAGAAACTGTGAGTAAGTCTCTTTCTTTTTCTCACTCTCTTCCTCTGTTACCACTCTACTGCTTTTACTCCCACACTCCAGCAGAATCACTAATTCAGCATCATTAGCAACAAGCATCATGACTTCTCCCTCTCTCTCTCTCTCTTTCTTTCTCTCTTTCACTCTTTCTCTCTCTCAGTGCTAAGCAGACTGGAAAGTGAGCTTTGTTTTTCACATGACTGCACACAGATATGGACATACACACGCAGGCATGCACACAAACACAAAGAACACATATGACCATCCCGGTGTGATGGACTTTTTTATGCACAATTTGTGTGTGTGTGTGTGTGTGTGTGTGTGTGTGTGTGTTGAAGAGGGAATCCTCTAACCTTGTCCACAGCTGGGGGGATTTTAATCTTTTACACTAAACAGCTCCTTCTCCACAACCATACCACAAAGAAAATGGGGATGCATGATGATATTCTATCAGTATCGGCAGATACTATCATAGGATTAGATTTTGATTTCAAAGTAATATTTGATTATGTTTTTCATTTTGAGTATTTGGAAGTGCTAACGGGCATCTAATTTAAAAATGCTGCATTTGTATGCCTACAGGAGCAGAAATCTAAGACTAAACTCAAGGAGAAGGGTTGGAGGCCACTGTCCTACAAAAATAACCAGTGATGATATGATTAGAAAATATCAGGGGGAATGCAGATGCAAAAAGACAGCTTAACAAATTAATTTTTGTTTTTTTGTAAATATATAATTCGGACAATGATTTCAAATGGACAAGTTCCAAAAATAATTGTACAGGGTCAGTTTAAATTCCCGGGATACATATATGTGTGTTTTCTCTCTAAGTATGTTAACCTTGTTCCTTTTGGTCACAATATAGATGTGCAAATTATGTCTTATTAAAAAGTCAGCCCACAGTGTAATTAATGTCTGATATACAGTATTTGTCCTTTGGATCTTAATTGGGCAGTCCTAATCATGGGTAATGCTTTCGTCAGCACTTCCTAACCAATCACAAGGTTGCTACCTCTTGCCCTGCCAACACAAAACAGAAAAACTTAACAAGCTAAAGTTAACTCAACATTAGCAAAAGCTAGTAAGCTAGATCATATGTCTGTAGGTACCTCTTGCATCTCCATTCATTTATCCATCCAGCCTCACCAAAATGGTAAATTGGTCATTTAATTCATGCCAAAGACATCTATATATTGGGTTGCATAGATATCTACAAAAGTTAGCATGCTAACCAGCTAATTATGTAATACCACTTTATACCTGAGCATACTCACTGATATAGCATAGACGCTGAAACAGCATACTCACTGATACAGTATACACGTTGATGGCAGTGAAGTTGTACAGACGGTGCCTGACAGATCTAACTATTAAATGGACTCCACACAATCTGAGTATACCAATGTTTTTTTTTTTGCAGGAATATACAAAATATAAGGAGTTAATGATCCACATGAAAGCATATCAGCTGAAGGTCCCGACATTTAAAGCTTAACAAATAAAAGATCTTCTAGAATTATGTTTTAAATTCTAAAGAAAACATCCAGCCAGGGCACTGATTCAGTAGCTGATGTAATGTTTTCTCTCTTAGTTTTTTTTCCATGTTTACACATGTGCACATGCACATGCAATTCCCATCAGGCCATTTATCTGTAGGGTTACACTCCCACAGTGTCTCCATTCAACATTAATCCACCAGCCACAGCAGAGTATGACCTGTAACCCCACTGACATTAGGCCCAGCTCCCTCAGCACAACACAACCCATGTGTGTGTTAATCATGGAATCCCAGAGAGGCCTTCAGGTCCCTTTTCACAGGCCTGGTTAGTAGCTGTGTTTGAACACAGTGGAAACATGTATTGTGGTGAAATGAATCAGTATTCCAGACATTTTTTTAAAAAGAAATGGTGCTCGCTGTGTGTTCTGGAGCAAAGATGAAAAGCATCATCCAGACCATTATCATCAACAAGTCTAAAAGTAGGGACTGTCATGGTATGGGGTCTGTGTGTTAGGACCCTTGGCAAAGGTCAATGACATTTCTGTGAGGCAGCATTAATGCTGAAAAGAACATTGAGGTCTTAGAGCAACATATGCTGCTTTAGAGATGTCAATGCAATGCAAAACCACATGATGCACACATTAGACAGAGATGGCTGCGAAAGAAGAGGGTACAGATACTGGACTGGTCTTTCTGGGGTCCTAACCTATCCCCCTGAAAGAAAATGAGTGTAGAATTTTGCGCATCCTAATAAATGCTTCCAGGAAGAACGGGCAAAATAACACCTGAAACATTGCTTCATCGCTTGGTGTCAAAATGTCTTCGAAGTGTTAAGGTGTCAAGTGTTAGAAGTGAGCAGTCGTACGGCTCACTTTACAAAGGGGTAAATGCTTTACCGTCCAAACTTTTGGAATGGATTGCAGCCCTGAAATGCAGGTATTGATGTATATAAACAAATATAATGAAGTTGGCCGAACAAAACATAAAATATCCCCATACTGTCTACAGTAAAATAATTACAGTTATGAATAAAGTTTGTTACATTTTCCATACTGAACTTTTTATTTCAAGGAATGTATGTTTATTTGCAGGGCACTTTCTTCAACAGTCATTGATACAAAGCAGCTTGTCCAGAAATACAGGTACAGCACCACACTGAGTCAGGAAAACTTCCCTAGGAACATGAGGGAGAAATGTTGAGGGCAACCTAGACTCAAAAGGGAAAACTTACAAAGAGAATGTGAAAGAAACCCAGAAGGGTCAAGACTCAACTGGAGTAACTTCTGTCAGGCACTGTGATTTTACACTGCTTACATAGGTTTACATTACACACCAGTATGTCTGAAATTGTTTATCTAATAAAGAAAAGGAAAAAAAAATCATTTCTTCAAATGAAAGCCATGCACATGACAATAACTTCTCCACTTGTATGCAAAAGCTCAGGTGCACCTAGTCAGATAACGTTTTTCAGATTTTCAGCGAATATAAGGTTAACACATTCCCTACACAGAATAGACATTTTGAAGCAACTCCTACTTATTTGCAGAATTTACCACACTGAGGGAAAATGCATGAAATGTGTTCTGTGCAAAAATCCAAAACCATGTCATTTTACTGGGGATATTTAAAGTTTTGCATATGACAACATGTCGTTTTTAAAAAGTCTTAAGAATATCACAGGGGAATCACCATATCTTGTGTGTAGTGGATTTATTCAGTGCCAGTCAAGCATTTAGACATGGCTACTTACAGAAGGTCCTCCTTATTTTTAGCTTAATGGTTTACTTCAGAATAAAAGTCATCAAACTATAAAATACAGCTCATGGAATTATGAAGTCCACCTTAAAACAGTGGGGTATTCTAACTTGCAGTGGAGGTTGCTAATGCAAGATTTTTAAAAATGCCATTGGTCTGTCCTTCATGAATATTCATTGAAAAATAAAGGGTAACTGTCTAAACTTATGACTGATACTGTAGGTGAGTTGATAGATGGGTGAAAGGGGCCCAAGAGTTAGATCAGGGCTCCAGAATGCTTTGATATGGTCCTGTAAGTATGAATTCTGTATTGTTATATGTCATGTGAATTGTGTGTAAGAGATGCACCAATAATGAAATCAGGGCAGATGCTAATATTTAACCCCTTAAAAATCTGGGTTTACATACCAAGGTGTATTATCCAGTTATTATGAACTATACTGCAAACTAGCTGAGCCACTCTGAAGGTTTATTAATATTTAATAATACATTTTACACACCAGAGTGTCCTGGCCATCTAAGGGTTACAAAACATGTCATTGTTGATCTGCTTTTAAACTTTAACTAGGATTCATATCACACAACACACTTTTGCAATGGATGGCCATAGCTGAGGATTTTACAGCCTACATATGTATTAATTTGTGCCCAAATTCACTTGGTAATACATAAATAAATAGTTTGTATTGGCTGTCTAGTAACAGTTGGCTTATTTGGTCCCACTTAATCCCTGCTGCCGGTTTAATTCCCAACAAGGAAGGTGATAAGAGAAAGCTCCAGAGAACCAAACCTAGTTTTTCAATTTCACATTATAACAGTAGAGAGCTTGTGATTTCCTTAGAGAACTTAGATTTCAAGTGCGTGTATGAGTGTGTGTGTCAGTGTATTACAGCATCATGCCATGCTCTCCATAAAGAGAGATATGGATCTGAGCTGCATGACCCACTTGTGTGAAACGCCAGTGCAAAATGCACTAATTATGATGTGTAGCATCATAATCTCAGTGCTAGCTGTAATCATGCTCTCAATCACCAATCACTGCACTGAAGCATCATGAAGCAAAAATAAATTCTAAATACTAAACACTTTTAGAGCCTCAAAAAAGGGAACTTAATACAGAAGCAGTTCCTTAAGGCAACTGCAAAGAAGCAAGCCTGGGCTCTAGGCCAGGGGCATATCTAGCATATTTTCTAATTTTAAAATTTTTGATATTGCGATATCTATAGTGCGATATTGCCCTCACCCACCACGAACTTTGACCTACTTTTTCCATACTCTCATTGTCAAAAATTCAAGCAACAGAAATGAAACTTAGTTGGTAGATTTGACACTGTTAGACATGTGAATGATTTAGGTTTCATGCTCAGCCACACATGTGACATAAGCCATATTGCTGTACCTGACCCAAAAATCACAACTGCGGACATTCATCGAGATGTATTGTCCTCCATGAGTCATTCTGTTAGTACCAGCACCATTGCCAGACAGCTGCACGATGCAGGACTACATGCACACAGACCGTTATGATGACTGCCTTTAACACCATGTCAGTGTCGTCAAAGACTGCTATGGACTCGTGCCAGATTGACATGGAATGATTCAGAACGGCAATGGGCCATCTTCAGTGGCGAGTCCCGCTTTTGTCCTGGTGGAGATGACCAACAACATGTCCAGAAGGCCTGGTGGCACTCCACCTCTAACCCTACAGCAAACCCTGTAGGAACCGTGTTGGAATATTCAAGCTGCATGGGATGGATTATCACAGGACACCATTAGTGTATTACAACACTAACCACACTCTAACCCCACCGAGATGCCTGCCATGTTGAGTAAGCAAACATAGTGGCCCATCGCCATACTGAGAGATGCTACTTCTGTATGTGTAGCTCAATAAATATTGCCCATTTCAGTCTAGATTTATCATCATTTAAAAACATATCTGTCAGTATAATATATATTACTGCAAACATTTTTTTGTGAGCTTCTTCTGGTGCAAGTTTAGGGCAACTTGTATGCTAACAGCATTCCCTGCTGGAGGAACTTCAGATGTGATTTCCAGAGAAATGTCCATGTGTATTTTCTGTTAATACTGTGTAATTTTTACAATTCAGTAAACCACCAGGAAAGTAGGCAGTACTGTTAATACTGCACATTTTATTCCATAAATCACATGCAGCAGAGACAGTGTGGGGGGTTGCGGTTACTCTACCGTTGCCTTTTAAAGCCCCCATTATAACTCAAAGTATTAACAATAAAAGTGAATAAAACATATTATTCAATATTATTCACTGCCTTTTTTGTGAGAACACCAGTAATAGATGGGGAACTTTTTCTTCAGATTAAAGCTAACAGTAGCTGCTCTATAACAGTCACTTTAGCTTATTTTTTTACTGCAGCAAGTCACGCTGAAGCGAACTGAAGCTTAAAAGCACAATGGCATTTATGTTTAATTTCACTCAAGCAAAACCTAACATAAAGAAAACTAAGCAGAAGAAAAAGCCCTATGGCAAACCTACCATTACAGTACCTAGCGGAGAGAACTACCAGGCAGCTTCCTAACAAACCTCTTTCTCTCTCTTTCTCTCTCTCTCTTTCTCTGTCACTGAATAAAACAGACTGTTAGGGCACACATAAACACTTCCTAAATGGGAACTCCAGTCCTCTTTAGGTTACCTTCAGTTTTATAGCCGAAATGGACTATTACTATTACGACTATCAAACCATCATCAGCGATATCTGAGTACACCACCATACACACAAGCCAGTTCTGACATTATTAGAACCATGGTTCCATGCATCTATGGCTTTTAAGATGCTTTGTTAAGTAACACATACTCAGTGAATTGGAGTAAATCCCACACAAGTGAGTTTAATTGACTAGAGTGATTATTTCCATGCATTACTCCAATATTTAGCTTAATAAAGTAGGAAGAGAACATAGTTAAGTTAGTGGGATTGTTAGAGCTACATAAATTGTTTATTAGGTTCTTATATACACACAGTTAAAACTTGGACTAGGGGAAAACAATGCAAAGAGAGGAAGAAACTAAGCCAAAGAAGATGCAAAGGCTTCACTTGCAGCCAATAAGAAAAAAGTTACCCCACAAGACACTGAGAAAACACAAAATTTCAAGTAAACCTGATAACTTCAGTTTTACTAGAACAGCTCTCCATAGCTCTGAATTATATGCATTTATTAAATAATATCAACAAGAAGAGACCAATTAAAACCATCATGTCTAGTTTTTCAGTACGTAGGGATGTTACTAAATCCAAATACATTTGTGCATACATGTATAGCCACATCATCCGATCCCTCTGGATGTTTAGACCTACAAAGAGTAGCTTGCACTCTACTCACTTTTTGATGCCATGACACGAAAACATGTATCGGAAACTCAGTCTGCTCTCAGTTGCAGCACTCACATATTAATTACATATATTGTTGATTTAAACGTTAAAACGTCCTGTTCAGGAAGCACCCCGAAAACATAACATTGAGGTCAAATTTCTTCTTATTTGCTTAGTTAATAGATTGTTAAGAAAATCAAAAAAACATATGAAATGTGCCATAACTTTTGCACTGCCACATTTAAGTTTTTATTTTCCCTCCAATATGTTAAATTCATCAGATAAACAGCGGCTGTGCTGAAGTATATTCTCTGTAAAGGAAGTGTTAAATTGCTTTTGAATAAATTAACAGGCTTTTTATGTAGAGGTGCTCCGACGTTTGCATACCGCTGTATCATATGGCATGAAGGAAATATGGTTTTATGTAAAACCATATGTAGGAAGTGTTTATGTGTACCCTAACGGTCTGTTTTATTCTGTGGCAGAGAAAGAGAGAAAAAGAGGTTTGTTAGGAAGCTGCCTGGTAGTTCTCTCTGCTAGGTGCTGTAATGGTAGGTTTACCATTGGGCTTAATACAAAGAGAATACTTTACTGCATCTAAAATCTGAAATTTATAAATAATATTCCCAAAACAGCACTAAATAAATAAATATATAAATAATAAAATAAGTAATAATAATAATAATAATTTAGTATTCATAAGTTTTGTCATTTGTAAAACCTTTAAGCCCAAACAGAATTCAAAAGCATCTCAGTAAGTGTGTAAAGCAATCTGTTACTAAAAAAATAAATAAAAAGGAATAAAATCACATGTAAATAATACAGAGGATATTTTGGTTTAAAGCAGACTATAATACAAACTGTAAATTAAACAAACCTACTTGAATTACGAACTGATCCTAAAATATGCTACTGAGAATTAAGATTTGAGTACTCATTTGGAAACGCCAATAAGCATTCATAACCAGTCAAAAGGCATTTGGCCTGTCCTAAATGATGTCTCCCAAAAAGTTGTTTACAGTAACAACAAGGTCTCAGCATGTGTGTTTGTCTGTGTGTGTGTGTGTGTGTATTTTATGAATGTTTGTTGACAGAATTGCAAGTTTCATGAAAACTTTTTAATGTCAACTGAATCCTGCTTTCAATGTAAGGTGTTTGGAGTGTGGACTTTTGGAAAGCTCATGATGTCACCCTTGTTGATAATGTGCAATGCAATACATTGTAATAAGCTGCTGAGTAAAATGGCTGGGAATGCTGCAATGTCTGTTATGAGAAGAATGCACAGAAGTCAGGAATTCAGCATAGCCTCTTCCCCTTAAGTGTGTGAACCTAAGAAATTATGATTTCTTTCTGGCACTAAGGTGGTACTATGAGCTACATTTTACACAGCCACTACCACCCTTGCAAAAACTGGCGTATTTAGATTTTCTCTTGCACAAGGGTAGCTAGACTACCAGTTTGCAAAGCATTTCCACCGCATTATTAGCTGTTCAAACATTGACTGCTTTCTTCTGCCTACCTGTAGGTCCCAAAAATAAAGAATAATGAATAAAGTAGGAGCGTTACCATATAGAGAACTTTAAAATAATGTATACATGTACATGTGATATGTAAAGAACCAGAGCAGCTAGTGGTCATTAGCCACATTTCACTTCATGCTTAGCCAATCAGCTTCCTGCTGTAGATGGCCAGGTGTTGTCATTGGGCATATATATATATATATATATATATATATATATATATATATATATATATATATATATGCCCAATGACAACACCTGGCCATCTCTCTCTCTCTCTCTCTCTCTCTCTCTCTCTCTCTCTCTCTCTCTCTCTCTCTCTCTCTCTATATATATATATATATATATATATATATATATATATATATATATATATATATATATATATATATATATATATTTAAGTATTTAAGTAAACATTTATTCAAGTTATTTCCATAGCATTATATTGGTGTTCAGCATATACTACAGGTTTAAATTTCCATTGACATCCGTTTTGCTATGTGTCCTTTGGCTAAACAGAGAAATACATTTTCCCAATCTGTGGATGCATGCACTTTGTTGTTATAGACTTTGAGTGCTTTGTTCTGAATGAAATCTCACAGCAAAGAGAATCTACAGTGCTCTCAAGTAATTCTGCATTTACATGTTGGCATTGAACAACCATAATTTGATGCCTTGTAGAGGGATGCGATTAAACATTGGCATGCATCACTGACATATGATGATTATAGTAGTGTCAAGGCAGAAATAGGTAGCTGGGTGCCCTATACTCTTTAATGCTTTGTTGTATAATACTGAGTGTGCCTGGACAGCTGTGTGATGGTTAATGTCTTCAAAAAAAATCAGTAACTGCTGCCACGGTTGATGGCATAAGTTAGATAGATAGATAGATAGACAGACAGATAGATAGATCGATAGACAGACAGATAGATAGATCGCTTTATTAATCACAGAGGGAAAGTTACGTAGTTATGTAGTTTTATTGTATTGTATTGCAAAGTTTGTTATGTTGATCTGATTTTGAATCAATGTAAATCATTAATGCTAAATTTGTATTAATCTTGCTTTTTGTATTGGCCAATAATTCATGGGTGGATAACCAACCATGCTGAACATTGATCCAAACTGCTTCCAAAACTATATGTACAGTCACATAGCAATTTATCATTTTAGGCATGTGCAGCATATGTACAATTTCTCATTCCTACATGAGCTGTCTGAATTGGGATCAGTTCTACAATTTTCTGCCTGCAAAACCCACTAGCCGTATTTTACATCTGCTCTGCACATCAGGCATAAAATTCTGGAATCTGATGACATGTCGTTTTGACAAAAGTCGGTAGAATTAGCGCTTGACAACACAAGTTCTTATGCATCCAGGCAGAAATACTGCTGTTTGCCTACCGATGTAAATTCCCCTTAATTTGAGTGTCTGCTAAATGTCTAACATGAGAGTAAGTTGTGTTGTATTTTGTAAGAACTGAGCTGAATTTACTATGCTGTTCGCATTGGATCAATCTAGGTATGCTGCCACCTCTGCGCACAAAATCTTTGTTCTGTTGAATACGGAAGATCCAGTTTGCCTTGGACTCAGCATAACAATTTTGATTTAAGGGAGGACAGCATGTAGTTACTTAAACCATGAGTCCCTTTTCTAAACAAGAACATGAGGAACTAAAGTCAATGTCTATCCCAACCACCAACAATAACAAACAGAAGTGGGGATTCAGGTGCTCCACTTCTTCAGATGCCCAAGTACACACACACACGCACACACACACACACAATGTGCAGAAGCTATCGACCTGGCTGTTCTCATTTCTGTGCCACACCCGAAATTAACTGGCAGCATGCCAGCCGCTCTTGCCCTTACAAGAAATGCCATATTAGACCATATTAGTGCAAAACACAGATAAACCACCCTCCTTGCTGTTCGACCTCTAGAATTCAGTGTATATCAGAAAGACATCTCATCACAGATGCCATAATGTCACCGCTACTCTGCGGTAGTCAGGGGATAAAGAGGAAGAATGAGGAAAACAAGTTGCTGAAGAGGAACAAAAGAAAGGAAATGGGAGTGAAGTATTCAAGGCTAGCTGCAGGTGGGTTTAACGAAGGATGCTTTTGAATGTGTGTGTGTGTGTGTGAGTTTCGCGGAGGCCCTGGAGCACACTGCATGGTAGACTGGGTGGATCAGGTTGCTGGAGGGAGAGGAGGAGAGAGAGAGAGAGAAAGAGAGAGAGAGAGAGAGAGAGAGAGAGAGAGAGAGAGAGAGAGAGAGAGAGAGAGAGAGAGAGAGAGAGAGAGAGAGAGAGAGAGAGAGAGAGAGAGATTGAGCATCCACCCGTGCCTCAGGCAGCTATTTTTAGGCCCCAGAGCAGATCGCTGGCATTCGCTCAAGAAGGATGGCAATGTCATCCCAGTAGAGAGCACAGGAGAGAGGGGGTCGCAGAGGAGAGAGAGAAGGGAAAGAAAGAAAGAGAGGGAGGGAGCCAGAGCAATAATAAATTGTCATTCAGGAGACCTTTGGTGTAAAATATCCAGTGGCGGCAGAACCAGAGCAGCTAGAGGTCATTAGTCTCTTCACTTCATGCTCAGCCAATCAGCTTTTAGTGCTGTAGCTGGCCAGGTGATGTCATCGGGCATAAGGAGAGATGAAGGAGCACAGTGGCCCCCCGCTGTGAAAAGAAACAATGTTTTTGTGCCCCTCCCACAAACATGAGACTATTCACAGAGCCACATGATAGATCTTGGGAAAAGATCTATCATGTGCAGAAGTAACTTCCAACAGGTGCTGGAACATCTGTAGAGGGCAGCGGTGAGTAATATTTGTTTATTTGAGCTCAAGCTGTGTCTGCCTTCAGTGGGAAGTTCTCCTTTGTTAAACGCACAAGTGCGGGGGGCCACTCTGCTCCTCCAAGTGCATCATCACATCACCACAGCCAAGTACACCATGTCACTACAGCCAAGTGCACCATCATGTCACCACCATCAAATCCACTGTCATATCACCACCACCAAGTGCACTATCACCTCAACACCACCAAGTCCACTTTTATGTCACCACCACCAAGTGCACCATCATCTCACCACCAGAAAGAGCACCATCATGTCATTGCTACCAAGTCCACCATTGAGTCACGACTACCAAGTACACCATCACGTCACCACCACTACGTGTGCCATCACGTCACCACAACCAAGTCCACTATCAAGACACCACCACTAAGTGCATCACGTCACCACAACCAAGTACACCATCATGTGAACACCACCAAGTCCACCATTATCTCACCACCGGAGCCAAAATCACATGACTACTGCCAATATCACTGTGATGCTTTACATTAAACTAAAGTTAAAAGGTAACTCTACTATTGGCCCTACCCTGGCCTTCTGTGGGAAATCAGGTCACTCACACTCAGCCTCCAGATAGCTCCACTAATTGTCACAAGTACCAATTTAGAACAGTCAGTCACATTACACAATTCATGATGAACTTCTGATATTCTGTATCTCCAGTAGGTGGCTGTTGTCTTGGTTTCTTGGTTTCTTGGTAAACTTTTGTAGTTGTGTCTCAACCTATATGTACTTATATGTTCTCTAGTAGGCTTAGGGATTGTTGTTGCCAGCATTGCCCTAGGAGTCTGAGGTAATTGGGAACAGAATTACTACTGAATATAAACAGAACCAGAATAAACAGTTCTTGGACTGCACCAAGGGCTTCCAAACTTCTATCAACCATTGACCCAGAGAAATGACCACAACAGCTTCAGTGGAGTTCAGTGGTCAGATTATCTTTGTCTGACTCACCTAGCTAATGTGATGGCTGATGGTTGGCAGCTACTAAGCACTGGCTGTCAGGCCGAGGAGATGGAAGCTGAGGAGTTCTGGCTCAGTTCGACAGGTTTAGATGCTTATTCACTATATTTAGTCTCCAAGTGATGGTGTAAATTGTTGGGTTTCAAAGCTTCATTTCAAAAAGGCCCTGAGCAAACACAACACAGAATGATAGTTATTTGTTTTCATTTCTCACATACACAAATTCTGTACAATGCTGTATTTCCTCTGTCTCGGTTATGCTTGCTCTGAAAAACAAGCACAGAAAAGGACCTCACCATTGCTTCCAGATACAATGCACGGTTTGACTAAGATTGTATTATGTTTATATGTTTACATGTTATATCTTGGTTAATGTTTTACTAAAACCTGGTTTCAGTCTTCTTTTAGAGTCCGCCACTCCCTTTTAGGGAGATGATACTGAAAAGAGATGACACACATGCAGAGCACATGCTGTTAAGAAGGTGGTTGAGAGTCATGGATAAATAAAAACAAATTATAGGCAAATTATAAATCCTTTTTTGTTAAAAAAAAATTAAAAATTAAAAACAATGGCAAAATCCAGCTACATGTCAAATAATGACATATCTGAGGAGTCCAGTACCTCCTAAAAATAACAATACCTGGCATGTTTGACGATGTCATGTAAATGCTAGTTAGTAACTTTAAGCTCCTGCAAATGGTGTTGTACAAGGGTGATGGGGCTAAAAATACCTGTGGGGCGTGTGATGGAATTCATAGATTGAAAAGAGGTGGTACAGTGCAGAATATCTCATTTGATGTGGGGAAAATGGGTCACAAAGCAGATATTAATGTTTGTCAAAAGAGTCGGGAGTGACTGTCTTTGGGTGTACCCAAGGCCATTGTGTAAAGGAAGTAACTGAATTTATGGAATTTACGCTAGGAAGCACATGGTCATCTGTGCCTACCAGCAGTGGCAAAAATCCCAGTCTACAGGAAATTCTCCTCAGAATTGTACCAGTGCGGGATTCACCAAATCTGGCCCACCTGCACAATTCCTTGATGCAGGAGTTGTTGAACACTGATGTGGCCTACCTTCAGGCCAAAAAAACATTGCTGCTGTTATTCATGCTCATGGAGGTACACGCTATTAGGAATGTTTCAGTCACAGGTGACAGTTTGTTTGTCCAGTGAACTTATAAAAACAATAACGCAAAATTATCCTAGGTCAGTAAGAGATAATAATTATCCTAGGTCAGTAAGAGATAATAATTATCCTAGGTCAGTAAGAGATAATAATTATCCTAGGTCAGTAAGAGATAATAATGCAGTTACATAATACAGTTGCATTTCAATAGAATAGCAATGCAATGCTGGTTTTGGTGCTTCCTCCCTGTATCCAGTCAGATGATCTCTAATGAACCATAACAGAAGCTGTAGATAGTGTCGGTAGTGTCCACTCCTGAAACCACAGCAGGCTCCAGCTGCCCTTGTGTTACGTATGGGGCAATAAGACACTGCAGACAGTTTCATTTGAAACCATTTGGGAGGACAGTGGCTCTACACTAACAGCAGGCCTGTCAGGAGTGTGTTAGATACATCTACTCTACAAACTCGTCACTGGGCCTTTGGACACTAACAGCCATTAGGGTTTAGGTGAGGTGGCATCCAGAGGAATGGCACGAACCGTACAGGCATTTATTACAGAATTACAAACTCCTGGGAAGCTGAATTGCCTCTGAAAGTGCTGGACTGGGCTGTGTCACTCAGATTCAGGTTTGATTTATGTCACTATGTGCCTACTGGGTGGGAAAACACTGAAGAGAACATGTAACATGTGTACATATATTGACCCTGTATTTAACTCTTTTTAGGTGGTTTTCAGTGTTACTTTCTATTTGTAACATATAATTACATGTGTAAATAACAACAAACAATTTTTGTGTCATAAACTACCATTTTAAAGTACTAACGTGCACATCTGTTTTAACTGCTTAATCACTGATAAACAAAACCCAAGTGATCCAAAACACGCTAGCTAGTACTTAAAGCCAGCACTTACGTAATGAAGCATTTAGTTTTTGATAGTTACAAGAATTATGCTATGATATATTGAAACGTAAACCATGAATTAATATCATTATTTTGTTGCAGTATAAGAAAAACAAATATCTTTTTTGTCGATTGTTACTTATGTACATCACGTGAACACAGTAGCTGCTGTTCATTATTGGGGGGGAAATTTCATGATGAATGGTCCAACAAAAATGGCCCAAAATTGCTTGGAAAGAAGTCTGGTTCCTTTGATTCAAAAAGAATTTTAATTAATTTTAAAGAGGTTTTATTCTCTCTTCTGTAGAGTTGTCATTTTGGAGACTTTTGACAGAGACAGATTGTATGAGGCTTTCTATTGTAATGTGTCTGTTCAAAACCCTATGGCACAAAGGGTGGCGGACGAGGAGGCTGGATGTAAGCGCAAGTTTTAATACAACACAAAAGGGCAAAACAAAACCAAGGAATAAAGCAAACAGAGGGAAAAAGAAACAGGATAACCAAACTAACAGTCAAGGAATGAAACATACAACATGAAACCAAAACGCCAAGCAAACACACAGGCGACCACAGAGAGTATAAATGAACACCGACTAACAATGAACACCTGGGAAGGGGCGGGGCTACAAACACAGGACCTAGAGGGCGGAGACAGGAGGAGCACATGACCAAAACAAACAGACGCACATGGAGCACGACAACAAGGAGCACATGGACAGGGACAGGCAGACAGATAGGCCGACAGATGTAACACCCTTAACCCTAAATTTCAACTTGTGTAATAACGCATAAAATAAAACAATGTTTTGATTTCTTTCAAAGTAAAGTTTAAAGATATAAGAATGGTGCCCATTGTTTTATAGTGCTATTAAACACATAGACACAGCCTCATTTTGACAACACCAGAAGTGAAACAATTAAACAGTGGTGAGTTTTTTCTCCAATTTGCCTTTTTAATTTTATGAATATTCATAATGCACAGACCAATACAATCCAAAATATAAAAAATATATATTTTATCAACCTCCACATCCTGCTGAGACAGATAAACAACAAATCCCATCAGAAGCATACATACGTTTGCTTTACAGAGCACAAAGGATAGCCTGTAATCTTCCAAAATCACCACTTACATACAGCAACACAAGTGTGGAAATACTGAAGTACACGGAAGTACCCAAACTGCCTTTACCCAATGTTACACAAAGGCTGTAGTTAGTAGTAGTTCTCTAGTAGGTCTTTTATTTATCTTTTAAAAGTACAATTTTCCCTTTTTTTCATTCATTTAGTTAAAAATTGCAGTCATATAAACACCTCTTCCACTCTTTAAGTTCAAAACAGGCTTAACTACCTGAGACACAGAATTTTAATTTCTCTGAGCCATTTGTGATTAGTAGGACCTAACAAGTATAAAAACTAAACGTTTTCTTTGTACAGGAAGTTGTTTTGGCAAAAAAACTCCTCATATTAGGCCAAAGGGTCAACGTTTTAAAAAGTATCATGGTGCAGAGAAGTAGAAATGTACTGTCCTCATATGAGGATGCTGGGGCCTCAGGAGGTTAAACTATCACATACGCAGCTAATTTGATTTGCTGAATACAGCTGCATTTGTGTTGACCTGTTGTGACTGTTCCAACTCAACACACCTCCAAACTCATAATTTACCTTTAATTAATCCAATCAATCCAAATTAAACAGATAAATTAGGACAATCGTGAAGCAATGAGACTGATTAACAATGAGCTACATATTTAATAATGCACTCCCTGAAGCCAAACTGTAATCAGAATGGACCTTTTACACCTTGTTAGGTCATGTGCTTGGTCATGTTAAGCACAATCCATTGTGTCTTATTATTCTAAAGACTAAATTATTCTTTCTTTGGTCAAAGTGTAGGGACTTTTGACTACACTGAGCAATTAAAAAATACTAAACACTGATATCTTATTATGTCCTCCCCCTCCCTTCCCCTCAACTCCACTAACCACTGGGCAAAAAACACTTTCATCACTTTCCGGCTCCATGTAGATGTATGTCGGTTAAGCCAGCTGGTTAGCCTGCTGAGGACAGCTGGTTAGCCTGCTGAGGACATCTCTCTCGTCGCTTGATTTACTCTCTTATTTTCAGTTTTCAGATTTTGGGTTGGTTGTAAAACTGCACCATGTCATATTTTGCCATGTCTTGAAAATCCCTCCCCAAATGCCTCAGGTGTGTGCTTTTTAGGTGTTCACCACAATACAACTAATTAGCACAAGCAAAGCAACCTGTCGAGTAGAATGTAATCAATGTGCACAATTCACAAATCCATTCACTGAAAGCTCTTCATATGCTTTATCTGAAGACATCAACCTTAGAGAAAAGAGATTTGACAGGTTTGCCAACAGGATATGGTAAAAGTGTAGACTACCAAGCCTGGCCACAACATGACGGTTAAAACCAAAGAATCAGTGTTCTTGGTTATATGTTCATAACTGTCCATAACAGAAGAGGAAGGCCTGCATACACAGGCCTCAGTGCAGAAACTGATGAGAAAATAGCTTCAGGCAATTTCAGACAGACGAATTCCATCAGCAGCTTGTTGGAAAAGCTGTGGCCGAAGTTTAAACCGTTGCTCAGTGATGAGGATATGCATTTATAAACTTTTAATGGTACCGTTGTTTGCTTGGTGCCACATTGTTTAGCACAGTTACAAATCTGAGATCTTATGTTCTTAAAACATAGACGCCAATTATTTCCACATTTTATTTCAGCTCTCAATACTTTTTCAGGGATGCTAACTTACTTTACAATCATGGGGATGACGACATATTTGTCATCCGTTGAATGATGTTGGCAAGTACATATCATTCTTACATACTTTTTAGTTTTACAAATGAGTCCATAATCCCACACGTGTTAAACCTAAAAGGGTCATCCCCAGACATGTATGCTCGGTGCAAGATCATGTCTGACTCTATAGCAGACGTTTGTAAAATATTTATTTTTTTTTTGTTTGTTTGTTTTTTGTGTTTGCTTAGCAAGAACTTTCAAGGGATGTTCAGGATTTCTGTCCAATAAAATGATCACTTTGTCAGATACTGCAGGCCATAGTGATTCCTGCTGTGCTGCATGGAGGGTCCGCTTATAATGGGGGCTCAACTCGCCCTGGCTAGTTACACTTGCAAACAGATTTGATAACTTATGGGTCTATTTCTACTCAGCATTTGCTGTCAAAATGTAAGAATAGCAAATGCAACATGGATGCTAAAAGGCTAGCTTGCTAACTGGCACTTTAGAAACCAACAAGTGTGAATATTGCTAATAGGTCTGGTATAGGCTTCCATTACTTGTTATCTGTATTAGCTTTAGAGCTAATTTCTTGTCTGATCAACTACAGTTGAGGTAAGGAGGCAAATAGAATTTCTAAACTTTTTCTATCATAAGTGTGGATATTAGTAACTAATAAGTGTATTTGTTTCTTTGACAGTTCAAGGTCCTGCCTCACATCCTCTGAAGCCGTCTCTAACAGTAAATATCACAGACAGAATAGCTCTGACACGGCTGTATAACCGTGTCTCGTTATGCCACGATGAGTTTGGTAAACTCGATCCACAGCAGGTTTTTTCCACAGCTTGGTTTAAATCGCATTTCAGATGCCTTTTATAAACGCTGTCTCTCGCTCGAGGATACACACTCACATTTGATGGCGTTTGACGCCAGACATAGCGTGTGTTTACCTTTCACGGTGTGTGCAGCGAGTCGTATAATACACCAGTCTCAGCTGCTGTAACAACACAGTGTGGGAACACAGAGGGTAAAACACAGTATATCAGTGTTATAGGATCTGTGTCATGGTCCTCTTTTAAATGATAGATTATGTAGTATGTAAACATTAAAGTTTCAAAGCCTACCATTCACTCCACAGTCAACATACTACATGTATGGAAACACATACTCATTAACTTTTTCTGATTTACCTTTTTATTTTATATTGTGTAATTTTACATAATAATAATAATAATAATAATAATAATAATAATAATAATAATAATAATAGTACATGAACTGCAGTCAAAAGTGTTATTGAAGTTATAAAAGAACTATGATTATATTTTATCCTACATTTATTAGTATTGAATAGAACTATATTCCAGGTTCTAAGGAATTTTTTTTTTTAAATCTAATTCAGAAGATGTTTTGTAGATGTTACTGAGGCATTACTGCGTTTTTAGAGAACGTTCTCCTGCCTGAAAATGTAAGGTAACAACATTAAATGACACAAAGCTGGGATGTCACACAGGCTTTACCATCCAAGGTCCGTTTAACCTAGCCTGATGCCTTCTTCTCTGAGGCCTGGTGCCGTTTCGCCCAAAACAGACCCTACCTAATAAGAAACATAAGCAGCTGCTTAGGTACCCACAGTCACCAGGGGGCCACTAACAATGTCTTTGTTATTTATGTACTATTTAAACCCCTAGTCATATGGTATTAGTTTTACATAGAGAGGTGAGATAATTCCATACTACTGCAGGATGTCTGTAATGATTATGACCATTTTACATAGGACAAAAAAACTTGGCAACTGTAATGATGCCATATGTTCCAGTCACAAGTTGGGTCTTGCAAGATTTCATTCATCACTTGGGCTAGGATTCCTTTCTATCCAGTGAACCTTGATAAGAAATTTTGCTGCTCATAAAAGAATATTGATTAAGAGCACAAATCAAGATCTGGAGGCGTGCCTAAAGGCTGAGAGCAGCCAGGCAACTACAAAACTTGGATTTGTTAACATGACTTTTCCTTAAAGTCAGGATAAGCCATTACCTCTGCAGGAGGCCACAACGTCTGACCATCATTGCTTTGTATAGACGAACAAGTTTCAATTTTCCATTAGTGGCCTGCCCTAAGAATCAGATATGTTGAACTTAGATCAGAACAGGGAGATGATGGCACCAGACCAGAAGGCACCAGACACAGTGGAGTTACCATTATGCCACAGCATGCTGGTTGGAACAGGAATGGGTAGCATTCCAACCATTGCTACAAAAAAAGGCCAAGGGAAAGGATGGACAGCAACTGGTTCAGGCAAAGGCGAGAGCTGAGTCAGGATGTGAGAACATAATATGTGGACTCGGTGGGAACAAGCTACAGACTATAAGATCTCTCTGCCTGATCTCTGGCAGGCAGAACCCTGTTCCTAATCCATTCAGTATACAATGTGTTGCCCATTCCATCCAACCTCCACTTTACCAGTGATGCTAAAAAGAGAAATATTGGAATGCATCCTAAGCTGTAGACCTACAGCACTAAGGGAAGGCATGACGGGGAAAGGAGGACCCTTCAGTAATGCTCTTAAACAGTCTAATAAATTACAACCACCCAGAAAGGCCATTTCGTTTGTCCCAGTGGGAGAGAAGTCTGACACCAACAACCAGGTTAGTAAGGGGGATACTAACCACAGGAAATGGACTGGAGGACTGACAGCTGAAGATGGCTGTTGGAAGACAGCTCCATTTGCCTGAGAAGATAGCAGCAAACAATCTGTATCATGATATTGTTTTCTTCTCAGTTCTAGCACACCATATGAGGAGAGAATAGAGGAGGCCAATGAAAGGAGTAAAGCCAAAGACTCAGATCTAGTGGAACAGTGCCGCAGAGGGGGGTGGTGTGCTCCATGCATGTTCACAGAGTCGGCTGCAGAGGTTTTGTTGGCTACTTGTTCTGCACAGCCTGCAGCCTCCTGGGCATTGAAGGGCAGCACAAAAGAACAGCCATCAGAGAGACAACTGAGGTAGCTGAGGAAGCCTCAAGATGGCTCCAGATTAAGAGGGACGATCTGTGGCATGCTATGTGAGCACAGGCTGGAATATGGTCAACCCCAGATTCGCCTGGGAGAGGGTGTCTGATAGTTGAATGATGTGAAACACCCAGTGATCACAGGAACTATCCTATCACTGCCCAAGAGCATCATATGATGTATGTAAAAAGCAGAAGAAATGACAGAAATGGTAAAAGCTACTCAATGCAGCCCCACGTTTACCCCAGAAAAAGAACTAACTAACTAACTAAATAAATAAATAAATAAATAAAACGTTTAAATTTGCAGTTGTGTCATTTACTCTAATAATTTACCTTGTTGTCTTAAGTGAAGGCAGTGCATCATCAGCATTGCCATTAACTTGGGAATTCCCAGCAAACAGTCAACTTGACTGATATGGCGCATTTGGATGAGACTAAAATCAATGAGAAACGCCGCTACAAATCACATTACCCCACCTCCTCATGTAAAAGCAATCCTGTATAAGGCTTAAGATGCTTGAATGAGGGGGAAACTGGTTAAAGCTGTCTCAGACAGAATGGAAGCACCTTGAGTCACAATAATGGAAAAGAAAAAGAGAAAATGAGGAGCCGAAAGGTAAAAGTTGAAGTTAACGTTCTGGCTTTTAGTTGGAGAACAGATCACAAAGCAAGATTCCTTTAAGCTAACTTTAAGCTTACTCTGACCTAACTCTGTAGCAGGCTATATCAAGATGGTATATTACTGTATACGTAAACTACTGCTCCAGAGCAAGTTTAGGATTTCAGAATCCATAACTTTTAATCCTGGAGGTGTCAGTTACATGAAGAATATAGTGCCATTTTATTTGTCCATTTTATTTAATATTCTTTTTGAACAGCCTTGGTTTCCCCTTGACGTATGATAACACATCATTCAAAATGAATTTAAAAAATCAGTTGTCCACATATGAGATTACTAGTGAGTTGTTATGGTTTGCATGAATAGATCTATAAATGAACAGTGCAGTGGGTTTTTAAACAAGGGATAACTATCACTGGTGTGTTATCATGGTAATTCAAGGGCAAATGCCTATTTATAATCATATACTGTAAAACTAAATGATATATTCCAGGCTGAAACACTACCCATTTCTGATAGTTGTAGTTAGAAGTGTTCCAAAGCAGCTTGGCAAAGAATCATTTGGAACGCTTCTAGCTATTATTAATGAAGTGTGTTTTGGCCCTAATTGCTTTCCGAATGAGGCACAGTACAGGATGATCAGAACATCAGAGATGAAGTCCATCAATCTTATTGTAAATTATGGCAATTTATTTAAAATAATATAATAGCAAAAGTTAAACTAAGTAAAAAGATAAAATGTTGCATATGGACCCTTTAACTCAACATGCAGTTCACCTTAGCACTTTAACAGCATTGCACAGTGATAAGGCCTCAGTTTTCTTCCGTTTACTTCTGCACACCAGCGGCTGGAGTTGCACCTGATTGCAGGGGGATGTCAGGTATCACCTCACCTTCACTACACCTTACATACGCACACGCACATCTCACTAAACCTCACACGCACCCCCCACCCTCACAGCCATGCCCCCTCGCCTTTACCAAAGACACTTCATTAAGATTTTATAAGGCTGGGTCCTGTCACTGATACAGAGAGAGAGAGAGAAAGAAAGAGAGAGAGAAAGACAGAGAGAAAGCAAGAAAGAGAGAGAGAGAGAGAGAGAGAGAGAGAGAGAGAGAGAGAGAGAGAGAGAGAGAGAGAGAGTGAGAGAGAGAGAGAGTGAGAGAGAGAGAGAGATTTGTGTAGGCTGCAAGTGAGCTCAGAACACAAGCTGAGAGTAATGACAGCTAGAAGGAATACAATGAACATTTACATCAATAGATCCTGAAATATTTTGAATTTGACTTGTACCTTTTGAACACATTTCGGTATGCTGTTAAGTATACTGCTCATTTTTGTGTAACTAAGAACACTTAAGTTAAAGCAAGTAATGCTACTAATCATCTTATTCTGTAATTACTATAAACTACTGAGTAGCTACTATATATAATGACTATGATTATTTACTGTGTACTATGAATGTATGCACTGACTAATATCCATTTCTCTTTTTGCTTACAATTATTTAGCAACTACTATGAATAATTCTGTATCTGCTATTAGGGATATACGACAATATCAACACCCTTGGGTATTGCAGTATTATTCTCTGAGATGTTGTATTGATTTTCAAAAACACAGTACTGATTTTTAATGAATAGCTTTCATGCAAAGATTTGTGGCTTCTCTTGTGTTGTGCATAAATGCCTGAGTGCTAGACAGCAGGGATTTTCAGCCGTTAGATTCTTCCAATCCAATGTAAACAAGTTTTGTAAGGGGACATCACTAACATTAGTATCCACAAACCGAACTGACTAGTTAACATACATATATATATATATATATATATATATGTAATATTTAATATGTACTGTACTGGATCGTTAGGTTCCTGCCAAAACACAGCTACATCTACTATAAATAATTAAGCATCTGCTATGTAGTATTCAGGAACTACTATAAAATATACCATAACATCTACGAATCATAACCTATTATAAACTATTGAATTATTCAGTGGATCTCTGGAACTAATGTGTAGAAAAAGCTGGAGTTCCCAAACTAAATAAAAAAATAAAATAACTGATAAAAAAGTATATATAGAAAACGAGAGTCCTAACAACCGTACAAGGAGAGCAAATCAAGCACCAAGCCCATGCAAAAAATTCCATACATGTTTTTGTCTTTTACAGAGAGCTCAATGCTGTGAGTCTGAAAGGATGTGTAGCTATCACAAAGCCACTACTGAGGAAAGCAAAGAAGTAGCGTATCTCAGAACAGTGGATGTGTTTTCTATTCCCTGAAAAATGAGGAGGAGGAAATGCAACGAAATTTTGAAGACTGAAATTTAAAAGTGTGGAAATCTTCTCTGTGGACTTATTTGGTCATGTGAAAGCAAGTAGCAATGGCAAAGGATGGACACAAATTATTAAAACAAAATCTGACAATATACAGTATTTAATTATAAACTTTTTTTTTCTGGATACTGAAACACGAATGACTTGATGGATTAATGGCTAAATGGAAATGAAATAAATGAAAGGAGGTCTCTTTTGCAGAGTAATGTAAGCCAATAATAAATTATCTGATTTATGTCTGCTGGAAAGTTAGCAGAGATAGGATAGAGGTAGGCCATGTATTAATGCATCGTATATGACATAAGATTCGTGAAATAATACTGACATACGGTACTTAGTAAAAGTCAAGGATCCCTCTTTTATTACTTTCATTTTCATTGAAAATGGCTATTAAATCCAGCTATTCATTTTTTAGAAGGAGGGTTTCACCAGAATTCAAAGCAGGAAAGTAGATATATTACAGCAGTACCTTAGTCCTGTTTTGAATTCTGGGAAAATTCCCCTTTTATATAACAAATAGCTTGATTAATTGGACATTTAAAGTGAACAGAAAATGAATTAAAGGTAGTGTCTCTTTTGCAAAGTACTGTACACTCAAAAAAGGGTTTTGAGCAACTAATAGTTTCACATTAAGACAATAAGTGGGTATGATGTATATTAATTACGACTTTCACCTAAACCTAAATGCTGTGTTGTTTTAACTCATTTAAGTAAATGGGCTTTGCATGATACTCTCATTTCTTGCAGAGATGTTGTAATTTGTTTTTTCATTCAAAGCTCCACACACTATGTATGTTCTGGCATGGCCACGCCCATAAATATTTTCATTGACTACTGACAGGGATTGAGAGTGCATTTCTGGGCCTGGTGATGAATTTATGTGGCCAGTGCAAATTTAAACAGTAAATTTGGACTCACACCTTTCCCATTGACTCCTGGCACCATCAATTTGCATACTGGTCTCATCTGTCACCCTTACCATCAATCCTCCCAGGCTACCGTACTCTAGGTGTTCAGTTGTAGATGTATTGACTTCAATTTTAAGGGTTGTAAAAGCAAATTAATGCTTTTATGCTGCTGGGTGTGGCATTATGGCAGCTGGATGCTACAATGACCACTTATGCACTCAGTGCAAAATTATGCTGTCTCTGAAGATGGTACTTGTTAGTATGTCAGATCTTAAAAGACTGTGACAAGAACTGGATAAACACAGTTAATTTTGTTGAATAAAATGTCAGTATACAGTTTGTGTGGGTGTATATATAAGTTATGTTGAAGTAATTGAATTCAGGTGAACATTACTGTTTGGAGTTAGAGGTATAGGCCATATGTATTACCTGTGTTTGTGTCAGACAGGGGTTTTGTGTAGTTCCAGCAAGATATTTTAATGTTGATGATTGCCAGTATTAAATGATGGCTCACCTTTAAGAAAGGCGATCATTTCTGGAAATATGTTTTAATGATAATACTTAACTAATCATAACCTTGCAAACTCTCCCCAAATTATAATTACAGTGTAGCATGAATTATTTGAGTGACAGAAATGACTCTTCATATCTAACTCACTAATATAAGAAAGAGTGGTTTGACTCTTCTCCTCCAGCGCCCCTTGACTCCTCTCTCCCTTTCTCTCGGGCTTTCTTGCTAACTCTCTCCGTCTCGCTTCTGGCTGCGGGGGCTCAGTGACACCCCTTTGGCAGCAAGAGGACAGTAATGGAGGACAGGCCCGAGAGCGGAGGAGTGTGTGTGTCGACAAGGAGGAGTGACGGACAGACACAGCAAGCAAGAGAGAGAGAAAAAGAGAGAGAGAGACAGATAGAGAGAGAGAGAGCATTTGAGTGAGGCAGCTGGCATCCACAGTGATGTCCTGTGCTCATTAGAGTCGCTCCTCAAACCAGATGGAGGCCTCAGTCAAAAAAAGAAAAGAGAAATCTCTACCTCTTTCCACTATGAGAGTGAAAGAGAGAAAGAGAGAGAGAGAGAGAGGTCGACCCCGTTCTTTCCTTCATCTTCTACTTCTCCTCTTCCTCTCCCATCTTGAGTCCTAACAATGCTCTCTCTCTCTCTTTACCTTTCTCCAATCTGCCCTCTCTCTCTCTCTCTCTCTCTGACAGGTGAGGCAGGCATGGATATGAAAAGGCCACAGATATACAGAATATGAGAGAAATAAAGCAGAACGAGTGCGGCTCTCTTCCTTCCGAATCTCCGACAGTACCTCAGTCATAAGTGCCACATTTGTCTGTAAGGCATCTAATTCACTTCAGGCCTCACTTTCCAAATCTCCTCCATGGAAATCTACAGCATATCTAAGGAAGCAGAATGGAAAAGTACCAAAAACTTGCACACTACAAATCATATGTGGCCCAGTCTGCATGGAAAACTGGTACGGCTTGCTGACATAATGCTCGCAGAGTGTTTGGAGAGTGTAACATCTCTGCTCTCCATTGGTCATTACTCTTAAACGCTTGCTACCTATACTGCATGCAAAAAATGTATTTCAAATCTGTGACGGTACTGTACTGAATCAGTTCCTAAATGCACAATAACTCACTCACTCACTTACTCATTCTCCACCCCTTTATCCTTCTGGGTCACCAGTGGGACTGCTGAAGCCTATCCCACCATTCAATGGGCAGAAGGCAGAAAACATCTTTGACTGGTCGTCAAACAGGGTGCGTGCATACTGTTACGTGCCTGGGCTCAGTTTATTTGGCCCGCTGTTTTGCCCCGTGTTGTCGACCTGTCTCTCACTTGTCTGTCCCCATCTACAGGTTGGCTGCTGTGTCAATCATTGTTGGAAGTCCCCCAAAGTACTTCCGAGATCTGGCGGCCAATAGGGAACTCCCACGTGAGAGGCGGGGCTTTGTTTTAAAAAAAGACCGGGGATTTAGTTTAGGAGAGGCTGGGAGTGATGTGTTTGTTTTTGCTGCTGTGTTGTATTAGGGAATTGAGGTGGATGTATTTGGTGTTGTTCATGTTGTACACATGTTAGTAGATAGATAGATAGATAGATACTTTATTGATCCCAGAGGGAAATTCAAGGCATCCAGTAGCAGGTATACAAACTATACAGAAGTAACAACAGAAGCAAGATAGGTTTGTACAAATAGAGACAATACTATATAAAGTATGAAGGTATAAAAATAGAGTCCTTAGTGTCTGTGTAAAGTGTAAAGTATAGATGGAGGTAATGGTATACCGTTTGCTAAGCAAATTAAGAAGATGGCTGTTTTCAGCCATACAGACAGTGCAAATACGCAGTAATATAAATAATTATCAGTGCAAAAAGTGTAAACAGTACAGAATGGAGTAGAATAATACAATATAAATAGATGTAGGGCATTTAGGAGGGCATTTAGGAGGGAGTGTGTGCAGAGATGGGGTTGTGTCCATGGAGGGACCGGAATGAAAGAGTGTCACACACTTTTTCATCTGCTGTACTGGGAGGAGTTGAACAGTCTTATGGCCTGAGGGACAAAAGACTTCCTGAGTCTGTCTGTGGAGCAGGACTGGGACAGCAGACTCATAACAGGTCAGCAGCATTATGTTTGTTCTCACGTAGCTAGCGCTTAGCCCTAGCCATGTTCTGTATTGGCTGGTCCTCGTTAATTACAGTTGTCTGTGTGTGTCCAGGTTGTGTTTTGGCCTGCATGGATAGGGGGTTCTGGACAGGTAAGACGAGCGCTTATACATCTCCACAACACGTAGTGATTGATTGTATAGGTACACTAGGTAAGGGGCGGGCGCCAACCCCTGTATTTTTGTATTGGTGCAGATAGGAGAGATTAGGTAACTAAACTTGAGCTGGGTCAGTTTTTTTATATTTATTTCTTTTCTTTGTTGCCGTCCATGTTCAGATTCTCCCTTTTTGCATGCAGCCATTTGTCCATTTGTATATCTGTTTATCTTACTGTCTTAGTAATTTGGAATGTATGAAAATAAATAAAGAACTCCAGTAAAGCTGTATATAGTGCTATAGATCTCTGGTTTGCATGCCACATAATCACACATGTTACTGACGCCCAAATGATTACCCCTAGACTACTAGCGGGGTCGTAACACACACACAGCTAGGCAATTTAGCATCTCCAATTCACCTGACTGTATGTCATGCAAAGCACATGGAAGAAACCCACACTGACACAGGGAAAACATGAAAACCCCGGATTCCCTGCTTGGGAATCAAACTCAGGTCATTCTTGCTAGAAGACGACAGTGCTGCCCACCGCTCCGCCCATGCACAATAACAATTTCCTGTTACTTTTATTTAAAGAAGGTGAAAAACTTAAGCATGTTCAAGCCCATTCAGTTGTAGTAGACTGCTTGCCTAAATTAGCCTGTGTAACTCATTATATACATCCAAACTGCAGTTACACTAGCTTCAAATATTCTTGTGACCTCACTTTCTTGTTTGTCACATACAGGGGTTGGACAATGAAACTGAAACACCTGTCATTTTAGTGTGGGAGGTCTCATGGCTAAATTGGACCAGCCTGGTGGCCAATCTTCATTAACTGCACATTGCACCAGTAAGAGCAGAGTGTGAAGGTTCAGTTAGCAGGTAAGAGCACAGTTCTGCTCAAAATACTGCAATGCACACAACATTATGGGCGACATACCAGAGTTCAAAAGAGGACAAATTGTTGGGGCACGTCTTGCTGGCGCATCTGTGACCAAGACAGCAAGTCTTTGTGATGTATCAAGAGCCACGGTATCCAGGGTAATGTCAGCATACCACCAAGAAGGACGAACCACATCCAACAGGATTAACTGTGGACGCAAGAGGAAGCTGTCTGAAAGGGATGTTCGGGTGCTAACCCGGATTGTATCCAAAAAACATAAAACCACGGCTGCCCAAATGATGCTGTATTGGCCGCAAAAGGAGGCCCTACACCATACTAATAAATGATTGTGGTCTAAAACCAGGTGTTTCAGTTTCATTATCCAACCCCTGTATATGGCCTTAATGAAATTCTATTTTAAAAGACCAGTATTTCTACGTCTAAAGTTGTTTTACAATTACTCTTCTTCCTCTAAAATGCATGCTAATGACATTTATTCTAATAGCTTAATTTGAAAATCTATCCAGGCTGAAACATGGAACACGCCTGTTATGTTTAGACTCAAACATTTAGGTGCACAGAGACACACTTTAGACCCTGAGGATCCTTTGGAAAGCTGCAGTGATACATTTGCTTCCAGACTGCTAAGATCAGCACAGTACTTAATTGGTTTTCCCAAAATTTCTCTGCTAAGAAATGACTGCATGAGCAGCCTTCCTGTCCATGAGCTGTCACTTCAACATAAATGAGACACCCTAAACTGCTGTAGACTAAATGGGTGGGGCTAATTTGCTGTAAGCTAAAGGGTTAATGCTAAACTAAATATCTGGGGCTCAACTGTGTCTGGCTGCTATAGGCTGTTATAGGCTGTTGGCTTGGTGAATGAGTGGGTTTAAACTGTGGTAGGCCAAATGGGAGGGAGTACATTGTCAAAGGTTGAATGGACGGGGATAAAAGCTGTAAGTTGAAAGGGTGTGCCTAAATTGATGTAGGCTGAATGAGAGGGGCTAAACTGTTGTAGGCTAAATCTACAGGTCACACCGCTGAAGCTGACTTTGTGAGTCCTGATTGCTTTAGGCTGAATTGTCAGGGCTAAATTGCTATAGGGTTAATGGATGTGGGGGGTGGGGGGGCAGTCTGCTGAAGGGTGAATGTGTGGCATTAAAATGCTGTAGGGTAAATTTGTGGAGCTAAACAGCTGTAGGGTAAATGTGTGCAGTTAAAATGCTGTAGGGTGAATGTGTGGAGCTAAAATGCACTCATGATTATGACATTACAACCATATTGAGTTTGATGTGAATTTTGTTCAGTGTACTTTCAGAAGTGCGAGATGGTGATCAATCTTAAGCACTGTAATACTATGACCAAGAGAGTTATTCAGAAAGACACGCATTCACTTCGATTTTATTCTGGAAATGTTCTACTCTGAGAATTTGACAGATGGATTTAAATAGTGAACAGTTTCCCTTCAACCTGACGGTGAAATTGCCTGGACACTCCCATGCCTCCTTCTCCTGCAGTTAAAAACTGAAGGATGAGTCAAGTGAGACGTTTCCCAATAAACACGGGTCAGCTTTTTTAGAGTCACACCAGAAGGCATAAAAATGGCATAAAAATATGTGCACAGAGAAATGTGTGTATAAATAACTTCATTCTGACAGGAAAAATGGCACTCACACCTTTCAGGTCTCGTAAAATCTGCAACGCTGCCACTGGAGAACGTTCATAAATTCACATGGTGACACTGAGCAGGGCATGGACTGCAAATGACCAGAAAAAACCTTCAGAAGTCAGCGTCAGGGTTAATTACATTTACATCAAGCTTTGGGACACAAAGCTGTCTATTTTCTAATTCTGTATAATTTTTTATTTTATCGTTTTTGATATAGTTTTTTTGTTTCTGCTAAATGTATTTATTCATGAATGAGAAAAAGCTCATTTTTGCCATTGTTGTTGATTTTTTTCTTTTGCTGGGTAACACTAATCATTTTAATTCAGATTTTTTTTGCTCAACACAGCAGCAGGGACCTGACTAAGAACCTGAACGACTTGAATAAATACATGCCCCACACAGGTGACCATGTTTTTTAGTCATTCAAAATATTTTGTCGATTTTAAGGGATTATAGAATTTTATGGAATACAGTCACAACTCACATAATCACGTCTAGTTGAGATTATTTTAAAGCACGACTTGCAGCAAGGTTTTGATGATTTAGGCCAGGCTTGGAATTAGTGATTCTAGGGTTCTAGCTTAAAGACAGGCCATTTTGTAGTGATAGTAGTAGTGATACTCTCTATAATAATAATAATAATAATAATAATAATACTCGTAATTTATAGAGCACTATTCATACCATCGACAGCATGAAATCAAATGTATAAATACCATGACGGTGTAGTTGTATTTAAATGCTGAGTTAAAGTGAAGTTAAATGCTAAGATAATTTTTTAATGTGTCATAAAAGTGAACACTGAGCTTAACTGTCTAAAAGAAGCTAGAATGGAGTTCCACAGTTTAGAAGCAGAATAACTGAAAGAGGTCTCTCCATGTTTTCTGTATTTAACAGAAGGTATGTGCAGAAGGCCAGTGATGTAAGTAGGTGCTAGATTATTTAGAGCTTTATAGACCAGCAGCAGAACTTTAAAGCCTGTTCTAAAAGATACAGGTGGCCGGTGCTGTGTGTGATATGAGCTCGCTTTTGAGTGTTTGTTAGAATCTGTGCTGCGTTTTGTATTACAGTGATGAATTCTGCTTCTAACAAAAGCATGAACAAGTTTTCTGTGTTGCTTTGAGACAGAATCGGCCGAACTTTATTAGCCATATTTCATAAACGATAAAAAGGGAGATGTGGGATAAAACAGAACTCGTAAATCCAGTCGTTACATCCAATATTTCTCATTTTCAGTTCATCAAGGCCGAACCAAAGGGATTACTTACTTGGCTGTACCTACTATAGATTATGCATACATAGATGTCACATTGGGTTCAGACAGGCACGTCAATGGAATTACCATTTAGGAGCAATCAACAGTGTTGCCCTGCAGCATTCAGTAACAGTACAAAGTGGCGGTTTAAGAGAGGTACTGTCCTAAATTACAGTGTATTAAGATTATAAAATCAAGATAGCGCTGTGATTGGATACCCATGTTTTTGTGATGTTAATGCATAAATGTGAGCATATGCGTGTTAGAGCCCAGAGAACTCACTGGTGTGGTTGTGTTTTTGGTTGTTTTTGCAGTGATCTTTAATGCTGAGTAAGCCGTATAGGTACTACATTTCCTAATCTGTCTAGATGTTACAGGGACATTAGCACATTCTTCGACAAAGCTGAAGTCAGCTTCCTAGTCACCAGCTTCTTGTTTGAATTTTCTTGTTCTACTTTAAATGGTGTAGTCTCAGGCTTAAGAATGTAACCATTTAAGGTGGAACAGGAAAGTTTGAACAAGAAGCTGACAAATTAGAAGTTGACTCTCCATCGTCCTCTGTTTTGGGCAGATTAACTGCATTATAAAAAGTGATTTCAACATTTATGGATTTTCTGATGTGTCAGATTGCATTTCCACTAGAGCTCGCACCATACACTTTGTCTTTAACGCCATGTGACTCAATACTTTTCCTGCTGCTTCAGACAGCTAACCAGCAGGAACACAGTTATGAAATAGAAATAAAAGCTAATGAAAGTGCTCTGTGCAGCCTGGAGAGATTAATCAGTGTCTGAAGATTATAACAAAAGAAATTTGGTGAAAACCGGTGCAGACATATTGCCTCAGACAGAGAACAAAAGACAATGCAACATCTGTGCATGCCTAAATCCCAATGAAAAAAAAAAGTTATTGGACAGTTTCTTTCTGGGAATGTGTCACTGCAGTGCTTGCAGAGCTTAAACAGAATATGCATAATCGTATTGCTAAACGAAAATGTTAATGATACAAATTACAGATGTATTTTTTTTGGTTCCCAGTAATCACTAGGCCTTCTCTGAAGGCTTTGCAAGTCCTGAGGGATTCCTACTGCTTGTTAGCTACTTTAGCCTTTCTAGCTCTAAAATTAAAGAAGCTTCAGATACTAAAGTTTGTGTGTGAGATGGAGAGAAAGAAAGAAAGAACTCTCTGTGACATTTATTAGAGTCTGAGAAGTGCATTATGGGTAGTTTATCTGAGATAGGGGGCGCTGTCTTTGAACATTTCTTTAATTGTCAGTGTTGCCGATCAAACACACCTGTGTGAGCCACCAATCAATGGCTAAGCAGAACAAATGAGGCAGATTTGGAGACGCAGGAGTAATCAGGTTTCCCAGAATTCTGCTAGTTAAAGAGCGCCTCCTGTTAAAGGGCAACTCTAATAATAATCCTGAGAGTGACACTTTCTACCTGGCTGTAATGAGTACACTCTCTTTGTCACCAATCAATAGCTGATGGGGAGAGAATCTTTGCTTTTAACTAGCACTCATCCTCAATCCGCCATTGCCTGCAGGGATAATCGGCTTGTTTCCACATCTGACTTGCATTAAATCTACAACAAAAGGTGCTTTGTCCTTCACTTTGGTTGTTGTTTACCTACACAGGACTACTGAGTAATTCAGTCTTATACACTTACGTTTCTCCACCAATGTTGTGATAAAAAAACATTTGTGTATGATGGTCTTTTCTGTTGTTGTGGTGCCAAATATAAATCCCAAATGAAAGTTTGGAAAAACTGGTGTCAAGCAAAGCTAGAGTTTAACTCTTAAATGCATAAGTGGTTAATTCTTCAATGTATTGGGATTCAACTTTTAAATGCTTTCGAGTTTAAAATAAATGCATTGTGATTTAGTTCCTAAATGCAATAACCGCATTGGAGTTTAACACAAATGGAGTGGAGATGAACTTAAATGCACTGGAAGGAGTGAAGATTATCTATCTTGCTGGAGGTTTGTTCTTAATTGCATGCCAGAATAAATCTTTATGGAGTTTAACTGTTAAATGCATTGGAGGTTCACTCAAATGCTGTAAAGTTTAGCTCTTTAAATACATAGGATGGTAATTCTTAAGGGCATTCTTTTAAAATATTGGAGATTAGCTTAAATGCATGACATTATAACTCTAAATTACATTGGAGTTTACCTTTCAAATGCAGTGTAGGTAAATTCTTCAATGAATTACAAATTAACTTACAACTCTTGTCCTGATGTCTTGTCCTGAGGAAGAATATAGAAGAATAAACACTGGCACCAGCAGTTTTTAAAACAGCTGTGATTGGAAAGGTTGGCCAACCCTATGTATGTCTAACTCTATGAAATGTTAGTTTGGGTAAACATTCTTTGTTGTCGCGGCTCAGGTAACCAACAAGATGAAACACTACCAACCTATGAAATGAATCTGGAGGATGCTGGTTTTGTTTGAAAGGACAGCTTGGCTAACTTAATGCGACCATATCACCGATGTTTTGATCAGCTGTTGTTTTGTTGTAGAAAATAGTTTTACAAATGTGAAAGGCTGGTAAATGTTATGGCTGAGTTTCAAGTGAATTGTGGGTTTACATAATGCATCTTGAGTGCATGAATTTAATTCAATGTAGATTTCATGACATATGAAAGCTTCACAGCTTAGTCAGAAATTGGCCATTGCTAAAGGTTTTTAGGATGGCATAAACTGTGTATCATCTGACAGGCTACTCAGTTTCTAACTGTACAGTAGTGGAGCTACACGGCAGAGGTTTCTAATAAAGTGGCGGGAAGTGGAGACTGTAGAACACTGAGAATGGCAGACCATAAGTTATTATTCATGCAGAATGGCGCTGTAAGTTCCAAAAGGTCTGTAGGAATATGTATTATTGCCAATGGCTGGCAGAATGCAATAATAAAGTACTACGCTAATGTGACAGTTGAAAAATCATCAGATTATTCCCTCTCAGGAAATATGACTGGCGCTATTAGGATGAATATGTAGCAGCAGTTTTAGCCTATAATTGGACAGGGTGTGAGTTGTAGTAGATTTTCCAACCCAAGAACTTTCTGTTCAATGTGTCAAAAAATAACATGGACCAGTTCAGTATTTTTATAGATGAAGAAGTTGGTGCAATTGCTCGGAATTACACAGGACTGGATCAATTGCACAAGCAGTGTAATTAATAGTGTAGCTAAGGCTACTTTATCACTGTGTGGCTTGCAGGCGAGTAATGAAGCGCAAATAAAAAGCCAACACAGGCGGCATTAATCTCTCTCTGGAGTGTTTCTGTTTGTGTTCGTCATCCTCCGCGGCAGGAGGAGGGAAGAAAGGACAGATAAACTGCTGGACGTAATTGCTGCTTCTTTATACAGTGATCTGACTTTAGTTCAGGAAGTGAATTCTCGCCACAGTATGTGTTCTGCAGACTGACCTTTGTGCAGATGTCAGTCCTAAACATGGAAAAAAATAAGCTGAGTGGTTGCCAAGCACAAATTCATGTCAGGCAGTGTCAGGGGAGAGGCACGATGAGAGAAGTGGAAACATATAAAGGAAAAGCTCATTCGCTCCGAACCATCTGCTCTACACCAGCCCCAGCTGGGCTATTTTCAGCTTCTTCAGAAAGTGGACTAGTTTCAGATGACTCGCTGTCTGTTGGAATTGACAGGTGCGCTAGATATCTGCAGCCAGGCTCCAAATTATGAATCATATGGAGCCCCCTTCATGCTCAGAACCCTTAGTGAAGCAATGTATTTACATTAAATAATGAAAAGTTTCCAGACACATTTGTCCAACATTTCTACAATATCATGCAATTACCACCTGTAATTCTCATTTCTATGTGCTGACAGGACAATTACGACTCCTGGTGACCCTATGGACAGGGCCTTTGCCTGTGATGCCCTAGGCAAGATTCTGGCTGGTTCTCCTTTGGTCGGTGAAACCCAGGCAATAACAGCATCTAACCCACATTATAGCCTATACTGTAACATTCCCAACACAAACAAGAGCATATTACACCTAGCATTCATGCACAGGGCATGTATTCAGTAAACCCTTCTCTCACATGATGCATACTGTTTGCTGTACATGTCTATGTGTATAAGCACGGAATTAATTGAAAATTAAATTACATCAGTTAATGACTAAAGGAAACACACACTGACCAGCTAACTAGATGATGTCAATAAATGTTTCCCTCAGGCAGACAGTAGATGGTTTGGGTAGATGGTACAGACAGCACACTTACAAGATGGAATGGTAGCTGCAATGTTGTTAGTTAATCTTGATTACCTTCACTTCCCCCCGCCCCAGTCCCTACCTGTTGCCTTTCTCTGTTCCAAGAATAATTAGTTGTCCCAGTAACTGACTCTCAAAATCTGTCCAAAATAGGAGCTCCTTCTTTACCAATGCCAAAGTTCAAAGAAATCAGATCATGACCTGGATAATTCTAATCGTTCTTTGTGGAGACAAATTGTTGCATCTAAAGGTATTTCCATGCTCTTCTTATCCTTGTTCTGCCTAATGCCAATCAGTGTTAGATCTTTTGTTGTTAATAATTTATTGAAACCTTGATCATCTCCCTCCATACCTGCTTCTCTCATTACATTTACCTTTACATTTAAGCCATTTAGCAGACGCTCTTATCCAGACGACTTACAACCGTGCTTGGTGTTCCATTGGAGAATATTTCCAGCTAGTACAGGAAGGTAAGAGCCTAAACTTGCCATGAACTCAGACACTGCCCGAACAGGGGCCAGTGCTGATACCTAGAGAGATCAATACACAGACATATATAAAGCAAAAGTGCACTACCTGACAACCCCAGCCCAGCACTCATACCTATAGAGAAGAAAGCTCATTATGAATATAAGTGCAACACTGGTATTTCAACATACACATGTAACATCTACTAATGGTCAATCTTCAGTCTGCGACTGGAATGATATGTTCTGCATACAGAATGAACATGTATAGTGATTTACACTACTAATACTGCAAACCACATGTGTTAACTGCATTTCATTTTGTAATTATAGATGTATAAATGCATATTACTTACATACAGCTCTGTTGCACAATAGGCTATTAAGATCCTTTGATGCCACTGGACATTGAAGTTATGGTGCACCATCCATGGGAGCATATGACTCTCCTAATCACACACACTGCATTCCTTCTGACCTTACACTATATTGCCAAAAGTATTCACTCATCCGCCTTCACATGCATATGAACTTGAGTGATGTCCCATTCTTAATCCTTAGGGTTTAATATGATGTCATCCCAGCCTTTGCAGCTATAATAGCATCTACTCATCTGGGAAGGTTTTCCACAAGGTTTATGAGTGTGACATTTACACATTTGTGTGTATGGAAGTGACCGGAACACCTTAATTCAGTGATATGGAGAAGTGAGTGAATACCTTTGGCAATAAAGTGTATCACCAAGAATATGAGGCCAACACGTACAGCCACCTTTGATGATTTATTTTCTGACACAGCTTCCAGGCTAATATATGATCCTTTGCACTTGAGAAGAAGACCCATCTCCTATACAAGCACAAGCAATGTAAAAATCATTAGTGTCACAAAATAAAGCAAACGGCACAAGAGGTGATTATATGACAGGTAAGTGTGTTGTTAGGAACAATGTGAAGTGGATCAAAACCCCCACCATACATAACCCAGCTAAGCAATTATTCTACAAAATGTTATTTTGTTATTGCAGTCATAGACTGCTGGGAGAGGACATGCAATCTCCTGTCCTTAATTATTTCAGTCATTTATAACGGACATTTATAACATAGTACTGTAAATACATTGAACATCAAGAGGATAGCTGCGCCCAGAAGGAAGTACAGGACTGAAATGCGGTTTAGAAGGAAGATAAAGGTTACCAGAAACAGTAAATGATGATAAATTTAGACTGATATGAGCAATATTTATTGAGCTATACATACAGAAATAGTATCTCTCAGTATAGCGTCGGGCAGCCATGTTTGCATCTCGGCATTGAGTTGTAGAGATTCCTAAAGATGTCCTGGAAACTCATCCCATGCAGCTTGATCATCTTGCTGCTGACTATGGTGCGCCATCTTTGCTTACGTCACATGCACAGCCGAGCTTAAAACTTAAATCATTTGCATGTCTCATGATGTCCAATCTACTCACCAAGTTTCATTCCTTTTGGTTGGTTCCTTCTGGGTGCAATTATTTTTTCTATGAAGAGTATATATGTGATTGGGCAGAAAAAGATGGATCTTTGCTGCAATAACATCCTCCACTCTTCTGGGAAGGCTTTCAACTAGATGTTAAAACATTGCTGGGAGCCACAAAAGCATTAGTGAGGTCAGGTACTGATGTCGGATAATTAGCTCTAGATTACAAAAGCAACTCCAACATTACCCTCAAGAACACAGTGCCCACTACTCCACAGACCAATTTTGGGGTCTTCATACTGTCTAGCTGGCATTCATCTTTGGACACGGCGGCTGTATGCTCACATGCATGCATGTTGGATCTATAGTCAAGTCAAAGCAAGGTTTATTTATATAGCGCCATTAATAACAGATGTTCTAAACAGCTTTACAGGGAATCTGAGTCCAAGCCCCCAGTGTGCAAGCCAAGGGCAACAGTGACAGGAAAAAAACTCCCTCGGAGCAAGAGGAAGAAACCTCGAGAGGAACCAAGACTCAAATGGGGAATTTTCTTCTGGTCAACACAAGACAAGCGCAATAGCAATATAAAAGGATAAGCATATTATATGCAATACTGAATATAGAATAACCGATAACTGTTAGAGTCCTATGAGAGTACTAATGAGAAACAGACCTGAACATCTAAATCAAACTAAGTCACTAGTACCAGATAAACCAGTGACTACTGTAAATAGTTTATCGCAGTGAAGAACCTAGAAGATGACTAACTGCTTTATAAGCCGACAGTGATGATCTATTAGTAAGAATATGAGAAGCCTTTAGTCCTTTGTGAGGGAGTGATTAGTTTGTGGTGAAGAAGAGGAAAGTCTGTGATTAAATAAGCAGAATCTCTGGATCCTATAGGGTCAGTGGAACTCACTTATCTTTAATTATCAAGCTTGTATTTTTTTCCTTCATTAAGTGCACTTATTAAGTTTGAAAGGGGTTATGGGTTTGTATGGGTTGCACAAACAATGGCACCCAGAGAGAATTAACCAACAGGAAAGAAACTTGGTTTTGGCTTGGTCTGACATCAAGAGACATGCAAAGGATCCAAGCTAGGCAAGGACAGGCTTTAAAGCTGTATCAACACCTCTGGTAGATGGCTGGTTGACACAAGACTACATGCAGGCAGACCGTTATGGTGACTACCTCTAACACCATGTCAGTGACAAGACAGTAATGGTGTCGAGCCAGACTGTCATGGAGCGCCTCAGGATGTCAGCAGGTCATCTTCATCTGAATGAAAGTCATTCAGGAAATGATTAACTCTAGAATTATCTCTAGAATGAATTAAACCCACAGATAATGTGAGTTAGCATAGAACGTTTCCCCGCTTTAATTACTTTAAATAGAGAAGTGCTGTGTGGAAACTCTAAGACAACCTTTTAAATCTGGCTGACAAGCCCAAAACAACCAGTACCATCATTGTATTTTGGGCTTGGCCATTTGTTTTGCCTGGAGCGTACAATGTAAAAGACAGTGTTGTTCATGGTTAACAGATAGTACCCTTACTAACTGCCCAATTGTATTGGAGTGAATACCACTTAACACTGTCCTTTTTTTGATGTTTTCATTGATGTGTTTTCTGTGTAGTAAGAAAAAAAATAGCTGAACTCAAAGTTATACCATAATTCATATTTATTTGTTAAAGACATGTATTGTACTTAATACAGCATAATTTATTTAACTTATTGTCTTCTATGCACTCACTAACAATGACCAGGAAGAAGAATGCTCTCAATGAAAAGTTTTACTAAAAACAGAAAGCAGTGATTAGTAAATAATTATTCAATTATTTAAATAATTATTTTTTATATGTTTTATGAACAATATCAATATTATATACATTGTATTTACATAGTATTTAATGTTTTACTCATGCAACATCTGTGCCTGAGCATACAAATGCTCTTTTGCGCTGCTTTAGCCCGTGCATGGTTGGCTAATGTGTCCCATTTCCACGCCATAGTCTGACCTGCAGAGTTTCCAATTAATACTTTGGCTCAGATTGAGGGCTGTTGAGGTTTTATGATTTGTCTGCAATCAATAATCTCCAACAATCACACTGTCTCCATCAGTGCTGTACTCTCCCCACAGCTAATGACGAGACCTACACTGTAGATTGAAATATCTCTCCTGTTCTCCATATGACAAATTAAAATTCACTCAAGCATTGATTCTCCTATTATAATTGCCCTCAGGGAAATAAGCATTTTAGGAGGGGAGTAAGGGGAAGAAAGAGAGAGAGAATCAAATTGAGTCTTAACCTCCCATGTACACTGACAGCAGCCACCCCTGGGGCCTTGTGGCCCCTGCTGAATTAGCACACGAGAAGCTAAAGCTAAAGATTAGCCCCAGTCTCAGCTACTGGACCCTCTCAGTGTGAACTAGCGGAAGGCTCAGAATCACTTTCTCTGACATAAAAAGCGGAATCAGAGGAAAGAAAGAAACTAGCAGGTGTGGATAATCTTTTGGGAATTATTAGTATAAGAACTATTAAAGATATTTAGCCAGTACTGCATAAAAAGTGATACATATTCTTCTTTGTTGATATTTTTCCATCTATTTTTCAAAGATTACAAAGTAATCAAAAATGTTTTATTGAAATGAATGACTGTTGGAAGTTTTATATGATAGAACCCAGATTTCTGAAGAGTTTAATACCAAGAGCTCCATCACAAAAAGCACACTGCATCATTTATTCATATAGTTTTAGATATGATTTTGGCCTAAAATGTATATATTTAAAAACACTTTTAAGGTGGAAGGGTACATGCAGAGTGTTATAAGACAAGTGTTTCGGCTTCGTTTGTGCTGTGGATACTGGGACCTAAGGTTCCTTTTACCTCCGCAGTAAAGTATGTGTTTCTACAATGAGCCTATTGATGTGATATTAACCTACACCCTGGATGACTTTGTTTACTGCTTAGTGAGAAATTACATGTACATAATCATTCAATAAGTGCGGAAAATTTATTTTATTAATAATCCAATCAATTTGTTTACATGCACTTAAGCAATCAGATCATAAGGAGGCTCTGGGTGTAGATAATTTAGACAATAATTAAATTTCTGTTTAGCAACCAGCCAGTAAACTCACAGAATAAAATGTGACGTAAACATAACACAAAACTCAAACTTCATGCGGTGGCCTTTATTTTTTAAAACAGTAAGTCATTTGATATACAGTGTATGATCTTAGATGATATAGAAAATGAATAATATTTAAACTACTTATTTTTTGTAGCTTCACTCCAAATGGGTTTTATTGCCATTTTGAAGTTGCTACAATAAATGCTGCTTGTTTATTTTGTCTGTACTGTGGTCTTTTCTGTTTATGCACAGAGTGAGAAAGACGAAAGAAATCTGAGTGTGTATATACATGCACTGAGAATTCTGGTTACTGCTTCTTTACTGGATTTCTGGGCCTCTATGCAGTCTAAGAGTATGTTGTTTACGTCACCACTTGAATAATCTAATAGCTGCAGATATCTGATTAAGATGAGATTATTAAATGCACATAGTCAATGATTTAATGCTGCCTTTATAATTCCCTAATAAATAATTCCCTTTTATGTTCATTTAAATATATGTTGTTTATGTGTCCAGAATAGTCATCATTAATGTTTCCTGAATATATTCCAATCCTTCTTTAACCCTCTGGTCTGGTTTTGTTACTAAATAATAAATGTGTTCATGAGATCACAGATGCTGTACATTCAAATGTTTTTTGTTTCTTTATTGTCCAGATTGACAGTCTGTGTTAAATATGAAACTTTACCAGGACATCTCTGCTAGCAGTAGTAGCTAGACCCTCCGGGCCTGTTCCTAAAACCCTGACATAGAGGCAGCGATTCATATCGGTTTGTGTAGGTGGATGTAGAACAGTATGTTTTACGTCTCTGCAGATTTCGGTGTGTCAATACTAAACCACAAGCTTGAAGGTGATAATAAATAACTTAGAACTGATTAATAACTTAAAAGAGATACAGTCGATATGATTTCATTTCCAGTCACTCCAAATATTAATAAGTTATGATTCACTCTATCGCTCACCTTTGCTTTTTAGCCTTAATGAAGCTAAATTATTTAGCACTTTTTTATATATCTTACTCTCTGCAAGCTTTTCCTTATTAATCATCAGCGTTGACTCTCTGCAGACATCATTCGGCCTACAGCAGACCAGCAAAGCACTAATGATGCATTGACACTGACATGGTGGTGTGTTTTTGTGTGTTGTACTGTATGAGTGAATCAGACTCAGCAGTGCTGTGGGAGATTTTGATGGTTTGATGCTGTCATGATTGACTGGACAATGACTAATACAAACTGTATAATTCTCTATAACTCTATAATCCTATCCTCTACATCTACAAAGCGGACCATCAAGATAGGATTATCTAATATAGTGGACAGAGAGTGTCTGATCCGTACCTCGGTAATAATAAAATTCTATTGATACCAATACCATAATCAATTCTGCTATCGCTCTGATTGTTCATGATATCCATTCCCTTATTCATTCCTGATCAACGTTCCTTGTGAACAAATGTAGGCCTCCACAGGGTTTCAACACCACTTCAGCTTGTCTATCATCTCTGACACAATGTAAAAACAGACATGTAACCTTTACACGGCATGTAAAAAAATTGGGCCATAGGATATTTACCCTCTGTACATACTGCTTCATTGGGAAACTGTGGCACTAATGCACAAAATGCCAATTTCATGGTGTTCCTGATTTTTTTCTCCATATTGCTGGTGTTTCTACCTTTAATTGAAATAATCATTTTGCAGATATTGCTAGTAGCACTGTTGTTATTTGTTAAATTAAGCCACACTTTGCATAGCTTCCCCATTGTGACTCCTTATTGCAATATCCTAGCAGTGTAGGCACACAGTTTCATATACATGAGTTGATGCAATGATTGATAACAGAAATTGATAACCTCAGAGGCATGCAATTTTGATTGTTCTGACAAGTTGGAACCAGTTCTCAAATGGCCATGGTTGATTCCCATCCATAACCACCACTTTATTGTCAATGCAGTGCCAAGAGTGATTCACCAACCAAATAATGACTCCTGTGGTGGTCCGGTGTGGGTCCTGGCCATTGAAGAACAGGTTAAAAGCTGGCTAACAAAGTACACAGAGAAGCAGATGGACTACAGTCTGTAAAAAAAGAGTGTAGATACCAGAAGGCACGCCTAATAAAGTGGCCAATCATGTATCTAATTGCTGTTATTGATTCAATAATATCGCTTTAGTGTTCAGCTGAGTTTGAAATACTATAAGCTATACTGCATAAACTGCTTTAAGATAGATTTTTTAATACATTATATACATTTTTGAGTGTGATCACTACATTTGAAATATGAGCCATTTAGAATGTTCATGCACAGTCATTGTAGAACTGTCTACAGCTCTGAACAGATGTAATGGAGCTTTTTGTGGATGTAAATGATCTGCAAAGCTATACAACCCGATTTACACTCCCAAATAAACCACTTTTCTCAGCTACCTAAAACAACTCACTAGCCATTTTATTATCTGTTAGGTATAGGTCCTCTCCTAACAAAATCTTATTGGCCTCCCACCAGCAAAAGCAGTGAGAGAGCTAAAACGATAAATACTGACCGTTCTGAAACATTCTGCTCCTGTCTGGCTTGCATAGGTGAATTCGGTCTACCAGCTTGTTCTACCCGATCTTTAGGATGGGACTATGCCTCAAGCTCATGTGGCAGATCAACTCCACTGTAAGTATAGCCACAACAGCATGGGGGCAGAACTTGTAGCTTCATGCTGCTGTAGTAGTTGATCAATCAGAATAGAGTAGGAGAGCTGAATTGGGGTACAATGGGCTCATCAGGAGGTGGGCCTTAAAGACACTGGAGCTTATATGGAATGTTTCAGACCAAGAGTGAATGTAAATCTATTCTGGTAGTTTCCCCAAAATGAAACATATCCCCCTAAACAGCTCCCTACAAATTCTAATAGAATAATTTTACACATGTTTCAGTGTTATACTTCTGAAAACACTGTTTCCAGCTTGAACGTTCGCACATACCCCATGCTGCTAATAATAACCATGGTAATAAACATTTTGTTTAATTGCATACTATTTGCAGAATTCATTTCACTCAGCAGCCTTGCCATATCAGGAGAAGTGATTGCACGGTAACTCCGGCAGTTTCCACGGAAATGCTCTGGATCGCGGAGCTACAAGACTGTCAGAGAATCTGTGTTTGCAGATTAATCAGCACTGATACTGCCTGCTGCACACCACGGAGATAACAGCACAGTTCCCGAAACAAAACAGGAAACACAAACTGCATTTCTGCTCAGATTTACTGTAATTATTCACTACAGGACCAGACAAGTCCTCCAGAACAGACGAAAAGCTGGCATGCTTCTGCAGGATGAACAGACGACAGCATGTCAGGAACACGATGAAGGACAGATTTGACAGTTCTAAAACAAACCGCACTTTATATGCATTTATTTATTTATTTATTTCCTCCTGCTGCAGATGCATGTACACATAAAGGGTCGTTTTTGTTGATGTGGGAGTTTTTTTTGGCACCAAAGGTCACATGGGATTTCTAATGGAATACTCTATGAAGTACAGTATGTCGAAGCTGGAACATTGCTAGTCTGGCACTTTTCCCCTTCTCCTTTGGAAAAGGACGCAGAATTCCTGCAGAGGAACCTGTCACTCTGCCTGTCACTCGCTGTCGCACCGCTCTTGTAGGCAAAATGTCATCCAGCTTGTCAGCACTCTAATCCTGGACATCCATTTGCAGCAGCAGTACACCCAGACTGTACGGCGATCTCTCTCTTTCTCTTAGTGTCTCTTTCTCAATCTTACTCTCTCTCCCATCTTTTCTCTATTTCTCACCTTCTTTTCTCCTCCTTTTCTACTTATTTAGTATCCTCCTTTTCTCTTATGCTCTTTCATTATCTTTTTCTTTCTCTCTCTTCTGTTGTTCTCTCTCTCTCTCTCACTTTCTCTCTCTGTCTCTCTCTCTCGCTCTCTCTCTCTATTATTTTCTTCTCCATTAGCTTTCTCTTCCCTTTTCTTCCTCTTCACTCCCTTTCTCCCACTTATTCTTTCTCTGTTTATATCACTCTCTGCTTCTCTGTACTATTTTTCTTTCTCTTCTTTCTCTTCTTTTCTCTATTCTTTGTCTATATTTCTCTCCTTTCTTTTGCCTCTCAGTTTCTCTCTCTCTCGGTCATTTCCTCTTATCTCTTCCTCCACGTCCCTCTCTCACTCCTCCTGTTCATGTACCTTCAGCCTGCTGACAGCCGTATCAGCACGTTGGAGTTGATCGGAGATGATGAGTGATGTCATGTAGTGTTGACTCTCTCCAGTCTCTTAATGCGCTGTACGATTCACTCTGGTGCGTCTGCCACTCTCTTATGAGATCTGGTTGACCCCTTTGAGCCCTTTTCCCCATGTGTACTCTCAGACAAGATTGTAATTGATAATTTATGATTTGGAGGGACAGAAATGGGACAGTGCTAGATTGCATGCTACACTACCATTAGCAGTCTAGCTAGCTAATATATCCACATATAGCAACCCACATTAGTATACCATTCTGGTGCATACCATTTCCATTCTGGCCCACTTAATGGGGATGTAAAAGTGCTTGAAGGCTTAATCTTCAACTGGTAGAGCAAAGAATTTGCAACATTGTGTTTCTGTATGACTGGCAGTTTTACTGTAACCTTAACTTTCACTGCAAGTGTTAGCAAAGAGAAGAACTGTGAGAAGTTACAAGCTTTATTGTTGTTGCAAAGCCCACAATAAACATGCCTTTTGCTTTTTTACATTGGGTAGTTCGCGTTCAGCCAAGCACATTAAATATAAAATATAAAGCATGGAAAACATTCTAACAGTGTGCGAGATGTCATTAACAGATCAGATGAGCATACCCACAGGTAATGGCTTTCTAACGCTAACAGCCAGAGTGTAAATAGAGTGCTTTGGCACGAAGGTATATGTGCAAGGAAAAAGTGTAATTGCGAACAAAACTCTAAATTAGCTTGTCCTTTTAATATGGACTTTAAACATATTAACCTCACATCCACTCTGCGTGAGCAGAACACTTTCTAATGGCCTGGGTCTGCTGTACAGATTGGCCTTTCTTTACTGGTCACCTTAAACCCTTATAAAGAGGAACTCCACTCATATTTCTATGATTGTGATGAAGTCATTCAGAGTGATTTGATGTACAATGATTTGTCACAGGGAAACACACAGACTTAAATTTCTTTGATAGGAACCGGGAATGACAATGCCCCTTATTTAATATTAAATTTGCATTAAAAAAATGTGGAATTGTCCTTTAAAGTTGATGCAAAAACACAACCACTTTTTGTCTGCTGACATCATGAGGTGTTGCACTGATGTTACGATATATATATATATATATATATATATATATATATATATATATATATACATATAGCTGAAACTTCTAAGATTTTTATCTAAGTGCATAAATAGAAATAACTTCAATGTCCTTTTATTTCTATTCCACATTGTCTGAAAAGAAATCCATTTTAGTTGCATTCTGACTGTGTGCAAACTCTGGTTCAGAAGCTATCAAGGAGTGCATCCAACCACAAAGGCAGCCTGTGGCTTCTTTTATAAACATGATACCATGCAAGAAGTCTAATTGCACATGCTAAAACCCACCATATGCTGACTAAGATGCAGATAAATCTAATGTACACAATTTTCCTTTCATGCTAAATGTAGTCCATCAGTCAGTACAGGTTTGGTGCCTGAAGGTTTCTTGTTTAGTTTTGCTATGCTATGCTAAGTAATGCTAATGCTAAGTAATGCAAGTAATACATAATATGGCTAATAGGAATCTATGACACTAAGGAACAAATAAATAAATAAATAAATAAGATTCCCTTTAAAGGAAACAAACTTCAGACAACAAGTATGTGTTGATATGTCACATTTCATATGTTGGAGAAGATGTAAATATAATTTTTTACCAAGTCATTAATTTAACAAGCCAGCCATCTCAGTTTTATTTAGCAAACTGAACATTACTGAAGGGGGCATCTCTCATCCTCCCCCTAGATTACCCCCCAGCTTTCAGGCTTTTTCAGCAGTGTCCTCATGTGGTTAGAGGCGGTTGGGTGTCTCTGGCTAATTAGCTGCACAAACAAAACCCCAAGGCCTCGTTGCCAGGATCATGAGGGTTTTTTGGGTGGGGAGGAGGGGAGTGTTCTGGTCCTATTCTTGCTGTATCATCTTTGATTCTCTTCTATTGCTGGAGAATGAGGTGCTGCACAGCGCTGGGCAGCTGTCACACCTCTTGCGGCGTTTTCGACAGAGTATAGCCAACAGGGACCCTGCTCATTAACATACCTCTGTTTGTATCCGAAGCCCTGAAGCCCTATTTCTATTCCCCCATCTCCCTCTCTTCCTCTCTTCCTCCCTTCTAGGGGTGTAATTAAGTGTAGGATAGGGGAACCCATGTTGAAAAAAGCAATTATAGTCTTGTGGAGCCAGACGTACCAAAAACAAACACCTGGGGACAACCATGTGAAAGTTAGGAGCTAATTGTGGGTGGGATCATAAACTTATTAGGGTGCACACAAACCGAGAGTAAAATTTCTAAACCAATTCTACACCCTGTAAAAGCAGAGTTCAAGGTAGAAGGTGACGGTACACTCGCAACATTGTTCAACAACCAAGAGGCATATTATTAAAAAGTACACCCCCCCAAAATGTAAATTTCTGTGCAGATAACACACTGCATGTGGTACAATTAACCCTCTTGCAATTAAACTGCCACTACAATTATTCGCTTATTATACATAATAAACGATAAAATATGCCCATCATTTTTAACTAAGGACAACTTGTTGCCATAATTTTTATCATTTCATAATGACCTTGTTAACACTCCCTACAATTTCAATTTCAAATTTATTATTTAGTGACCTCTAGGAAATTTGCATTTGTTGAATTTGTTAATGTAAAATGAACTTTTCATTACCTACTTATTACCAATCTGTAAAATAAAGTGCTACCAAAACATCAGTTCAGATTAAGAAGGCTGTGTATAAGCTTTAGAAGATATAACCGAGCAAGTAATGTAATGGGATTTAGCAGGATTTCTTACCATCTACCATTAATCTAGATCTATACAAGCATTTCAGATTTCAGCACAGAAATGACCAAGCAGCTGGTTCTGTTGTGTTATGTTCTATACCACGTAGTAGGCAGACATGCATGCTGTTTTTACCACCATTAAAAAAGCATATCTTTCTTCTCTCTACTCCGCTTAGTTCTAGAGTTAGCCACCACATCTTCTTCCATACATGCTAATAAGTTCCATTCAGATCTGCTTTCAATGGTTGATTCTCATACTGCGTTTTGACTATGTTCAATATTTGCACTTCACAACTGGGGTGGGGCCATCTTTAAAGACTGGATTATAGACACGCCACACCACAGGATGATTTGGGAAGTTCATTGCTTAAGATCACCATGATATTGCGAAACCTTTCAGGATGAGCAAATCTGCCTAGACCTCATGCTGTAGTGTGAGGTAAGCGTTATGCACCACTCATTGTACTCCAAATGTAGTTGTAAATGGCAGTGGCAAGTAAAGTTTGTTTATTTGAGCTTAATCTTTGTTGTTATGTCACTTCTGTTCACTTGAACATTCTTCTTTGTTTTTGCTACAATTATACACTACTTCAGTTTAGGCACTATAGCATTGCAGGGTTCTTATAGTATTAAGTAATCAGGATACTAATGTAAAACATGCCTGTATTCTGCTACAGTTATATAAAAAATAATATCCTTTATAAACATGGGGTTGATTACTGTGCATGTACATTATACAGTTAGAGTTGATTACTGGCAGGAATTTATTCAAACTGCATCAAATCTATAGGAAATTTAGTCATTCTTTTTGGGCCCAACTTGCAGTGCAGTGCTTTCTCATAGATATTTGAATCACGCGTTTACCCTGAATTTGCATATCACCTGAATCTAGAGCAGCAAACTGATCTGACAGTAAGCTCTTTTATTCAGTGCTTGTTGCTTGGTGTAATTCTACAGTTGACTGGATATAAATCAAAACCTCCCAAAGTGAGTTCCTGTTAAAATATAGTTTTGACTGGTAAAATGAGAATTAAGTCTTGTTTCTTTCTTCATAAGCATCATTGTTTTGTTTCATAAAACAGGGTACAAATTGTGTTTGCCATGTGTTAAATAAGACATATGTCAAAACTACAGGAAAGTATCTGGGTGTTATGAGAAAATATCTATCTATCTATCTAAAAGGTTTTTATGAAAAGTAATCAGATTACATTATTTTGATTTGGTAATCCTTTAGATTGAATTACCAACAGGTAATATGTAATCTGTAACAAAATACATTCTGAAGTAATCCACCAACACTGATTAATTTGCTACTTTTCTTCGTTAGATATCTTTGTAAAGATTTGCTAGGGTAATGTCATTAGCATGTATGCTAATAATGTCCCATTCATTCCCTCTGCAGTCATAAATGAATAGTCACAACCGTTTTCACTTCTACTTTGTGCCTAAGACACCACTAAAGTTGGCCAGAGGATGGAGATTGAAACAGTGTTTGGCCAAAGCTTTGGCATGGTGGGGATGCATTTACACCGAGAAACTTTGATGTGCTCTGTTTTGTTGATTGTTTGCTGGTCTTAAGGTGCAGGTAGCTGTAGAATGATGGGCTGCGTGAGCCCTAAGCCCTTTGTTTACTCGCGGATTTGTGTTATATTTTCATTCTGGCTGTCCAAACAGCCGACCATGAGCTACACGTCCACTCCTGAATCTGTAATGCTCTCAGACCTCTTTTTATATCCAGCCTTCAAATATTTCCTTGTTGCATGCACCATGCTATGAAAATTCGTGCCTTTAATATGGAGAGTTTTCTCTTCACAAGTTTTATTTCACACCAGAGGTCCATATTCACTTGCCGTTTCTCATTTACCACTGTAATGTCAGGAGCCATAAACTATAATTAACTCAGTCTCACTTTGAATCCAGTCCACACTTAAAAAGTAGATCAGTGGGATGTCAGTTATACCTGCTAATTAATGACTTAATTAAAGACATCTCTTCTCCCATCACATATATTTAGCACAAAGTCTGCTGTGAAAAAAATGTCTCTAACTGCTTTAAATAAGAGCTCCTGCTCCTTTATTGGTATCTGTGTTAGGCTTTAAATGCTTGAAATAATTGGTCTATGGCAGGCATCAGAAACTTAACATAAACAACTAAACATTTTATTGGCATGGCATTTTAAAATCTTGTCTGTAAATATATCTCAGTATGTGTTAAGATTCAGATCTTTAATCTGGATTTTTTGTTGAGTTTGCTTAGTACTCCTATTAGGAAGCCTATTTTCAGTGTTCATGCTGAATTCAGGGAGAGCAGTGTGAGTTTATGGCTGACAGCCAATGAGCTTAGGACTTTGTAAATGTATTCCTCCCACAGAAACAGCCTTCAATAAAGCTTACAGTTGGTGCAGAAGCTGTCTATCTTCTTTAATAGCTGTAACTGATACAATATCAACCAATCTGCTGATTTACTTGACTCTGCTTTAAGCTTTTGTTTAGCTATAGATAGTAGGATAGAGAATGGTATAGGATAAAGTATAGGATGGTGTTATGTTGAATGTCTCTCAGTGTTTTACGAGTCAGCTTCTTATTCGCCAGTTTGTTATTTGAAATTTCCCATTTCACTTTAAATAGTAATGGTTGGGTTTTTTCTGCAATGTAACTAAATAGCAGGTGTGGGCTACATCTGGCAAATTTGTGGCACTGTTGGTCTGCCGACATGCGGTCACTATCTAGTGCACAAGTTTCACACATTTTGCAACCAGGAGCGGTTAACCCAAGTTCTGCCAAACCATGCGGCAAGTGGGCCAGATGGAAATGGGTAATTTGGGCCAGACTTGGGCTGAACAATTTTGCTATCTGGTAGCTTATCATTGCAAATTACTGAGCACAGAATCATTCATTTTTCACCATGCTCTCAGCTGTTTTTACAGTATAGTGTAAACATTTACACAGAGTAGGTAGGAGAGTATTTCTATGGCAACTGCTTTACTAATGACTGTCTCACTTTGCATAACCAGGTCAATGCTAGGTAGGCCCTGTCACACCCCTGATACTTTCAGTCTTTAGTAGCAGACTTGATCTTGGTAACCATATAATGGCAAAGATTGTGTGCATTAATTCTTGGTAGGTTTGGTTTGAGTAAAAAGCACTGGTTAAATAAACGGTGGTTGCTTTGTTTGTGTAGTTTGTTAGAACAAGAATGCTGCCATGTGAGTCCCTGAAATCGCATGTTTATGTATACAAATCCAGCGCACTCAATAGATCATTAAGCGAGTAATAGATATTATTTGCAGAGTACTGGATACTATTTAACTACTAAGGTGAGTCAAATACTATTATGTGAGCACCTGATATAACTGTATATGATAATATCTATTAGTAGGTGGTACGTAATGTACATAAATAGATCATGTGCTCAGCTAATTACATCTAGTGTGCCTATGATGCTGTCTGGTGCTCACCTAAACTGTCTGGTATGTACACTAAATCTGGTGCTGACCTAATAGTGTCCAGTGTTTACCTAAGTGCACCACATATGTTTTGTTTACCAAGAAGAAAATGTCCTTTTAGTGACTCTATATGCAAGTCCTGGTCCTAGTCCATGGCCAAATCACCAGAACCAGCTCTAAATGCAAGAGTTTATAATTTCTGCCTTTGTCCAGACCAAGGCAAACAAGAGTAAATGTACCCAAAACAGCAGGCTACCAGCAATCCACTACATCTTCTGACAATAAACAGTCCAGAGGTCTTTATTCAGAGGTCTTTATGGCTTGATGTTGCCATCAAGATTAACCAAATGCTACTTGACTCTCTAGCCTCTAGATTACTTCCTGATTTATTGTCAGTGAATGGAGAGTCTTTTCTAAACACAATTCTCTCCGGCTGGGCCATATCCCTATATGTTATTTGCTGTTTTCGATGCACTCTTTAAGAATCTGCGCCTTGATTCCTCGGATCTCTCCAATTATCACACTATTTCAACACTACATTTTTGGAGAAGGTCCTAACAACCGTGCTTTGTTTTTATGCATAATAAGCTTAAATTAATTTACTCTGGTTTTTGCAAACATCACAGGATTGAGTCAGTTAATGATTTACTGGTTGCGTCAGACTCTGAAAATGTCTCATAAAAGTCCTCATTATAGTCCCCAGCACTTTTTAAAACAAAGTTTTATCCATAGCATTAATGTTGTAGAACACATATATTTAGGCTCCACACTGTTGTTTGCACCGGTCCTGCATACTGTAGGCCTTTCAAAATGGATATAATTGCTGGACTGAAAAAGTTTGTGAAGGCTTATTTTACTCTTTGATTCTCTTTGAAGTAGTTTGTAGCTGGTACATGAGATATCCTTGTATGTTTTTTGATGCATACCACTTTTTCCATGGGTCTATTTTGATTTTGAATGTCATTCCTACACAGCAAAAAAAATATATAGCCTATTTTGGCAATAATAGAGTACGATGACTAATTTATCAGCATAGGACTAACATGCAGGAGGACCAACAATGCCCTGGGGTTGGTCCTCCTGAATGTTAGTCCTATGCTGACAAAATAGGTAGTTCTTGGTTGTGTTAAGTAAAGTAACCCAAAATACTGTCTGACTGTAGTTAGACTTCTCATCAAAAAGAGCAGTTGCACAAGTTGTACCCAAAAGGTATCAACCAACAGGAAGGAAACATGCTGGGTAGGTTTGACACCATAAGACATGCGAATGATTCAAGTTTCACATTCAGCCATGCATGTTACCTCAGTGAGAACAGGGTGCTGTACCTGGGGTACCCAACAACCATGGTTGTGGACATTTAGCGAGCAGTGATGCCCTCTATGAGTCATCTCGTTGTTACGACACCTGCCCTTAACACCACATCAACATCACCAAATACACATGTCCAGAAGGCCTGGTTCATTCCACATACACCGCTACCTCAAAATCTGCAGAACTGTGTGAGAATGTTCAAACTACATTGGATGGATTATCATAAAACACCATTAGGATCCTCCACAACTCCATGCCAAGACATCTGCATGTCGTGTTAGCAAATGTGGCAGCTTGATGCTACACTGAGAGACACTACTTCTGTATGTGTAACTCAATAAATATTGCCCATGCATATATAAGCATACAACATGCTCATTTTTATGATAAAGTCTTATTAAAAAGTTATCTATCGAAAAGTTTTTAAATAAAAGTATAAAGTCTGTGCTTCCTAAACTTTGATTTGAGGCTGTCTATATGTCAATTGTCCATACAGTAGAGGCCAAGTGGTCACATAGATGATGGAGAAATAGAGGGATGTTGCACAAAGTCAAAGTAAGCACCTTCAGGATGTGTGAATCTTTAATCAGTACTAAAAATAAACAGAAATTGCATATCGGTCACGTCGCTCTGCTATTCAAAGTCACTGCTGTAGTGACTGGATCAATGAGACTAAACAGCCTGACCTCTCCAACCTTCAAAGAGACAGAGGGGATGGGGACAACGGCTTTGTGATATCCTCAGTATATATCCTCAATACGTCTGTTCAAATTTGTTATTTTTTGTATTCTTGTGTAGTTGTGTAGTTAATATGCACAACAAGAGCAGTCTATCACGCCTGCTACTGCTATTTGTTTTATTTATGACAGTATAATGCAAATCCTTTCATTAGTGTAGGAGCTTCACATTACATAGAGTCCTCAAACTCTGGAATGTTCTTTGAGAAAGTAAAAGTAATTCTTCCATAGCAAAACTACAAAAAAACCCTATTGAGCCATTTATTTTTTAGACTTGTATATGGGTACTAGGCCCCAGACATATATATCAGTCATAAATTGTTCTCAACTTAAAATTAGTTTTGAACCTGTGCTGACTTTTAATTTAATGTGAAACTGTAATACATTTTGTTTACATCATTACATAAGCCGGATTTTCTAGTGTTAGGATATTATGCTGTTGTGTTGGACTGTGTTACACAGGTTGCAAATGCAAGTCAATAAAAACAAACCAAAGAAGCTAAACAACTGAACCTGGCTTTAAAAACAACAGACAAGGAGAAACAGACATTGAGACAAAATCAACCACCAAGAAGACAAAAGACCGCCAGGGAGACAAAACACCGAACAAGAATGAAGGGCACAACATGGGGTATAAAACAACAAGCGCTAACGAGAGACACCTGGGAAGGGGCAGAGATAGAAACAAGGGATCTGCCTAGAGGGCAGAGACTGGAGGAGTACATGACCAAAACAAACAGAAGCACATGGAATAGAGTGACAGACAGCACTTAGACATGACAGGACACGGCAGGGTGTGACAGACTGCTTTACCATAGCAAATCAACCTTACAACCATGCTGACGTCTTTGTTTAAAATTAAGAAGTACACAGATACATCAATCAATAAATAAATAAACAAAGAAACTAATGAATTAATTAATCTTACCTCATCTCTATCTCTAAATTAAGATATCTCAAGTAAAAGAAGAGGGTTCAACCTCAACCTCTTGGTCAACCTCACAACCTTCTTTTGGGTGAAGCTTAGACAGGACAGTTTTATACATACACTCATATACATAGGCATACTCATCACAGCCTCACATTTTTCTGCTGCAATGAAGTAAACTTTCTGGTTTGTAATGTAAGACAGTGTGTACCAATGCTCAAACCTGTGTTTTTCTAGTCATGTGCTAGTTATGTTATTAGTAAAAGGGTTGTAGTCTTATGTTCAAGTCAGATAAAGTTGGAATGTGATCAAATATAACCAATTCAGTGGAACCACCCACATGACTATATATAACTTCATGACTAGTCGATAAAATATGTAACTTTATAAACTGCCTTTGGACACTTTGGCTTTGTGAGATACTCTACATGGCCTTATAATATGTGCATTTCTGACTGTACTGCATCCCACTGACCTGTAGAACAACCGCTTGCATATGGTGTAGTGTTTTATATGCCATACAAATTTTCATTTTATGCAAATATAATGGACAATCAAGTATTCTGATCTGATACAAACCCAGAGAGCTGGGGAGGAGAGAGTAGGAAGTGGAGAGAGAAAAGGAAAGTGATCTGTGTTTGTACAGCTTTAATGAGCCTCAGTGGGTCAGTCCATTCTGACTTCCTCTCTTGTTCTCTCTCTCTCTCTCTCTCTCTCTCTCTCTCTCTCTCTCTCTCTCTCTCTCTCTCGCTCTCTCTCAGGGCCAGTCTGTTTGGAGAGATCCTTGAGAAAGTTCCGGTCATTTACCACTGTCACAGTCATCTCCCAGAAGAGTCATATGGCATTGCATTGTAAGCCCTATTAGTAAAACATGATTAAGTGATTAGCTCTTTTGTCTCATAAATTGCTTTTAAACTTTTAAACTGTATGAAAATGAAACCGTAGAAATTGTACAGCTACTTAAAGTTAGATGACTTTTGTAATAGATTTTGTAGTTATGAAATCAAACATATTATTGACATATATGACATGATATAGAACTTTATTTGAGGAAATCCAACTCCATCCTGCTACTGTAGAAGAACAATTCGATGCTATGGGTCTAAAAGGTTGTGAAGCTGTCAAACAGCCTGACATACATGATCTCAATGTACGCTCACATAGCACAAATAGTTGCACTCAGAAAGAATCAACCTACAGCAATGAAACTGGGTGGATAGGTTTGACACTGTAAGACTTGCAAATGATTCAAGATTCACATTCGGCAATGCATGTGACGCAAGCTAGAATGGGCCTTATTGGTGTACCTGAGTGACCCAACAGCCATGATTGCAGACATTTCAACAAGTAGTGATGTCCGGGCCTGGTGTTACTCCACCTTCATCCCCAGCCCCTAAAATCTGCAGGAACTGTGTGAGAATATTCATGGGATGGATTATAGCAGGACACCATTAGGAACCTCTACAACTCCATGCTGAGACACTTAATCACAGTTGTTTTTTAAAAAACAAAATACGTAATTGCAAAAATCAGTATTAAATAAATAAATAATACAATAAAAAAATTCATATTCATTCCACTAAATTAATGTCAAGACCTTTTCTGTTATCTTACAACAGCTGAATGAATTTCACAAATGCCTTCTGATTAATCACAGAAGCTTTGTGAACTAGATCTTATTCCATAATTATACATATCAGTAAGGAAAATAAATAAATAAATAAAGAGAAATGTCAGAAATGTTTTAGTTATGCTGAATAAGTGTCAGAACACTTTTGCTTCGTACAACATGCGGAAGAATCATATCAACATTTTGGTTAAATCTTAGATGCAGTTTGAAATAGAACAGATTATAAAGAAATACATAAATAAAAAGAAATAAATAAATAACCGGAAAAGGTCAAAGCCAATCGTCCCCAATAATGAATGTCAAGGCACTCTCCCCTCATCCTGAATGAAAGATTGCGCGTGTTTTCTTTTTAATCTTGTGAAAGAGACTGGGCTCTGTAATTATAAAAATGAGTTTTAAAGTGTCAACAGTAAACATGGTTGCTGACCCCTTGCCCTGCTCTGTTTATGTGCTGTAATTGCAGTCCGGACCGCATTTCGGAAGATTTTGGTCGTTTGTCTTAATCTGCTATGACCTACATCCCCCACATCAACACAGCTTTACACACACACTTCACACTCATCTCCCACACGCACTTAACTGTAATGAATGAGTGTGACCTTCTGGAGGTCTGGCATATTCGGCCCCTCCCTGCAAATACAAGAACAAACAAACAAACAAACAAGTAGGAGGACGATGCTAGCAGCAAAATGGAACAAGATTGAAAATGTGAGTCATTGTCACCTTGTGTTTGTGTGTGTGTGAAAAGGTTAATCCTCAATAACACACACGCATTTGAGATGAAAATGACAGATATCGTCGTGACAGAAGCTGAGGTGTTTTTTCCCCCGACACCATTTTAAGCCTAGACACAGGAAGTCCATAGGAACTGAGACAATGCCTAAAAACAGGGGTGTCCTCAGACTCAGTTTACTGGTGCATGTGACCTAGTAAAATGTTGCCATGTTCCACTGCAGTCATGAGGAAAATGTCAATAAGTAAACTGTAAAGTTGTAAAAGCTCCTGTTTTAACCTTGACTTTTTGAGTAAAGCGCATGACTGCAAAATCACTACCAAAAAGTACAGTTCCCAGAATGCCCCATAATCTTTTGTTAGCATGCTGTCAGCTTCCGTAAATAGAGTGTTCAACAACTGTTCTTGAAAATAACATATGAACATAAAAATATTCCAATATTCCCTTTCCAACTACAGTAACTACTAGTTTCCAACTACAGTAATACGGCAATGAAAAAGCTGTCTAGCTAACTATAGTTCACACGTAAAGTGAGTTACTAATAATGTTAATCCAATATACAGTACTTAGCAAAGTCAGCAAATATCCTTTTGTTGGCTCCTACCTCTCTATTATGTGTGTGCACTGAAAAAAATCTGGTGTTCATATACAGCCCTGGCCTTGAAAATAGGAAATAAACATAGTGGCTGGGTCCAAGTCAAACAAATCACCCTGTCATAAGTCACCAATCATAAACAGGCGGTTTCATATGTTGTCTAGAAGAAGAGATGGCCCAGGCACAAGACAAACAGCCAAAGAGGAGAAGATCTGAAAAACAAAGACTGAGACCAAGGCAAGAGCAAAGAAGATCCATGATTGCATTGGTGAATGACCTCCCAGAGCTGACATAGCTGAAGTTGGCTTCCTATTCACCAGCTTCTTGTTAAAATTTTCCTGTTACACCTTAAATGGTGCTGGAAGTGCATAACTAACTGAAATTTCGGAAATTAACAAGAAGCTGGTGAGGTAGACGAGAAGTGTCAACATGTAATTGCTGCACCATTTAATGTGTAATGGAAGCATTTAAACAAGACTCTGAGGTGCCTGAATATAGCCTAACTGCTGCACCATCTGAAGGTGGAATGGGAAAACTTGAATAAAAAAAGAAGCCGAGTTAAGCTTTATGGGGAGTCATGAAAAAGAATGAGGAGGCTGCTCTGTTTCTGCTTGACAGGTGGGTAATGTTTCTAAGGTTTGTCTTAACAACTTTATAGTGACAGTTTGGTTAACCACAATTTAGCTAACATTAGTGACATTACTTGCTGTGTTGTTGTTCACTTTAATGTTATATTATTGTATTTGTAGTTTATCGTGGTTTGCCTTGGCATTGCATTTCCATTAAGTTGGGCAGCGGAGCTTCTAAAAGAGTTTGAGGCTGCTGTGGTGTTGTTAGGTCATTGCTGGGCATTATGGGCTTCAAAACAGAGCACAAATGGTTAAATGACTCTATGAGGCACTTCACTTTGTGTAATACAGCACCAGTTTGGCACAAAATCACAGATTCACAGGCTGTTTCAATCTACAGCTTGGGCTATATGTATATGAGCACCTATCTGAGCCCATTCACATTTTATTACAACCTTTTGGTGGTGCTATTTGATGCTTTCTTTCTTTGAACGAGAAGGATGGGTTAGCTGCACTAGTCCATTTACAACTGCCACCCCTGGCAATGTTAACCCAAAGTATTTGCAGTCTAGCAAAAACCTATTATTGACAGCAGAAAAGCTTATTTACCAACACAATTATACTGACATGATTATACCAATAATATTGTAGCCTTCAAATGAATGGCTTCAAGTAGAACAGTGCATACATAGGACAATGAAAGGCAAATAAGACTTCAATCAGAACAAAAAAGAGACAAGAGAGACAACTGACAAGCAAAGAGTGTGCCTCAGCACATCAAGAAGTCTAAAAATACCTCTAAAAAATTATATACAGTACATATTAACTAAACATATAAAATAAGAGAAATACAAGAGATATATGAAATAAATACAAAGTACACAAAATATTATTTAAAAAACAGAAGATAGAAAGACAGGATCTACCCTCTGTTGCTGGAATGACTCAATAATTGAAAAAAAAACAATGGCAGGAAGTTTGAGTTCTGTAATTTCACGTCACATCTTAGTCTGTAAGTGCTTAATGGGCACTCACAAAATACAGCAGTAACATGGCTGGCTGCAAAGCAGAAATCTGATTACTGCCTGACTCATGTAGACTGGAATTTCCCATTATGCGATCAAGTGCATGTAAACGCATTGAAGGATTACTGACAAAATCTTTTATCTTGCCTTTTATCGGTTTTTCAACTGCTCGTAAATACACTCAGAGTCAGAAAACACAAAAACAAGTCGGTTTAAGATTACTTAACAAATTAACACAGTTACAGCCTAAAATTTACATGCTGCTAATTGGTTAGATTTTCTGTTATTATTTATTGGCTATGTTAACCTTTCAGTTTAAGTCCTATATTGGCATGAAATCCAAGCCCAAACACCCAACGTGTATCCATGAATTGTGACCTGACTAACCGGGTTAAACTAAAACTGGCAATTAAGCAGCCACACTCACTCTTCATCAACACAATAGAAGGAAGCATGTACTATTGGAAAGGAAGATACAAGTTACCAGGAACAATAAATGATAAATTTAGACCGATATGGACAATATTTACTGAGCTACACATGCTGAAGTAGGGTCTCTCAAGATGGCATCAGGCCGCCATGTTTGCTAATGCAACATGCAACAGTCTTGCCATGTAGTTGTATTGATCAAAAGAAAAAACGTAAGAGAGAAATGGATGACAGTGTATGAAATGAATCTAGGCAAACACCTTCAAACAAAAACCACTATATTAAAACTTAATTAAGATAACTTCACTGCTTAAAGTAAACAAGAATTTTAAAAAATCAGAGAGAGAGAGAGAGAGATAAAGAAAGAGAAAAGTCGGATTTGGAGTTAGGCAAATCAAGTGAGAAACAAGTGGGTCTCTTTTTTCTTAGGGGCAGAAACTGGTGGACAACACAGGTGGTACTCATACAAACAGCTATGGAGAGCCAGCAAGAGCAGATAGAAAGAGAGAGAGAGCAAAGCAGGGAGGAAGAGAATAAGACGGAGAAGAAAAAGGTGCAGTGAAGAGAGGAAGTTTTGGGGCTTGAGAGATGGACAGCCAGAGAACCGGCTCCAGGCAGAGACAGATGAGACCAGGACAAACAAAGAGTGTGTGTGTGTATGCATGTGTGTGTGTGTTTGTTGGATGGTCTGAGTTGGAGGGTCTGAATGGCCGTCCTGGCGCATTGGGCACACACTGGCACAGACTGGCACTCTTTGTGAAGTGGCATGAAACCTCCTGTGCCAGTCAGCGCCAGCTTATGCCAGCCTGGCATCACAAAGACGGAGAGAGACAGTGCAGTGTGTGTGCATGTAAAAAAGTTACTGCCTTAAAGTTGCTCTCTTTAAATCTTGTCCTGCAGAGAAAGAGAGAGAAACAGAGCGAAAGAGAGAGAGAGAAGGAGAAAATAATAGAGACACAGAGGGAGACAGAAGACAAGAGCAAATACACTGGGTATTGACTGTACACTGCTGTGAAGTTACAACACCAAAATCCCAATATACTGAAAACAAAGTAGTAGTACACATGTGGTTCTAATGTATGTGATGCAACAGTTCTAATATATTAAAAGACAAAGACAGAGAAACTTTTAACACTAAACTGATATTGTCCAAAAGCACCCTGTAGTCTTCTGTCTCCACCCATTTTTAGTTTTTAACCTTTTTAATTCCACTGTTTTCCTGTTTGTAACCCTATAAATTCATGGTGGTAGGCTTCCATTTCCACACATTCTCTGTCTGTAACCATTTTAACTCCACTGATCATTTTAACTCCTGTCTGTAACCTTAATTCTACCAGTTTCTTGTAACCTTATTGCTCCATCCTCACATTTTTTTCATCCAATGTCTTTTTAAGATGGTTTGCTCTTTATATACACTGATCATCACAAGAATAGTAACACCCAGAAGGACGTCTCATACTGCAATGCTATTGGGAAGGAAGATAAAGTTTACCAGGAACAATAAATGATGATACATTTAGAATGACATGAGCCATATTTATTGAGCTACACATACAGGAGCAGCGTCTCTCAGGATGGCAGCAGGTTTGCTAATGCAACGTGTCTGACATCTCGGCATACAGTTATAGAGAGTCCTAATGGTGTATATCTCATCCTATGCAGCTTGAATATTCTCATTTAGTTCCTGCAGATTGTGGGGTAGGGGTGGAGGTGGAGTGACATCAGGCCTTTTGGACTTTTGTTTTGTGTCAACAAACTGTTTGTCTTGGTACTGACCACGGTGCCTCCACACACAGATTCGTTGGATGTCTCTACCAAAGCGGGACTCATGTTGTCGTAATGCCAATGCAGCCATCAGGATGACCATGTCAGCACCATGATGTAAAACTTGCATCATTTGCATGTCTCACAATGTCAAAGCTACTACCCCCCCCAATTTCATTTCTTTTGGTTGATTCCTTCTGGGTACAACTATTTGTGTAACTACTCTTGTCATGATAAGTGTAATACCGATATTTCTGGAGTTGACTTGGATGATGGTTTTATGGATAGATGGATGAATGATTTCTATTTAACTTATTTAGTAGCTTGTTTAGTTCCCCTGAGGAACATTCAGGATCATTGTTTTTGCCCTAATAAAAAGACTCTTTTATCCATTGTTTAAAGGCCTTCACTCTTACAAATACGGCTAATGAAGGTACCAAGTCTTATTGACTGAAATACCTAAATCAAATTAAATCAACAAAATAAACTGATGAAAAATCATGAACAATTGTTCCAGCAGCCACACTAGATTGTTTATGCTTTAGATTTCAAGGTTACCCTGAAAAGCACAATGTCTCCAACTATGTCATGCATCCCACCTCATTTTGGGTTTTTCTTTCACATAAATTACCACCTCAGTCAAAGAAAGAGCCATCAAAGATCAGACTACAAGCCAATCACTGCAGGCTAAAGCTGCCCTTACTTTTTAGTGAAATTAGTGAACAGACAATTGTTAAACAAAACATATTGAAACTCATAATTGTGGTTTAAGGTGGTGTAAACATGTAAAGTTTTCGAGGATGGTAAGCACTCACACCACAACTAGGGAATACAATGGGCGATATTGAGCATTATTACCCAAGATAAAACGTTTATCAGTTTGTTCCTTCAGTTTTGAGAAAGAAAGCATGTTAATATGGGTTAAAAACCTTTTACAAAGCTACGTGTCCCCAAACTTTAGACAGTCTTTGTATATACGTCCTTCCTTCCGCAGCACTATGAATGGACAAAGACTCTGAACAGAGTATGTGTGTGTGTGTGTGTGTTTGGGAAGTCCCTAAGCAGCCTGAAGAAAACACCTCATGGCAGAAGTGGAGCAGAGAACTAATGACTTCGGCGCTCTCCGCAGGCCCGCCGCTCCGGCTGCTTGATCACTGTCAGCGGGCCTGTCGCTGCTGACCGTTTTCTCTGGCCGTTTGTTCGGCCCGTTTCTCGCTAAGCCAACAAGTCCTGCAGCTACACGCATTTGCATATGGCCTGTGTCCACTAATACATCTCAGCTGTTGCCACAAATGTTTGTTTCCGTCTTTGGGTCGGCTTCTGGAAGACAGACCAATGAGGAAATGTTATCAATCACGACACCCAAAGGCCAAAAAGGTTGAAAGCAGGGTAGATTTTAGCCAAATGCTAATGATGCTAATGGTAAATGATTCATTTATCCATATGAATAATGCGGGTAGGTCAAAACAGATTTCATCATAGATGGTTTATGAAAAAAGAAAAGAACATTGTGTTAAACTGGTGCATTCTTTTACTCCTTGTAGACGAATAGACTGAGTTTTGCTAGTGGGCTGACCGTAATATACAGCATTGCAGATAATAATAATTTAGTCTCAAAATCAAAAGGATCTCTTTCATGCCCTTAAACTGTAGTCTCTGAAGGTTTAAGGCAATCACTTCGGAAGATGAAGATGAAAGCTTTCTCCTCTGTGCCAGAAAAGTGTGTGGTTTTTGTTGAAATACCGAATGTCGGTTGCTAATACAGATGGTGCACATGCAACAAAACTTCAGGACATTGCCAAGAGTAAGCTCATTCAAATATGCAGGCGGAGTTTGATGATGACTTTGGAAAAGTACAGACGGAACTTATCAAAGGCTAAATGCCTGGCTGAACCCGGTGTTACAAAGTAAAAAGTGAGAAATCACAGCCAAATGTGAAGTGGTGCAATAGAGCACTTTAAAACTGTTAAAAAAACCAGAGGAACATTTCAAACTTCACCTTAACCTAATTTCACCGGCTGTTCAATGCATCTGATTCAGAAGCAGACAGAGACTATTACAGAACCGATATTCAGGAAGATAAACTAAGTTTAAATGAAATATAATAATGCAATATTTAAGGAAGGCCTCTGGAAGGCCTATCTACAGCAGACATGTACATGTGGAGAATTTCTATTGACTTGAATTTGCTATCCTTTATGAGGGGCAAGGTGGCAAGGTTTTTCTCCTGCTGCAGTTTCTCTCTGAGCAGCTCAGTTTCTAAATACAGTGGGGAAAATAAGTATTTAGTCAGTCACCAATTGTGCAAGTTGTCCCACTTAAAAAGATGAGAGAGGCCTGTAATTGACATCATAGGTAGACCTCAACTATGAGAGACAAAATGTGGAAAAAAATTGAGAAAGTCATTTTGTCTGATTTTTAAGAAGTTTGCAAATAATCTATTTGGTCAATAACAAACAAGCAAGATTTCTGGCTGTCACAGACCTGTAACTTCTTTTTTAAGAGGCTCCTCTTTCCCCCACTCATTACCTGTATTAATGGCACCTGTTTGAAGTCGTTAACAGTATAAAAGACACCTGCCTACAACCTCAAACACTCACACTCCAAACTCCACTATGGTGAAGACGAAAGAGCTGTCGGAGGACACCAGGGTAAAACCCGGAATTGTAGACCTGCACCAGGCTGGGAAGACTGAATCTGCATAGGCAAGCAGCTGATGTGAAAGAAATCTACTGTGGGAGCCCAATAATCAGAAAATGGAGCCTACAAGACCACTACTAATCTCCCTCGATCTGGGGCTCCACGCAAGATCTCAGCCCGTGGGGTCAAAAATAGATCACAAGAAACGGTAAGGAAAAATCCCAGAACCACAAGGGGGGATCTAGTGAATGACCTGCAGGAAGCTGGGACCAACGTTACAAAGGCTACCATCAGCAACACACTACGACGCCAGGGACTCAGATCTTGCAGTGCCAGACGTGTCCCCCTGCTTAAGCCAGTCCATATCCAGGCACGTCTGAAGTTTGCTAGAGAGCATTTGGATGTTCCAGAAGAGTATTGGGAGAATGTCATATGGTCAGATGAAACCAAAGTATAGAACCTATTTGGTAAAAACACAAACTCGTCGTGTTTGGAGGAAAGTGAATGCGGAGTTGCATCCAAAGAACACCATACCAACTGTGAAGCATTGGGGGTGGCAACATCATGCTTTGGGGCTGTTTCTCTGCAAAGGGACCAGGGACGACTGGTCCGTGTACATGAAAGAATGAATGGGGCAATGTATTGTGAGATTTTGGGTGCAAACTCTCCTTCCATCAGCAAAGGGCAATGAAGATGAAACGTGGCTGGGTCTTTCAGCATGACAATGATCCCCAAGCACACTGCCAGGGCAACAAAGGAGTGGCTTCGTAAGAAACATTTCAAAGTCCTGGAGTGGCCTAGCCAGTTCCCGATCTTCAACCCCATCGAAAACCTTTTACCCCAGAGGGAGTTGAAAGTCCGTGTTGCCCCGCCGACAGCCCCAAAACATCACTGCTCTAGAGGAGATCTGCATGGAGGAATGGGCCAACACATACAGCAACAGTGTGTGTGCCAACCTTGTGAAGACTTACAGAAAACGTTTGACCTCTGTCATTGCCAACAAAGGATATACAACAAAGTGTTGAGATGAACTTTTGTTATGACCAAATACTTATTTTCCACCATTATTTGCAAAAATTAAAATTCATTGTAAAATAACAAAATGACTTTCTCAATTTTTTTCCACATTTTGTCTCTCATAGTTGAGGTCTACCTATGATGTCAATTACAGGCCTCTCTCATCTTTTTAAGTGGGACAACTTGCACAATTGGTGACTGACTAAATACTTATTTTCCCCACTGTACATGAAGCTTCTCACTGCTGATGCATACACTAATTGCATTAACTAGCATCATGCTTGTTATAGTGGATTCCACTTGAGATGCTACATAGCTCAGGATTTGATTTATTCATGAATGTAACAAATTATTTAACCTCTTTAACTACAATGTAAAGGGCAGTTCTTTCTTTTATGGGCGCGTGGTGGGAGCGGGCGTGAGAGTGACTAAAGCCTTTTATATGTGACATGGTTTACATTTTCTGAACACATGCCTTCCTGTTGCTGCGCTGTGCAAAGGTTTAGGTACTAGACAATGTAGAACAATATTGGTTTTAGAATAAATACAAATAACATTAAGAACATAAGCATTGATTTAATCTACGCCAGTGTGTTTGTTCAATCTCATTCCAAACCTCTTATTGTGGCCACCCAGTGTTATTTGTTATCATCAAATAGCATCCATCACCTAATTTATCAAAACTAGGGGTCTTGTGTCTGCAGGTTTTGATTTCAATGAGGCTGAGGCACACCTGATTCCACTTGCTTAATGAGTTGGTCTCGGTCAACAAGCTGATCAGGTGTGTTTCTGCTTTGTTGGAATAGAAAACTTGCAGCAACATTGGCCTTTCGTGGATAAGATTAGACCACACTGATTTAAACTTCATTGAATGAAATCCTTTGTGCTGGTTGTAGATCTGAACAAACCCATGCAATGGCTGGGAGCCGTAATCTGGAACTAAACTGATCAGCTCACATTATATCGAGTGCTTTGTTTTTGAAAACACTAAACACTTATTGTAAAACGTCTTATTTTCTTCATATTAATGTTTATTTGAAGTTGTTGTAATGATGTACAGGAAAAAAACACCCTTCTCCAGCCCTTTTACCTTGCACAGTACATTACTGTATATGGCATGGTTGGCAACATAATCTCTGTCAAACTCTGTATATACTGTAATATTTGTATGGAAACAATAAATAAGAAGAAATAATAATAAAATGCAATTCTAGGTTTTATATAAGAAGATAAAACAAATTTTGCCATACGGCATGAGCATTAGCCAGTGATAGTACATAAATACATAAAATTGGAGTCAAAGTACAGAAGTAAATAAACAAAATTGATATTAAAAATACAATTTACATTTAAAAAATATTTTGTAATTTATGCAGTAAAGCTGCGTTTCTCAATAGTGCCCTTTATGACAAAAACTGCCGCCTGGTTTAAATTTTTTCTTGACTTGACACACATGGTCCACCGCATCAACTAATTACTAAGCCCTTCATGAGCTGAAACTCTGTGGTTGTGTGGGAGAAATGCTACAGGTAAAGGTACATTTATTGCTAATACCTCTGAACCATTGTATTTGCCAGTGTGTCAGGTTCGGTGCTTATATAATTTAAAATATAGGCTTAAAATTAGACAAAACACCCTCAGGAACTTGCTTAGCTTTGTGATTTGCCTGTAAACTCTATAAGCATCTAAGTGCTGCCATAGAGACTTTTGATCTCGGTTAAAGAGCTGATGAGCTTTTCTGACACATTGGCTTTGTTTTTGTGTAGCACTTGGAATTGGACAGTGAGGTTCCTGCCAGAATGGGGAATTGAACCCCATATGTGGAGCTGTTATCAACTATGCTTGTAAGCTGCATGTGGATCCCAATTATTTTAGTTTTTTTGAACATTGATGTGCTAAGGACTATGATTCATTAATAAATACCTACCACTGCTGTCCTCCTGAGAAGCTGCTGAAGGTGGTCATTAATTTGGCTGTTGGTAGAAACAGGTCAAGCGAACACAGTCAGCTTACAAGGTTTTCAATAGGCAACACACGTATCCAAAACAGTGCATTAACCTATAATGTTCATGTTTTTAAAAGCTCAACAGTGCTGTGTATAAATAATGTGTCTGTCCGAGAGGTAAAAGCTCCACAGTACACACAGAAAAGCAAATAAGGACCTCCACAGACGCTGTATATGTGTGTTTTCATTACTGTTGTATGCTATGTGGTTTTGGAATGGTTACTGTAGTGCAGAACGGGAAAGTTTAATATTAACAATCACTCTTACTGCCCAGAAAATTCCCACTGAGGCCTTTGGGTATGCTGGTTTTATTTGGTCATTGCAAGTAAACAAACAAATAAATAAAGATATAACCCTCCATAGAGCATTCCGTATTTATTACTTACAATAAAGAAAACAACACAGAATGAAAGCAGCTCAATTTTACTTGTATGACAAAGGGACATAACGTTAGCAGTCAGCAGAAACACACAGAACGACCATGTAGTTTAATCAGTCGTACAAAAGCTTCTGTGGCTGAAAGCATTAGGATTCGCAGTAAGAAATCTACTTCCAGTTATAATAATATTAGGACTTGAAGCTTGTTCCAACAGTAAAAGGAAACTGAATAGTTTAATTTACATGTTTCTTTCCACTTATGTAAATGACCCCACCCCCCACACACACACAAAAAATACAAAACTTACATAATTAATGTTAACATGACAATTTTCCTTCTCTTTATTACAAAGAATTGAACCGGCTGTTTTGTTACTATGCCTTTAAGACATTAAGACTTGAAGATGGATTTGAGGGAGCTCTGTTCTGATTGGCTACCCTGTTTTGGCTCTTCAAAAAGCAAACTACTCCTTATAACTGCCGTAGGGTGAAATAGATGGCCTTATATGTAACATGTGATGTCATAGCCATGAGTTTAAAAAGGGCTGTTCTCGCAGCTAAGTTTTCAGATATGGACTGTAATGTTCAAGTAATATGATAAAAATGTAAAGTAGGAGTAAGGGAAAGTGTGTTCCATACAACACTGAACAATCAGTAAGATCAGTAAGTTAATTAAAAGATAATGATTGGGATTAACCAATACATACTTGCTAGTTCTTGTGTTCTTGACATTAGTCAACAATGTAATAGAAGTAAATAAGCTGCATAAGAAGCTAATCTAAACTACTCAGAAAACAGTGTACTTAATAACTACATAGTATTGAATCAGTAACTAATGTGTTGCAATGCATTTAATTAATATGCAAATCATGAGTATTTAATTGCTTTTTAGCATATATGCTGGGTCCCAATTCAGAGGCTGCCATCATCTCATTTTGGTTTAACCTTTGTAGTCTATGCAGCCTTTGAAGGACACACCTTTGTAGACCGAATCCTTCAAAGGCTGTGTAGAACTGCAAGGGCTAAACCGAAATGAGATGGTCCACTCCTAAACGCTCTCGAAATGCTGATCCTGTCACAGTGCACAATGAACTTTGAGACATGTTGGCTGGCGAAGGATTCACCTGTTGGATCCTTTGTTGCCATGGAAAAGAAGGATGCATTTATCAGGCGCATATGAAGGAGCCTTCAAAACGGGATGTCCTAGTCAAGGCTCTACGAAGCAATCAGTCTTCAAATGCAGCCTCCAAAAGGATACAGCCCCCAAATTGGGACACAGCTGTAGTTTTCAAATCATTTGCAACCCTTAAAGGAGCAATTTGTAACATGACACAATCTCTTGCATACTTCAAACAAATAGGAGGCAACATAAAAGCAGAAAGTTACGAAGCGGTCCCATTGTACGAAACAAAGGATTAGGGTGTTAGCATTAACAGATTTTGGTACACAACTTAATAATATAGAACTTAATAAAATAAAACTGCACCATTATTAACTCTTGATCTCCTATTTACTGTATATCGCTTCTTTACTGACAAATGTGGTTTCTAAGGGGGAGGCTTTAGAGGTTTACATAGTAACTTTGTAGGCAATCCAAGATGGTGGGGCAGCTGTAGCTTGCAGCGGCCTCACAGATACAAAAGGTGCTTTTTGTTTATTTACGAGTGTCTTTTTTTTCTACTTCTTTGGAACATGGGCATAAGAACAACCGGTGTCCATGCATACGACTGCCAGACACAGCTACACTACCGGAATCAACCAAATAACACCATAAACGATGAGCTACGAGAGACGCTATGCGGTTTCGGTCTGCTGCGGCAACCAGCCCCCCAGATCGCGGCCTCGTGTGAAGCAGGCAGCCAAAAGAGGGGGCACCGGAAGCGGTGCACAAGACTACAGAGGCGCGGTAAGCGGGCTGGAGTTCGTAGTAGATTAACATCAAAGCCAACGCGACCAGCTTTCCCGTCCATCCTGCTCTCGAATGTCTGCTCCCTGGAGAATAAACTGGACTGCATCTGACTTCAGAGAACTACACGGAGATAATCTAGAGATTGCTGCGTCTTTGTTTTCACCGAGACGGGCTGAGCGACAGAGTTCCCGATGCCGCCATTCAGCTAGACGGACTAGCTTCGTTTCGAGCTGACAGAGACTCAACCCTGTGCGGTAAGACTCGCGGTGGAGGACTGTGTGTTTACATCAACACGGAATGGTGCAAGAACTCTGTAGTGGTCTCTAGTTACTGCTCATCTCTAGTGGAGTTTATGGTTGTCAGATGTAGACCATTTTATCTACCGAGGGAATTCACCACAGTGCATTCATCAGTGTTTACATCCCACCCGCCGCTAATGCTAAAGCTGCGCTCTGTGAGCTGTACAGCGCTATCTGCTGACTGCAGAACACTCACCCTGATGGACTGTTGATGGACATGTGAATCTCAAGTCAGTTCTCCCTAAATTCCACCAACATTTGAACTTTGCTACGAGAGGAGCGAACGCGCTGGACCTTGTTTACACAAACATTCCCAATGCATACCGGGCAGAGCCCCGCCCCCACCTCGGATACTCGGATCACATCTCTGTTATGCTAATTCCAGCATGTAGACTCGTCAGACGATCAAAGCCGGTTCTAAAGCAGGTGAGAACATGGCCATCAGGAGCCATCTCTGCTCTTCAGGACTGTTTTGAGCACACTGACTGGCAAATGTTTAGGGAGGCTGCAACCTACAGCAACACCACAGACTTGGAGGAGTACACTTCATCTGTGACCAGCTACATCAGCAAGTGCATAGATGATGTGACCGTCTCCAAGACCATCACCACACGCCCCAACCAGAAGCCGTGGATGACTGCAGAGGTGCGTGCTCTGCTGAAGGCTCGAGACTTCGCTTTCAAAGCAGGAGACAAGGCGGCCCTAAGGAAGGCAAGGGCCAAACTGTCCCAGGCCATCAGAGAGGCAAAGCGTGCACATGGTCGGAGCATCCACAGCCACTTCATAGACAGTGGTGACACACGGCGCATGTGGCAGGGCATCCAGGCCATCACTAACTACAGGACAACACCACCTGCCTGTAACAGTGAAGCCTCCCTTCCAGATGCACTGAACCACTTTTATGCCCGGTTCGAGACACAGAATGGCATGGCAGCGAGGAAGACCACCCCTCCTTCCGACGACCAGGTGTTGTGTCTTACAGCAGCTGACGTGAGGAAAACTCTACGCAGAGTTGACCCACGGAAAGCCGCTGGACCGGACAACATCCCTGCTAGAGTCCTTGGGGAATGTGCAGACCAGCTGACAGATGTCTTCACCGACATCTTCAACATCTCCCTTAGCAGTGCCACCGTCCCAACGTGTCTCAAGGCAACCACCATCATCCCTGTGCCGAAGAAGTCTTCAGTGTCCTGCCTCAACGACTACCGTCCCATTGCACTCAGACCCATCATCATGAAGTGCTTCAAGAGGCTTGTCATGAGGCCCATCAAGACCCTGCTGCCTCCTTCACTAGACCCTCTGTAGTTTGCGTACCGTCCCAACCGCTCAACGGACGATGCCTCATCCACCACCCTTCACCTGGCGCTCACCCACCTGGACAATAGGGACACTTATGTTCGAATGCTGTTCATAGACTTCAGTTCAGCATTCAACACAATCATTCCTCAGCACCTGATCGGAAAGCTGAACCTACTGGCCCTGAACACTTCTCTCTCTAACTGAATCCTGGACTTCCTGACTGGGACTCAGTCAGTCCGGATCGGACGTAACACCTCCAGCACCACGAAGCTGAGCACCGGGGCCCCCCAGGGCTGTGTGCTCAGCCCTCTGTTGTTCACCTTGCTGACTCACGATTGTGCAGCAATGCACAGCTCGAACCACTTCTTATGACTGTGGTGGGTCTCATCAGCAAGAATGACGAGTCAGCATACAGAGAGGAAGTACAACGGTTAACGGACTGGTGTAGAACCAACAACCTGTCTCTGAACGTAGACAAAACCAAAGAGATGGTTGTTGACTTCAGAAGGACAAGGCGTGACCACTCTCCACTACACATTGACGGCTCCACTGTGGAGATCGTCGAGAGCACCAAGTTCCTTGGAGTTCACCTGTCAGAGGATCTCACCTGGTCCCTCAACACCAGCACCATAACCAAGAAAGCCCAGCAGCGTCTTTACTTCCTGCGAAGGCTGAGGAAGGCACATCTCCCACCTCCCATTCTCCCCACCTTCTACAGAGGAACCATCGAGAGCATCCTGAGCATCTGCATCACTGCCTGGTTTGGGAACTGCACCTCATAGGATCGCAAGTCCCTGCAGCGGTAGTGAGGACAGCTGAGAAGATCATTGGTGTCTCTCTTCCCACCATCACGGACATTTACACCACACGCTGCATCCGCAAAGCAACCAGCATTGTGGGTGACCACACACACCCCTCACAGACACTCTTCACCCTCTTACCATCTGGAAAAAGGTACAGAAGCATCCGGGCCCTCACATCCAGACTGTGCAACAGCTTCTTTCCCCAAGCCATCAGACTCCTTAACACCCAGAGTTTGGTCTGAATAACAGAACACATTCAGTGACTGGACTGAACACACACACACACACAGTCTCATCTTTTAAATCTGTCTACACATAAACTTAAGGAGTACAATGTTTACATTTATACCAAATATGGACATAACTGCTGCTAAAAACAATGTTCGGCTTTAAAAAATGGACATAACTACTACCAGTGGGCTATCTGCACTGTCCCCTCCCTGTCTTTACTACCAGTGGGCTATCTGCACTGTCCCCTCCCTGTCTTTACTACCAGTGGGCTATCTGCACTGTCCCCTCCCTGTCTTTACTACCAGTGGGCTATCTGCACTGTCCCCTCTCTGTCTTTACTACCAGTGGGCTATCTGCACTGTCCCCTCCCTGTCTTTACTACCAGTGGGCTATCTGCACTGTCCCCTCCCTGTCTTTACTACCAGTGGGCTATCTGCACTGTCCCCTCTCTGTCTTTACTACCAGTGGGCTATCTGCACTGTCCCCTCCCTGTCTTTACTACCAGTGGGCTATCTGCACTGTCCCCTCCCTGTCTTTACTACCAGTGGGCTATCTGCACTGTCCCCTCCCTGTCTTTACTACCAGTGGGCTATCTGCACTGTCCCCTCCCTGTCTTTACTACCAGTGGGCTATCTGCACTGTCCCCTCCCTGTACTTATTGTTTGCTGTTTTGTATATTGTAAATTGTCTTGTGTATTTATTGTATTATTGTTCTCTGTAGCACCTTGGTCCTGGAGGAACGTTGTTTCGTTTCACTGTGTACTGTACACCACTGTATATGGTTGAAATGACAATAAAAACTACTTGACTTGAGATACAGTCAAAATGGTTATTTTTTCACATTATGTTAATAATTGTGGTTCATTTCAGAACGTTGAAAACAAATAATCTTTCAAATGGCACCTTTAATTTGAAGTGTTAGCACAAAAAAAATCCATATTAGCTTGACAGTACCAGTTGAATGATCTAAATTGTCTGAGGGCCACTCTCTTTGTGCCCACACACACATACCTACACACACACACACACACACAGAGCTCTCCATCTTCTTAAGGACTGTCAGTGGTCACATTAGAGTTGATCTCTAGCCCAGAGAAATCTCTCCACAGGCCGATTTCCTGCTGAGAGCTGGACAGCGGCTCTCCTGGACCAGGCCGGATCATTAGGGGTGGAAGAGTAAAGGCTGTAAAGGAGAGAAGTGTGTGTGTGTGTGTGTGTGTGTGTGTGTGTGTTTGTGAGACATATAAACACATTCACTTTATCCCATTTATAGATTGCAGGGTTCAAAGACATCTAGGTCACACACAACTAGGGCAATAAGGGGTTAAATTTAGGTACCTTGTAGGTAAGTCCAAAAGGAAAAATCTCACCAACAAGTACCAAGTTATGTGGTTTTATCTGCAACATGACCAAGCTGAACCATATTTACCTTGTCCCAGCAAAAATAAGGACCAATCAAATTTCAGTGTAGAATTGAATGCATGTGCACATTTCCTAGAACAAAAATGAAGGTGTCTGTTATGTAGTAAAAATGGAACATGAAAGAAACAAAACAGGGCTTATCATATTTCACAGAAATAGTAATAGTAAGCCATCTATTCTATATATTCATCAGTTATATTTCACTGAATAAATTAAAGCCGAGTAGGTTTCAGGTAACAAATAAAGGCTATATACAATACCAGTCAAAGGGTTACACATAGAAGGTTTTAGCTTAATGTTTTGCTTAGGGATAAAAGTGAAGACGCCAAACTATAAAACAGCAGTCATAAACCTTACAGTTTGTCCAACTTTACAACAGAAGCTATGAAAGATTGCATTTTGCATGTGGAGCATTTATAGGAATTCATAAACCTGCTGCACAGGAATACTGGAACCATTAAGGTTAGCACCTGATAATCTTGCGTCTTAATGGGAAACAATTAGCGACAACTAGTTATCTTGTAGGAATAAATTCCTATTAGTAAACCATTAAATGCATCTTAAATTAGACCAGAAGCCCATCATAATATAAAACACAAATGTATAACATTAGTTCCTACTGGATACCATCAGAAAACAACAGAACCTTTTAATGGTTTATATGAGTTTCATTTTATTTTATTTATATGAGAACATTCTTCCCTGCTCACCATCAAGGCCTTCATCTTCAAAATTCCAATTTGAGCCAGTGTTTTAACAATACTAGCCACAAACAGTGTGACTGGAAGTAACTTAGAATGTAGTTTATCTGTGCTGCTGTAGCTGTATGAGTTTTACGCACAGCAGGCCACACAGAGTGGAGTGCAAGAAGCTGCGGGCCAAAACGGGGGGGGGTGTCAATGCATAGCAGTGAAACACACTGCTGAGTCTAGGAGCATCTGCTTCTTCCACCAAACACACACACCAATTCACATCCATTTTGCCTGAGATCTACTTTCTGTGGTAATATTGTTTAAATTGATCCAATTCTGCAAGGCTAAGGTGTATGAATTTGTGTCATAGCCCAGCAGAGCAATGGCCATAACTGTGCTGCGCATTGGAGAGTATTACAAATAAATGGAATTTCTTTCAACAGGTCGTGGGACATGCGTGCTTTGCTCTGTGTCAGAGAAGTTCAATTGTTATGTGTATTCTTTTATTAAACATTTATGAACAAAGCAACCTTGCCTGTCCGGCAGCACTGTTCCGTGGCCTTGAACATCCCTGTTCCTATGGCGACGTCGCCCTTGGAGCTCATCCTCCGAGCATTGAGGATTTATGAGGATTAAAGAAATGTAGTCAGGGAGAAATAAGAGAAGAGGGAAAAAGAGCAAGAGAGAGAAGTATGGAACAGTCCCAGGAGGCAATCGACATAAACAAATAAGTTAACGTTTTAATTAGTCATTAGAGCGTTTGAGGAAGTGACCTCAAGAGTTCTATACTGTTGTTAACATTTTTTTTAACATTTTTTTACCTTCACAAGGCTGGTGAGGCTGACAAATAGCGCTACCTTATTTATAGGAAGAGGGTAATTTCAGTGACTTTATGGACATGCATTACTTATGTGGCCACCAAAACCAAACAACAAGCTGAATCAAATCAAATCGAACTGAACCAAACCATAACCAAACTGAGAACAAATCAAAGCAAAATGAAACAAATCCAAACACAAATAAAACCAAACTGAAGTCAAAGCAAACACAAATCAAACCAAACTGAAGAATTACCAAACAAATCAGACCAAAGTCAAACCAAACACAAATCAAACACAACTAAACTCACACCAAACCAAAGGCAAACTAAATACAAATCAAATGAAATCAAAGCCAAAATATACAAAAATCAAACCAAATTGGACAAAAATGAAACAACACAAAACATAGCTGAACTACAGGGGTTGGACAATGAAACTGAAACACCTGGTTTTAGACCACAATCATTTATTAGTATGGTGTAGGGCCTCCTTTTGCGGCCAATACAGCATCATTTGGGCAGCCGTGGTTTTATGTTTTTTGGATACAATCCGGGTTAGCACCCGAACATCCCTTTCAGACAGCTTCCTCTTGCGTCCACAGTTAATCCTGTTGGATGTGGTTCGTCCTTCTTGGCGGTATGCTGACATTACCCTGGATACCGTGGCTCTTGATACACCACAAAGACTTTCTGTCTTGGTCACAGATGCGCCAGCAAGACGTGCACCAACAATCTGTCCTCTTTTGAACTCTGGTATGTCACCCATAATGTTGTGTGCATTGCAATATTTTGAGCAGAACTGTGCTCTTACCTGCTAACTGAACCTTCACACTCTGCTCTTACTGGTGCAATGTGCAGTTAATGAAGATTGGCCACCAGGCTGGTCCAATTTAGCCATGAAACCTCCCACACTAAAATGACAGGTGTTTCAAATTCATTGTCCAACCCCTGTACATGAAGATATTAAAACAAACAGAACAAAACAATAAACCAATACCTGTATTGTGTCCCTATAAAAAGACATGTTACACTTAGCATGGTATGAATGGCTGCCCACTAAAATTAACATTACATTTGGAAAGATTAGCCTTCAAATTTGCTTATGTTAGTATGCTGAAGTTTTCCACTGATCCAGCAGCACATGTTGAATATCTAATAATGTATTTTCATCCTAATCATTTCTGTATTGCAGTTATAACAGTGGTAGCTGCGGAATAATAATGTCACTGATATTTAGCGTCTGCCTACTAACTTCACTTCTGAGAAAGAACATTAATATCAGACATCTAATTGCTAAGACGCAGTCTGAAATCTACATAATTCACTGGGCCAAATCTAAACTGCTGCATGCATTTAGACAGACTTAAAAAATCCACTTTTCATCCAGAAACATTACCTGCTTTTCAATGCTGTGCTCCATTCATCCAGCAAGGACGCACACTTCCACTATGTATGCATTACATTTACATGCCTTTTTGTTTCTTGTCTCACTGAATCAAACTGTCTAAGTGCATCCTTACCCTCAGCCTCATTTACAAAGCCAAGGACCAACACCTGTCAACAGCCAACATTAAAAAGAGGGGTTATTTATTTATTTATTTATTTATTTATTAAAACACAAATTCAGCATACAAGAAACAATCTAAATCAGATCCAACAACACATCTAATGTGCTGCCAAGTGAACAAGCAAACACAGCTAAAATGTTTTGCCCTGTCTGATCTTTGGAGGTGACCCTGAATGACAGACACAGAGAGAGAAAGACACAGAGAAAAACAGAGATAGAGAGACACAGACAGAGAGAGAGAATAGAAAAAACTAATATCTCACTGTTCCTATTTTTCTCTCCTCCCAGCATGCACTTGATACATTGATATGAGTGTGAGTGGGTTATTTTAATTGGTCTATAGAGGGAAACATAAGTTTATCGTTGCAGCAGCGTTTTATGGAAGCTTCATTATCGTGATGTTTTGATTACTCATCATATTCCTAAGCAAATGCATTTACTGAGACACATCAGCAATAAGCTAGGGATGTGCCATTTTGTTAATTCGATTTAATTTGACTAACCACGTCAGAGTTAGAGAATGAATATACAGTGTATTGCAGGGAAGAATAAAAAAAGGCTTTGGGTGATAAAACCATACCACAGTTCTTGTTCATAACGTAGCCAAGGAAAAGGCTTTGCACGTTTACTGTTCGGTTTCCATGCCTGATTCAGTTTGAATAGTGGAGGGTTCCCATGATGCCAGCATTACCATGAAAAAGGACTGAATGATTATCAGAGCAGAACTTCAGCACTGCAGATGTGTATAGTGTAGAGAGGTTTGGCATCCATGGCTCCCGAAAACATCCAGGTTATTTCACCATTCCAGTAGATAGAAGAATTTTGGGAAACTGATTCTTGACAGACGCACACGCACTATTTCCACTAGCAATGGTCGGATTTTTTATGGCGTAGCTCAAACAAAGGAAAGCTTACAGTGAATAAAAACAAACAAAAACGGCTGAAAAGAGGGAACAAGGAGCCACTAACAAGGCCTCCTTTATCACTGGCCGTGTTTAGGGCCCTTGACACACTTTAAGGCTTTCTCTTTTCCCTCCCCTTTCTTTTCTTTTCTTTTCTTTTTTGGTGGCACCAGTCTCTACCGGCCACACTGAATCAAAGGTGTGACAAAGCAGTGTTGCTTGCCACACCCTTAAATCCTGTACTGAGCCTGATTGGCACTTATTACCCCTGGGAACTCTGGGATTTTGAGTTCCCTAGATTATCAGTGTTTCGCCGCTGTTGCCCTCTGCAGTGGGCCGGTATAACAGGCTGACCCCTTACACATTGTGCATGTATGTATAAGATCTTTTCAGGTATGAAGGCTTAAAAAGACAAAGTGTTGAGTTCCTTTATATTTTCAATAGTTTAAAAGTCATTCCTTTCTTAACTATTAATAATAGCCACATGACATTTAAAGACTGTTGTTTGTTTATTTGCAATTATAGAAAAAAAGATTGGTAAAAGGCCTGCTGGAAATATATCTATATCTCCACCCTAACAACATCAGATATTTTAGGTTTTGGAATTTATTAGTCATACTTTAATACACTTTTTTGCAGTTAGGCATTTGTCTCATATTTATAAATGTTTATAAAACATTTATAAGGCGTTAAAATAGTAACATCAAACCTACCTGTCAAATGCATATTATATTTTGAACAAGGATTATTTTATAATAATTTATAGCATTTTGGGGATAGAAAATAACAAAAATAACTGTATTTTTTTAACATGATGTAAGAGGATACACAAGCAAGGTCACATTTTCTAGCCTTTATTAACTAAAGACACAACAACCAAAAAATTAATAAATAAACTTTCATCAATACTTCAAAACTTTACTCCATATTGCTTCAAAAAGTAATTAGCACACCTAAAGTTTTGTGTGGGTTTCTGATGTTTCACATGGGTTGGGTATAAATAAATAAAGTAGCACATGAAAATTACATCAATAAAAAAGATTTAAATCTGCTTATTTTACAAAATACCAAAACATGATGGCTGTTATGTTTTGGATAAACACAAAATGACCTCTAAACTGGTATGGGAGGGGTATGTGTGTGTCTAGCGTGGAAGGCTTGTGTTCTGTTCTCTTTGACAGACGGATAATCCTGTAGTTTAAACTCGGCAAATATTGATCGGATGGCCCTGTGCGGAGGGCCCGGAGTGGCAGCACTGAGAGAAATGAATTAGAGCGAAAGAGCGGAGGAGAAAGGGAAGGAGGAGAGGAGGAGAGGAAGTGGAGGAGAGAAAATACTATCTGGATGGTCAGATGAGATAAGGAGGTTTGAAATGGCACGCCGGCGCTGTTCTCCGGCTTTGTGGAGATGAGGGGAAGCCTTTCACCTTGTGAAAGGTTGATGAAGCTGATTTCCTTTCACTGCCCGGACCTTCAGACACAATAGATGAGGTCATTCTTCCATGGACACAGAGTGCATGCGCAAATTTCTACATAAAGAACAGCATCTCTTTTAAACTTTGACCAATACGCAAAGTTTCCTGCCATAACCAGTGGTGCATTCTAAATCATTTTCCTTTACATTCCTGTGTTATCACTACTTTAGCGAAAAAGGCATTTAACTATGACCAGCCAGCAATTAAGCCCCACCCACTCATTTTACAGCTCTTTTGCTTCACCCATGTGTTCTACACGGTTTGGCACCACCCCTGCCATTGGAGATTGGTACCTGCAGACACTCTGTAATTAAGTCATTGGAAAGGAAGATAAATAGGTGTATAATAATTAAATGCTGTGCTGTTCCTGTCTTTCAGCCTTCCAAGGATCCACATATCTGAAACTTAACAGTTTACATAATCTGTTTTTAGAAAACAGGAAACAATATCATTCTTGCATGTGAACAGTAAAAACGTAAAATATAAACACCAATAACCAATAAATGACCCATATATTTCACCACATTTATTTACAGTTTATGTAAAGAGTGGTCGTAGTCTCGGGTAAAAGTTATCTATTACAATCCTGACATCTCTTGCTCCGCCCCCAACAAAAAAACCATGACTGCCCTCAACATTATGTGATGGTGTAACACCAGACTGTCATGGAGTGACCCAGAATAGCAGGAGGTCATCTTCAGTGATGAGCCCTGCGTTTGTCTTGGTGGAGACGACCAATGAATCCTCCTTGGATCTACACTGTCTGTCAATTTTATCAGCTCCACTATTATTATATGGGACCTCCTAGTAGTTCTCCAATTACAGACTATAGCCCATCTGATACTCTGTACATTTACTTCTTAGCCTCCCCATCACATATTATTCAATGGTCAGAACTCCCACATCACAACCACAGAACTGGTATTATGTGGGTGGTGGATCATTCTCAAGACTACAGTGACACTGATGTGATGGTGGTGTGTTAGTGTGTGTTGTGCTGGTGTGAGTGGATCAGAAGCAGCAAGGCTGCTGGAGTTTGGAAACACTGTGTCCATTCACTGCCCAGTCTATTAAACAGTCCTACCTTGTTGATCGACCACAGATGTAAAGTCAACGACAATAGCACACAGGTATGTGCACACCTGACCATCACACCTGTGTAAGCTTGTTAAAGATCTCATTCCATATCCATGGGCATTAATGTTAAGTTATCCTCTCAACTCTTGTTCTGTGACTATAGTTGTGCCCATGCTTATGTGAAGTCTTCGCACATGATTTTGGAGTGTGCCTGTGGGAATCTCTGCCCATTCTGTAAAAAATAACACTAGTAAGGTCAGGCACTGATGTTGGACAAGAAGATCTGTCTGGCCAATTCATCCCAAAGGTTTAAAGTGGGTTTGAGGTCAGGGCTCTGTGCAGCCCACTGGGGTCCCTCCGCACCAAAATTGTCAAACCATGTCTTTAAGGTCCACAGACTACTGGCCATATAGTGTATCCCTAAAACCAGTGGTAATACCTCTCCGCTGGAGTCGACATGTTCAGAAGAGAGGAAGTTGTTCATCCTAGAAAATAAAGTGAGATTTGAAAATGCTCACCAAAGAAGGAATATTTATAGTAGTTTAGAAAACCACTCAAATAACCTCTAGGAAAACATTGAATCAAAGAAAAATGTAAGATATGGACCCTTTAGAATATGCAAGACAAATCAACACAGTACATTTCTTAACGTAACTCACTCTTTGCTTTAATTCTAAACCCATTGCCTGTTTTGTGTTAACAGTACCATAACACACAGATATGTTAACAAATAGCCTACTCTGGTATGTTAACACATGTCTGGAGAGTGTATAAATATGGCTAAAGGCTAGGGAAAGCGAGCCTGCACTGTTTTCCTATATCATAATGTAACACACCTGTGTCGAATATTCAGATGCTCTCTGTATGTAGGTTAATGAGCAGAAACAGGTGTGTGTGTATGTGTATGTGTGTGCTATTGCCAAAGCGCCTGCAGCATCCAGTTTCATAAACCTACTATTTGTTAATGTTATAGGGTAATGAATGATGAAGTAGGTGGTGTGTAGGTCAGCTAATTATTTTCTAACCCCATGCTTCATGACAACAGTGGCTAAATATGAGAAAAAAGCTAAAGAAATGTAAAGGGCTATGAATGCTATGTAGTTCATCCAGTATTAGGGGTGCTAACTCTTAAGGACTAGCCTTGAGAGTAACGAAACTGTCCACCGCCTTCCTTAATCATATAAACAATAAGACTAGGAATGAAATGGGAATGAAAAGCTGGGAATGTGTTGAATTCATATATAGATCTCTTGATAACTGAAAAGAATAACAATTTAAAACATGCTACACTTAACAGCCCGTGATTTGTTAGCGTGTGTTTGGGTAACCATTAACTAATTAGCCTGTGATTGGTTAGCCTCTGTTTGGGGAACACTGGAGCGATTAGCCTGTAATTCGTTACCCTTTTTTCAGGTAAAGCTGGACCGATTAGCCTGTGATTGCCTAGCTTGTGTTTGTGTAATCAGGGACTGATCAGCCTGTGATTTGGCTAGCCTGTGTTTGGGTAACCCTTGACTAATTAGCCTGATTGGTTGGTCTATGATAAATAGTCAGTATAGTTGGTTAATGTATGATTCAGTAATATTTGAGTGGTTCACCTTAGATTGGTTTAGTTAGCCTGTTTCTGGTTTGCTTGTGATTATAGCCTGGGATTGGTTTGTCTGGGATTAGTTAGTCTAAAGCAGGGGTTGCCAACCTTTTGCCAATCGTGCCCCACACAACTAACCACAAAGGCTTCTGGGGACCTTTCTCCCCCAAGAAAAAAAAAACAAAAAAACACAAACACACGCATTTTACTCTGAACTACGAAGTATATGCAAGAATACTTTTCCAACTGGTCTTCTTTGACGCAATTTTTTTGTCTTCAACTTGTTTTTGTTCTTACTAAGCCTCTGAATCAGGAAAAACCTCCAAAACCTGTTGCCAAACATAGTAATAACATATAGTGTAATAACTTTCTGCAAATAAAAATACATATGTTTGCTGAAGAACACACAACATGCTTTTTAATATGCTAAATATTGTACTATTTACTAAATTGGTTGATCTTATGACCAATTAAGAGAATCATCAAACTGCATATCAGCTAACTCAGGCAGGTGGAGGGAAACAGCAGCGCCTTGTACCCATGAGACGATGCAAATGGAATTGTGACACAGGAATGGGTCTAATCTAACTGGCTCACCTTGTACTGTTGACAAGTTGACTGATTAACTTGTGACTGGATAGCCTGTATTTTGTTGGCCAGTGATTAGCCTGTGGTTGGTTAATCTATGACTGGTTTGCCTGCAGTTGGTTACTGCTACCACTTCCATTATCACTTGCTTTGTGTCCCACGGCAAGCTATTTAAGCTACCTATGAACTGCAAACAAGACTGTAATGGAGAAGGTAATTAGCACTGAAATAAATATTTCACTATATAAAGTGTCAGATTACCAGCTGAAGTACTGTGCTTTGCTGTCGGCTGTAGTAGACCGTCTACTATAATGACAAAGGGCCTCAATTTAAAGATGAACATTCTGTACTGTAATCTCGATCATAGACATTGTTTCACTTCCTATTCAACGTGCTGGAGTGCAGAAGAGAAACACCACAAACTGTGCCTGAAAAGAGAATACCAAGCAAGTCAATCATGAAAAATACAGAATACAAACTCAGTTCAATACTCATAAGTATTTTCTGAGCAGGAGCACTCAAATTTAATAGAAGCGTAAAGCACATTGACACGGTTCAGTCATAACTACAAATAACTCAGAACTGCAAGGCCCTATGAGACAAAATGAATGATAGCGTGCAAGTGTTAGTGGCCCTGATGGTGTGTGTACTCTCGGATTAATGAGTCCAGCTGTGTTTTTGGCCACAGAGCAGTGAATAAAATCACACGTAAAGCTGTGTTTTTCCACCCCAAGCCTATAGTGACTTCTAAACAAGAAAATCCACCATGCAGAGCAAACAAAACAACCTGGCTTGTACAGGGAGGTGGCTAACAGCGGTACAGCCAAAGCTAGAGAGCCATATGACAGAGAGAATCTATGTAGCCTAGCCTACAACTCAGCCGGGCAGAAATTGATTTTGCTCAGATTATGTGATGAGGGAGTAAGGGGAACGGCTACAGAGAGCAAAAGCAGGATGAAAAAAGACAGAAACAGACAGAAAAAAGACAGAGACAGATCTAAAGAGACCTTGAAGGCGGAGGCTGCTACTCCACTTTCTCCCTTAGCAATTTACTGACTTTCTAATGCAAAGAGACAAATACAGAAAAGGGCAAAGTTCTGAGTTCTCTTGAACACCGTCTTAACACGTTTATGTTCTAAATAGTCCTTGCTAGTTTTAACCTTCCAGTGATGATTTAGCTATAAATCAAATCTATAAATAGTTCTTGCCTTATTCCAAATGCATTCAGTCGGCCAAGAAACAGCATTTTGGGTGCGTAAAGTTTTCTTTAGTTTTGTACTGGTGCTACGAACTGTAGGGTGCGACATCAGCCTTATAAAATCCATGGACATTGGCTCAATCTTTTACTGAATTCACTTGATGGCCTAATCTCTGTTACCATGCTGCAGTGCTGCCCTATAGTGTTTAAGCCAGGCATCAACAGTGCACCTTTCCAATAAGGGGACAATGGCCTTTATTAATCACAGGTGAATGCATTTAAATCTGATCGTAAAATAAGGGTGCACAAAATTTAGCCCACAGTTTGTTATTTACCAGTCATCTGTGTTGTATCTGTAGGATCAAACTTATGCCTGATGTCATATGAGTTCATTATAGAATAAGGACCACTTTACATTAAGTGTTGACTAACTAACATGAAGTACACTGGTAACAATAGGTACATGTTTACACGTTAGGTAAATATATAACAGCTGCAAAGTGTTTACTTAACACTTAACAATAAATTACTTTATGGTAGTTAGTCAACACTTAATGCAAAATGCTACCAAGAACTCGTGCCTAACTAAACAAAACTATCCGTCAACATCTTTAATAGTTATAATAAGAATAATATAAAAAATAAGACTAATAAATAATAATAATTAATCATATAATTAATACTAATAATTCACTACTAATAGCGTATTTCCAAAAGGAGGCTACACTTGCTGCTTGACCTCAAACTCTGAGCCTATGAGCACAGTCATTGGAGCTGCTAAATACTCTTGTTTTATTGGCTCCCTACTGAAGCCTTTAATATAAATCATATGTTAATAATTAATTGATATGATGAGGCTTGATTTTATACACCAAAGCAGATTCAGTGTTTGAGCTTAAATTTTCCACAATATATAAAAACAAAACATTTTCATGTATCAGGCCGAAAAAAAAGTTAATACATTATAAATATAATAAAATATAAAAAAACAACTACATTATTCCAGGCTGTCAAATTTGGACCTATTGTTTGCTATATAAACATTTTGATTGGATAAAACACTTTATGCTAACATGAAAATTCTTGTATTCCGATACATTTTGTGTCGATAGTTTTCTCAGAACAAAGTTCATGACAAAAAAATTCTGGATGAGTGACAACCCTTGCCTTGAGGTTAATGAATCTACCAAGAAAGATATGTATGTTGAGTTAGCATCATGCTAGTTTTATGGCCAAATAATCAGACACCTCAAACTGTGTCCAGTTGTAAGGTAATCTCAAATCTGAAGTTTCCGAGACTGTTCGACCTTCTTTCTACAAAAGTGAACAAAATTTAACTGTAGATTTTCCATGCAAAAATTTTATGCAATCTATTAAAGTGCAATCTGCAAGATGCTAACTGATAAGATTTTATTTTTTTACCAAGCTATCACTTCAAGGTGAAAATGTGTCCTCCAACTTCCCTGCTGCAGCTTCAGTTTTAGTGCAAACTATGTTCTCTCAAGTTCAGGCTAATGGCAGCAGTAGCTGCTCGCTGACCCTGTTTAACGTAGCCCGGTTCTCTTCTTGGAAAGCTCCCTCCTGCAGAGATTAGTTCCAGCTCTAATCTAACACACATTGCTCTAATATTCAGATGGCCTGAAGAAGTTGATTAGCTGGAGCAGATGTGTTAGATTAGGGAGGCTTCCAGGAGCACGCCTGGCCTACTTTATCGTAATAGGTAGCAAAAGCCAGACTGTGCATTACTCCACATTACCTCACGTTGCCGTTAATATTTCAATTTGATTGTTCAGTGAAAGGTCATTAAGTTCCAATGACCACTGAATAATGTTCAAATGACCACTGTACCACCCTAATGATGTCTTTCTGTGTAAACTGTACCCTGCAGAAATGGACCGGAATTTAGCTTCTGCAGAGCAGACCTACCAAATGGTGAATAGTGCATAATTGGTGACATACAAACTTTGCAGTGTCCAGCTTGTTTTTCTAGGACAAATCAACCAGCCTAATAAACCTGCATGGCAATTATCCTGTTTACAGCAATATATAATAAAACAAGCATCTTGCATTCCACTGAAGATCCTATATCATGAAAAAACTGTCATATTTTTAAGAGACTTCCCTGTTCATATATGGAAACAGTGTTTTGGAACTTGCTGTATTTTGCAACACCATTAAAAAGTGTTCCTACATCTGTCTGCTCCACATACAGCAGTTTAGTCCCACCCATTCACACAAAAGTTACACTTATTGAACACTTTATTAGGTATCTTGTATAAGCTCCACTTGCTATATAGGTGCACTTTTTATAGGTGCAGTTCTACAATTAACCAACTGTTTACCCTGTCATCCAATGGTAAACAGACAAACAAGAGGATGTCCTGCAAAGTAGGAGAGTCTAATAGAGTGGACAGTAAATGGAAACAAATACTAACATGCCACCACTACATCAGCATCACTCTAATGCTGATAAAAGTCCACCACCCAAACAATACATGCTCTGGTGTGCTCCTTCTGGTGGTCTTGACCATTGAAGAACAGAGTGAAAGGGGCTGACAAAGTATGTAGAGCACAGATCAACTACAGTCTGTAATTGTAATACTACAGATTGTACCTATATGGTAAGCAGACTAATAAAATAGACACTGAATGTAGAAATAAGGAGGTGTAGCTGATAAACTGCTCAGTGAGTAAATATGAAGAGATGCATAGCTGCTCACTAATGCATGCAGTTGTGTTAGATCCAAGTTGGAACCAAACTCGGCAGAAAGGTAGATCTCTAGGGAGAAGGTTGTTTACACCTGTAGATTTGCAACATCACAACCAGATACAACAGACAAAGGCCAGTGCTCTACCCATATGCACAATACAATACACAATCTCTGGCTTCCTGGTGCATCCTGAAATCCTGAAAAGTTACTCCTTTTTTATGACGGTTCTGCGCCTCTCCTCTCTGTGACCTGGAAACCAATTTTTGATGCCATCTTACTGGCTTTCAGAATACTGAAAGAGATGACAGAGGTAATTTCAGACATGCTGCTGAAACGATTTCAAAAGGAGTACATGCCGTGGAAGACATAAGTGACATCACTGCATACATGCCCCATTGGCAGTATGTGGAGCATACTTTTTTTGTGAATGAATCATCACAACCATTCAACATTACACTTGAGGAATTCTAGAAATTGATGCATTTTATTTATGACTGCTTTAATACTGAATAAGAAATGAGAACAGCAGAGCAAGAGCAAGTGAAAGGAAAGCAAACAGTTCAACTCAACTGAACGTGTAATAAAAGAGATCATTGTAGAATAAAATATAAATGTATTATTGCTATTATTATTAGTTTTATTATTAGTTTTCATTATTATTATTAGTAGTAGTAGTAGAAGTAGTGTTGCAGATTTAGCATGTCATTTTATTTTGAAGCCATTATGTGACGGTCAGAGAAAGTCCAGTCTCTCCGAAAGAGGACAGGCCCATAAAGTAATCTGAAACTGCTCAGGTGTGCCTTTATTTTTTGACTGATTCTGGAATGAATGGAAGTAAATGGGGAGCTTCTCTCAAATGGTCCTCTCATGCCTCATCAGCTCACTTCTAGTGATATGCCTTGAAAGGCAAACACTGGGGGCCTGGACAAAAATGGAGCAAGTTTATTTTAAATTGTGGGTTTGTTTTGTGAAAAAGTAGAAAAGCACAGAAATGTGAACTGGCTGGCCCTCTGTAGCAGCTGTGATTGGATATGGGAGTATGAGGGGCGTGCTTTCAAGCTAATATTGTAATAGGCTCAGTTCATCATAGTCAACATCAAATTTAATCAGCTGTCACATTTTCCCAATTTCTGCTTCTTTCCTCTCCTCTGTGCTTTTGTGTTTAGCTAGGGTACAGGAGGACGGGAGCTATAGCCAATATTCCTGGACACAGCCCAGTTTATGGGCACTGAGACCACAGATATGGATAAATGCTGTCTTATTTGTTGTTCTCAATCTGTGGCTGTGTGTTGGGCATGTTGGAGTCGTAAGGGTCCTTTTGTAATCACATATGTTTTAAGATGTGTTGGGTTTTCTTGATTAAGCAGTCATAAATTGCTGAACCAAGCTGATCATTTAAATGTATGATTTACATGGTGCTGCATTTGTGATGTGCCCAACAGGTGGCTACACAGGTGACCTCTCCAAATTTAAATAAGGAATCTGATACAGTGTCAAAGTGATTTCCTTCTTAGATTCTGATTGATCTCATGCTGACAAGCTGTTTTGGGATCTCTCTTGAGCAGAGAGGCTGCAGATCAAATACAATCAATAACAACCAATGTGTTTATGAGTTTAAAAATGTGAACATTATTTTAAAATCTGCTGCAAGATGTAAATAGAAGTGTATTCACAGATGTTTTATATTGGCAAAGGCTAACACCTGTGTATATAAGGAGGGCTGAAAATAAATACAAATTATACACAGGTATCTAAGCAGCATGGGCTGCTCTCAGTCAGTTTCATTTCTGTTTCATCGCTGTGAAAAAGCTGGTTAACTCTCCTGAACAGCAGCTATTTGCCTGTACCTGATGTTAAAAACAATTGTTCTGGGAAATAGTGTTAATCAGTGTGAATACAAACTAGTGTAACTGCGAAATATCAACATAGCCTAAATGGGATATTAAATAAAATAAGCTTAATAAGAACCACAGTAAAACCTATTAGAGAAATGGGCTCTCTGTGTTTCACCAACCATATAGTCATTAATATACATAAACACTGAACAAACATGAGTACCAATTGATGAACTGATATTATACCAATTGATCTAATCTTATACCACTGCGATACGTTCTGGGCTATGTTCTTGAAATGTGCTTGACCATTCTAGAAGCCATCATATGCTCTGAAACAGGGCATATCTTAATCCAGAGAACTAAAACATGCTAAAATATGGTGTCCTGAAATAGTAATAATAATAATAATAATGTACATGTTGGAACTGTCATGATTTTTAGACTTTGTGTTTTTTAGACACTTCTTTATATATAAACATTACACACATGCCCAGAAAGATCTGGCTAGGTTTGCAAAAGCAATAAGCTGCTAATGAAGTAATAATGATGACAGTAGAATATTCAGTTACATTTGTGAAAAACCCATCTTCCACCAAGTTTTGATGAGTTCTCAGTCATAAATTTCTAAACACAAAAACACAACCGATGTTACAAAATGTTCTTGCTCATGTTTCACTCCTGTGAAATTACATGTTTCAGCAAGAAAGCTCTCCAAATTCCCCAAATCTTACATAATATTGCCTCAACTTACATTAAGGTACAACAAACCCCAAATTTCAAAGCCTCCAATCAGGTGTAATGAGCTTCACAGCTTACTGTACACTTGCAGTGTTGTCATAATGACTTTACTGCAGGTGATCATTTTTGGTCCACAGTTAATTGCATTTTTCTTCAGCTAATGAAGGAACACAACAGACAATAAATACAATGTTGTCTTATAATGGCTTTTCAGCAGGTTGTCATTGGAGGTGCACTACAATCCCATCAGTCAGGTTCATTCTGTAAAGTTCCGTAAATTGCCATTCTTATCTCTATTTTCCCAGCTGAGTATCTGTTTTTGCACCAGCGGGCCCCCAGACGCTCTGCGAAAAACTGTTTACAAGGCCATTCTGAGACAACAGCTCATGCAGTAAATAAATCGCCTCCCCCACAGAAATCTGAGGGAGGAACTTCAGCCGCTTAAGTGGCTCTTATGATTACTAAATAGATATTCGTTTGGTTGGGCTTCTGGGCACCTGCAATATGTTCAGCAGGGTAGCGCTCAATACCCACCAAATAAAAGCCAGCCGCTTGCCCTGCGGCGCTGCCAGGCCTGGCAGGAGGCTTGTTTTCTCATTTCTGATGATATTTGTTTTAAGTTAGTCTCCCTCACTCGCTCATTCTTGCGCTCCTGTTCTTGTTCCCGCCCTCCTTTTAATGACTCCACATATGATAACACACACTCAGTGTTTGTGTCGGAATGATGCAAGCTGTTTGCTATACAGTAAGCTGGAGTTAAGCTAGTTTGGGTGCATTTTAATACACTAAATAAATTAAGTGGCTGTTTCCTTAAAAATGAAGTACTTTTGCAAGGACGTATGGTTTTAAGTACTGGACAGTTGCTTTTTAATTTGTTTTTGGTTTTTTTGTCCTACCACTGTGTTGTTCCATACTTTCCTGCCTTTTCTTCCACTTCTACATAGGTGTCTCAGTTTTGGAGGTATACAGCTGTATAAATGCGGGGTATGGGATATCTAGTCTAATTAGGGAGATACTAAATGTAACCACTGGGCATGCATGAACTGAAACAAATTGAGCCAAACTGAGCTGAAATGCTAAATGGATCCTCAGTGGATCCAGATCCACTCAGTCAGGAGCGTTCTGCTCAGCCAGCTATAGCCAACTGCGGTTATGGAACTAACTAGCACAAGAGCTTATTTTCCACCTTTTTGTATTTACACTTACTGTCAATTTTATCGGCTCCACCTGTAGTCCATCTATTTTGCTGCATCCTTTGCCATTTTGTTCCTCAAAGGTCAGAAACCCCACAAAACCACTACAGACCAGGTGTTATATGGGTGGTGAATCATTCTCAGCATTGCAGCGACACTGACGTAGTCGTGGTGCATTAGGGTGTGTTATGCCGGTATGAGTGTAATAATAGTGGATTTATGAACACTGTGTCCTCTCACCGTCCACTCTACCTTGCTTGTCCAGATATAAAGTCAGAGATGATAGTTCATCTGTTGTTTGCACTGGCCATCCTCTAGTCTTTCATCAGTGGTCAGAAGACGCTGCCCACAGGACACTGTGGTCGGAGGATGCTGCCCACAGAACAATGCTGGCTGTACAGTGCTATTTGACACTAAGGTGTTTAAAGCCTTTAGCAGCATCTCTGTGCCTGATCCTCTTGTACCTGCATACCACCCTGTCTGGAACTACAGTGAGCACCTTTAGGGTAAGCGAAGATACTATGATGGACAATGAGTACAGATAGGTGGAGGTGTAACTAATGAAGTGACTAGCAGGTGTATATTGTAATAACATCAAATATCATATCATATTCAGCTATGTTCCATTAATAGCGTTATTGACACGCTAGTCATTAAACCACATCATTAGCAGTTTTTTCAGTTATACATCTAAAACCCTGCTGCATGGCAACCTATAGTTATCAAGACTGTATTTCTGATTAATCAGCAGAGAAGTGTTAATTAACAGCAATATGTTCTTTTGACATTGTCATGTTCTACTGCATTTTCTTTTTATGTGCTTAAACTGATCAATAAAATAGATTTAAGATGGGAGTGCAAAGGCACAGGTCCTATGCTTGAATAAAATATAGAATTATTTATAAAGTGTCTCCTTGCAGATGACAGTACAGACCCTTGTTCTATTAGCTTTACATTATGGAATACAGCTGACTCTGCGCTTGAACTGTGTGAGAGAAAGCCTTCTTCTGTGTAAAATGATTAGCATGATTAGCATTATACTATAACATCAACTGGAAAAGCTGCTGCTGTTGCTAATAACTGTACTAATAGGAACGTTCTATGAAGGCTGTAAATGTAGGGGTTTTGTTTAGACATTTGGTAAAATTTTTACTAGTATCAGATTAAAAAAGAAAAACAGTATTGATTTGTCATTGCATCACTGTCCTGATGCTGTCCATGCCTTTCCTAAACATCTGTTTTATTTTCTCCTAAAATCACAATTTAGTATCTGTTATCACCATTACCTCAGCCAGGCTTTTAGTGTTTTAGTCTTGAGCTTGCGTTCTTGTGAACGCACTTTGAACTTTAAGCTCCAGATATTCAAAAGATGTGTCTAAAGGAACTGTAAAAGTAAGACCTGGAATGTTGACAGTGTTGAACATGCCCAAATATACTCATTGACAAAGACAAATAACACACCAAGAATGAGTTGTTGGAATCAAATGAAACTTTATTTGTGAATGTAATTATGATATATGTAAGTGTTTACATTATTAAGTTTACTGGCAAAACCTGAACAATTGAAAGTAGGCTCTAGTACCATGTTGGGTCATTGAGATATGGTTGGGCATAGAGGCATTCAGGTTTTATATAGCATCCTGCGGCACATTTGCCCACAGATGTTGTAGCTGGGGCTGTAGATCCTTCACACTCATTGGCTGCAAAGCTGGCATCCCAGCTGGCCGCATAAATGCTTGATTGGTGATGAAACTCACAACCTGCCATTAGAGGCAACACATGTGGCTGGAGGATTACCTGCACAAATTGCTGAGCTATGTCCCACATATCACTACTAGAAGTGATCGACTGGTGCATGCAATGGCACCACAGATCATCATACCAGCAGTTGGAGCAACGATTGAAGCTCTCACCACAAGGCCAACCATGGTCGGATGCCAAACAGAAAACCAGCCCCAAATATCATGTGTCTAGAGGGTGGACAAGGAAGCTGTGGTAGCTGCTAATGCTTGTTGGCGTCTAATGGTGGTCTGTCTGGGTCTCCTGGAGCATGTTCATCATATGTGAATGCCCTCACGTAACCAGACCACACCTGTAAACTTTTAAGTGTCTTCCTGATATATAACAGAATGTCGAGTTTTGCATCCAACATTTATTTATTTATTTATACATGTTTTGTTAAAGAGTGTATAAAATGTCAGCATGCTTAGTTTTGAGAAGTTGTAACACCCCTACTAGCTGTAATCAGAATCATTAGCCACCATGGCCAAGTATTTAGCTAGGACATTTGGGTTTTCATGTTTGCCGCTTTACTCTATTCTATTCTGATCAGGAAGTCAGGTTCTGTTCTGAGCATTGGACCCAGTGGAGGTATTTGGGGAGTAAAGGATATCTCCCACTACAAGAGACAGTAGCAGAACTGTCCAGCACCTTCAGTGACATGCTCCTCCACCTGCGGTGTGTTAAGGAGAGATACTGCAGCTCTTTCCCCCCTACTGCTGTTAGGCTCTACAACCGGCACGTCCCCAAGCAGAGCACCAGACACTCACTACTGTAGCACACTATATGGACCCACTTCTATGTATTCAATGTGACTTAATTATTGACCAATATTTGCTGCTTCATCTTATTACCTGTACATCATCAGTTTACTTGTACGGCCTGCCAACATCTCTGTAAAATATCTCTCAAAGTAGCCTGGCTAGAGGCTCACCAAGTTTATGAAGCCCAGGGGTCAATAATTTGATGATCCAGGGCTCGCTAAAGCTAAGACTAAGGGCATGTCTAAAGCCAGACAGTTCTGAAGAACATATATGACAATATCAGATGTCAAAGTGAAGCTACTCTTGGTTCACAAGTAAAGACACAATGGTATTTCATATGTCTACACAAGCAAACCAGTTGTACAAAAGACTCGTCAAACTGCTGGGCTTCCTTGACAGCTGGTACCTGCTGGGGTTGCGAGACAGTTTGACCAGGCTTGGCTGTTGGCAAAGCTTGTGTTTTATTATAAATTGCATTGTTAAACATTTAAGAAAGCAGCAACATGTGAAACGGCGTACTTGTATCCTTCTAAGGCTTATTGTAAAGCCGCTCCTCCGCCACATGGTACCAGCTCAACCATTTTTGTTTTCCAGTCTTCCAAAGAACAAAATTAGTAGCTAGAAGCTGAGCCAATAACAAATGCACTCTCCAGACTACTTACTGGCCAGAGACAATAGTCAAGACGCTTTTTACGTATTCTAATGCTAGTTCCCAGGCACGGCCTTTGAGCGACCCGAATCATCTGGTTGTCTGAACTCTGATGCAATATTTTTCTGATGTAGTCTTTTTGTTTAGACCCTTTTAATTTGTGTATCCAAGAGTTTTGTTTCATCCTGTGAGACACTAATAGAGATGTCTGTTTACAGGTGTTTCTCCTTTAAGCCATGTTAATATAGCCTCCCAGCAGCCATCTGACGACAAAACTAATTTTAAAAGTGCTGGCTAAGTTTTCTTAGACTGGCATCAAGTACAGGAGCATGTGCAGTAGCCAAAATGATGTTGCAGCAGTAAAATTCACTGGCACCAATCCAATAAGCACTGTAGAGTCATCGGTGGGTATGAGCAATGCTCCAAAAAGAGTGTCTACTTTGAAGGTCCTTTGGAGCCAAGAGGACTGCACAAGAATATTTAGCTGTAGGCCAGGGCTGTCCAACCCCAGTCTTTAGGCCAGCACAGCCATTTGCCTTGACCATCATCTAATGAAGGGTTGGGGGACTGAGGGCTAGAGTCCAACACTGTTTTGGTGATTGACTTTTTCAAGACAGCAGCTAAACCTGGTTATTAGCTGATGGGTTGAATCAGGTGTGCTTAAGCAAGAAAATCACCAGACCTGCACTGGAGTTCCTTGTCCTTGATCTTATATCATTTAGCATATCATTGTTTATGGTGTATGTTTACTTTAGGCTTAGCCTTTGCACTGGGGTGCACATTTGGTGGAACTTTCAAAACAAGGTTAACAAATGGGTTATAGAATAGACTAGGTCATAGAATATATGTATATTCCGTATATAGACATATACTTGTATACAGACAAATCCATGCTGCTTAATAATGTGCATATTTATTGTCTAATGTGTATTTTGTATTTAAGTACTGCAATGTGACATGACAATAAAGCTGATTTGATTTCATAATATGATAAAATAATGAACTTTAGTTCACATGCGTCTAGATGATGCATGAATAAGGAAACTGACAATGTACACTTCAGTAATTTCATACTGTAAATAGCCAAGTGATGTAGCAAGCTTAAACACTTTTCTCAGAAAACATAAGTACATATACATTGGGTAAAAAATCCTGTATTGCTGTGCAGACAACCATGTGCCACAGAAATACTGGTGTTCACAACACATCAGCTCATCAAGAAAAAGTATGTCACTTTATTGCACTTTGTCTATCACTAATGAAACCATGTATGGCAATGTCAACTACAAAGAATGAATGGGTGAAAACAGCAATAACCGGCTAACTGGCAAGAAGGTAAACATGCACACACTGGCAGTGGGACTCCAACGAATGAACTGCTCACCTCTGAGCTTTGTTCTCTCAAATGCTGTCAGTTTTTTTGGGGAAAACATGGAAAATATTCCACTATAAGTGCCCGAAACAGCACCAACTTTAAACTGCCTCCAACATAACAATAGTCTGCAGCTGTAAAATGCTGACACAGTGTTACCTTTATCAAATGTTAAAGTTTATTCCTTTATCCCACCTTTTTACACAAACTTACTATTCCTCTGCTCATCGTCAGCTGAGAAGCCATCTAAAATGAGGCAAGGTTGTCTTTGCTTTGAACTGGAACACTTGGTTAAGCTCTGCAAACTCTACTCGGTCATCATTATCATTGTTGTTGTTTTAGCAGATGCTATGTAACCTTGAACATTTTACTTCCAGCAGAAAAACTATGCAAACATGAATAAAAAACACTAATTAAAATGTTCCATGCAAAAATAAATGTGGTATTCATGCCATCCCCTGCATTTGTATAAGTCTGGTTTGCTGATGTTGTAGACACTGTTCAGTGGTTATCTCTAGAGTTACCTCAAGTGTTTTCTTGAATAATGAATCATTTCTTCATATGTATGCACAAAAACATAAATATGCAAGCTGTTCACATGAGCTGAGAAAAACACCTCTTATGTAAATAAAAAAACATGTTGGAGTCATTTGTATGTGGAAATCCATTTCACATGTAATTATTAAGATAAGATAAGCCTTTTATTATCCCACATGGGGAAATTTGCATTGTTACAGCAGAATATACAGTAAACAGATACAGAGCAAGATTGAAGTCTAAGTTATTACAAAAACTAATAAACTGTTAGGTAAAACATAAAATACAGTAAGAAACTGCACAACTGTACATATGTAATTTGATATTAGAAATACCACAATTAAAAAAAAACTGCAACATGGTTGCTGTGCTTACAACATTCCTCATATGAGTTGCACTGGAGAATAAAATATCTTTACCAGAAACACCAACAAGAAATAATAATGATAAAAATTTTGTCTTATCGCTCAGTTATAAAACAAAACGACAGTCCCTTTTTCTTGAGAGTAGGTTTAGGCTAAACTCCTCTAATCTCTGCTGTGTGCAAAAGTTTAAAGTCCCTATCAAATGACATGTTTGTCTGATTTTCTAAATGACTCTACACTATGGGCCACCAACCCTGGTCCTGGAGATCCACCATCCTATGGAATCTAGTTCCTATCATAATCTGCCACACCTGCTTCAACTAATTAACTCCCTCAGAAGTCCTTGACTGGCGTCAGTGTTAAGTAACAAGGGAGGAGTTGGGAGGGAGGGAGCATCCTGATTGGAACTAAACTGTGTTGGCAAGTAAGGCTACATCCAGAAACCACTGCTCCTGTCCTCACTTCCTTTTCTACCCCGGAGGAACCCAGAGGAATCAAGGAGACAAAAGGAGTAGGGTGGAGAGAATGAGCAGAAATAGGAACATTTGATTCCTTTTAATATTATTAAATCTATTGATGAAATGAATCCATCACAATGCTTATCTGAAAGCAAGCCCTCAGCTGTTACACTAAGGCCACCTACTCACATTTTGGTGGTTTTCTGCTGCATAGAAAAAATAGAAAGCACAGATAGTTATGGGTTTTGACTATAGCTAGACTGCTACGTGTTTGTCCTCTCTGGGAGTGTCTACAGTGATGTTATATTAAAATCTGTGAAAGTCTGCCTGGGTAGCACACGCTGTTGTATCCTCCATCATATCCCCTCCAGTATTCAGACAGCTGCCAGAATGGGATGACAAAATCAGCTTTGGGGTCACAAAGGAGACGAACAGGAAAAGGCAGCAAGTTTCAGGGCCTCTGGACACAGTTTAGATCTTCAGGATGTGGGTTGTTGACCACTGCTCCACAGGGGACAGACTGCAGCAGTGGGCTGGGGGGGAGACACACATACATAAAGCAGCACAGATGAAAAGTTATTCTTTTTCATTTGTGAAACAGAACATTAGCAAACTAAACTTATCTGACCTCTTTTTAGGTCAATTGTGTTGTTTTTTTTTTTTCTAGTAGTCCTTTAAGGTGCTGTCTCTTTAGACCAGGATGTCTCACTAGCCCAGTTCCTGAAGAAACATAATTTCCTTCCATTGTGTACTTGATTGTACATGGATAAGATGACAATAAAAGCCTCTTGACTTGATTTGACTTAACTCCAGCCATCGAGCTCTCTCACAATGCTCCTCCCCTGATGCAGGACAGCTGTTCCTAAACAGGGAGAGAGCCCCTTGCACATATATGGGGGTTAGAGTGGTCACCGCAGCTCACCCTCTAAACTATCACTTATATATGGCTTTTTAGGATGCTCATTGCTTCAGCATGCTTAAGAATGAATGGGAAGGAAAAGTACATGCCCATTTACTGTGCTTCTGCTCGACAGTGAGACACTGTTTCTGATAGACCATCTCAGGGCAATGTTGGTTCAACTTGCACTCATTTGTCTGTCTTTTTTCCCCATACTTCTTTCTCCCCATAGAGTCCCATATATTTTTGGCCCCACCAAACCTTACTGTTTCTTTCAACCTACATGTACTCATACCTACATGTAATTTTTAGAAATCCAAACCAACCTGATTGGCTCATTAGCCCCAAAACCTGAACTGACCTGTTACAGAAAACCAATCAAACCCACAGCTCCACTCCCCCATTAGGTCCATCAGCTTTTAAATAGGTTATTTATTACTCAGGCTTTAAAATGTCAAAAGCAGGGAGCTATATAACAATAAAGTGGAATAGAGGCTAAATGCTGAAACAGCTTGGCAAATGACCAGAGTAAACACAGACTAAGGGATTTTATTGGTTGGGCTCTATACCAACTTCACTTAAGCTCAATAAAACCAAGATGCTGATCTACACACTGGATCCCATTCCATCCATGACACATCATTCATTCAATCCAGACAACCTAACTTGTTTCTCGTTACCACTTGGATCATATTTAGCTCCTTATCATCAAGTAATATACCACCTGCCTTCAAGAGTGCCATAGTGGTACCCATTCTCAAGAAGCCTGTGCTTAGACAGCTGCAACATCTCTCTGTATATCTCCTTTTTTCCTCTCAAATATTCCTGCACATGGTCTCTACAATCAGTCTCTCATTTCCTCAGAGCAAGCTCTGGGATCCCAACCTGCCTGGGTTCCTAGTGATGCATTCTACAGCAGCTTCCCCTGTAGAAGTGATGGATATGATCCATATCCATTGCCAGATTAGCCAAACTGTCATCATTCCTGATTCTTCTTGATCTCGGTGCAGCCTTCATAACAGTCATCCCTAAGATACTCCTGTCAATCCTTGCCAACCTTGAAGTCACTTTTTCTGCATGGGATTGTTCTACCTGGAGTGCAGTTCTTATCAGGTAACTCAAAGATGATCCACATCTACAGGGGTTGGACAATGAAACTGAAACACCTGTAATTTTAGTGTGGGAGGTCTCATGGCTAAATTGGACCAGCCTGGTGGTCAATCTTCATTAACTGCACATTGCACCAGTAAGAGCAGAGTGTGAAGGTTCAGTTAGCAGGTAACAGCACAGTGTTGCTCAAAATATTGCAATGCACACAACATTATGGGTGACATACCAGAGTTCAAAAAAGGACAAATTGTTGGTGCACGTCTTGTTGGTGCATCTGTGACCAAGACAGCAAGTCTTTGTGATGTATCAAGAGCCACGGTATCCAGGGTAATGTCAGCATACCACCTGGCCACTATCCTGCAAGAAGAATGGCTTAAAATCCCTCTGACCACTGTGCAGGACTTGTATATGTCATTCCCAAGACGAACTGACGCTGTATTGGCCGCAAAAGGAGGCCCTACACCATACTAATAAATGATTGTGGTCTAAACCCAGGTGTTTCTGTTTCTGTGCAGACTCTCCACTGGTGTCCCACACTACTTGGCTCTTCTCTATTTCACAACCAATCCTGCCAACAAGCTGCCAACCACTGATCTATAGGCTAATTAATACAACCAAGCTAGCATTAGGATAATTCTTACCTTAGGAAAGGAAAAACAGATTCCACCTTTATTCTGCACAAAATGGAGGCCAGAGACATGAAGCCAAGCTAAACTATGATATCTAGACAGCAACCTTTAAATATGTTAGCTTCTACCTTGTTGGTTTTAAGTAATCCCATGTTTTTTGTAATGATAACTTAAACATACTTATGCTCCTGGAGTAAGTTCTTTAGCTTTCTAGTTTTACAATTAGATATATTCCTTCCTTCTGCATTCAGCAGCTCATGAAAAAAGTGGTACCCATCATGAAGAGGCCCATGCTTATAAAACCAACAGCTATCTGTGTGTCTTTCTTTCCTATTGAACATGGTCACTACAATCAAGCTCTCTTTTTTTTTCAGAGCGAGCTTTGGGATTCCAACCTGTCTGGGTTCCACCTAATGCACTTTACAGAAACTGCCATTGTATAATAAATAAAAATGCTACCTGCTACCTCATCATAAGGGAGTTTTCCAAGTTTTCCTAAACTGGGAAATTGCTGGAAAAAGCTATACTTTTGCATGATTACAAAAGATGTTTATACACTATTCATTTAGTCTGAAACGACCTTTTACATGAACAGTAATCATTACTTTTATACTAATGTTTGTAATGCTTTGTATTGTGTATTTGGTCATATGGCCCTAGTATCTGCACTGACTTTTGTTTCTGGAAGTGTCTTAGCTCAATATCCAGTGTTTAAATGGACAACAAAGCACTTTTGCTAGTTGCTCTCAATAAAAGCATCAGCTTAATGACATTAATGTGTATGCCTGCTAATATGCTCTAAATGTACAATCTGCTGTTAGTCAAGTAGTTAGTCAAGTCAAGTAGTTTGTATTGTCATTTCAACCATATACAGTGGTGTACAGTACACAGTGAAACGAAACAATGTTCCTCCAGGACCAAGGTGCTACATAGAACAATAAATACAATAAATACACAAGACAATTTACAATATACAAAACAGCAAACAATAAGTACAGGGAGGGGACAGTGCAGATAGCCCACTGGTAGTAAAGACAGGGAGGGGACAGTACAGATAGCCCACTGGTAGTAAAGACAGGGAGGGGACAGTGCAGATAGCCCACTGGTAGTAAAGACAGGGAGGGGACAGTACAGATAGCCCACTGGTAGTAAAGACAGGGAGGGGACAGTGCAGATAGCCCACTGGTAGTAAAGACAGGGAGGGGACAGTGCAGATAGCCCACTGGTAGTAAAGACAGGGAGGGGACAGGGCAGATAGCCCACTGGTAGTGGGTGCAGTAAAGTGTGGTTGTGTGCATTTTTTTTTTAAAGATAAACATTGTTTTTAAGAGCAGTTATGTCCATATTTGGTATACAAGTAAACATTTTATACTTGAAGTGTTATGTGTAGACAGATTTAAAAGATGAGGTTATGTGTGTGTGTGTGTGCGTTCAGTCCAGTCATTGAATGTGTGCAGTTATTCAGACCTGGGTGTTAAGGAGTCTGATGGCTTGGGGAAAGAAGCTGCTGCACAGTCTGGATGTGAGGGCCCGGATGCTTCTGTACCTTTTTCCAGTAGGAGGGTGAAGACTGTCTGTGAGGGGTGTGTGTGGTCACCCACAATGCTGGTTGCTTTGTGGATGCAGCGTGTGGTGTAAATGTCCGTGATGGTGGGAAGAGAGACACCAATGATCTTCTCAGCTGTCCTCACTACCCGCTGCAGGGACTTGCAATCCGATGCGGTGCAGTTCCCAAACCAGGCAGTGATGCAGCTGCTCAGGATGCTCTCGATGGTTCCTCTGTAGAAGGTGATTGAAGATGGGAGGTGGGAGATGTGCCTTCCTCAGCCTTCGCAGGAAGTAAAGACGCTGCTGGGCTTTCTTGGTTATGGTGCTGGTGTTGAGGGACCAGGTGAGATCCTCTGCCAGGTGAACTCCAAGGAACTTGGTGCTCTTGACGATCTCCATAGTGGAGCCGTTGATGTGTAGTGGAGAGTGGTCACGCCTTGTCCTTCTGAAGTCAACAACCATCTAGCTAGCTTTGGTGTTATACTGGTGTTATACTGCTAGCTCAATAATCCTCCTCATCCGTTGACTTTAGCACTTTTTTCATTAAGACGTCTTTCAACAGAAGAACAGCTTTAGCTTAACAGCTAATACTTATAGTGAGGAAAATAAGTATTTGAACACCCTGCGACTTTGCAAGTTCTCCCACTTAGAAATCATGGAGGGGTCTGAAACATTCATCTTAGGTGCATGTCCACTGTGAGAGACATAATCAAAAAAAAACCTGGAAATCACTATGTATGACTTTTTAATAGTGTGTTACTGGTGCAAATAAGTATTTGAACACCTGCAAATCAGCAAACGTTCTGGCCCTCAAAGACCTGTTAGTCCGCCTCTAAAAACTCCACCTTCTCTCCACTTATTATTCTAAATTAGAAGCACCTGTTTAAGGTCATTAGCTGCATAAAGACACCTGTCCACCCCACACAGTCAGTAAGACACCAACTACTAACATGGCTAAGACCAAAGAGCTGTCCAAAGACACCAGAGACAAAACTGTTGACCTCCACAAGGCTGGAAAGGGCTAAAGGGCAATTACCAAGCAGCTTGGTGAAAAAGATCAACTGTTGGAGCAATTATTAGAAAATGGAAGAAGCTAAACCTGACTGTCAGCCTCCCTCGGGCTGGGGCTCCACGCAAGATCTCACCTCGTGGCATATCAATGATCCTAAGAAAGGTGAGGAATCAGCCCAGAACTACACAGGAGGAGCTGGTCAGTGACCTGAAGAGAGCTGACACCACTGTTTCCAAGGTTACTGTGGGCAATACACTAAGACGTCATAGTTTAAAGTCATGCACGGCACGCAAGGTTCCCCTGCTTAAATCAGAACACGTCCAGGCCCGTCGTAAGTTTGCCCATGACCATTTGGATGATCCAGAAGAGTCATGGGAGAAAGTTCTGTGGTCAGATGAGACCAAAATAGAATTTTTAGTCTTAAATCCACTCGCCGTGTTTTGAGGACGAAGAATGATAAGTACCGTCCCAAAAACACCATCCTCGCTGTGAAGCATGGGGGTGGAAGCATCATGCTTTGGGGTTGCTTTTCTGCACATGGGACAGGACGACTGCACTCTATTAAGGAGAGGATGACCGGGGCCATGTATTGCGAGATTTTGGGGAACAACCTCCCTCCCTCAGTTAGAGCATTGAAGATGGGCCATGGCTGGGTCTTTCAACATGACAATGACCCAAAGCACACAGCCAGGATAACCAAGGAGTGGCTCCGTAAGAACCATATCAAGGTTCTGGAGTGGCCTAGCCAGTCTCCAGACCTAAACCCTATAGAAGATCTTTGGAGGGAGATCAAACTCCATGTTTCTCAGCGACAGCACAGAAACCTGGCTGATCTGGAGAAGATCTGTGTGGAGGAATGGGCCAAAATCCCTGCTGCAGTTTGTGCACACCTGGTGAAAAACTACGGGAAACGTTGCAAACAAAGGCTACTGTACCAGATATTAACATTGATTTTCACAGGTGTTCAAATATTTATTTGCAGCAGTAACACACGAATAAATTATTAAAAGTCATACATTGTGATTTCCAGATTTTTTTTTAGATTATGTCTCTCACAGTGGACCTGCACCTAAGATGAAAATTTCAGACCCCTCCATGATTTCTGAGTGGGAGAACTTGCAAAGTCGCAGTGTATTCAAATACTTATTTTCCTTACTGTATGTAACACATTGTATCATTGTCACAATTATTATATTATATTATATAATTATGTAATAAAGTTTTCTTTGCACATGTAAATGTATCCTTGTACCAGTGGCTTAAGCATCAATACATATGTTTGAAGCTGTGTAAAAATTGGACAGGCCAACCAGGTACGTGTAATTTCCAAATTCACACTGCTACAAGGCTACAGCCATGCCATGATGTGTCCCCCCTCCTGGTCTCCTAGAATTGTTATGAGCCAATTTGAACTGAACACTTGGACTATGCATGCATGAAAATCTGCATGATTGCTGCAACTGTTTTATGGCTGCTTCCTGACTGCCTGGTTTAGACAATGCATGCGTGATCAAGGTAATTTGTTTCAGTTATCCCAGCCATCTGAGAATGTATCCTTACAGAAGGAAAGACATCACAACCAACTACTTAAAACAGCAACAATCATAACATATTCCAGCCAAAACCAAAGAAATGCTGAGCCCATTCAAGTGCATTGTAAAGGAGCTAAAAAGTAGCTATAATCTGAATCAAAACCAGGGTTGGGGTTGGAGTTGGGGCTGTACAGGTTATAAATTCATTCAGTATCTAAGATTGTTTAATGACATATTTCACTCACAATGAGGAAAGCCATAATACAATAGAGGGAGAGATAATGAGTAGTGGAATGCAATGAATTGAATTTTTCACAAAACACAGTATTAAGAGAATAGAGGATGTTAAAAACAGCGATGGATAGTGATGCCAGGAATGATGTACTTAGCATGTTTTTCGGTTTCCAATTAAAATGTTGTAATGACAGGTATTGCTGTAATGGATCTGCTTCTGTTGTTGCCTTGCACATTTCAACTTAATAAATATTCCTTACACATTAGAGTACTGTGCTCAGTCTGGAAAGAACTGGGTCTGCCCTCCACTGCATCCCTAAAGTGCACATCACAAAAATCTCAACTATGTGTTGTGCAAATCTGTGGACATGTGCATCAATCAAAGACTAATTAACCATTTGGTTGCACTCTGGGTGGGAAGAAACCTCATCTCTATTTGGTTTAAAGCAGAGCTAGCACAAACTTAAAAGGGTAATGGGTATTTTTATTTTGACAAAGTATCACTTTAAAAATAATAGGTGTCCTGTTCAGCAGATACAAAGCAGGTGAACATGTTCTTTGTGTCGTTCGGGCCGGGTGTAAATGTGTTCTTCCTGTTCCATATGAAACAACTGACCTCTATTAGCCTCCTGAATAGTTAGGTGCTGTAAACCTGATTGAGTTTGTCAGCTGACACCAGAGTATTAATCCTTAGAGCACATACACACACACACACACACATACACAAACACACACACTTTAGATAGTATCTGCATGTGTGCGATGTTTCCAAGGTCTGCTGTATGAAAATACTCCTGTTTTAATCCTACCAAGGCAGATCTACAGGGTGGGTTAACAAGGAGTGGCTGGCACTATACCAGTTCGGCAGACCCTACATGTAACATTATTTTGGTTCTAATTTAACCTAATAAAATGTGAAACACTTTGTAATAAAGGAATAATAGCCCATCCTGCAGCAGAGGTACCAGGGGGAAAAAAAACTAACAGTAGAAGAGTGTGAACAGTGTGAACTGAATGATGGTCAAAATCTGTAAAATTACAGTCAATAAATTTTGTAGAATTACTGCATTTTACTGTATTGTAGGATCTCAGATCAGTTACAGAATCAGACATCCAGTATTTTGTAAATAACTATAAAATAAAATCCAATGATTTGTTTATTTGTAAATGTAACTTCTGTTTATCTGAAAACAGCCTCGCCGGCCACATACAGGATATATAAGGAGCAGTTACGTGATATGTAGGGTGTATTTACAAGCAGGCTAAGCATTACCAGTAGTGGACAAAGTCTCTCCCTTTAGACCTCCACTTGAGTAAAAGTACAAAAGTATTTGCCTTCAAATATTCGGGTATGGAAAGTAAAAGTAGCATGATTTAATATGGCTCTAATGTCCTGTTATCAAGACTCTTAATCTACTCATTGTAGGTGAAGAGACTCTAGCGTCACTCTCTGTTCACCAATCGTTAAATAGAAGTTCATTAGCCTGACACTGATGTCTATTATAACGATCATAAGCAAAAGACAAACAGTTTTTTTAGGTACAACAATGCTCTGTCCAGCAGTTAAAAGCGAGCTCAAAACAATGGGGTCTGCACACATAGCAGCAAAGCAATAACAGATCAGCCATAATGTAAGAGAGTGGAAGTGAGATATTTGACTTTGAAATGTAGTAGAGTTGAAGTCCCCCAGAATGGAAATACTTCAGTAAAGAAAAGAAACATGAACAAACTACTTACTGTACCTCTTTCCTGTCCACTACTGATCGCTACAGTACCTTGGCAGTGAAATTACCTTTGTATTTGACCGTTTGGCCATTAAAACAGTCCATATAATGTCCCATATGTACCAGAGCATTTGTCATTTTGTCATATGCAAAAGTTTGGGTGCCCTTGATCTAATGACATGTTTTGTTTAACTTTTATTGTAAACAGTACATCCTCTGCAAAACCTGACCCCACAGAGCCAAACTAACCAAGAATTTGGACCCTACAGAATGACAAACACACACACACACACACACACACGCTGTTTTGTTATGTAAATTTGAAACTACAGACTTCAAAGAAACTGTAGCAGTCAAGCAAAACTGAAGCTAAAAGCTTTAGTTCGGTGACTGCAAAGGGCTTTGATCAGCGACGAAAAGGCTAAAGGTGCATTTCTGAAGCAAACAAAAACTCTGCAGCAGTCAAGACAGGTGCAGTATACATGTTTATTTATTCAATTTGCGTCTTTATTTTTAACGTGACTGCTTTTACTGTTTTATATATTTGAACCGTAACCTTCTTAAGAAAGGACAACTAGGCAACGCAGACAACACAGCATCATTCTTTGCATTATGCAGGCTCTGACACACATCCATTAAAGATGAATTGGTTTGTGTAGAGCCGCTGATGCAGAAGCCAGATGAGAAGTTCACTCTGATGTGTGGAATCTAGATGAGGCCGGGGCTTTTCCTCTGCGATCAGACGCCAGGACCTCGTCCCATTACCAGCTAAAAAGCAAATTACCGCTTTAATGAAGATAAGCATGTGGAGCTGACACCAGCACCGGCCTAATTACTTACAGCCCAAAAATAGAGAAGATCAAAGAGCGTCCATCTACTCTCCTGCTCAGGAAAACCCACTGAGCTACATTTAAAGTGCACCGTCCACGTGGGACAGTGAGGATCTTACAGCACATAGCATGAAGACTTCACAGCATTTGGTTTTAAATCAATAGTATTGCAAAAAATCTACTTTTCCTAATTTTCCACTTTTTCGCAGATGTTGTCGAAGACATGCCATAGAGTCCAAAATAATCTTTTTTTCTTTTTGTGCTGGAACTACTCAATGTAGCTAACAAGCTACTGCTAATATAGCTAACAAATAAATAATGCTATTTTCCCAAGAATTACACTGAGCAAACTGCATCGTCACACACTAGCAGCAAACCGCATGGTGTTAATACGTAATTTCAAATTGACTTTCTTATGTGTTTCTGATACTGAAGACAGCAGATGAGGAGCTTGGTGATTTTGTGCTTGTTGTTACAGTCAATGTTTATATTACAGTTTCTGGGGTTATTCCTTTAGCTCGCCAAACCTCTGTCACAGACAAGCATCTTGGCTATGCCACATAAGTTACCATTATGCAAGGATACAAATTTGCGAGAATGCAATGTCATCTTGCAGTGTCATCCAGGACTCAGGGGAAAGGTCTTGCTCTACTGACCTGTAAAGTTTGGCTTGTGCCCCTATTCAAATTACATTAGAGCTTCTATATAATTCATACAGATTTTTATTAGTTTAGTTTCTAGGGGAGGGCAACATTGAGTGAGCCTGTTGTTTTGCTTTGTTCTGTGGCGAGTTTGAAATTAACCCAAGCATGTATCAGACTGGTGACTCTGAGTTTCTTGATTAAATTGCCCTTGTCACAATATTTATCCTCTGTTAGTCTGTACTAACTTTGAACTGGATGTTTTAAAAATGATGTGATGAGTTTTTTTGTTGTCATAAAAAGGTTCTTGAACTTTTACAATGCATTGTGCACCTCCCTCCGACCTTCTCTACCAGGAGCAATCAGACTTCTGCATACATTTGTAGTGGGTGTGACATTTTCGTTTGGATTTTTCCTAAACTAGCTTATACTTACTGGTTTCTAGAAAATCACCTACTCGGGAAAACAAAAATACAGTGTGACCAATATGTGTAGCTATATGCTTACCAACATATGTAGCTGTACGCCTGCATTACTTGTTGGTAAAATTAGCTTCATGGCTCCAGTGTTGAAATATACAAAACGTCTAGTGAAAAGGAAAATGTGGATTCCTTCAACTTAAGGAATGCTGTCATAATGATTGTCCTATTTCAGTTAAAGCATCCAAGCACAAAAACAATTAAAAAAGTTACAGAGTGTGCTGCTGAATTAAACTCATTTTGAATGTGCATTGTATATGCACTCACTCAGCTTCAGCAAAAAGTGGATGTGGAAGCCCATTACACATTCCGTTTCCATAGTTTCAACATTACACTTTCAATGTTGGAGAGCTAATATGCATATTATTACTCATCAGGAATGAAACTTTATAATTATCAGCCCCTGACCCAGAGCTAAGTGGATGAGTAACGTGCAAAAACAAGTTCAGCACTTTGTGACCGCAATTTAACAAAAGCTAAAATGAGGCATTAGTGAACATGGAGTAAAACATTATGATGCATTTCTGTATTTAACACTGATTTATATCTACACATACCAGTAAGAAATGTCAAGCTAAATATTTTAGTTAAACTGCTCTGGTATAATGACAACAGTACATTGAACTAAACTGAATTTCACAGTGCTGATCTAAACCAGAGTGAACTAAAGAGATCTGAATTGAACAAAGCTAAATTACATTGCACTGAAGTGAACTGAGCTGAATCAGATCTAACTGAACAGTTTTAATTACTTATTCATGGTGAATGTATTGAAGCTATGTAACTCCAGTAATGACACTACTACCCTATATGTGAACTGAGCTGAACTAAACTAATTGGAATATAGCTAAACCAAAATTGGATTGGATTGCATTGAACTGAAATGATTCATTTACCATGTACACTGCACTACAAAGTGAGTACAAATAGTTATGATGTGGATGATTGTACATTGCATCAAACTGAAGTGATAGAAACCTGACCTGAACTCAGTTTAATTTACCTGAACTGAGCTAATCTAAACTAAACTGCATTAAACTGAGCTAATCTAAACTAAACTGCATTAAACTGAGCTAATCTAAACTAAACTGCATTAAACTGGACTGAATGACATAAGATGCCAAACTGTCTCTTAAATTCTCTAGATTCTGGAGAAAATGTGAAATTGTTTTGTTTCAGAGTAAAAAGTGAGGAGTGCATGTTTAGCACATTATGCTAACCTTTATCCTCTCTCTTATTAAACACATGCTGTTTTCAAAATGAAAAATAAAAATGGAAATAAAATAACACTTACACACACTCTCATGCACACACACCCCGTCACCAGGCCACAGAATGTGGGAGGTGAAAATTGCTCATGCATTATACATGACACTAATGGCATGTAATTATCTTGAGGCCCATGGAGAAAATTAATGACGCAAATTAGAACAATTGGGGGTCTTTTTTTTTCCTTTTTCCCCCCTCCTTCCATGCTTACTCTTTTAAACACTATTTGAAGTTGCTGTATGCTCTCCAGGCTTTAGGGAGTTTAATATGGGTTTGTGGAGCAGACGCTAAAGTAGGTATGTAGGAATTTGTGTCCTTAGAAATATGGGAGGCCAAATACATACGCTCTTTATAATAGCAGTGCCAAAAAGGGTTCTTTGGAGAGAAGCCATAGCAGAACCACTTTTGGTTGCCTACAGGACCTTTCAGTTGAGTCATTTTCGGTAAGCTTTTTAAAGAACGATTGCCTGAAAGGTCTGTCACAGAACCTGAAATGGTCCATCTATGGCATCTCTCCAAAGAACCCTTTTAGGCACTGTAATTTTCAGATTATACACAGATTACACACCCATCACAAATTCTGAATATTTGTTGCTATTATTTAAAAATGCATTTTTAAATACATATTTAATACATGAAATTAATCTTTTGTTGAACTCTGAAAACAGTAGCATATTGAATGTACTTAATTCAAAAGTCTACCTAATTTCCACATTAATAAAACATATAGAAATATGAACATTTATTTTTTATTCATTTAACTTTTTTTATAATATGCCTTTAATATGTCTTTCTTAACCTCTGTGAAATTCTTTAGTTTCTTAAAGAAATTTGCAAGATTTTTTACACCTCCAAAGCTCAGTTTTAAAAGTTGGTTTTATTTTCCTCTTCTTACAATCCAAGTTATACCAAACTCCTGAAAATGTTGATTGATCTTTGTTGTACTAATTATATACATTTAATTACACTACCAGACCATACATTTTTTTTCTGCCCACAAGGTAAACAGGCACATGCATAATTAATTTGCATACTTCGGTACACAAGCATTCACTGAGTGTGCACAGAAACTGCTGATGGAGTAGTCTTAAAGAAATCTTCAGTCAGTTGCTAAATATACATATAGTCAATACACTTAGGAGTTTGTCACAGGGGATTATTTCTGGTAAGATGTTTAAACCTGGATAATTTCTTATTCTTTCTGTAAGACAACAAAAAAGGTTAGAACTAAACTGCAAAAGACACACCTGCTACCACTTTGCATCCGTTTCTTCATCATTTATGTCGTCATGATTTATATAGCATCTTTTACAGCAGATTTTGTCACAAAGCAGCTTTATTTAGAATCCGGGTTCAAGTCCCCAATGAGCAAGCAAGAGTTTATCTTCATGCTAGGAATACCACATCTATAATGATTGACCACAGGCTCACCCAATCCAATCCAATGGTGGAGAAATGTTTATTAAGCTGCATTTTGAGACAATGAAATTTGATTTGCTCTGTTTAAGTGCTATCACTATAGCATAGCCGGTTAAATCATTACGCTCTCCACTGTTCAAGCCATTATCTTTTGAATTTGTAGCACCAGCTGTAGTTAAAAGATGCATCTCTACCCCTCCAATGTCAAACTTTCATAATGGCATTCTCACTAGTCATCTGAATATTTGGTACCTACAGTGCTTTTCAACTATCTACAAAAACTGTATACAAAATGTATTCAATGATAAAAAACACAATTTTATACATTAATAATGTTATACATTAACCAAGGATGGCTGCGTTACAATTTTACTTGACATAAATCTGAAAACACAGTTCTAGGCTAGCTCTTGGCTCTCTCTGTTAGCTGGTTCTAGCTTGTACTCTGCTACACTAACAGCACTTTGCAGCCCTTGCAGTACCTCACCCTGCCTTTATAAGAATGAGGGTCCAGAATAGAATAACCCCCCTAGGGATCATTGTTCTGGAGGGCCTCAATGGGCAACACCATGTGGTCCTGGATTTTGATATGCACCTAATACACCATGTCTGGCAGTATTTCCTCCATGAGGTAGAGCTCCATCTGCTCACAGTACCACTTGGGAGAGCGACCTTTCTGGCAGCATGGATTAAACATCCAGGTCTCTCTGCCGGCTAAAACTTCTGGCCCATCAGTCATAGACAACATCGGTGACGCCGCTCTTGTGCATAGCCCACAGCCCTCAGAAATCTTCACCTGCAATGAGCCATGATGCTCTTAGCCTGTTCTTCAGAGACCCCACCCCCCAACATGTTCTGCCACTGCATGTTTGGCTCCTCTATAACCAGTTACATGGAAAGTCACACTACCAGGGAGTCCTAACCTTCAGCCACAGCTCTGCCACTAGCCTCTGTAACCATCTTCACTTGTCTGATCTCGAAGCCCAACATTTCTGTCTTGATGCTGAGTATGGCCCTTCTCATCACAAGCAAGTCCACACCAAATATGCACACATCCTGTATGGGCACAAGCCAGAACTTGCACACAAGGCTTAGGCCTTCCCACATGACCACAGGCTGTCTCTTGCCTCTCGTACCACTACTGATTGCTTCCCAGGCTGCAGGTGCAGCAGAGCTGGTGTGAATGAATGCAGTGAGCTGTTTTCCGTTTATTCCGCACTTGACCCAAAGTCTGTGGCAGCTGCCAATCTTCCTGGCTGGCTTTCTATTTGCTTGTCAGTTCAGCTTTGCACCTTTGGCTAGTGCAGTGTCTCCTTTTCCTGTACCACAACAGTTGCTATGTCGCAACTTGCTTAGGGCCCTCGCAACACGTCATCTCCTCCTTGAGCTCCTCTGCCACATCACATTTTGTTGCTAGCTGTAGTGTTTCCATACCAAGGTCAAGCTCTGCCCCTTGTGTCTTCTCTTCCTCACAGTTGCTGTCATAACTCACTCCCTAGTGTTTCAGGGTGGTTGGCTGCTTTGTCTGAGGTAGTGCACAGTTTTTGACTGTTTCTTCTCATTCTCTGTGAGCCTTGCTTCCCACCATTGCAGTGTGCCCCTGTCAACACTCCACCAGACCCTGGCGTTGCAACTGAGAATGAACTCCCATCACTGGTTCTTCAGTCATTGTAATAAAATGAGATCTCAGACGAAGCTTGCACAGCTCAGGGCTAAATGTGATTTGATGTTGTTTATGTTTTTCATTGGTTAATGTATGTATATGCATGCTGTTAAGTCAGGGTCCAACTTTAATTAGTATGTATTAAGTGTCTATTGTGAAGCAGAGATGTATTGCTGGAGGTGACCTTCCCTGCTAATGGGCTGCTGTGTATGTGCCTGTTCTACTGGTGTCAGTGAAAGACCACTTATCATAGCCGAAATCATGGAGTCTCTCATGTCTGATATTTTGCCAAGAAACTACAGCATTAAATTATGAAACTGATTTACTTTATGAGATTGATTAATATTTATGAGGCATGGTATATTAATATTATGTAGCAAAACTCTAGTACAAAGTAGAACACTACATCAGTAACAGCTATTTGACAGCAACACTTTCTTCTTACAGGGTCTCTTCTTATAGTGGAAGTGGATTTTTGTGTGTGAAGCAGGAGTGGAGATTGATTTCCTCTTGAAGATGAAAGTTTTAAGCATTGTTTATCTGATGGTGACAGTTTTGGTGGCCTACTAGGTCTTGTCAGGAGCCCCATTTTCCAGTAGTTTGTAATGATTTTTTGACTCCTGTTTTGGAAAATCCTCATTTTTCTTTGACTTATATAAGTGGATTATGAAATCTCTTCAAAAATACCTTCCTAAAATTAACATCATGTACCTAATGGCCTGCTGAGTGGAAATTAATTTGATAAAGCATGATCTAATGTTTGGACAAAACTGTGTTGTTCAGTTACCTTTGGCATTAACCATGTTGATGTAATATATTTGATTCAGGTGAGTTCATCATATGCATTCTGTCTGTGTGTGTCTCTCCAAATGACATCTTGTTGATATATAAAAAAATAAGTTAATACATCTCCTGCACCCTTCTGCTAATAATGCTGTTTATTAGGTAAATTAAACACATACATGTATTACATATAAAGCATTAATTAGAAAAGTGTGCTCTCCATAGGATAGTGTGATCTCCATTAGCTAACTGAATATTTTTTTAAACTGTAGATCCAATAGTCTCCCAGAAATATATAAACAATCAAAATAAATGTTTTACTTCAATTCAAAGTCTGCATGTATGAATTGCCATAATACTGGAGGTTCACCGACCAGATGGGACAGTGCAGCTGACCTTGCTAAAACAAACACACACAGAAAGTTTTGTCTAAATTATTAACAGCAGTATTGTCTGGAAGTGAACAGTGTATTTATTCACTCCGGCTGCTTGGGAGAAACTCAGGAGGCAAGAGCCAGTGTTGAAAAACACATACTGTCTGTATGGTAGAGCTTGCTCCTGCCTGAAATAAAAATGTGGGCGAGTTTGGGGAGTAACACACTACAGGGTTCTTGTTGGATTCAGTAGAGCTGTATTTATAATGACTTATTCCAGTAGGTGACATCAACTTTAATCAACACTGTCAAACAGAACCTTTATGAAAGATGATGCCTATTGAAAAAGTCATTTGCAAATGTTTTTGTATACATGCCAACTGTCAAGTTTATGTAGGTGTCATGTAGCCTGATGAACTCAGTGCCACAGTAAAGTATTATATGAAGCTGTGCAGCTGTCATAAACACAGTTAACTGCTGTTGCATTAATTGCAGAAATTTAGTTAAACAAGCTTCATGAGACCCCCGGAGAGAGTTATTAGCATCAGCATTAATGCCTATTCATTTCAATGAGATTAGCTCAGGGGCTTATGTACCCTCAAAGATATGTTCTTTGGACTTCAGAATTTGAGACAATGACTTATGACAAACCTTTAACATGGCTGAGGATAGGAACACAGTAAAGCGGATGACACCTTCTTCAATTCTGTGGTCATGGTAATGTTCCACACTTGTGTATGAGCAATGATGTAATATCTGAGAGACAAATAAAAAAAAAACAACTGCTTTATAACTTTTTGGTGCGCACCCTAAATAACCAGTCACTTGGAAATAAATTGGTATAACACCAAGGTGAGCATTATTTCTATCTAATAGGCCACAGTTAAGCAACCAAACCCCATACCGGTTCACCCCAGTCAAACTCTTTAGCTTACTTCAAGAGTATTCAAGAGTTTTGAATGCAAAAGCAAATGAGATGTAGGTTAGCAGAACACTTCAGCACTGTTATAACTGCCATATGTTTTCAACAGTAATTACTTTCTCTCACCCACCTTTTTTTAAATTTAATCTTTAGTTTAACCAGGCAAGTCATTAAGAACAAACTCTTATTTACAATGGCAGTCTGGCAAGCAGATTCTGATATCCCTGGTTTCATCATCTCATTTTGAAGGGTGTTCATGTCCTGCCTCCTGATCTGCAGCTCGGTTCTCCAATAAAACAGAGACCATTTGTTAGCAGCATAACACCCGTTTCTGCCAAAGGTCAAAGCTCTTTCTATGTTTCTGTTCATGGTGCTAAAATCTACAGAACGCGTGCTGGGGTCGCTGTCCGAGGTGCTGAAATTCTACTACAAACTGAAAACAAAAGGCTGCCTACATTATATCCATCTGATGTTTACGGTCAGCTGCTAATGAGTTTAACCTTAACAGGGTTAGTGTATTTAGAGGCAGTGAGGAATGGAAATAATGTGTTTTAATGGTGAGATTATAACCTTATTATTCCAGTAGAAAAAAGAGCAGCCATCAGGGAGCTGGACAAGAGCAGGAGGCTCAAAGTCTGGTGAAACTACAAAGGCTTTCCTAAAAACAAAAAAGAAAAAAAAGAGGAAAGTGTAACCCTCCAAACAAGTTGGACTCGTTTACTTTGATTCTGCAGTAAAGTTGAGGAAGGTTCTTTGAGGAATTTTGCTTCGTACAAAGGTGAAAACATAGAAATATTGAATTTCTGCCCAGTCGTTTGGCCTGTGGGCTTTACACACACTGCCTAATCACACACAAACAAGTGTAGAGGCAGTTTGAGGCTAAAGTGTGTAAATGGGCACAGACAAAGCTGTCAGTTTCACAGAGACAGATGTGTTAGTAATCCATTATTTATCCACACGTTTTCAACCCAGACTACAAATTAAGGCCATTTGAAGTGCTATTGTAGGGAAGATTAAAGCCTATCACAGCTAAAGAAAGACATTAAAACCACCAGCACAAAATCAGGCAAGTACAGCATTAATAATACATTAATAAAACATGGCCTCAGCCTTTTATTTGGGTGTTGAATTATACGGACCGGTAGTGTATCTAAAGCAGAAGCAGTTTGAGCTTTCATCCTCAGCTAACAACAGCAGCTCCTCTATCATATTAAACTAATAGTTGGTAAAGTGCACCGGCTGCTTCTTTGTCTAATTACATGTGTGGAAAAAGCGGTGCTGCATAGTGATCAAAAAGAAGAAGGAGAAGGGACTTAAAACCTTGAAGATAATATCTTCATGCTAACAAAAGCTTTTGTGTGAATCTGAAAGAAATGCAAGACGCTATCATGAATAAAATTATGCTTGCAGGTGCACACGCGTTTGTTAAGTTTGATTTTGTTTCAAAACATACCTGGCCATTCACGGAAACCTAACTGGAAAAACAGGCCTTTTGAGAGATTTGAGAGACATTTTGCAATGTCACAAAAAACAACATATTCACTCATATCCACCTTTTCTGCCTTTGAGTTCTGCCTAACCATGCTGAAAATACAAGCAGTGTTTCAGCCTGGACTGCTTTTTTAACATAGTTCAATGGAGGCTAGATCTGTGCTAAAAATTATTTGTGCAAATCAGAAGACTACTGGCAAAAATAATTTGTGGATGGAATAGACCTTTTTCATGTAAATTAGAAGCAATGTCTGGGAGTATGAAAACACTGAAGTGGAGCCTGGTGGTGGTAGTATCATCAAGCTAATATTCCCCCATATTTGATTATCACAGCCAGTGCAGTTACTGCTGCACAAGGACCTCACACCAGCTGCTGAAAGCAAAGGTTCACATACAGTTGTGCTCAAAAGTTTACATACCCCTGCAGAAATTTTGCTTTCTTGGCCTTTTTTCAGAGAATATGAATAATAACACAAAAACCTTTTTTTCCACGCATGGTTAGTGGTTGGGTGAAGCCATTTATTGTCAAACGACTGTGTTTTCTCTTTTTAAATCATAATGACAACCAAAAACATCCAAATGACCCTGATCAAAAGCTTACATACCCTGGTGATTGTGGCCTGATAACATTCACAGTAGTTGACACAAACGGGTTTGAATGGCTACTACAGGTAACATCCTCACTTGTGACCTGTTTGCTTGTAATCAGTGTGTGTGCATAAAACCTGAGTGAGTTTCTGGGATCCAGACAGGCTCTTGCATCTTTCATCCAGCCACTAACGTTTTTGGATTGTGAGTCATGGGAAAAGCAAAAGAATGGAAGGAAAGGGATACAAAAAAGGTATCCAAGGAATTGATAATGCCAGTCAGCAGTGTTCAAACTGTGATTAACAAATGGAAAATCAGGGGCTGTGTAAAACGGACAGGTAGACCAATAAAAGTTTCGGCCAAAACTGCCAGGAAAGTTGTTCTGGATGCAAAGAAAAACCCACAAATAAAATCAGCTGAAATACAGGACTCTCTGAAAACTAGCGGTGTGGCTGTTTCAAGATGCACAATAAGGAGGCACTTGAAGAAAAATGGGCTGCATGGTCGAGTCGCCAGAAGAAAGCCATTACTGCGCAAATGCTACAAAGTATCTCAACTACAATACACCAAACAGTACAGAGACAAGTCTCAAAACTTCTGGAACAACTATTAAGCCACAACCATAAACGTTACATTTGGAGAGGTGTCAACAAGGCCTATGATGAAAGGAACACCATTCCTACTGTAAAGCACAGAGGTGGATCGCTGATGTTTTGGGGATGTGTGAGTGACAAAGGCACAGGAAACTTGGTCAAAGTTGAAGGAAAGGTGAATGCAGAACGTTATCAGCAAATACTGAAGCTAAATTTGCACTCATCAGCCCGGAAGCTGTGCATGGGACATACTTGGACGTTCCAATATAATGACGATCAACCACCAAACCACCAACATAATTATAGACTAATTAGACATTATACTCTCCTTTCTTGTGCTGTATTGTATCTGGTGTTGACCCGAGGAGGATGGGTTCCCCCTTTGAGTCTTGGTTTCTCTTGAGGTTTCTTCCTTCCTAAGGGAGTTTTTTTTTTCTTGCCACTTGTCGCCCTCGGCTTGCTCATTAGGGGCTTGAACACCAGATTCTTTGTAAAGCTGCTTTGTGACAACATCTGTTGTAAAAAGTGCTATAAAAATAAATGTTGATATTGATATTGATATTGGCGATCCAAAACACAAGGCCAAGTCGACCTGTTATTGACTATAGCAAAACACAATGAAGGTTCTGGAGTGGCCATCTCAGTCCCCTGACCTCAATATCATTGAGCCATTCGGGAGAGATCTCAAGCGCCCAGTTTAGGCAAGACAGCCCAGGAATTTACAGAAACTGGAGGCTTTTTGCCAAGTGGAATGGGCAGCTTTACCATCTGAGAAAATAAAGAGCCTCATGCACAACTACCACAAAAGACTTCAAGCTGTCATTGATGTTAGAGGGGGAAATACACAGTATTAAGAACTGGGGTATGTAAACTTTTGATCAGGGTCATTTGGATGTTTTAGGTTGTCATTATGATTTGAAAAGAGTCGTTTGACAATAAATGGCTTCACCCAACCACTAACCATGAGTGGAAAAAAAGTTTGTTTGTGTTATCATTCAAATTTTCTGAAAAAAGGCTAAGAAAGCAAAGATTCTGCCAGGGCATGTAAACTTTTGAGCACACCTGTACCTCTGCCCCTCAGGGATTTGTCATATTGGAAATTGATTCATTTCACTCATTGTTTATTTGGGTTCTCTTATCTACTTTTAGGATTGCATTTTATGTCCTATTTATGCGGAAATATAGATGATTTTAAACTTTTATGTTCCACTGCATTTGCTATTAAACAACACACTTCGTTGTGCATTCACCCTCGCTGAGATGAATACTATTTCTAGCAGCGCTATCTGCTTTTAAAAGAGGGTAAGTAAAATCCATTACATACTTGGGTACATTTGTCATTACAGCATTAAACACAACGATGTTTTACCACTATTGGCAACGTTTTGCCTGTTATGTTTAAATCTATTTTAAACCATGCCATAAATTGAGCTGCTTTAACATTGATTGGATACAAGTTACCCTCCCCCCTCACAGCATAGACTTGTATTGCCGGGCCCCAGCAAAAGCAGCAAATTGTTTCTGTTGTAGAAAACCCATATCTACATTTATTTTTATTTATTTATTTTTTTGCATCATTTGAAAACTAGTTACCCATAGCCTTGTATAGAATAACAATGTTCCAGAATTCATAAAGCAATCCATTACATATTAAGAACATTTTGCATTTTCCTGTTATGTTACTATACCCAAGGTTTGGTTACAGCAGCAATGGTGTGTTGTGTCTTGGATGCTGGTATACGGATCAGCTGCAGTGGAGGTTGACAGCAAAACTACCGTATGTGGTGTTTCAGTTGCTGCTTGGCTGATCAACCACCACCATGACTATGCTTGGTGACCAGCTAAACCAGTACCAGACCAGAATAGAGTGGCATGAATTCCTGTTGTCCTTTTTCAGAAAGGCAGTATAATGAATTAGTTAGTAAATTTGAAGCTTATCTTTGCATGTGAAGAACTTTGCACAGTGTATGACCAAACACGCACAAAACATCACTCGCCAATGCAGTAGTATGGCTAAACATGCTGTGCCTGGAGCTTAGTTAATTATTCTACTGACAGAATTTAGCCATCTGACATGGAGCAAAAAAAGACTTAATTAACTCATTTAAGTACTGTTTACATTCCCAATGGCACCCACTGTCAATCAAATTAATCTAAGAATTGCTATAACATTACTTTGTCAGTCATGTATGTATCTTTTATTAAGCAAACTGGCTCAATCATTCATGAGTGGAAGGAAAAACTTTTAGCCACTGCGGGCTAAATTACAACTAGTTTAACATTAGGTAGGAGGCAGTTGTGTTCGTATATAAGGTTAATTGTGTTCTGCTCAATTAATAATGTGGATATTGAGGTAACATTAAGAACAGAGGAATATATTTTCTAACTCCATCTATCATGGTGATTAGTCAAGCCATATTCATTCAGACTTCCCAGTCATTCCTTAGTACAGCACTAGTGTTTATTATTAATGCTAAAGTTAGCAAAGCAAAGACAGGTAAATAAGTACACTAAATATAAAATTACTATGCTAAACACCAAACTATAATTAAAAAGTTAAATAATTAGAATTAAGCTAAATATCAAGTTACTATGCTAAAGCTATAATTATAGTGCCATGAAATACATATCTGTGCAATGTCCACATTTTATTGAGACTCAAGTGTCCAATTTTATTCAGGTTTTGTGTTACACAAGAAATACAGCCAACCACACATAACATACCAGTACAGTACATATTATAGCATATAAGGTCAAAGTCCTCCCGTGTTCAGATACACAGTAGGGCTTCTAAGGCAGCTCCACTGATCCAGTCCACTCCAGCATATCCTGCTAGTGCTTCACCAAGCAGAAAAAAGGGTCTGGAGTGGCCTCTTACCCAGATTATACGACTGTATGTTATTACAGGGCCATCATCGCTAACTGCTTAAATATGGATTTAGGCAGAGGATATACACACTGATCCGCTCCTTCAGCATCTCCTAAAGGAAATGCCAGGCAGGCTTGGAATCAGTAACACTGAGATGAAGCTTATTTATGAAACTAGGATAAACCCTAAATGCCTGACAGGAGGCCAAACGAGCCATCCTGAATCTACAGAGCTATAAATATCAACATGCTGAAGGCTTCCTGAATCTACACAGATATAAACACCAGCACGCTGAAGCTTTCCCGAACCTACACAGCTATAAACACCAGCACAATGAAACCCTTTTAAATATACACAGCTATAAACACCAGCACATTGAAGCCATCCTGAATCTACACACATCTATAAACACCAGCACACTGAAGCCTTCCTGAACCTATACAGCTATAAACACCAGCACAGTGAGGCCTTCCTGAATCTACACAGCTATAAACACCAGCACACTGAAGCCTTCCTGAACCTATACAGCTATAAACACCAGCACAATGAGGCCTTCCTGAATCTACACAGCTATAAACACCAGCACACTGAAGTCTTCCTGAACCTATACAGCTATAAACACCAGCACAGTGAGGCCTTCCTGAATCTACACAGCTATAAACACCAGCACACTGAAGCCTTCCTGAATCTACACAGCTATAAACACCAGCACACTGAAGCCTTCCTGAATCTACACAGCTATAAACACCAGCACACTGAAGCCTTTCTAAATCTACACAGCTATAAACACCAGCACAATGAAACCCTTTTAAATGTACACAGCTATAATCACCAGCACACTGAAACCTTTGTGAATCTACACAGCTATAATCACCAGCACACTGAAACCTTCCTCAGTCTACACAGCTATAATCACCAGCACACTGAAACCTTCCTCAGTCTACACAGCTATAAACACCAGCACACTGAAGCCTTCCTGAATCTACAAAGCTATAAACACCAGCACAGTGAAGCCTTCCTAAACCTACACAGCTATAAACACCAGCACACTAAAGCTATCCTGAATCTACACAGCTATAAACACCAGCACACTGAAACCTTTGCGAATCTACACAGCTATAATCACCAGCACACTGAACCATTCCTGAATCTACACAGCTATAAACACCAGCACAACAGAGCCTTCCTGAATCTACACAGCTTTAAACACCAGCACAACGAAGCCTTCCTGAATCTACACAGCTATAAACACCAGCACACTGAAACCTTTGTGAATCTACACAGCTATAAACACCAGCACAACAGAGCCTTCCTGAATCTACACAGCTATAAACACCAGCACAACGAAGCCTTCCTGAATCTACACAGCTATAAACACCAGCACACTGAGGCCTTCCTGAATCTATACACCTATAAACACCAGCACATGACCAATCCGGTTTATGCTGTGTAGACACAAGTGTCAGGGCCAATCAAATATTTGCCCAATAAACTTTTTATCTTTATGAAATTTGTGGGGTCAAACTTGTGGCATGAATTTTGACTTTTTAGCAGAGAACTCTAATCATACTCCATAGATGTTAAAAATATGTAGAATTTATTATTCCTATTAGAAACCCAAGTGACAATGTAGGCCGCATTCCTCTTTCACCTTTTACATATTGACATAGAATTCCTTTCCTTTCTGTGTGAAATAAGCCACTTGACTGAGCCTCATGCTTAACGTGATTGGCTTTTCATTATGAACATCACTTTTTCTTGTGCACATCCCACCTGGAGTAAATCTGGTTTAAGAGGGAAAGTTGTTCTTAATACAAAAGTTAACAAGTTTAATTATTAACAAGTTAATTAACATTTATTCTACATGCTTGGCATGTTTCCATCCCTTTACTCTAAGAAGTAGATTCCTCTACAATGTATAGAAATCTTAAAAATCCTAATCACACATTGATTTTGTTACAGCACACACCGGACATCACAGTTTCAAGGTTTCATGTTAAACAATTGCTCTGTTCTAACTGTGATTTATGAGGTACTTTGTGAGGTTTGTTGCTGGTTGCCCCTTCATGTTCTGCATAGTGGAATGTGGTTATTCTGTTTATAATGTTTAAAAATGGAAGATAGTCTACTGTAACATACTATTACTGTCCAAAGGAAATCTCCAAAATGGCCACTTTACAAAAGAGGACAAAAACCTTATTTAATTTCAATGTAAGACTGTGTTTAAATCATGCTTAAAAGACTAAAATGGAGATATATGTTGGACAGCAACAATATGCAAGGACTGGGTAGAATGGTGAGTACTTTCAATTGATATCCATGCTTTTTATTGTTGCCTTCTGTTTAGCAATAAAAGTAAAATAAAATAATAATCATTTTGATGAAATAAGCACTTTGCCTCTCTGACAACATATCATTTATAGTTGATATGTCTTTTCAACTGATATTCATGCTGTTTCAGTTGTTGCCTTCTGTTTTTAGCCAATTAAAAAAAGATCAAATAAAATAATAATCATACTTAGGGATGAAATAAGGGATAAACTTTGCCTCTCTGAAAACATATCAATTTATGCTGACTTGAAGACTATTTCTGTAGCTGTGCCTCTGTCCATGGTGCTGAACTGAACTGTGGGATGTGAATGCTGTTAATGGTGCTGAAATCCATTTTAGAGGTTTGCAGCTACTGTAAACACTACTGTTTACCTACACTATTTAAATATCATTGCATTCTTTTAATATTTGATTACATGGTTACATCATATTTTTTTTTTCCATTTTTAATGTGCTTTTTCTATTTCAAAACATTTAATCAATGTATCGGACACTCCTTAGGAACAAGCCAGATTTTTGGGCTTATGAACAATTCTGATATTACCCAAAGGCCAATTATCTGAGGGTGTTTATGTCCATGCACTCCACAGAAACTGCTATCTGTAGGTGCTCTCCAAGGTGCTGAAATCCAGTCCTACTGTAATACCACATTGACGTACCAAGAGTCATAGGATAGCAACATGTAAATTGACTATGAAGTAGTATTACCTTAGGGGACAGTTTGGGAATGCCCACACCTGTATACGTTTTGAATGCATGTCCATTTTAGAGGTTTGGAGCTAAAACTGCTGTTATCATATACTATATGATTGCATAGTTGATTACATGGTTACATCATATTATTTAATTCAAAATTCACCAAATTGAACTATCAAATTTTAGTGCCCATTCCCACATTTTGCTTTGCTTGTTTAAAAAAAAAATACAAAGACTGTACAAACAACAATCTTTAATCAAATTCACATTTCCCTTCTGCGTACAAACACAAATATGTCATAGGCTGCTTTTAGAATCTGTACTTTCCATATCATTTCTCCCCTCGTTTCACTGAGCAATGTGATATGTGGCAGTAAGCAGTAATTGGTTTTTTCAGGTTAAATCCTTATAGCAAAATAACAGTTCATGAGCAAAAAGCAACAATTTGCAATATTTCTCATCAATCTAAATTCACACTTCCAATTAACCTCTGTTCTGTTCCATTTTTATTGTAGATAAATACAAAGGAGTTCCATTAGTCTAGTAGGAAGGACAAAAGTCTGCCAGGCTGGCCATCAATCAGTGCAGGCTGAATTTGAAGGAAACTGTAATCAAAGGACTGCGAACAGAGCAGCGTGTGTCTGCAGTGGCCGAAGAAAGTGTCCTGGCCGTAAAGGGGACACTGCCACAGAATAAAAACATCCAGAAAGTCACCTGCAGGCCCCAGGTGGCAGGTGGAGGAGTCAGAGAGGCAGATGTTTGCTCTAAATTTAAGGAGGACAAAGCCTGAAGAAGAATAAAGACATGTGGCCAAACCCAGTAACCCAGAGGGGAAACGGGTCATCCATCTGAAAGATAAAAACAGAACAGTTCACAGCCAGAGTTTTTTATCTTCATGAAATTCAGCGAGGGTCAGTGGAGTAAGAAGGATTACCAAAACAACAAGCAATAAAACAAAACAGTCTAACAAGTTCCAGCTGTTGCCACTTTTACTTGTTTACTTTGGATTCAACATTATTCAAATGTATGAGCAGCAACATATCAACACAATTTGTTTTCTAGTTCACCCCTTTTACAAGACATTTAACCAATGTGCAGAACACTCCTTAAGAACAATCCTGATTCTGATGCTACATGAAGGTTAATTCTGCAGTGGTGTCTCTGCCTGTGAGCTCTGCAGAAATATAACTGTGGGCTGTGGGGTGCTGTCCACGGTGCTGAAATCCAGGGCTACGGTTTTGCTATAGCGCACCAACATACTGTACCAAACGTGAAAGGATAGCAATAAATTGTCTATGAAGAGCTCTTACCTCAGGGAACGGCTTGGAAATGCCCACACCTGTATAAGCTGTGAGGTGTTGTCTTGTAGGTGAGGTTGAACGCTGGGCAGCAAGCTTATGGCAAGGTGACGTGAGTTTGAATAAGACATGAAAGTGGACGGATTTCCTTCCAAAATTGTTCCGGCATATAACATTCAATTCACAGTGGCACACATGTATCAGGCATATGTCATAGAAAACCTTACCATTACCAAAGTGGACAGCGCAGTGACCGCCCACATGTACTTGAACGTGACCAGTGCCATCTGGGTAGAATTATCTATGTGAACAGACATGCAACTCTGGCAAAAACCACACTTAGACACCAGTATATGCATGTTTATTATGTTTATTCAGTATTGTCATTACCTGCTGATACCTGCACCCATTTGCACATTTCATTATTGCACTGCCTTTTTATCTCTGGGGTCTTAATGTATATTTTTACATATTTGTTATATTTTCTACTTACATTTACATTTAGGTATTAAGCTGACGCTCTTATCTAAAGCGACTTATAAGGTTATTCGTTTTACAAGTGGGCCAGTGCAGTGTTAGGAGTCTTACCCAAGGACTCCCAAATGGAGTGGTTGCTCTATGGTGGGTAGTGGTGTCAACTATCTATCTATCTATCTATCTATCTATCTATCTATCTATCTATCTATCTATCTATCTATCTATCTATCTATCTATCTATCTATCTATCTATCTATCTATCTATCCCTCTATCTATCTATCTATCTATCTATCTATCTATCATCCAAATTCAATGCAGGAGACCCCACACACATATCCTGCATGTCAGAGTACATTCTTCAGATTTCTTGGGTTATGGGAGCAGTACCGTGGCTGTGTTAGCACCACATAACCTGGCCTTGTGAGATTGCTACTGACTGGTAACATCTGGCATGGTCCGATGACTCGCTGTAATTGTTTCTGATGGTAGGGTTTGTGTGGGGCGCAGACCACAATCAAGCTATGGATCCCAGCTGTCAACAAGCCTGGTGTGGGCTGTGTTCTCATGGCACTGGTTGGGTTACCTGCTCCACCTAAACAGGCCATTGATTGGTGCCCATTACGTTTCACTGCTTGGTGATCATGTTCAGCCCTTAATGGACTTGTGTACTCCCACAATGGCAGGTTTCCAGCAAGGTGGTGCATCACGCCACTGGGTCCAAGTTGTCCAGAATTGGTTTGAAGAGTATCCTGAAGAGTTATGATGAATGGTGTGGCCTGCATGTTCACCTGACATTTGGATAACACCACTTGGATAACACCACCTCAAAATCAATTTACATATGGCTATCCCATGACTTTTGGTATGTCATACTCACGTTAATTATTACATAGCTGCATAATGAATTAAATGTTTGATTTAAAAGATAGAAAGGAGCTTTATAGTCAGGACCAGTTGGTTTTGTATGCTATGAATTGTCCTCCTAAACAGTTCTTGACTTCAGCATACAATTCTAGGGGGAAAAAACTTAATATGAAGTTCAGCTTCTTTTAACACTCATAAAAAAAAAACTATTTATAAACATATGCTGTAAAGAATCATCCATTGAAGGTTTTTCAGCAAACCAGAAGTGGTCTTTCTATGAGACCCATCCAAAAAATCCATTATTTTTGCAGATGAGCTTTATTTCTTTGTGATTTTGTTACAGTCAGGATGTTTTTGAGTATGTATGAAAGCAAGCTGTTAGCTGATTGCGTATTCATGCCTCCTCCACCTGTGCAAGGCCAGACAGAGACTTCCCCTTTAAAGCAGGATCAAAGTCCCCGAGCCTGAGAGGAAATAACACATACTCATTGTTCTGCAGTTCAGCTAACTGTATGTAAATCTGCACTCATAAAGCAGCATTCTGCATTAATATATAAGTGTTGCTTTGAACTTTTGACTGAAAAATACTCTAACAAAAGTGCTCTTACCATGTGTGTGTCTCTCTCGCATGCTCTCTCACTTACACACACATTCTCGCTCCCTTTCTCCCCTGCTTCCTCAATAGGCATGTTTAGGAGCGCCGGCATGTACATACAGACGAATTGCGGGAGTTATCACACTGCAAATATTTGCCAGTTTAAATATTCATGAAGTAAAATGTCAATAGTACTTGACTATCAGTGTTTATTTGCATAAATAAATAGACTAAACAATCCCACTCTATTTACTGAATTTCAGATGACCCAGTGCAGAGAGTATGGATGTTGTTTTTTTAAAAAGCCACATGGGAAATAAACTAGCAATGCTGTATAAGGAGAAGTAAGGATGAAATACAGAAAAAGGAATAATGCCATGCAAATAATACATATATGTAGCCATTTTGGAGATTTTTCTTTGGGCAGTGACGATATATGTTCGTCTGATGCGCCTGTAGCATACATTCTTTAAACACTATCATTTCATTATACTATCAACTTCAACACATTTTTCTTTAATTCCATAAGAACTGAAAACATGGTCACTAAAAACGTAACTAATGGCCCTTCTTCCGACTTACATGTTCCAGTTTAGGAGCAAGACTACGTGCAACACCGGATATCGGATTGATTGTGCCTCACAATTGGTCAATGGCACTGACGTGACACTAAAAAGACATTGACTAATAAGCAATGGCCAGGGTTTGCAGGAATGCTTCAGTCTGACAACAGACACCAGTGATGGTTTGACGTTGGACACACCTACTGTTGCTTGTTACACCTATAGCCTTATTGTTAGTGTCACTTTCTGTCTTTTTGATGTTGCCATAGTCTTGTAGAGCTGTTATCATAGCTTTCCATAGCTTTCCATAGCTTTTGTGTGGGTGTTTAGTCTTTTTGTGTGTTGTTTTGGCCTTGGCCCACCCTGGAATATATCTCAGGAAAAAAAAAAAAACAGAAAAAAGTATATATGGGCTGTGGGTTAAATATTATCTAGATTATTTGTTTTCTGTTTTTGCATGCGCCAAGTAAAAATGTTCAAAGCTGAAAGTGAGCATAGAAACAAGTGTTCGGCAGAAGAATACAGATACAGAATACAGACAATACAATACAAACTGAACATGCTGTTATCACAAATAACAGCACAGGTAGAACGTTTCTCCACCAACCAGATGAGCTGTTAGAACTCACCCTTGTATTCTCATGAATTTTTTAGTCAAGCAATTTTAGAAATGAAGCTGTACATCTCTATAATTCATTCTATCTGAATTGGCAGCAGTCTTCCAGGAGGACAATGGTATTTTTCTACCAGGACTCTGGGGTGGGAGTTTTTTTTGACAGGCTCGGTTTGATCACTAGAAACCAGAAAAATGTAGTTCCTGGTAACTGCTTTTATATAAATGTATATATTTAGCGGTTTTCTGACTTGCCCTGCTCTTTTATTTTATGCTATATGTAACACTGGACACGAAGAGGAGACAGAATGCAAGTGCAAGTTTTTAATGGAGAACTAATAAGAGAAAACAAAAACCAAAGACACTAGAAAAAAAAGAAACAAAACACTACCAAGGAACATGGTTACAAAAACAACTGACATAGAGACAAAACTCCAAGCCAGAACAAAGGAAACAACAGGGAGTATAAAACAACAAGGACTAAAGAGGAACACCTTGGGAATGGGCAGAACTACAAACTAGGGACAGGTGAGGGGCCTGGCAAGGGGTGGAGACCGAAGGAGCAATAACTAAAACAAACAGAAGCACATGGAACAGGACAACAAAAGATACATGGGGACGACAAGTAAAGCAAGAAACACAAGACCAGAGAAAACATCGATAAGCAAGGGCTAGACTAGACAGGCCATGACACTATAATCTCCTAGACTGCAGGCTAAAGATGTGTATGGACTGGAGCATTCCTACTGGTCCATTCATCATGATTTTTTTTCAACCAAAGTAAAGAACAACTGCTGTGCTCAAATGATGTAGGTTTTGGACAGTGATGATACATATTCCCTTGTGTGTCACAATTCTAGCGTAACTTTTTCTTAAGAGACCTGGCACTGAAATGCAGCTATTTAGCAACTGACACTGGATAGACTATACGTTGTACTCACGAGTCAGTGATGTTCCTAGAAGCTGCCGAAGCCCTTTAGAGTGACCCTTTTTCTCTTATAAAACTGGTTTCACTATTTGAAAATAAAAACGTGATTGGTCGACTCCACTGCCACCTCCTAATTACGTTAGTGGTCAACCTGGCACATTAGGCCTGCAACCCAGCACTTTAACGAAAGGAAAAGCTGGCTTTGCTGTATTTACCTAGACACCACAGAGAAAATCAATTGTTATTGGATCATTTTCAGCGGAGAATTCAACCCCTTGCTTCCATCCACAACATATTAATGAAGTAAGAGCAGCACTGCGATAATTATCAAGTTTAAAAACATAATTATATTAAGTTAAAAGACATTAAAGGATTATAGACTTGGGGATCTTCTCCATCAGTTATGAAACAATATCGCAGTATCAAGTACAGCTCAGCCTTTATGATATTGACCAGATTTACCTGAATGCTGTTTTGTTCCAGTAAGACTGCATTTTCTTACCTTCTGGTTAATTTCAGTGTGTTTAAAGTAACAGATGATGGCTAAAACTTTCTTAGGAGCAACAAACAATTTAACAATCTTTTAATCAACAAAGACTTAAGAATCTGACCAAATGGGCTGTGGGTCAAACATTATCTAGAGTATTCGTTTTCTGTTTTTGTATGTGCCAAGTAAACATGTGCAAAGCTGAAAGTAAGCCATTACAAAAAACACACAGAAAAAAAATGTTCAGCATAAGATTACAGATGTTGTGAAAACACTACAATACAAACTGAACATGCTGTTATCACAAATAACAGCACAGGTAGAACGTTTCTCCACCAACCAGATGAGCTGTTAGAACTCACTCTTGTATTCTCATGAATTTTTAGTCAAGCAATTTTAGAAATGAAGCTGTACATCTCTATAATTCATTCTATCTGAAATGGCAGCAGTCTTCCAGGAGGACAATGGTATTTTTTCTATCAGCACTGTGCAGTGGGAGTTTTCACAGACTTGGTTTGATCACTAGAAAGCAGAAAACTGTAGTCCCAGGTAACCTCTTTTTTTCACTGTATAGCGCCATTGTTAGAAAGACAATCTGTCTGCACCTACATCGTTAGAGTAGAATGACTGTAGTTTAAACTCGTGTTACATCATTTATTTCAAACATTTATTCACATAATTCAGCATTGCCTATAGGCCTCTATTACAGGCAGATTGCTTGTTTTCTGTTTGTCATTTTCTAAGTGCAAGGAAACATGATAAAATCTTTGTCTAGAGTATTTAGTCACTGCTGTATGCTACAGAGGCAGCGGTTAAAGATTAAGTCAAAAAAGCACTGGAGTATTCATTGAATGGAAGCAGCAGAATAGGTTTTGTCAGTCACACAATTATATTATTGACTACAAGAGTCCAAGTTACACCAAAGAGACCCAATTAAAACTCAGAGATTTAGAAATTCTGACACAGCTGTCCAATCCATTTTACTGTGGTTTCTAATGAAAGATGATGAATAGATTATGCAGAATTTCTCACCTTTGACTTTAAACAGGACTAGAGAAAGAAGGACTGCAAAATGTGTCAGCATGGAGTGTGTAGTACTTCATCAATACAACTGGACTAAACTGGAGAAACCGTATTTATGCGTGAAGACATTTCACCAATGAAATAAAACCATCAGGATTAAACAAGAGGTCTAGGCACTTTAATTTATTCTGCTGGAAGATTCCACGCTTTTGATGACATTCATTCGGACATTTTGACTGCACTTTAATCTTGTTGTATACTTGAAAGGCCATAGAGTTTACTTTATCTTTTATTATTACAAGTTATTTTAATTTGTTTTTGACTTGTAATACTGGTGTCATTATCCACAGCAATACAAATTGTTATGAGATCTCAAGTTATTTATACTATTATCAAATAATATTATAAAAAATAAAATCAGGAACCATTTGTATACTGCATTGAACCCACATCCACACACACACTAGTGAACACACACACTAGAGAGTAGTGAGCACAGTTGAGGTTTAAGTGTCTAGCTCAAGAGCACTTCAGTTGTGTCATGTTGGTTCTGGAGATAAAACAGTTGACCATCTGGTCACAAGGCTGGTTCTCTGACCTCCAGCCCACAACTGCCCCCACTGTTATCTACAACGGAAAAATTATTTAATAAAATGGGAAAACAGTTTTTTAGACACAACAAAAAAATCAAGGTGAATCCATTACCCGTAGAAATTTATTACTGGAAAATAATGAGAGTTAATTAAACAGACATTTGTGTGCCACGGGGGAAAAAAACCCAACAGTGTAGCTAACAATATCACTACACCAAATGTACAATAATGCTTGAGCTAGCAGGGCAGTATACAGCTAATAATAAGGGCTAGGGCTAAAACTACATCTACCTTGATAAAAGAAAAAGAAAAAACAATTTAGGTCCACACCTACCTGCCTATCTGCATTCAAAACACAACATATCATCACTGCCCAAAGAAAAGCCAGTATCTCTAACCATGTTAAAATGTCCACAATGGTAAGAAAAATCTAAATGGATAAAATTGGAGATACATGTTCTTTGGACATATTATCTTCCTTTGACCAATATATAGCAGCAGCCAATATGCAATGTATGCTGGTTTTGCTGGTGACAAGCCAAGGTGGTCTGTGATGAACTACTAGCAGGGTTACAAATAGACTAGTGTAATACTAGAGTGAGAATATAGCTATATCGCTATAGCTAACAGCAATACTATGTTTAACACAACAGCTAACAATAAGACTAAGGGCTAACACCAGAGCCAACAGTAACTCTAGAGTTAACAATGACACTGGTTCTAAAACTACAGCTAAGAAAGCTAGGCTAACACTAAAGCTAACCAGTGACTTCCTGTTCAGAAAGACAGTAGATGGTGCACCAATGATAAGGCACCACTCATTAGCAGACAAAACAGCATTGACCAGCATAGCTAATCACTAGCAAAACTGGCATATTTTTGGTGTTGGTATGCTAGTATATGGTCAGCAGCAATGGAATCTCTTCTGGCTAATCTTTAACAAAACTGGTATATCTTGTGTTTTACACACTGGTGTTGGGTGAATATGTTCCAGGCCAGGAGAAACCAGCATAATCATCTGTTTATCAGCAGTCTAATATGTCCAAAAGTATTCAGACATACCTTCAAATGAATCCAGCTACTTTTTCAAAGCGCATGCACTGCTGAAATAGCCATTCTATTACACATACACAGATTGTGTAATACCCATAGAAAAACATCACCAATAGAATGGGAAATGCTGGTGCAATCACACATCAGCCTAATGTGACCATGAAAAATGCCAAGCATTAGCTAGAGGGGTATAAAAACCCCAGCACAGGGCTGTGGAGCAGAGAGATTGTGTTTTCTGTAGAGCTCCCTCCAGTGCTTTTAGGATAAACTGGAGTGATCCAGCACTAATCATCCATCATTTATCAAATCTAATCCCAATATCAGTACCTGACATCGCCAATGCTAATCTGACCTAATACAATCAAATCTTTACAGCAATGTTTCAACATTCAGTGTAAACCCTCCCAGAAGAGTAGAGATAGTTGCTGCACTACTCCAATTCTAAGGTACGGTAGGAACTCTATAGAGCTTTAGTTTTTTAAGTGTAAGGAACACATGTGTAGTGCTGGTAGATTTCACAGCCTCTAAAAGCCAAGTCAAGTACTATCACATTAAAGTGATACGTCAGTGAAAAACTAATATGCCCCGCTTTTCCCTGTACTGCAACAGCAGCTGATTAGCCAAGACAAGTTCTCCTTTAGATCCCCACTAGAGCTATGAGGCAAAGTAGCTAGCATTAATAAGTGAATAAAGGAAGCTTATACCTCCCCAATTAGCATCATGCAAGCTGTATGCCTAAATCATCACACACTTGCCTCAGACTGCACAGAACAGACAAACAGACTTGCTTATGTGGATTCTGACACCGTCGCTGACATACTGCTTTCCACATAAATAGGCAAAAGTACAAACAATATTCAGGCTTCTAGGTGGCTGATACTACTGCCTTTATCATGCATTTATCTGAGCATGTACTGGTGCCTATTTCCTTTCTGCTCAGTGACTTTCCTGTATAATTGTCTAGCTCGTATTTTCCTGATTGCCGCTCCAGTCCTAATGAGGGTTTGTGTATTTCCCTCTCATCAACAGAACGTCTTTGTGATAAACTCTCTATATATGCTTTCACTCAGTTCCAGAAAGAAACGCAGTCGTGCGAATATCTTTCTTTGTCTTTTTAGTCTTCTTCTTGATATTAACTGCCTGTTGGCTGCGAGTGGTGCCGGAAAGACAGCATGAAAAAAAATGGATAAAGAAATGTTTTGTTTATTTTTGCCAAAAGCAAAATAATGAAAACATGCATAAAAAAATATTCAACAGCCGGGTCACAGAATTTACTCTTACAAACCCCATTCCAAAAAAGCTGGGACAGTAAGTAAAATGAAAATAATAAACAGAAGGCAGCTATTTATGAATCCACTTTGACCTGTATTTAAATAAAAATGCCACAAAGAGACTATATTTTATACATTGTTTTCTTTGACCAACATTTTTGGCTGCAACATGTTCCCAAAAAGGTATAGCACAAAGGCAGTTTACCATTAAGAACACAATAAAAAACTTCTTAAACATATGATGCAATCAGGCTTATCTACAGTATACAAGCAGCAGCCAGGAAAGACTGAGGCCTTTAATTATGATAATGCTTTACAGACAGTTACATCAGTAATGGGTGAATCATAATAAATAAATATTTGCATACACATATATACATACAGTCAACACATTAGCAATAAACACCATCAGTTTAAAAACTCACCACAATGCTAATCAACATACAGAAATGCTGCTGACTTCTCTGGATTTAAGCTCTTCTAAAATTAGATGGTGCACTCTGGAAATGTGTATTGTGGTCTGATGAGTCAACTTTTTAGATGAGTGCAGTGTTAATGGTTAAACCGCATGACCCAACCAATGCTTACTTCTGGATGTCTTTTTCAGCATGGCTGCATAGTCAGTCAGGTGCTCTATTTACCTGCCTATATCCCTTTCAGAACCTGCTGCATGGTTACGCTCAAAACACATATACAGAGGTACAGTTGTAGGAAAAACCTTTAATTGGTATCAACCATTTACACTGTGGACATGTTCTTTAAACTCTAAATCTGACTTACTTTATTTATGGAACCAAAGTGGTTCTTCTATATCACTGCTCTAAAGAAGTCTGTCTGCACCTTTATTTATGTGGGTGTAAATCTAATTTAAGAGAGTGTAAGAAAAGTCTGAGAACAAGTACACACATATACACAATCCATCTCTGCTTTTATTTGTCTCTGTCCATCATTGTCACTGAGTAGCTTGACATTATTGATTGCCCGAGGCATCATATTACCGCACTGTCTATTTTTGTTATACACTCCATCAAAGAAAAAAGGCGATACTGTACAAGTGTGTTTTTATTCATCAAAGAACAAACGGTGTACATGTGCTCTTAGAGGAACATCAGTGGTCTTAATGTCCAGTTGTGTACCTTAGGTTTAAGACGGCACATTTTCCCAGTGGTAATGGTTCACTTTGTACCTTTTCATAGCCTAATGTTGTAAAAGAGCTCAAGTCAATTTATGCTTATCATGAGCATAAATAACCTGCAAAACAAGTAGTAGTATGTAAAAACTTTCTATAACCGAGCTGTTTACATCTTTTACACCAGTCACTTCCAAGTGGGCAACTGTACTGGTGTGGGGGGGGGTTATGGTGATACTCTTCATAGTTGGTGGTGATCTCATACCCAATAGCCAGACCAGGTTAAACAGCAAGAAACCATATTAAAAACACCAATTTTCAATCATACTACACATTTTTTATACTAGCGGTTTAACAAGATGGGCAGATAATTAAGGCCAGTATTCTTTCTGTATATATTTGTTCTGTATATGTATACTTATTTACAAATTCCACAGTTTCCAGAAAGCCCTGTAAGCTTTGGTATGCTCTACATTTGTTTGTAGACTGTAGATTTATGATTCTGTGAATACACAACAGCAGAGTACCTAATTTAATGTTAGTACAACCTGGTGATGGCTAAAATAAAGCAATACAGCTAATTAGTTTAGCTACTTCATGCATGTACTTTCATAAATGCACAAAAGAGACAACAAATTATCAATTGCTATTATTTAGATGATATTTGATAATATGCTAAAATTTCATGATTGTGATAAGCCTACTAGCTGGTCACAGATTGTTGAAAAGGTGAGTCTAGAAGAACACAATTCTGTCTGCTGCAAGAGAGGCTCCTTAGATAGGCCTCTTCAGTCTAAGCCTAACCCCATATGACTGGCAGTTCTCTGTCCACTCCCTCAAAAACAATGTGGGTGCAACAGACAGCAGGAGGTGAGGGTCAGCAGAGTTTTCATTTTCACTTGAAACATGACTGAAATTTCAAAGCCAGCTAAAGAGACTAACCTTAACATGTTTCACACTGTTACTGGTCACGTTATCTGTGCTTATATAAAGCACTAATCTGACAAAAGTCATACCTAAGTAAGAATTTTAATTAGATGAACTGCCCACTACTAATAAAACCAATGATCAGCCAATAAACGTAGCAGCAAACCAATTATGAATAAGTCTAATGCCTTAATGCAAATTCCAATTCAGCTTTACAACAGTAGCTATGAAAGAACACATTTGTGGGCAGAGCCTGGTTGATCAGTTCAAAGTTCATCTTTGCACAATTATATTTCCAAGCTAAGTTTGCTCACAGCAAAGAAAAAAGTGTGTGTGTGTGTGTGTGTCTACAACTCCTACACTGCACCTAGTCGGAGATAGGAAGCGGATTAGGAGGTGATGGCGCTCCAGTTGCCGCAGAGATGCTGACCGCAGCGCTGAAATCACTCGGCTTCATTCATCAAAGCCTCTTTGAGAAGCTCCAGCACTGAGCCCCTCAGTATGGCCACAGCTTCAAATCCAGCTCTGCTGCCCCCAAAGCCTCACTCATACCCACAGTCTCAGATAGACTTCTCTCTTAGACACTCCTCCATCAGACACTTCTCTTTCTCTTTTTCACAGCTGCTTCAGGGCTGCTCTACCCCAGGACTAACCAATACAGCAACAATCAGTCGATAGTTCAAGGCATTATACCAGTGTACCAGATTTCAGTTTAATCAGGCTTGGAAAAATCATTCATCCTGAAGTGTGAGCATTCGAGAATGTATATGGTAATTATCAACCTCTCGCCTTCCCTTCCTAAATTCCCCTTCTAACTTAAATGATAATTAGAAATGAGCAAAATCAAGCATTTTCTGATTGTAAAGGATGTGTTAAATGCCCAGAAAGCACTAATGAGCACTAGTGTGTGCATTTTCTGCAGCAGGTAAACTCATGGGAGTAGTTGTGATTAATGCACAACATTTTTTAAAGTGATACATATACAGTGGTATGCAAGTTCTTAGGGCCCCTGGTCAGGTGTTTTGATTATTTTTATTATGATTAATTAAAGAAATAACACACTCTTAGTTCATTTTAATGCTCAGTTATTGTTTATTATATTACTGTTGCCATGTAAAATTTGAGATACATTTTATTTGTATATAGATTTTTCCCCCACTAGGTTAAATTTTTTTTTACAAGAAACAATTTACAATTACAAAAAAGCCATGTTTACCTCTTTCATACATGAAGTTTACATGAACTTTTGCATATAATTACAAATGCTAAAATATTTAATTAACAGAATCTGGATAGAATGCTGGAAAGTCTCCGAAAAAACAAACCTTGCCCAGGAGGCACCTACACTTCCATTTTGCAAACCTAGAACTGAAATCTGTAATTCCCAAAAGCTGCAATGTTCATTTGTTACAATTTGAAAAGAGTAATAGCTGACATAGTAAGGGAAACACATATTTATTACTCTAATAAAAGTAGTATTCATCCATAATATAGCAATGATATTTATTGTATGAGTAAAATCCACTCCCAACTACTTATAGAAAAAAGTAAACAAAAAAGAAAAAAGTATTTTATAAAAGTAGGATATAATGCATTTTGCAGTATTAGTCATAACTGCTATGTTTTCAGTGTAGTTACTGTATGATAAGTGTATAAAATTAAAACAATTCTTCTGTCCATCTTTATAATGCTCCACTCAAATTTGTTCAATAAAAGGATTGGTGGTTGGTTTCCTTGGCCCCAAGAAGCATGTTCTAGGTTTTAGCCTCAGAGCTTGGTTGCATTGTGTGATGGAGAAGACCTAGCTAGTCTTTTCTATTCCAAACTATTCCAAATATCTTTAAATAATAAATATGTTATAATAATTAACATTATTATTTTATAGTTCTCATGACGGCACTGTCAAAAACTAAGGTACAGTAAATTTTGTATTTTGTGGTCAATTAATGTATGTAAATAATACAGAAATAAATAATAGACCAACTTTAATTCATACATTTTTGTGTGTGATATATATATATATATTTTTTATTGCGTAGTTTGTTTTTTAGACCCTTTGTTTAAGTGTTTTTGTTGTTTATTCCGGTTCTGACCTCATAACCTTGTCCTGCGTATTCTTTTGTATTACAGTAATGTATCTGCCTGTAATAAACCCGACCGCTTATTTTTCTGACCTCTGCTGTAAACTGCACAAATGACTTCTGGAAGACTCTGCTCATGCATCAAACCTCTAAATCTCATTTCTTACTGCATCTCTCCATAGAGCAAACCACTACATCACCAAAGTGCTGATGAGACGGGTTAATCTGTGTTCAAGTTCAATTTGCGAAAGCAATGTTCTGAACTGCACTGACATGCTGGAAAATGATTTAAATATAAAGTAGGAGCTTATGTGTGCGCGGCTCTAAAAAGACCATGACGTTATTATGAGCCGAAAACAAACTGGCATTTCACTGTTAGGAGTGTGAATATCTCTGGTGTGACTCCATGTGTAATTGTGGCAAAGCGTAGGCGTGCGTGGAGCGTAAACCTGCTAACCGGAACCGGGAGGTGGTTTCAGCTCAGCCTGAAGTGATCTAATGAGAATTAAAGCTGCAGCCTGATGTTGCACCTGTTGATTTCGGCCTCAGCAGCACCGGAGTGGCTTACCTAATTGTTTCGCCAAGCTTAATTTGCATCTTCAAAAAAGCGTCTCTGCAGTAATGAGCCAAGCTTGGCCATGTGTGTGTGTGTGTGCGAGTGAGTGTGATTCTCATACACAGCTCAGAACAATAATGCTTGATCGCTGAAGGCTGTAACAGCGCTTGTAGGGGAATGAAAACAATCAGCTTTTCAATTCTCCAAAGCACTATGAGAGCAAACACAGTCAAACAGAACAAAAGCCAACCCTCTATGGCTCTCTATCGTTTACTCCAGCAGGACGCTAATTATCTCTTTGACTTGCTAGATAACACCATGACACTGTCTAGGTTTATAAATTTAAACCTTGAACGCCAACCAGGTCTTTAGTGAACCATGTGTTTATTTCCCACTCTAACTCAGTCATTTCTTTGAAGATATCCAACAAATAAAAGCATTGAAGATAACTTCTGATAATTCAGGATTGGGTATTCATGCATTTGAGAGTTAGACACTCTTGCATTTAAAAGTTAGACACTGAATGTATATAACGTTTTAACGCAGAAGATTTAAAAGTTATTGTGTTTTTAAGGGCTTTTAAAAAATTGAACACCCAGGCATTTAAACACTTATGCATTTAATAGTCAAACACTCATCCCTTAAGTTGTTAAACACTCATACATTTCATATTTAAAACATCCATCTACTTAGAGAATATATCCCCATGCATATAGGGTTAAACACTCATGAATTTAAAGACTAACACTTGGGCATTTAGGGGTTAAACACTCACACATCTAATAGTTACACATCCATCCATTTAAGGTTTACACACCCATGTATTTACGGCTTAAACAATCATCCATTTAAGGGTTAAACACTCATGTATCTAATAGTTCCACACCCATCTATTTAAGGTTTATACACATATGCATTTAACATTCATGCAAAGGCTAAACAAGTTACAAGTCCATACATTTAAGATTTAAAATTACATTTAAGTAAGTACCACACAAGTAAGCTGACTCTTTACTGTACACTGCACTGTTTGTGACTTTGTGCTTCGTTCCTCGGCACCATTACTGAAAACAAAACTCATTTTTTAAGGATACTGGAGTGATGAGCATAATTGATTTTTCAGATCCACCAAAGGGAAAAAAAAAATGTGGATGAATTTAAAAAATCAATTAATGCCTGTATTGCAGCACAAACATTACAAATATTACTCACTCAAATGTGCTCAAAGTGATGACATTATGGCAGAAACCCAAAATAGTTTTACAGTCAAAAAAAAAAAAACATGATGAAAATCAGTGCCAGAGGATAAAGAGCAAGCAATATTACTCTGGCTTAAAGGGACTAATCAATAGACAGGAATTTAAATGTACATGTCATATATACAAATCAGTAACCATAAGCAAAGGCACTGGATCTCTTTCACTGAGTCAAGTAAATGTACATTATCTGTATAAAAATACAGGGACCTATTATATAGGGACACATATAGGGGTAAATATATGGATATTCTTTGATCTTTTAGTGGTATTATTGAAAAGTGAACGCATATAGAAACCACAGTAACACAGCCAGGTTACAGCCATGTGTTGACGTGCACAGTTCGGAAAATTCACCAACGCTCTGCTGACTCAATAACAGCAGAGTTTCAATCCTCATATGGCATTAACATCAGCACATAAACTGTGCACCAGGAGCTTCATAGCATGGGCTTCCATGGCCGAGCAGGTGCAAGCAAGCCTTACATCACCAAGTGTCAGATGTAGCTGTGTGTGGAGCAGTGGAGCATCTGTCAGTCTGATGGATGAGGTTAGGCTTGGTTAATGCCAGGCCAATGTTACTTGCCTGACTGTGCTAACTGTAAAGTTTGGTGGAGTAGGGATAATGATATGGGTTTGATCTTTTGGGGTTGGCCTATGCCTCTTAGTTCCAGTGAAGAAAAAACTTAATGCTTCAGCTTACCAAGACGTATTGGAGAATTGCATGCTTCCAACATTATGGGAACAGTTTGGAGAGGAACCTTTTCTGTTCCAGCATGAACAGTGCCCCAGTGCACAAAGCAAGGTCCCAATAGGCATGCCTGGGTGAGTTTGATTTGGAAGAACTTGAATGGCCTCATCTCAGACAGTGTTCAGTGAGGTTGAGGTCATTGCTCTTGAGGCCAGAGATTGTGAAGCAGTTCCTCTTATCTATCTATCTATCTATCTATCTATCTATCTATCTATCTATCTATCTATCTATCTATCTATCTATCTATCTATCTATCTATCTATCTATCTATCTAGTTGGGTCAATGTCACTCTGCTAACACTGCTGTGACTTGTATGAGGTATGGACTTTACGCTGTCAATTTTAAGAGTGGAATTTAATTGGAAAAGATGGAAGCCATAAGTCCCAATCAGATACCACATTATTCAGTTCCAAAGCTGTAATTCAGTCACCCGCAATCAGTTAAAATTTCCTCACTCCAAATGTTCTTAAAGCAGACTTGAACTGAAACTGAAGTTTGTGCTGTGATGGGATGTCAGTGCACCGCTTCAGTGAAAATGCTGCTGTCAAACCGAGGGGACATTCCACTTCCTTTTCGTCTGCTCTACTCAAAGCTCATTCATCATTCAAACATTCTGGAGATAGCCTTATGTAAGTTAAAGAGATAGTTCAACTGTACACAGTTTTCCCCTTAGCCCAAATGTGGGCAATCAGCCAAGACATGTTGGGTGTCTAAGGAGTGCTTCTTTAGTCATGAACTTGAGCTGCAAGGCTAGCATAGCTAACAAACTATAGATGCTTATACCCCAGCATTTAGCATTCAGCAAACACACGTAATTTAAACCATTTTGTTTGAGTTGTAATCTCAAATCGTCTTGCTTTATGTGGTTTCTGTCATTGTGGACAAAAGGACAGGACAAACTTTAGACATCAAGATACTACCATACTCCTACCATAAGTGTCAAACTGTCAGATTATATTTTCTACCACTTCAGCCTATTAGGCATGGGACTGTCTGAGCTTAGTGGATAGTGTTAGGTCAGAAAAGGCCCCTAAGCATGAGCTAAGAGTTGAATATTTAGCAGTTCTTCCAAATGGCCGAGCAGAAAGTTTTTGGGGGGTGAGAACAGTTTTGCTGAGTCAGATTAATTCCACTTTTTCCATGTCTTCGCTGAATGACCTGTCTGATCGGCTCTGCAGCTTTCTGAAGCTAATCCATTAAAGGCTATGATCCTTCTTCCTTCAGCTCCAAACTCCATCAAGACTGCAGTCACAAACATGTTTACTGAGGTAACCTTAAATAACTTTCAAGCGTTGTCTTATTAAAATCTATGTTTAATTCAGCAGGAGGAGGGATTAACATCCACTTTTGGCACTAAGCGCTTTAAAGATTTTGCGGGGCATCGCTTTACACTTAAAATTGAGGCAGATTTTTTTTCTCTCTGATGACTTTTAGTGCTCAAAGAGGGGATGTTTGTCTCTGGGATCACAGAGTATGTTTACATGTGCAAAATAATGTGACTGCAGAAAGCTGGATTTTGGCAACAATATCATCCACATTTGCAGCTGCTTATGAGTTCTGAAAAATGGAAGCCAGTCAGAGAGTCTTGGTTATAGTGTAACATAACCAAGGAACAGCAATGTGGTGTCTAGGATGCTCCACAACCCCGCAACAAAAAAGTCCGGCATGTCTTGATTTTTAGCAATTTTCCACCTAGTCCATCCTACGACATGTTCTTTGATGGTGACCAATAGGAAGACAGAGTGCTCTCTGGCACATTTGGTGGAGAGAAAGAGGGATGCTGCTGTTGTAGCTGTCAAGGGGGAACAACGAGCCACAGATCACATAAATCACAATAACATATGCTCAGAACCAGCACTACTAAAGGCAACACACACTAGATACAGAAAATGCGATATTACATATAGTTGTTAGGCCTCAATTTGTATTATATGTTGCATATGTTTCCCACCGACCCCAGAGGCTGAAAATGTCTTGTACAAAGCCACTTTGACTGAAAAGAAAATGTCTATTTTAGACATTTAAATCTTTAGAGCTGAAATCAGCTAACAGTCATTTTATTAATATGCATGAAGCACACGTACTGATGTAGCAATTCTGAAATATTTTATGATCAATAACACTTAGTAAGCTCTGCTGAAAATATGGATATCACATTGTTTTTATCACCATTCATTCAGGCCAATATGAATACACTTTCGGTTGTAACTAGCTCAGCTGAACTAAAAACGCAGTAGTATTCCAACATTTTAGGATTTTATTGATGGTGATGAATGAATTCTAAAATGTAAGTGTATATTTCTGATCTTTTCCATGTACAAAAAGGCAGCCTGAGTACAGTGGAGTAGGAGGAAGCTAGCTTTTCTCCGATGAGCTATATTCTCCTTAGGGTTAATGTTCAGCCCCCTGAAAAAAGGGCCACTAATTGATAAATGGATGTAGAGCTCAGGGATGTACTCAAGGCCACTGGCTGAAATAGGCTGGAGAAAAAAGCTCTTCTATTGTGAATTATTAATAGGCCCATTTTTTCCTCCGACCCCCAATTTTGCTCTGTGGCAGACACTGAGGACCTAAAAAAGCCATCAGCATGACAGGGGCCATCATAGCAATCTTACGCTTTTCAAAAGAGAGAGATGGAAAAAGCATCACTCTCTTAAACTGTCTCAGTATTTCTCCAATACACAGCAAAATTGGACAGTTAAAGTCAGCCTTATTAAAGCAGAGGTTCAATATTTTTTAAGTCTGTGTTTAAACTGTCTTTCAGTTTTAAAATGAGTTTTTATACATTATTTATAAATAATTTTAGAATGATGAATGTTTCTGTAAGACCTGTAAGCAACCACCTCCTATAAGGTTCTATAGGACTCTGAATTACACCTAGATTTAGGTTTAAAATGATCTTGTACAAAAAGTTCAATGTCATCACATCCTTTGATTAGCTGCGTTGATTTCTTGTACGATGATTTAGATATTAGCTTACTAGTATGTGTCCTGACTGTAGCTTACATAATCATTTTGGAGTGTTTGTAATCCAGTACGAATCTTAGTGTGTGTAGTTTCACACTTAGAGTGTGTAGTCCTTACAATAATGATTGTTACTAGATCGTAATCCCTGGCACTTTTAAAGTCTGAAAGTAATAAATATAGGTAATATAGGTAATCCAGTAAGAATCTGTAGTGTGTGTAGTTTTTACAGTCTCACTAATAATTACGGACTTACTGTATTTGCGTATGAATTTGTATTTTGTGTATTTTTACAGTATATATATAATGCTTGCAGTCTGTGTGTGTGTGTGTGTGTGTGTGTGTGTATTTTTTTTTTTGAATAGCATGACAGTAATAAACATGGAGTGATTGTAATCCAGTATCAATTTGCCATATGTGTTGTTATTACTGTATAACAGTAATAATGGTGGATTGATTTTAATCCAGTATGAATCAGTACTTTGTATAATATTTCATGTACCCTGCTATGTCTAGACTATACTAGAGTTATTATCTTTAAATTCAGAGAGCACTGGAAGAAATTAAATGGATACTTTATCACGAACAAATCACCTGACCTAATATTGCACATTACATTACACAAGCTCCTCTGGGACAACTAATCCAGCTCCTTCAGGGCAATTCGAGAACCCTTAGATTACTCTTTAAATTTAAAGCACTGGGCTGCATGGAGGACGATAAGTCCAATCCATCAGTGAAGCTAATGGTGGCAAGTTTGATTAAAACAGATACAGTGACATTAAATTTGATTTAAGAAACTAGAAACTACTATGCAATAATTCATAGGTCTTTTCCAAACACTGTGGAGTAGATATGAGAGTAAAAACTGAACACAGTTTTGTAATATACTGAAATGGGTTTAAAAATTTGATTAATATGCACAGCACTTTTGGATTATTAGGAATGATTGGATGTAATATGTATAACGCCATTGTTTTTAAATAGTGTTCAGGGCAAGATTAATATTCAATTCTATAATGTGTCTATAAGGATATGGGTTTTTTTGTAGTTATGCTATGTGAACTTTAATCATAAACATATCTGCTAGACATTTAAATGTAGAAAGATATAAAATGATAAATACAATAGAGATGGAATAGATAAATGAAATGTAATTTTTTACAGTATCTCTAAACGCAGGTTTTCGTCATAATATTGTGGGGTCTGTACTGATACGTAGCCTATGGATGTGGCAGAAGGACAAGATGCAAACAAGATGATAAAAAGGAGCATCATCAAAAGTGCTGAGCAAAAGAAGCGCGTGGTAGTTTGGCCCACACACAGTAAACATTCTAGGCCTCCATAAACCCCAGTGTCTCTCTGATTTGAATATGAGCAGAATGCACAAACATCTAGTTCAACCTCAAATAACCTACTAACCCATATACACTATAATTAGAGGCAGTAAACCAAAGTTCCCGTTCAGTTTCTGCACAAATAAAAACGAGACAAGAGTGCAGATGCAAGCTGAAGCGAAGCAGCAATTAAAGATAAAAGAAAAACTTGCTTATTCTGCTCAGGGACAAACACATGCTCTCTTTCTGAAGTTCTGCTAGCTGGCCTGGTATACCTCAGCAATGCTCTGCAGGTCACAGCTGAAGTGGGTGGAGTCTTTTTTGGCCTTCAGGGCTTTAGAAGCATTGTGGACGCAATGGTATCATCTAGGGTAGCAGTAAGTGAATGTAAGTTTGTGTGAATTATTTTACTAATAGTGAGCTTAACAGTGACTTGCACATATAAAGAGCTGTAACATTACAATACTAACATGTTGGATGAATGTTTCGATAAACTGAGGCACTGTTCACCAAGTGGTCAATTACTACCATAGAAAAAATATTTTGTTTAAACCTGCCCGATAATTATAAACAGTAGTATAGATACTGCCTCATACAGTAAATATAAACATTATATAAACATAACTAATATATGGAATTATGTTTTAGCTTCTCAGACTGCAGAATTATCAGCCAATTTAATATTTCAACATGGTAGTTCAGTAGATAAGCTGTGCATCAACAGGTTTCCAGGACAAGCAGATGGTATATTTTGTCTTTAACCACTTACACTCAGTTAGCTATGTAAAGTGTATATAAGGTATAAAATGTATATATGTATATGAAGTATATGGAATACTATGACAGGGCAATTTGCTGCATATTCCAGTTTTGAAGTAGCCTTTAAAACACTAACATGGTAACATGATAAAATGATTTGCTTTAAAATCAACACTAGGGTGTTTTCTTTTGCTGAGATTCAAGTGAACATTGTGCTTCTGTGGATAATGAAACAAGAGGAATAAGACTTGTTATATTATTATATTCTCCTTATTTTTTAAATCCTCAGTCATTGTTGTTATTGTTATTTTTCATGAATTGCTCACATAAGTACAGCACTATCATTAAATATCTGTAGGTTTAGTTGTTAACTCACTAGGGTTCTATGTTACCTTGCAAATATGAACAAAACATGGGCAATGGAAATGCTTGGTTTCATAATCAGCTGTATTAATGTTAAATAAACAGTTAGCCCTAACCCAGACCTTGTAAATTAGGCCAAATACATTGGTGGAGCACATCATACCAGAAGACATGCTCTTGCCAGTACACTAAACCTGCACACAGTTTCTGAGTATTGTTTAATATTTCTTTAACAAGCCTTCACTGTCCTGCATGGTTTTGTTCTATTTTGCCCTCGGCTTTCATCAAGCAGACAGCAAGTGACAACAGATTTATTAGATCTGTGGCTAGAGGACATTTTATGATACCAATGAATAAGTCCTTTGGGGCAGTGTACCTTTTTCAAACTAAAACCTAAAAACATCAGTGTCTGTATTGTGTAAATATGATTTCAGCATTTATTTTGTAGGCTGTTTTGTATTGCTGCATGCCACAGTGCTGTTTTATTCTTATCAGTGCTTTCATTTGAAATGCCAAACATCTCATGAACCTTTCTTCTTTCCATGTTTCTATGTATTCTTCCTTTTTTACACATATATACAGGGGTTGGACAATGAAACTGAAACACCTGTCATTTTAGTGTGGGAGGTCTCATGGCTAAATTGGACCAGCCTGGTGGCCAATCCTCATTAATTGCACATTGCACCAGTAAGAGCAGAGTGTGAAGGTTCAGTTAGCAGGTAAGAGCACAGCTTTGCTCAAAATACTGCAATGCACACAACATTATGGGTGACATACCAGAGTTCAAAAGAGGACAAAGTGTTGGTGCACGTCTTGCTGGCGCGTCTGAGACCAAGACAGCAAGTCTTTGTGATGTATCAAGAGCCACGGTATCCAGGGTAATGTCAGCATACCACCAAGAGGGACGAACCTCCACCAGCATCACGTAGTGACCTGGCCACTATCCTGTAAGAAGAATGGCTTAAAATCCCTCTGACCACTGTGCAGGACTTGTACATGTCATTCCCAAGACAAACTGACGCTGTATTGGCCGCAATAGGAGGCCCTACACCATACTAATATTGATTGTGGTCTAGCCTGTTATATTGGAAAATATACATATTTTCCCCAAAATTTAACAAACATTTTAAAATGTGAACATTTGGAAACCTTTACAGTGTTTACATACTGTACTACATCAGGCTCCTGAAGAAAATAAAATAACAGAAAATGTGAGGTAGGAAGTTCTTGTACTTTATTAAACATCTGGACAAGGCGCCACAGGAACGAGGTTTCATCGCCTGGCTGTTTTGTCTCTGATCTTTATTTCATATCGACACACACTGATCTCCCATGTGGGAGTGTGCAAGTGCCATAAAGCCAAGACGTGCATGTGTACAAGCCGTAAACAACCGCATCAAACATGCACAATGGCGGCACTGAATATTTCTGTTATAGGGTCCCTGAAATAAAAGTCCTGATGGCGTTCTCAATGGAAAACAAAAGAAAAGTGCATAAAACAGGGGAAAATAATAATCATAAGTGACTCTAAGGATCAAAGAGGGAGCGGTGGGATTGGACTCGGTCAGAATGACTCGCAGTGTGTTTTTGTGTTACAAATAGCAGGGGAGTGGTGCGAGGGGGGTTTTTATTCAGCGGAGAGCGTGATTAATTGAACACATGTTCCTTTTGAAACAGCCAATGCCTTTGAGAGTCACTTCGTCGGTGCTTTATCGCTCCTGATGTTCTAGCAGACAGGAATACATTAAAATAAACAATCAGAATAAAGACATGCAAATAAAAAATGGCACAAAGATAAATAGCCCCAACCATAAAGACAACAAAAAAACGCACACAGACATGAATAAGGCTGGTCTTTTCATTGTAATGCTAAAAAAGTGTAAAGATAGCAGCAGCTTTGAGGCAGTGATGCACTGCTATAAACACACACTTGACAAATGAACGCTGAGCGAAGGCCAGCAGATGTTCTACTCAGCTTAAAGCGCAGCGATTAGAAATCATCATTAGCCTCTAGTGCTTCTGTGTAAGTTGGTAGCACTGGTACTTGTGCGGTATTAAATTCCACTTGAGAGGTCACACATATTGAAGAGTCAGAGAAACGAGAATCAAGACCTTCCCTCAGGACACTCAAATCAACAGGAACAGCAATAGCCATGCTATTAGTGTGGTAAGAAAAACTCATCTCTGTAACTTTGCAGGCAAAAATGCACAAAAAAAATCGGAATGTTTACACCCAGAGGGAAGTGTTGGATTGTAATGGTCTGTGTGCATGAAGTCTTGCTTTGTGCAGCTGTCTGCCAGTGGTGATAGCACTAACAGGATGAATAATGGAGGCCTCGCTAAATGTTCACAATCGTAATTGTTGGGTCAGTCAGGTACAGTGATAAGGCTTGTCTTACGATGTCAAACCTACTCAGCAATCATTCTTGTCGGTTGATTCCTTCTGGTTGCAACTACTTGCATAATCATGAAAAAATAAAAAATATAAACATAGGAGGTTATATACAGTATAGCATCATTCAGCAGATGACTCTGAGCAAAAGAGAAGTCTCCATTACTCTGTTATGTTAGATAACAGGTTATGACTCTTGGTTTGGATAGAGTGATGGGGAAGGGAGGGTCATGCTACCCACCCAGATAGAGCAATGCCAATTATACTGTTTTGTTCTCTTATTCATAGATGGCTGTGGCATCATATGTGAACTTGCAATGTCCTTTCACTCATTTACTCACCGTTTCTCGGATCAGCCTTATATATTGGATGGCTTTGCGTTTGCTTCTCAGTTTTCAAATGACTTGGACTATGACTTAGACTGTGCCCTTACAGAAGAAGAAGAGGCGCCATCTGACTGCAATCACAACTCTATATAGTCATCATGGGAGTATAAAGGACAGTTCATGGTGTTAATCTTGGTTGTTACCTAGTTATGTACATGTGGCTTTGTTATTTTGTGTCTGAGATGTGGGTGGCTGAAGATTCAGGGTTCACTGGTAGCATGAAGTCTGTGGTTGGTGGGGGCCTTCCTGTGAGTTTGGTTTTGCACATGTTTCTTTTTTACTTACGTTTAATAAAGGCTGACCCTGGTGCAGGAATTGCGGCTTCACATCTCTTCTTCAGCATGCCAACACAAAATAAACAGTTTCTTTCTTAGTGTAGCCATAGCAGGACTCCAACGTGTCACTGCCATCACAGGCATGACCATATATTCAGAGTAGTATTGGCCTAAAAATATATTTCTTAGAGTTAACACAGCTCGCATAAATTCCCCTCTAAATTACACTGCAGCTAACATCACTGTCATTACCCTATAGCTAACAACACCATCACTCCACAACAGTTAGCAACATTACCAGCTAGTGGGCTATCATTCTACTGCACCTAACAGCTCTATCAATCACCTAACAGTGTCAGCATTCCTCTTTAGCTAACAATGGTATCATTTCACTGCGTATATATCAGTGCTTTCATTCCACTGCAGCCAACAGTGCCATCATTCCACTAACAGTAATCAATCCTTTGCAGCCAGCAGGTCTATATCATTTCACTGCATCTAACAGTAATGATTCCATGCAGCCAGCCAGTCTATCATTCCACTGCTGCTACCGGCACTGACCTTGCACTGCAGCTAACAGTGGTATCACTCTGCTGCAGCTAGCAGGGCTATCATTCCACTGCAGCTAACAACTCTATCATTCCACTGCAGCTGCCTCGTGTCTCTCTGACCTACCCAGAGATTTGCACGGCCCTCTGGGAGACCAGAGAAAAGTGAATCTTCTCCATTTTCTCCTCTCGCTTTTATTCCTCTAGAACTCACCTTTGAATTTAGTTCCACAGGGGAGCTGGAAGTGGGAGAAGTAGGAGATGACAAAGCAAATTGAAGAGGTAGGTTTAGGGCAGAATAAGAACAGCTAAAAAAGACAGCTCTACTGGAAATTAAATGACTTAATTAATCTATTCAATAGGTCAAACATGAGCAAAAATTCTGGACCTTGGCTGGTGAATAAAGAACACATCATTTCATTGATGGCACTACTCGGATTTTAGCCGTCACAGCTGACCTAGTGATCCTCCACACTGCTTCAGCAAAGTTGATTTATTCTATGAATGCATATGAAAAAATCTTTAAGAACACTTCCCGGCAGCTTAATTAGAAAACTCTTCTTTGTATCTCCACTTAGCTTGAGTTTAGCTATGGGTATGGTTTAGCAAAGTGGCTGCCCAGTACTGTGTTCATGTAAAGCAATATGTCCATGAGATGCTATTGAAACAACAATGGAGGGAGTACACACACATACATAGCATTTAAAGTCAAGTACTGTATAATGCAGTCCATCTGTTGATGCGCAATTGGTGTTTACCATCAAATTCTTTTTTTTAATGGTCAGTTAAATCCACTCTTGGGTGGGTATTTTTATTGTAGTGCATCACTTAACATGCAGAAATGTCGGCAGATATCCAAGCAACACAGTTGTGTCTGACACATTTGTAAAATGTTAGCTATGTTCCAGTCACTATAACATAGACATTACTGTTTCCACTTGTCAGGTAATGTTGTAAACAGTAATATTAAATATATGGGCAGCTACTGTATATGTATACTGACACTAATGTAGACTGGGAAATCATGTGGACAAACAGCATTATACAGCATTATCATAGCTAGCTAGTAATGCTAAAACAATTGAAGCTGCCTTTATTTAAGCAAGCATGGGTGAAGGCTTATAGATTTGAGGACTTTTTTGAACCAGAACATCCTCAAAAGATGAAAACATCTGGAAAAATCTCTGTAACATGTGCTTCCTTCTAGAAGACGTCTTTTTTAAGTCTTAGTTTGTGTCAGCAAGACGATGCCACACCAGGTTCTGCATGTGCCAGAATTTCATAACTTATTATAGGGGAGTGTAAGTGTAGTACAGACTTGTCTTCCACTGAAAATGTGATTATGAACACTTTATTAAACAAGAAGGAAAAGAAGATATAGATATATATATTAGATACAGATATATTTTACAACTGAATTTTAACACCTTAATTTTCTGTGTTTGAGGCAGTGAAACACTTTTATCAACAAAAAAAAAACCTACATAATTTTGGCAGCCATAAAGTGACTCGAGGATCAAGGTGAAATGTCTCAGCATTCCTTCTCCATGAAGAGCCTCGCATCAGGCATGAATCTCATGTTGTACATTATAACTCACTGTATCCAATGCGGTTTGCTTAGTTTCTGGACAATCTGTCTAATTCACATAAAGGTCAGGGTCATGGGGCACTGAAAGAGTGAACAAGTTAATTAAAACAGGAGAAAGGAAAAAACGAAAAAGGTCAATTGAGAGAAGTCTAAATGAGCCCTTTTGCAGAAGGTCGAAAGCTGATGCAGACAGACCACAGGAAATACAGAGTGACTGCTCAATTCTGAGCTGAAGCAGAAGTTAAAATGTTGGGGTTGTTGAGATATTATAGATGTGTATGAAACTTAAAAGTTAAACCAAGTTAAACAGGGCTACGAGGCTAATGTAGCTAGGAGTAATGGAAGCTTTTACAATTATCTTTGTGCAAACTACATCCTAAATAATCACAAAATTCATCAAAACCATATTCACTTGTTAAGCATTCTTTTATACTCTTACATGTCTTTTAATATATAGATTGTGTAGACTGGCGAGAAACATTTACATGTTACTCCACATTTGGTGTGACTGTCTTTCCTAGGCCACTTTTTTTCTCCGTTTTATAATTAAATTTGTCACTGAAAAATTGTTTATGACCCAAGCTGATGTACTAAAACATCCAATCATATAATTTTAAGTGTCATTTTTTCAGTGTTCTTGTGAAAGGTGCTTTTAACGCTGATTGCCATTTTCCCACATTTATCCTGAGATGGACTATTTATTTGATTGACTGACCAAAAGGCTTTCTTTGTGTGCACTCATCTGCATAACCAATGCTTTTTTATATACTTAAAATGCATTTAAGCTCATTTTCGGGTGCAGCAGTGACTCAATAACTGTAATCGATTTTGACTGACAAGGCTTCTTGGAACACTGGTATAAGGAAATTTTCTCATTCTTTAAATTTTGCATTACAAACCTTTATGGAAACAGTTGCAGAGGCGACTCCTTTGCTCAATAATAGTTTGTTTGTTACTCGCTAAACCTGGCAGTATACTTCAAACTATTTTGTGATGGCAGGGCGAGGCTTGTTGTGGACATTCCTCATAGTTATACAAAATGCATTCAAGTGCAAATGGCCTGGCCTGCATGGCTAAAAGTCTTCTCAAACGAGAACAACTCCTTGTTTGCCGGTGCTCCTGCATGGAGAAATGCCATGTGTCCCAAAGGCGCTGTTCCTCACTGCTTGAGTGTCTGTATTGAAGCAAAATAGTAATAAGCAGCGGAGGGATGGAAATTTTTCTTGCCATTTTGCAAACCTATGCGCACAGAAGTAATGCATTGAATTGCACAATTGATCCATGGTCCTGAATCCGTATTCAAGACGAGTATAAAAACTCCTGTAGTGTTAAAGCGATCTTATATTTTACTTCTCTCGAATACTTCAGTCCTGAGCCTGGAATAAAAGCTGCTTCCATGAAACTGGGCCCAGAACTTTTCAGGAACCTCCCTCTAACTGTGATTAGTTCTTATGACTCATTTCTGAGACCTCACTCAGACTGTGATTAGTCCTAATCCCTATGTAGTTTGTTCTGGGACTTTACCCAGACTGTGATTAGTCCTAATGTCTGCATCGTCTGTTCTAAAACCCCATCCTGACTGTGATTAGTCGTAATCTCTGCTTTGTTCATTCTAAAACGACCCCAGACTGTGAGTAGTCCTAATCCCTGTGTCGTTGGTTCTGTGACTTCTTCCAGACTGTGATTAGTCCTAATCTCTGCGTCCTGTGTTCTGAAATTCTCATGACTGTGAATAGTCTTACTCTCTGCGTTGTTTGTTCGAAAACCTCATTTAGACTGTGATTAGTCCTAATCACTGTTTTATTTGTTCTGAGACATGGGCTACATTATTTTGGAATCGGGATAAACCACAGAACCCTGTTCAAGAGGGATGATGTGGTCCCAGCCTAACGTTCGAAGGAATGGACACTCTATTGTCGGATATTTATTGTTTTGTCATTAGATGTACAACTGACTTTATCTTTTCTAGTTCTCACCAACAAGTAAAGGCGTGGTGATCTCTTAAACACATACTTTTTCTTTTCCTTACCTCCTCTACTTTGATTTCTCCTATGACGATCATAATAGGAATAGCAAGCTAGCTTCTTCTTATAGCTAGCTGAAGAGCCATAGTTGTTGGCATGTCATGATGGTAAAGCACAATCCAGTTCCCATTAAAATGTTTTTTTTTTTTTTTTAAAGCTGAGGTCTTAAGGTAAAATCATTAATATAAGGATCTGAAGCTTTTTAAAGTTTAAAGCTTAAATCTTGAATGTTCATTTGCATTGAAGAAAACAACACATCCCCTTCCATCTCACTTTCTTTCCCTCTGTCGCTCTTTGGCTCTGAATTACAATTTCTGTCTGACAAAGTGCTAACAGAAGACACACACGCGCACACAGTGGACTGACAGATCACCTCGAGCAAACATACTAACACATGGGGACAAATCAATAAGCATCCACGCAGAACAATTACACAATTTATCTATCAGTCAATAAGCTGATATTAATATGCCCACAGGAAGGTTTCAACCTGACATATTTATGAAAGTCATAAATACTGTGACTAATGGGATACAGCTGGAGAGAGAAAGAGAGAGAGAGGGAGAGAGAGAGAGAGAGAGAGAGAGAGAGAGGGAGAGAGAGAGAGAGAGAGAGAGAGAGAGAGAGAGAGAGAGAGAGAGAGAGAGAGAGAGAGAGAGAGAGAGAGAAAGAGAGAGAGAGAGAGAGTATTTACTAAGGTATTCCCTGCTACTTATATTGACATTCACATGATAGAGATTTTCATTGCATTCTGAACTAATCAAGACAGAGAACATGTATTAGATGACAGCAGTCAACCATATAATCCCTCCCATAGAAAAAGCAATACATTACATATTCCACTGACAAACTCTAATATTCCAATTTTCCAAAGGATTCTGTCAATTAACCTCGCTCCTTAAATATTAGTTAGGTTGCAGCTTCTCAGTGGACCAGTAACTGGCTAGCTCTTATTTTTTTAGCAGACATACCTAGACCATATGCCTGAAATACAGCAGACATTTATTAGACTTTAGTCTTATGTAAGTCTTTGCATATGTACATTGTTTCTCAGAGGCATTTCTTCTGAATTGTGTTTTGTGTGGAGGTGACATGTGCTGACATACTTTCATGTGGACTTTTAGCATGACATAATACAACACAAGGTGCCCAAATATTTCCATGCAACTGGCTAAATTTGTTGCAGAATGAAAATGAACTTATTGTTTTACTTCTCTGTGGTTCATGTACCTCTCCCAGATCCTTTTTGCTGCTGCTGCGTGCCTTCTACGCACTGCCACCAACAGCAACAGCAAAGCAGTTATCACAGATAAGTTTAAAAGCAATTTGAGAGTTGGAAGAGTTGCACAAATATACCAGCATTAAGAACCTTTATAACTCCATGCAGAGATATATGCATATTGCATTAACAAACATGGCGGCCTGAAACCTTATTAAGGGGTACAATACTTCTGTATGTGTAGCTCAATAAATATTGCCCATATTAGTCTAAATTCGTTGGGTAACCTTTATATTCCTTACGAATAGCTTCTTTTCAAGGTCTATTTTAATTTTTTCCCAACATGCATATTCTTGCTTTCTAACCCTTTCGTCTTTGTGTCTTTATATGCTCATTATAATGTTTATCTTTATGTAAACAACTGAAGTGTGTTATTTGTATTGCTTCTGGCTTTTAGAAGATCAGGCCTCTGGGAGTACAGATGAATATTAGTCAGTTTATGCTAGACATGTTTAGCTTCAGGTTAATGAATGCACATTGTAAATGGCATATAAATTACATCTCATATTACATATAATAGAAAAAATTACTTAAATGACAATATCTATGTTTGTGTTCATTCTCTCATATTAAAGCCAGGGCTCCTGCTGCTGTATTATTTATTTATTAGAAGACAGCTGTGATCTAAGTGAGGCCGCAACAATAACTAAAAAAAAAAAAAAACCCCGCAAAAAATAAATAAATAAAAATGACTTGTGGAAGAGCTCTCATTAAAAGCTCTTTGACTGTGAGAGGTAATTAGGGTTGGTGCCAGGGCTGTTTTTCGGATGGAGCTGTGGTTTTTTTGGGGTGTTTACTTAGGCTCGATCGCCCTTTTATTGATATTTGCCTCTCCCTTAAGGGAAGTTAGCCAGCATCAAATATTCATGCTGTATCAACACAAAAATGGCTGTTGGAGTGAAGCTTGACCCATTTCCAACATCTGCCCTCAGAGAAAACTCACTTTGGAACAACAAGAGAGAAGAATGCCTGGCCTAAAGCATTGTTCTCTTGGGGCTGAGAGAGAGAGAGAGAGAGAGAGAGAGAGAGAGAGAGAGAGAGAGAGAGAGAGAGAGAGAGAGAGAGAGAGAGAGAGAGAGAGAATGAAACTGAAAAGAATGAGAAAGAGAGAAATGTTAGGCTTTTATTTTCAATTTTCAGTCAATCATTTATCCTTTATACTTTATTCCTGTATTACTTATTTAACATCTGACCTCTCCATTATTCTTACTTGTATATACAGGGACAATTTTCAAATTAATATTGAAATGCTATCATGTTTTGTCATGTCTGTGTTTTTTATTTAATTCAATTCTTTTAATTCTATTCTTACAGACACACAGCCCTTCAGCTACAGGAGTAATTGGTTCTACATTCACAACAATAAAGAACAAAACAGGCAATAACTGGCTACTTAATGATTAAGCAAAGGAAAATGACCAGTAATGGAGAAATGAAAGCTGTAGTGCAAGTTCTGCCAGGAAGATTCAAATGCTTCGTCATTCCGGCCAATCATAGTCTGACACCTGTATTTAAAAGGATTCAAATTCAATTGCTTTCAGATGCTAATATGTCAATGTCCCGTCCACCCTGTTTTATTTCTAGCATCTTCCAAACAGGATCAAAATATGGAGAGTTTATTTAGTTTGGTTTTAAAATTGAGTTCAAAATTGTTATAAAACAGATTCCATAGCAGTGGAGTAGCAGGAGCTGAAGAGAAAGTGAATATCAAATGAGCAATCGCTAGCAGCTGGCAGGTGGAGCTCAGGTGTGACAGGTGACAGGTGATGAAGTGAAGATCAACACAGATCATTTCCACACAAGTAGCTTGTGACCAGCTGGCGTAACAAGTATATCAGGGGTCATTGACGTTTTGAGGTCTGCAGTCTGTATTTATTTATTTATTTAGATTTAGGCATGCAGTTTGCGTAAAGCTAATTAATGAAATACAGGGCATGGGCAAGAGGTGGCACCTCTGACAGTCTCCTCCTAGCATAAAGCATGGCCTCCCCAATAACAGAAAGTGTGACAATCAACTGTCATCAACCAGTCATCATCAATAAAGCATCCATCACACTTTACTGTGAAAGTTTGCCACCAGGGTAGTTACCAGTTGCTCCGTGAGCTACATTTTGAAGTAGGCTTTGCAATAGTAAGATGAGATAATAATGAAATGCTATCCAGCTATAACCTTTTATAATTTCTTTTTATGGTAGAATGCTTATTCTAATCACTCATGTGATGTGACCTGTAGCAATACAGCTTAATTGAATAGCTTCTATGGTCTACCTACATGAAAAGCTCTTCTTACAGTTAAAATAGTAACACAATTAATAACACATTTAATGACTTGTTTTCTGCCTGAATTAATTAAATACATTATACTGATTTAGTTCTGCTGTCTTCCATTTCTTTTCTACTCTTTCCTGTTTCATGCCAAGTTAACATTTGAACCATTTGAACTGTATTGAAACAATATTGAAATCACGTATCTGACTATATTTAAACACATTTTAGACGTCCTCAGACTAACATTGTTTACTGGGTTTCTACTGTCAGCTGTTTCATTTCAAGTGTTTGCTTTTTTGTCACCAACATACTTCAGCATCTATTTAGCCCCTTCTATACCTTGGATTTGTCCAAACGAGCCTACCTTGCTGTTTTTGACTGCATGGAAAGAATATTTTTACCTATTTGTTTTCTTCCCCTACTCATTACCAAATAGGTATTTTAGATTTGGCGTCAACTTTCCCATTTGATGAACAGCTGCGACTCCATACTGACTTCCTGTTCAAGTTATTACATCTTATTTCTTTTTCTGCTTCCTAATTTCCATGCTTCCTCATTTTCTGTGATTTCTAATGGTTTGGGTCCTAAGAGCTTCTGCCATTTGAGCTCAGACTGTGCATCTGTGGTTTATCAGCAGGTTTTATCTGCAGGTTTTATTGCAGTTTATCTGCAGTACTTACTAAACTCAGCTGCAGGAGGGGGTTGTGGGAGGCAGTGGGTTTTTTTTTGGGTTTAATGAGGAAGAAGAGGAGAGACTTAAGAAAAGGATGAAAAACCCCAAAAGCCAGCGTTTATAATTCCAGTGCCCAATGGTGCTTGTTGGAGTTCTGTTTGAGTAGCTCTCTGTCCAGCAGATGGGAAATTAATGAGGCGCACAAGTGCATACACAAGCGCACACACATACACAAGCAGACACATCAACAACAAACAGGATCAGGGCTCAGAGTGTTTATTTATTTAGTCTGATTTTTAAAATTCAGTTCAGTTACATTATTATGAAACAGATTCCACCTCACTTTGTACACTGCCTGTTAAGTTTTGGGATGTCTAGCTTGTCAACATGTTTAATTAAGTGAACCTGTTTTCTTTGTTGGCTAGCAAAAGCCTGAAATATATAATGTATTAGCAAACTTTTCACGAAGAAGGCAATACAATACAGTATGTGTAAATATTCCAGTCAGTATGAATGACAGTGCAACTGTGAGCCTCTACAAAGGCTTTTAAACTTTTTATGATAAACAAACAAACAAACAAACAAACCAGTACATAAATAAAAAAAAGAAACGGCCTGTCCCTAAAATCTACCCCAACATAGTTAAAAGCAATTACAAAATTACAGACACATTTAAGATAAATCATCAGGAGGTGGTTGTCCTGGACTTTAAACTCACCCTAGAGATGACTACAGTGAGTAAACATGTTTACAGATGTGGCAATGGTTAAAATTTTCATCAAGTAACACTAAACTCTACGCACAGAGGTCAGCACACTTCTATCCTGTCAGAGGGATATATATATGAATAACAAGGGACTTTTTTGTTTGTTATTACATCCTAATTTGTAAATGCACATTGTGCACAGTATTGGGTTATCGTTATTTGGTTACTGTGGTAATGAACTTTCTACCAAACTGGTTCAATCTGCAGGCTCACAGTAAAAAAAAGAAAAAGAAAAAATATGTATTAATAATTATGTTTTCAGGGCATAAATAGTTGGAATGATTCTGTTACTCTTTAAACACAGAGAGTGTGTTTAAAGAGTACAAGGGTGCACAAGGGTGCTTTAGGTCAGGACGCTCTGACCAAACCCCTTTGCCCTTCTTAGCACAGTTTACCCTGTTTGTGCCCTCATGCTCTTCCAGACTGACCTTAAATTGACCTTTACTGAACCGTCACACTGAACCGGTGCTGTAGTCTTTTTGCAGAACTTGATACTGAAGGAGACAATAAGATTCTAGAATGTGCATTAAATTGACTTTATTTAAAAGAGCACATCATTTCGAAATGAGACTTTGTTGTTATGAGACACTTTTTTCTAATATATTTCATTCATATGGAAATGTTGCAGACACCCAAACCACATAATATCAACACATTTAAACAAATTTGGAATGATTCTGTTACTCTTTAAACACAAAGTAGTATGTGGGACATTTAAATATATATAAACAAATACAAAATCTTTATTTATAGGGTACTTTTGTGAGAGGTAGCAGTTCCAAACCCTAAGCCTTTGAAAGATCGTTTTGAGTTATTTTACAGTATAGAAAGATTCAGATTTATCATTAGTTTAACATTTAAACACATAGCCTGAAACAATGATTTTGGTCCACAGGCAGAGCATTATTTTAGCCACAACCCTTGCATTTTAGATCAGGAAATTGGGACTGCAATTCTGTCTTTCATGATGAGACATTAGTGAAATCCCACCATTCCAAAGACATTAGCCTTATCCTCAAACTGTCCATATTAACATGCGCATGTTTGTCTTTTATTCAAAGCTGTTCAAAGCTCTGTTTTACTTTTTTTGAACTAAAAAAGTTTAAAATGAGCTAAAAGTCTCACTTGAAGTTTATTTAGCCTGGTTTTTAAATGTCAGTGCAGTTACAAAAGAGTTATAAAATAGATTTCATAGCAGTGGAGTAGCTGGAGCTGGAGAGCAACTGAATATCAAATGAGTAATCGCTAGGAGCTGACAGGTGGAGCTCAGGTGTGACAGGTGATGAAGTGAAGATCAACACAACATTTCCACACAAGTAGCTTGTGACCAGCTGGTGGAACAAGTATGTCAGGGATCATTGATGTTTAGAAGAGGAGGTTTTTTTTATTTTTTCATTATTTTTTTCACTTATTTAATCATTCATTCATTTATTTATTCATTCACTGTGTTATGTCCCAAAAATGCATAAAAAGAGAAATGTATTTTCTTTTAGGACAAGTATCTACAAAATAGCAATTTTACAGGAGAGGCCAAAACCCAGTTTAGTTCTAATGTAGGGCAATGGAGCCAGACTTTTTCCAAGCAATGTTTGGGACATTTCTGTTTGTCCTTTCATCATGAAATTCACACACAGTGTAAACAGTCACTCATGTGATCAAATGATACATAAAAGTAAAAATATTCAAAAATGGAGATACTTGTTTTTCATTGGACCGCAACGATATGTTGCAATAATGGGATAATGAACTCAGCAAACACGCAAGTGAATGTGCACTGGTTCCCTTTAGCAGTGCTGCCTTGCGAGTAAGCTGTGCAATGGTAAGATGAGCCAACTATAAATGTTTATAATGCTAATTAGTTTGTTTTTACAGTAAAACACCTATTTTAATCAATTAATTTGTGTTTAACCTGCAGCAAGTCCAGCTTAAATGAATACCCTTTACAGCTTGTCTATGTGAAACTTTTTTAAAAAGTTTGAAAATAATAAGACATTTAATGACAGCTTTAAATGACTTGCTTTTCTCCTGAATGAATAAAATAGATTGGTGGTTGAAAATTAGTTTTGCAAGTTTGAAATGATGGACAGGTTTAATTATGCACCAAAAAAATAAAAGATGACTTATCACAACAACACATCACCTTGTATTTGTTTTATACAATATTTACAACTTTTTTTCCTAATTCTGCCACCCTATTAGTAAAGTTCTAACTACTCATATGGTAGTGTATATGCTTCTATTACTTGTTGGCTGCATTAGTTGTCTGTCTTCAGTGAAAAACTGAAGAAGAAAATTTCAGATAATAAACATGTCTTGCTTAATAAGAAGGGGGATTGGGTAAAATAAATGAACAGTGGAGTGGTACCCTTAAGGTTATATCTTCAGTACCATTAGTAAGAGAACATATTTATACCATATTCCATTACAGATGACATATTTTTAGGTTGTGTGGGCTCCACACACTTAGCCCATTAAACCATTATTATATTATTAGCAAATATGTATCTTTATTCTGGAGAAAAAAAAATTTAAGATGCATACTTGGACCTTAACACCATTGTTGTACCTTTAAGGGCTCATTTACAGTATCTATACCTTGAGGAATGTACAAAACTGTACTTGCCCAGTACATTCTTAAAGTGCATCATCACCACTCTAGTGCAAAAATACACCAGTCTCAGCACAAAAGCAGGTCAAGAGTGGTCACATACCCAGCAGTTACAAGGGTGCTTTAGGTCAGGACGCTCTGACCAAACCCCTTTGCCCTTCTTAGCACAATTTACCCTGTTTTTGCCCTCATGCTCTTCCAGACTGACCTTAAATTGACCTTTACTGAACCGTCACACTGAACCTGTGCTGTAGTCTTTTTGCAGAACTTGATACTGAGGGAGACATCAAGATTCTAGAATGTGCATTAAATTGACTTTATTTAAAAGAGCACATCATTTGGAAATCAGACTTTGTTGTTATGAGACACTTTTTTTCTGTGCTGATATATTTCATTCATATGGAAATGCTGTAGACTCCCAAACCAAATAATATCAACACATTTAATGTGTAAAGTGCCATTGACCTTTTCTAGCCCAAGCAATCAGTTTGGTAATGGCAAAACATTTATTTTAAGGTATAAGCCTGTCTAGCAGTAATGAACTGTAATATATTAATATGACTCCCTGCAGGACACATTAAATGGCCCATATCCTGATATTTCATTTTGTTTTCTTAGGTACAGTTGTGTCGTCTGTACCATTTTATATACCAAAACAGTTATAATTCATTTTTACATTACCATATTTTAACGTCTCTTGGATATATTCAATGTGATTTTGTCATTGTGTGTCTTTAAAATGAACTAATAAGTACAACCCGAAATCAAAGACACTAAAAAACTAAGAAACAAAACAGGGGAAGGAACAGGGAGACAAAACACCAAGCAAACACAAAAGGACCAACAGAGAGGATAAATGCACAAGGACCAACATATAACAACTGGAAAGGGGCGGAGCAACAAACTAGGGACAGGTGAGGAGCCTGACAAGAGGGCAAAGACAGGAGGAGCTATAAACCAAAACAAACAGAACATGGGACAGGACAACAAATGCACATGGAAGTTACAAGAGCAACAGAAAGAGACAACCAGAGGCAAACAGGGACAAGGCAAGACAGGATATGACATTATGTATGTAAATTAGCCTGTCCTGAATGGCTGCCCTGTGTTGGTATAAATTCAAAGAGCAGCCCAGAACTAAAATACTTCTTATAACCTCTATATACAACCCCTGTAGTCTGAACAGTAAATACTGTAGGGTTTTTTTATAACAACATAAAAACTATTAAAGATAGCTATTACATTCATTTTTCAACTGTAATAACTGTTCACAATAAAACTTTGGGGGGCTATTAGAATAGATGTACGTGCTTCAGTTTTCCCAAAGCACAATATTCTTTTCATACTGCACATCTGTATTCATCCTCTGTCCAAATTGCTTAAGCCTCCCTCATCATGGGCCTAATGTGCTCTGGTTGGTCAGCTTGTTCTGACTGACACTGGATGCTTGTTTTTGTGGTTGATCAACGAGATGATGTCACCTTGTAACAGAGAATAAGCCGGAATTTCAAAGAGCCATTTCGGGCAGCTGAGAAAAGAGTTTTCTGTGGAAGAGAGTTTCTCCTTCAGGTTTTTATTTTATGGATTTGATTCTGCATACATTTGACCTTAAACTTCATCAGTTGTTTTTTTCATCAGAGAACCAAACTAAACAAACACAACTTAATAGGCATACTACATTTTTTTTAGAAGATCCTGTATTTCATACTATATCTGTGAGTGGCAAGATTATGTGAACCTTTAGGATTTGCAGATAATTGTAAGGGGAAATTAGGTTCATGTGTTTTCAATCAAAGGGATGACAATCATGTGAGAGTGGGCACCCTGTTGTATTTAAAGAACAGCGGTCTGATCTGATCTGACCTTTACAATACATGTGTAAGGAAGTCTATCATGGCACAAACACAGGGGATTTCTGAAGACCTCAGAAGAAGAGGTATTGATGCCTAACAACCTGGAAAAGGTTACAAAACCATCTCTAAAAAGTTTGGACTTCACCTATCCACAGTCATTGTGTACAAATAGAGGCATTCAAGATCATTATAACCCGCCCCAGGAGTGGTCAACTAGCAAACCACGAATAAGGTTTTGTGGACAGATGAGATTAAAATAGATCATTTTGGTTCAAATGAGAACAATTATTTGGAGAAAGGAAAACACTGTGTTTAAACCTTATCCCATCTATGAAGCATGGTGGTGGTAGTATCATGGTGGTGTCAAGGACAGCATGCCATCATTGCTCAACAGTTATTAAAAAATTTAAGTTGCAGTTATTGCTGCAAGTCGTGACACCAGATGCCAAAGCACAAGGAATGGTAGTGATGGTGAAGATGTATCATTGTACAGTTTTAATTCTTATTGGTTTCCTAGTCAGTTATTGTACACTTGCAAACCACCCTCACCGCCCCTCTGTCCTGAACCTTATCCACTCTAGATCACTCCTGGCCCATTAATCTTTATTTAGAAATGAAAACATAGAGTCTCCTCACACTAAAGGTCATCAGAAAAATAAGATTGAGCACGGAGAGATTGAGAGAGAGAGAGTGAGGAAGGTTTTTGTGGGAGCGATCGCTCAGGCACCTGCAGTAATTGGGTCAAACCCAGCCTGTCTCACTCTTAGCCACAGGAGAACACGCAGCTCCATTCACAATGACCTTAAGATTTTTACCACATTCTTTATCTTCTCCTGCTCTCTCTCTTCTCTCACGTTCTCACACTTTCCTCTCATTGTCTTTCATTCTTCCACTTCACTCTCTCCTTTTTACTCGTTCTCTCTTTTACTTCTTTCACTTTGTTTTTGTCCCTTGTATTTTATTCTCCGTTTCTTTTCTCTTTCTCTCTCTCTTCTTTTGCCTTTTATTTCTTCTGTTTTTGTTGTATTATCTCTTTGCTTCGATCTCTCACTCATTTTCTGTTTTATTTTCTCTCTAACAAGTTTTTTTGACTTCCTTACACTTTCATTTTTTTCTCTCATTCTTTTTTTCTTTTCTCTTTTACTTCCTCTCTCCCTTGCTTTTTTCCTTTTCGCTTTTTGCTCTTACATTTTCATCTCTCACGCTCTCTGTCCCTTTCTCATACTCTTATTTTTCCAGTTCACAGTCCATAATCTTTGCATTTTTACTCCGTCTGTGTTTTTCTCTTATTCTCTCTCTCTCTCTTCTTTTATTTTTTATCTCATCTTTCTATCTGCATCTCTTTTTCTCTTAACCTCCCTTTCTCACACAGCCCTTTTCAACTAGTGTTGAGGGTAATGTGGTCCCGAGTATCACAATGAAGTACGAAGTAATGAAGCCATACGACTGAATTTGTAGTCACAGTTACTGAATTACATGATTACTTGTGTTTCTCTTATGTGTCTAACATGGTAAGCCTGAAGACATTTATTTGGCATATTTATTGTCTTTCCAGATGATTTTCCCCAATTCCAGACGAATTCACAAACGTATTGGGTGCACCATTTTTCTTCTTGCCTTCTCTGTGTTCCTCACAAACTACTCTACGATATCCAGACCATTCTAAAAGCATTTGTAGCATTAAGAAATTGTTTTTCCATTTCCTGATTGCAATGTGAAGCTGGGAGCAAAACATAAATCATATAGACAGATGCTGTACAGTTTACATGACTATGTAGCATTTTCCCAGCCCATATTTACAGTCAGAAGCAGGAAGCACTTCATTAACTAATAATTCATGTGTCTATAATAAAGAGATGCAAAGACACAAAGATCAGAAGACACAGGACATACAACAATTAAGATGCATAAAGACAAACAACATGCAAATGCAATTTCAAATAGGTTGGGATAAATAAACTTGGGGCATGCAATCATGCTTGAGTATAAAAGGAAGGCTCTAAGAAAGGTCTAGTCCTTTATGAGCAAAGATGAATCGAGGCTCATACATGGTGTTGTTACTGTAAATTGTTGTTTTAAATTGCATTACAAACGCACATGCTTCTGTTATGGATATCACTACATGGGCTTGGGAAGGGATACTTGGGAAAATGGACTGATGCACATTAGAAACTTAGCTTTGGTCTGATGAGTCAACCTTGTTTACATGAACAGTGTGTTCTTAGAGTCAAACAAGACCATTCACTTTGGTGCCAGCGTAAAGTTTAAAAGCCATGGTCTGTCATGGTAGATCCGGGTGGTGGGGTGCCCATGGCATGGGTAACTTGGACATCTTTGAAAACTCCATTTATGCCTAAAGTCATGGCAACATGTGCTGCCTTTTAGAAAGCGTATTATTAAGGAACGTCCATGTGTTTGCTAGACTGGAATGCTTGTCTTCTTGGCAATGCATGTTGCATTACTATAATGACAAAAACTGGGTGACATTTATTGTATCAAAACTAGATCAGTTATGTTGTTAATAGATTTTGTGATGTAATACAGTAGAAAAAAATACTTATATTTTGTTAACATAGCAGGCATCATATTCACAATTGGGATATATAGATATAATTCCCAAAAGAAACCATACAGTTCAAAGTAAAACATTGAACAGCTTGTTTATATAGTTTAATATAGATCAAACTTTCACCTTCTGTCCCATTTATTTATTTATTTAAAGAATTCTGTCAGTACAAACTATAAGTAAATAAAAAATATTGAAAAACCAAATGCAGATGTGAAGAAGTTAAAATATCTACCTCTAAATCCTTAATCCTCCTAATCACTCTCTCTCTCTGTCTCTCTCGCTCTCTCTTTCTTTCTCTCTTTCCTTCTCTCTCTCTCTTTCTCTCCTCTTCTTAGTTAAGCACTAGAATTTCTCCGGAGCTATCACATCAGAACCCCCAGGCACCTGAACATCAGCGCCACCGTGGGTCTCCTGCCCTGTTTCATCGCCCGGCATGACCATAACCTTTACACTGACCAGCGTCTGGCTCTGATCATGAACTCTATCTATGGGTCGGTTCCATCTTGCAGTTACTCCCTCCTGGACTAATCAGACTGGATCCAATAGAGGTTCTCCTGTTAGTTCTGTCTTTCTCGTCTCATCCGGGTTCGACTTAAGGAGGTTGGGTTTCGCCCTTGAGCCTGGTTCCTCTTGAGGTTTCTTCCTTTACTCACGGGAGTTTATCCTCGCCACTGTTGCCTCTGGCTTGCTCAAGGGGGGCTTGGACCCGGTTTTTCCCCACCCCCCCACCCTCAAATGTCTGTACATTAACTTTGTGTTTTTTTCTTTCCTTTTCTTATATATAACAAACTGATTTTCTGTGAAGCTGCTTTGAGACAACGTTGGTTGTAAAAAGTGCTATACAAATAAACATTGATTGATTGATTGATTGAAATTGAAGGGCAATGTGTGACCACTCTTCTTTCTCCACTGTATTGTTTTAGATAGCATTAGATATGTATTAAAATATGTACCTTAGAGATATTTCAGTTTTACCACTTTTGTGTAGTCAAGTAAAATGTTTAAAGAATTGCATATCATATTGTTTGGCCAATAGGGAAGTAGCAGAGCAAAGGAAATATAAAGTGAAGGTTGCGGAGGTAATAAAGTGTTTGAAGCGAGGTCATTCTAATCTGATTTAATTAATATATTTGATAGCACGCTGGGGAAAACGGTCGTGCTGATGTACCTGTCTAAGTCTGCCATTCACAACCCATAAAACCATCGCACAACAGGCAGAGGGTGTGTATATAGATATTTAATATTTGAAGTCTGCCTGAAGGACATTTTGCATGCTGGGGGGCGGAAGGACGCTAAGGTCAGGGCCAGTCTATTACCTGACCTTTGCTTGCCGCTGCAATGTCCCGGCAATAAAAATTTACAGTTTTTCTGATGATAAGGGGTGTAACTCAGTAATAATAAAGGTCGGGGATAGCGCCCCCTTTTGGGTCAGGTAGGTCACAGTGAGATATTGATGAAACGGCCGCTGCTCACATCGAACAGATATGCTAAGCCTGGTCATTTGTATCCTCCAGATGTAAATTAAGAACATCTAGAAAATGTGAAGAAGTATCTCCTATAAAGGGAAGCTGGAGTTACCAAACTGGAGTTGGATTAACCAGTATGGAAAAAGGCTTGATTAGTAAACGAGCTTATCGTCCTTGCCCAAAGAAATTGCCCGATTTTGACTTTAATGCATGATTTATATACAGCAGTTTACACTGTGTGAAATTTTCATGTGGACCAACAGAATGGACCAACAGAAAGGGGGCAGAAGTTTGTAAAAATTGTGTGAAAAAAGGGTGTTTTCATTGACCTACATTAAAATTAAATAGTTCCCTCTCCTTGCTAATTAGTTGCTAATTAGCCACTTTGCCACTTCACATGTTTTACTTTGGACAGTAAAAATATGTCTGTTTTGTTTTGTCAAGTCATCAGCAGATAAACCTTTCATCTACATACAAAATAGCTTCAAAATGGGTTTTTGACAATAGATCAGTAAGAAAAGTAGCAAAATATTATTTAAACACAGTCTACTTTTTATAACAAGAAAGTCTTTGATGATAGTGTGAAGATGAAATTAAGAGATATCCCCAAATTTTTGATAATTTTTATAATAATTGTTTCTTGATTAGGATTTTTTCTATGAGGGACCTATTGATGTGGGACTGACCTAAATGGTTTCTTTGAGCAATCAATGTGGGATCTATAGAGGATCTATATAACAGTCAGTGATCTTTCAGGGATCGATGGGAATGTATGAGAAGCCCATGGTGGATATATTGAAGACGTGTGTGTTGAGTGAGGAAGAATTTATTTGAGATATTTTTCTTTGCGTTTTAAAATGTTTTATATGCTGTACAGGTGATCTACACTGAACCTTTTGGTGAGTTATGTGGAATCTATAAAAATATCCACAAAGGGGACTATGTGGAAGCTATGAATGGTCTATGGAGGATCTATGGGTAATCTAAGGGGGACCTATTGGTTATCTACAAAGGATCAAAGACTGGTCTATGGTAAAACATGGGGGATCTACGAGTGATTTGTTGAGGGGCTCCATGGGTACCCTACGGTCACATACACACATAATAGTGGATGATCTATGGGTGACTGAATTTTTAGCTTATCTAGCCCCATATTTTAGAATAAGCTTATTTAATTTACAGATGACTCAGAATCCTGAATCAATTTTAGGACAAATTAAAAACATTTATTTACTGTAATTTAAATTCATCACTGTTTTAAAGTAACATGAGACAGGTTGTCAAAAAAAGCATGGTGTAAATACTTCACAAGACCAAACGTGAATGTATTTCGGAATGACAAAGCTGGGCTGCTCTGCTACACCGTGCAGAGTGTGTAAACACACTGCTGTGTAATTGTGTATCTGTGGGTGTATCAGCCATGCCAGAATCGGAAACATGTTTGTTTTTCTCTCTTCCCTGCATTTCTCTCCGCATTGCTCGCTACAGGTTTCCAATCTCTTTCTTTCTTTCATTCGGAAAAGGGTGCTGAGGAATGGTGCTCAGGTCAGCTTGACCTCAGAGATAACCCCAGCATTCTCCCCGAGAAAAATTCATCAGCAGGCCTGCAGGACCCGCCATTCAGCATCAGAGTAAGAGTGTGTCTTAGGGAGGGAGAACAGGAAACAGGAAAACACTCATAAAATACACCGCTGCCCACCGCCTCTCAGAAATGCCCTCCTGTAGCCCACCACATATCAAGAACCCCAGACAATCCCTCACTGCTATCCACCTTCTCCAGGGACTATGTAAATCTCTTACTTTAAAATTCTATCTAACATATGGTAGTCCTGGGGTATGGATAATGAAAGCTAAAGCAGGATATCTGTACATGTTCTGGTGATTTTATAGTTTGTAAGTGTCATATAGTGTTGTAGTTTTCTTGCTCACACTTATATTTTAATATTTTGCCTTGCCATGCGCTCATCTTTGTCTGCTTTCCCTTTTTTGTTTATCTTCCCTCATGCATGTCTTGTCTATTACCCTGCCCTGTAATCATTTCTTATTGATCTTCTCTGGTATACACACTCCATGTCTTTGTCTTGTTCCTTGCTTGGTATTGTCTAGACTAGTGCATTGTGTTTGTTAGCTTGGTCTTGTATATTTTATACCTCTGGTTGACTTCAATATTGTTTAGTGCTAGTCTTTTTTTTGCCTGATAGCTTGTCTTGTCTTGTGTCTATGATTTCTAGTCATCTATTCTTAGTTCCTAGTGTTGTGTTGTTTTGTTTTGTTTCACCATGTGAATCTAAATCAACCAATCCACTTACATACTGGCCCCTTGCCTATTTGGCCATATATATACCAATTCTCAAATTCAAATAGCTATCAAACTATTCTTGCTTGGAAATAGATTTAAAGAGACTTTTAGGGCTGAGGTAGATGTTTAATTTTCTTTTTATGTTGTTTAAATTGAACTGCACAAACATAGCTTTTAGTACTACCAGTTTGCCATTTAAGATAAAATAGCAAGGGAATTTGTAAAAGAAATATAAATATATAGAATGAAACTTTTTGAAAGAATAATCCAAACAATACACATTGGCTGCATAATTATCTGCAAAGAAAGCCATTTGTAGCATTTCAGCACCCATCTTGAAGTAAATCTTGTTCTTCTGAAGTCATAAATGTGTTTGTTGCATTTGACTTCACTGATGTTATGTCTGAGCAGAAACAGAATGTCAAAAGAAAAAAAGCATGTTTGGAAAGGTCCCCTGACAGAAAGAGGACAGCGGACCACTGTTGGCCTATTAACAACTAAGTTACTCAGTGTAGGCAGCCCGCTGGTGGTTTAGCAGAGTATTAGACAAAATAAAAATTTTCATCACTCAATATAGTCACTAATAGTCCAAACTTATTTAGTCTACATTCCGTATTTTTGTTACTAGTTTAATAACTATTTTTTAATGTCAGCAACAGAGTTTTCAACTAAATAATTTTATGATTTGGTCATAATTAGTTTTCTCTCAGTTGTTTTTAATATTTGTCTTAGTTTTACCTTCTAAAATTAAATGTACACATTTAAAGTTAGATCTTGAACACAGGACAGTAACCTTTACTCCATGACCCATGACCCCGTGACTCCAGCCCTTAGAGTTTAAAGGGGTTACTGTGAGGGCATAGCTAGTATTCACTTCTATTTGTGGTAGTAAATAGATCACAGGCTTTCTTTATGAAGCAATAACTCATGCTACATATACAGTAAAACACTGAACAAATCTGATCCTTTTTTTCAAGGACATAAGGTTATTGATTTTACACCTGAGATTACCTTTAGCGTTTATGTCCTTGATGTTGCTAATGAAACTAATTATTTCAGTAAATTAATTTTTTAAGGAAACAGCGCTTGAATGCCTTTACTTCTGAAGCTGCAATAAAGACAAGGAAGAGAGAAATATACCTCATCAGTGTGTATTAATGAATGCATTAATCACGGTATTCAATATTGTCAGTATTTATAGAAGAGATGGATGTGAAATACCTACGTGGGAACCACTTGGCTGAGTGCTTGTTACCTGGTGAGCCACTCACCGGAAGAAAAGCGCCTTTACTAACAGATGCCTCTAAAACATGCACTCAGCCTCCAGAAACAAGTGGAAAAGGCAGTTAGCACAGATTTACTGCATAATCTTAAATAATGTCTTGTTGTGTGGTAAGGCAGAATGGGAATTAGCTGTGACTAAAATTGGTGAAAATGAATAATAATGGTTAATGGTCTCATTTAAAGCTCCAGCTTCTCGCTGAGGGAATAGATGCCTTCTCTGCTCCGTATTAAATGCCATCCTTCTCTGCCTTCGGCATTCTTTTCCCTTTTCTCCCGGTGTGTGTCCTCTGAGAAGTCGCAGTGGCGCCATTATCTATAGCATGTTGTGCAAAATGCACAAAGCCCTGAAGACTCATTGGCCTTTCTACAGGCTGTATTGTAATGTCCCACCTGGCCAATCGTCCAAAATACATTTTCAGCAGCACAATAAGCTCAGACTAGCCCTTGACAACTCACGGCCAAGCTCGTGTTGACTTCACTTCGTTTGGCATAGTGTATAGCATAATAAGCCAAATGCATAATGGATAGCCGTTGTCCTCTAGCCACCTGTCCGGCCCAGCAAGCCTTCAGGAGTAACGGAAATTGCCAACACAAACGCAGAGGATCCGGCTGAAATGCGATGAAATATGACCAGGAAATGCTGAATAAAAGTCTGCTTTTAATTTACATTAATCAAACGAGCGGTTACACATGAAGGGAAGAGAAAACATTGCATTGACACCATTTGTGCCAATAGCAAGCAAACTGAAAGAGAAGTTTAAAATTAGTTTGTCATATATCCAACAAGCACCTTAAATAAGTTTAGTTGTCATGTACTAGGCATATTCACTTTTGCAAATTTCGTCTCTTTTAAAATGAATATTATTTGAATATTTTAATAAACAGAAAATAATTTATGCTGTTATAATAAAACAATGGAAAGATTATCTTATTGTATGTAGGTAGCCTAAAAGCTAATCTAGACTAATCCAGTACAACATTTAGTTTTCTTTTTAGGTGTACGCAACTGATGACCAGCTGAGCTACAGAACAATAAGATGGAGAACTTGCATTGTCTCCAAACACTGCTCTATATAGATGTGTTTATTTGGCTTCACCTTAGACACAGACCTACAGGGGTTGGACAATGAAACTGAAACACCTGGTTTTAGACCACAATCATTTATCAGTATTGTGTAGGGCCTCCTTTTGCGGCCAATACAGCATCAGTTCATCTTGGGAATGACATATACAAGTCCTGCACAGTGGTCAGAGGGAGTTTAAGCCATTCTTCCTGCAGGATAGTGGCCAGGTCACTGCGTGATGCTGGTGGAGGTTCGTCCTTCTTGGTGGTATGCTGACATTACCCTGGATACCGTGGCTCTTGATACATCACAAAGACTTGCTGTCTTGGTCACAGATGCGCCAGCAAGACGTGCACCAACAGTTTGTCCTCTTTTGAACTCTGGTATGTCACCCATAATGTTGTGTGTATTGCAGTATTTTGAGCAGAACTGTGCTCTTACCTGCTAACTGAAGCTTCACACTCTGCTCTTACTGGTGCAATGTGCAATTAATGAAGATTGGCCACCAGGCTGGTCCAATTTAGCCATGAGACCTCCCACTCTAAAATGACAGGTGTTTCAGTTTCATTGTCCAACCCCTGTAGGTGTTGCCACATTTTCCACAGTTAAAACTACATATGTCTTATTTGTAAACAAATATTGAGATCAGTTTCGATATCAGCATGTTTGCATAGCAAGAAAGAAAGAAAGAAAGAAAGAAAGAAAGAAAAAGAAAGAAAGAAACTCATAAAATGTAAATAAAAAACCTAAATAATTCAAAAATAATTGCACATATAACATATGCAATGTTGTGAAATAAAAATCCTAAATATTCAAATGTGCATTTTCTTTAAGCCCAAGGGTGCTCACTCAAAGGTGCTGTCCTAATGGTAGCCAAAATTGTGCATTTACAATATATATGTATATAATTTTCAGATCTGCTTAAACTGATATACACACAGTGCAGTAAAAACAAAACACAATGCACAACATTAATAGTATAATGCATATGTAGTAATAATGTACAATAACCCTCTTATACTGTCAATAAGGTGAGTGGAAACTTATATTAGCCGGCAGGTACCAAAGTGACGAGCATGAAATCATTAGACGTTTGAACAAAGTGGAAAAGCACTCACACCCTGACAGCGCTACAGCAAGAAGCTGCCCATCCAGCCAGAAGCGATGGAGGAACAGTGCAGAAGTGAAGCAGGAGAGCAGCTGTTAGTAAGTGACAGGGAAACAATTTGAATTCCCAGGCTGCTTCCATTTCATCTGATAACACATCCAGCCTTGTATGACAAAATGTATACAAAGATTAGACATATGTAGCCTTGTACAACCAGGCTAAACATGCAAGCTCTCACTTCATGTCATTTCCCAGTTTAGGTGAATGATATGAAGTAAAGGCTTGCATCATTTTAGTTTCTTTTCATAGTTTCACCATTATAATGAGCATCTTCCCTCCATCGTAGGCCAGTACTAGCCTATACATGAGCACTGGCTATATACTATATTGCCAAAAGTATGCACTCGTCTGCCTCCACACACATATGAACTTGTGTAGCATCCCATTCTTAATCCATAGCTTAATATGATGTCGGCTCACCTTTTGCATCATAACAGCATCAAATCCTCTGGGAAGGCTTTCCACAAGGTTTTGGTGTTTATGGTAATATTTGATCATTCTTCCAGAGAGCATTTTTGAGGTCAGACACTGATGTGTGATAAGAAAGGCCTGGCCTGCAGTCTCCGCTCGAATTCATCCCCAAGGTGTTCTTTTGGGTTTAGGTGCAGGCCAGTCATGTTCTTCCACACCAAACTCGCTCATCCATGTCTTTATGGACCTTGCTTTGTGCACTGGTGCGCAGTCATGTTAGAACAAGAAGGGGCAATCCCCAATCGTATCCCACAAAGTTGGGAGCATGAAATTGTCTAAAATCTCTTGGTATGATGAAGCATTAAGAATTCCTTTCACTGGATCTAAGGGGCCAAGCCCAATTCTTGAAAATACCCCCACACCATAACCCACCCTCCACCAAACTTTACACTTGGTTCAATGCAGTCAGACAAGCAACTGCCAAACTCATCGGATTGCCAGATGGAAAAGTGTGATTCGTCACTCAGCAGAACACATCTCCACTACTCAAGCTTTGCATTGCACTTGGTGATGGCTGCATGGTCATGGAAACCCATTCCAAGAAGCTCTGTATGCACTGTTCTTGAGCTTATATGAAGATCACATAGAGTTTGAAGGTCTGCAGCAATTGACTCTGTAGAAAATTGGCAACCTCTGTGCACTTCCTCAGCATCCGCTGACATGGCTCTGTCATTTTCCTGTGTTCCCAGTCACTTCCGCTTTGTTATATTACCACTGATAGTTGACTGTTTAACACCTGAATCCAATGATTTAGATGGGTGAGTGAATACTTTTGGCAATGTAGTATGAATATACATAAGTTGGCTACTGGTTACTATTGACTCAACATGTGGAGCTAGCTAACTGTCATAGGTAGCTAATGGTCATATCTTGTGTGACAATGGTAATCTACAGTTACCTAATAGTGATACATAGCCAGTAGTCATATATAACTAATCGTGATATGTAACAGGCCGGTGGTTATGCAGGTTTTACGTAATTCAACATAACCATCAGTCTAACCCTAGTAACCTTTATTATTACTGATTGTTGGCTTCCATTGCTTTTGTATTTCACTCTGGAGCATCTGCTAAATTAATAAATGAATAAATGTAAAAGCATATGAACATAATATGAGATATTTGAAAACAAGGGCAACTGAAAACAACACTGTTAAGCTTCTGCTGGCAACTCCCAAACCTGTGAAACAGATCCAAATACACTTGTGACAGTCAGGCTGGTGGCGTGAGCATTTTCCTTTCAGATTACATGAGCACTGTGGTCATTTAGCCTTGTTCCAGGTATGGAAAGCCAAGGATTATGGACCGAACAAAATCCGTGGAGGAACGTGTTCATTACAGCATTGTAAAAGATGTCACCTTTATCCCGTATGGTATTATTCACAGCCCTGTTTTCATGATTCTGTGTGCCTATGTTGCAGATGAATGCACTGAGCTTAACATTAGCAGAGGAACATGGAAAGGAATATGGCTTAACGTCCATCAAGCAAAGGATAAAGCGCTGAAACATATTCCCCAATTCATTTCATTATTCCTACCTTTCTAGCGCAACTGGAAAAGAACTGTCCTTGTGTGAAGATTGGCAGATTTGGATTAAGCATTGTGCAATTGCACCAAAAGGCAGTGCTAATGCTAGTGCTAGCCGAGAGTAGGAACATATCCTGATTGAAGGGCATTGTTGCTTCGGCTGTGGCGGTTTGTGCAGGAAATGACATTACTCATCTGTTCATCATTTTCGGAATCTGTGAAGGCTTATCCGAGAGGAGAGAAGCGTATGCAAATTCTGCGCCTCTAGTGGAATGGCATCGAGACTGATTAAAATAATTCAAACAAGTGCATTTGGGAGGTGATGTGAGTGACAGAGCCTACAGTAGGAAAAAAAAAAGAAAGAAATAAGAAGAAAAAAACAGCAGTTCTTTCAACTTTACTGAGGGATTTATTCTACACGGAGCTCCAATTACAGTTATGAGTGTAGTTCTGCACTGAAAGCAAACAAAGCTTAAAGCAAAAGTAAATAGACTGATTGAATCCCATGATGATGCTAAAATGCTTATTCCTGTTTCATTCACCTGACAGCTACAGAAAATGAATTTTTCATTGTTTGCGCACTTTCGCCTCAGGCTTCATACATTTGTAGTGAACAATCGATCCCACCTGTTCATGCAGACACCAGAAGCATTTTGAGGAAGATTCTACAGTGGAGCTTTTGACATAACACAGTCTTGCGCAGTAATGCAGCAGATGTAGGTGCTTGTAAATGTTTAAGTGGTTTTGGAGCCTTTCTGCAGGTATCAACTGATTCATATATTTTATTTTTGGACAGTGACAATATTGTGGCATTAGACTACAGTAAATCATGGGAAACATTGCACATGTGAGCAAATGTTTGTTCATTTAGCATGCAGCAATGGAGAACCTCCGCCTAATCCAACTCAAGCAGCCGCTGGTCCCTTTTGGAGATCCATTTCTGCTGTGTGGTAGATACTCAACCTACACCATCCACCTTACAGCCCAACACAGAAGAGTGCATGCATCATTAACACATCCCAAACTGGGATCAACAAAAACATTTTCTATGTTCCTGGGATGCGATGCAGCTTACAGCAGGCCAAGCCCTGCACTACTGGTGGTGCTGGCATGGGTCCTGCTCATGTGCAAAGGAGACGTGTTGAAGGTTGGCCAGGGCCTTGAGTTGCATCTCAGCTCATCTGGCAGCAGTAAGTTCGACACCACCCCTCCAGCACTATCCTCAAAGGCCTGGCCTGGATATAAGGGCACCCTCAATAGTCTTGGAGATGTCTCTGCAATTTCCTGGGGAACACAAACAATATTGGGGCAGCATAAGAACATAAAAAGGCATCATAATACATTTATTCACATGGTATAATGGAAGTAACTGCCTTTATAGAAACTCTGAATGAAGCTGGTGGAAAAAAGAAGAATTGAATGAGGCAGATTAGTCACTTTTTCAAATAATAATAGACAGGTTAAGTGGTAGTTAAAAAAATACTGTAAAAATGACAGTACAAGTTCCTATTTGATAATCAAATCAATGCTACGCTGTTAGTCAAACCTTTTTTTCTGTTTTACTGTTTTTATTGTTTGGCATTAATATTTTGGCTCTATCAGTAATTATTCAAATCAAAGAATCAAAAATTTGCTTTTTATTTGCATTTGAGTTTATCTTGAACTGCCAATAAAACAAATATAAGATTACTCAAGTACCCGAAAAAGATCCCCCTCCATGCCCCAAGTAATTTTGGCTATTTCTGTTGGTCCATTCTTTATGATATTTTAACACAATGCGTGAATAACTGGTGTGAGATATAAGTGTTTTCTCCACCATTGTCAATACAAAACGTTAATACTACATGGCTAAATGACAAGAAATGCTATTTTGCATGTGTTAGTGCAGAGCTCTGGATTTATTCCAGTTAATGCAGTCTGATCTACAGCACACTGGGGCTTGGAGCCGGAGCTGGTTGCCCCCAAAGTTTCCTAAATTGATGGCTTTCTAATGCCCAATTCCAGCAGCATTTCATCATTTTCACTGCACTGGCAGCAGCAGCCCTGCTCCACATCTTTCTCTTTCAGTTCATCTTCCATTCCTGCTTCCATTCCATTTCTCTCCGTTCCTTCCTCTTTTTCTGGCGCTTCCCCCACTACCGCTCATTCTGTCTCTTCTCTCTCTCTCTCTCTTGTTTCTCTCGTTACTCTTTTTCTCTTATTCTCTCTTACTCTCTCTCTTATTCTTGTCTTTCCAGATGAATTATGGGATACGGCAGTAGGGCACCTGCAGCGTGGATGTAAGAGAAGAAAAGAAGAAGGAAGTGAGGAGAATGAACGAGTGCAGGTCTGTGACACTTTCCCACCGGCGCCCCCCACTGACAGCGCAGGGGAAAAAGGGATTACACTCCTTCTGTTCAACACACACTATTCTACATACACCGCTGACACAGTCTCTACCTCTGCGGGGAGAGGAGGACAGAGATGAAATGAGGAGGAGTGTCGCGGGAGAGGGAGAGAGAGCAACAGAGAGAGGGAGAGAAATAGACAAGAACAGAGGCAAAGAGGGAGGAAATAGAAAGAGACTGAAAAAAACATGGAGTTAATTGTTCTGGCAAAAATGAATATACTGTGATCATCACACAGAGAGGTAAAAAGAGAAATAAAGAGAGAAAGAAAGAGAGACAGAGAGAAAGGAATAGAAAGAGAAAGTGACTGAGAGAAATGCAAAGAGAGTGGTAAGAGAGAGGAAAGACAGGCATAGAGAATGGAAAGAGGAGAGAAAGAGCAAGGAAGAGTGAGAGGTGTAGCAAGAAAGAAGAAGATGAACAGAAAAATGATAGAAGGATATAGAAATTAGAGAGAGAGACAAGATGAAAGAAAGAGAGATTGAAAAATACTGAGGAAGAGAAAGAAGAAAAACAACACTGACAAAAGAATAGAAAGAGGTGAAAGGAATAGAGAAAGGAAATGAGGAGCAAAGAAAGAAAGCGAGGAATAGATAGTGAGAAACAAAAGACCAGGAGGAAAGAGAGAAATAGATAGAGAGGAAAGAATGTGAGGAAAGTGTGAGGGTTAGAGAAAAGAATGGAAATAGGTGAGAGATGAAGTGAGAGAAACAAATAGAGAGGAAAGACAGAAAGAGACACATAAAGGCAGGTGGGAGAAATAGATAGAGGCAAAGACAGAAAACAAACAGTGAGAAACAAAAGAACAAAAAGAGAGAGAAGAAAGCGAGACGGGAAAGGAACAGGGAAAGAAATGAGGAAGGAATAGAGAGAAGAATAGATAGAAATGAGAGACAAAATGAGAGAAAAGAACGAGCAAGGAATAGGGAGAAAAAAAGAGAAACAGATAAAAGAAGAGATACAGATAAAGAGATAGAGAGAGTAAATAAGAACGAGAGATGGATGTATTGTTTTCTGACTAGGCTGTATCTGACTGCATGCTATGTATTGTAATAGCTGCAGTGTGTGTGTGTTTGGACTGGTGGTCCGCGGCTCTGCTCCTGTTTGATAGGAGCCCCGGCTATGCTGTTTTCTTTGTCACACTGGAAAGAGAAGAAAGCAGCTGTGTGTATGGGTGTGTTATTGTGCTGCGAGCGCTCGTGTTTACTCACAGAGCATCACACACACAGCGTCACACACTGCAGCATCTACTCAACCCCTGATAACCCCACCATCACCAGCACTGCTCTACAGCCTTCACCTTCGCCCTGTCCGCCAGAAACAGACTTATTCCGAGTACAATTCTGTGTGAGTGACAAAAATACAACTTCAGGACGCCTGAAAACATTTCTCACAAAACATGACATGTACCTCGATTTTCAAGGTCGGCAAAAAAATCTCTCTCTCTCTCTCTCTCTCTCTCTCTCTCTCTCTCTCTCTCTCTCTCTCTCTCTCTAATACACACATACACACACACGTTACTGTGAACTGTGGACCATAATGCTGACTTAGAGTCCACAGACTTACCTAAAACCTTTAGCCTCACTCTAAGCCTAATATTAACCCCTATCTCTAACTAACCATAACCCTTACCCTAACTAGCCTTTACACTCACCTAAACCTTAGCCTTAGTTTTAGCCTTAGCCTTGCCTCACGTTGCTCCGAGGAAGTTTTTCCTTGCCACTGTTGCCCTTGGTTTGCTCATTGGGGACTTGGACCAAGATTCTTTTAAAGGCTGTTTTGTGACACCTATAAAAGGCAAATTTTCAGGAAGAGAAAGAAGTGAGAAAGACACACCAACAAAGGAATAGAGAGAGAGATGAGAAAAACAAAGAGAGGAAATAAAGACTGATAAACATGAATTCGAGAAAGAGAAAAGAATGAGAAATAAACAGAGAGGAAAGAATTGGAGGAACAGACAGAAATAGCTGAGAGATAAAGTGATAGAAACAAATAGGGAAAGACAGATTAAGGAAAGGCTAAGGCTAAGGCTAAGGTTAGGGACAGGGTGCAGCTAAGGCTTCATTTTCCCTGCAGCTGCATTTGCATGAATGCAAGTGCGGGACCATTAATAATAAAACAGGAAGTTAAGACACCTGAATGTAGTCAAACTGCTGCACCATTTAAGGTGGAACAGAGAAATTCAAACAAGCAGAGGCGTTGGAATCTAACTGCTGTACCATTTAAGGTGGATCAGGAAGAACTTGAAGAAGCTGGTGGTCAAGAAGCTGACATCTGCTGACCTCATGAATGAATTTTAGGGCTCATATACCTCTACATTTAATAAATGTAGGATCCACCTGAATTTAAGGGCTACAAAGTCTATACATGTACGGGATTTTACACATGCAGTTGAAAGTTAGACACCTGAAGATTTAGGGGATAGGATGACCCTCCATCATGAAGCAGTGGAGCATCTTTATATTCTTTAGGGAACTGTTTTACTTTGTCCCAGCAGGACATGAGCATTCAAGAGTAATAGAGCATCACTTCACGAAGTCTTCAGCAGGTCTACTTTGAAACCATCAAGTCTGTATGTCAAGTCAAAACATACTATGGAATCAACTAACAGCTCGATACAAAGCGAGTGCCCATGTCACTTGTCTTCAGAGTGCCTTTATTTTTTGGATTAGGATATTTTTAGTCACATGCCTTACAATTAGCATCAGTAACATCAGCCATTATTTGATCGTATGATTTGATCGTATGATCTGTGTTTTTTTAGCATTTTGTTTGTTAGTTATTTATTTATTTCAAGTCATTTGTGCTGTGATAAAACACTCATGCAACAAACAGAAACAAAGAAAGATTATCATTTATTCCATTTTAATCAAAAGCAGCACAGTGCATCATGTTGCACCACTCTGTCATGCTCGCAGCTGGTGTAGACGGGTTTTGTCGATTACAATAGAATGTTCTGGGTTTGGTTTTGCCACTCACTGCACTGTTAGGACAAAGTATCAGCACCACTGCTGAGTTTGGAAATAAAAGGTCCTGGAATTAGTTCCGTTTGGGTCACAGATCATTCACCATCAACCTGAATTATCAACACACGATGATTTCCTCCTGCAAGGAGCAGATTCTGCTCATTAGTCTGCTGTGTGTCACAATTTAGTCTGATTATAAAGCACATTTTCATCAGTGAACTCCAAATGAGGTGGAGCATGCAGGATGGAGGAGGATGGGGTTTTTGCAGACTGAGAAAAAAAGAGCAAGGAAAAAAGAAAGTCAGTTCGAAAGAAACAGAGTCAGAGGGAGAAAATAAAAGGGAACAAAGGTAAAAGAGGGGAATAGAGCAAGAGCGAGTGAGAAAGAAAGAAAAGTGATAGAGACAAAGAAAGGAAATAATAGAAATAAAGAACGAGGCATGTTGTTTAAGGGTTTTATTTGATCATTATCTGGGAAAAAAGAAATACTTAATAAAAGAAAACAGAAAAATACAGAGATTGGGAGAAAGAGAGGAAGAAAGAGAGAAAGCAAAGGAGGGACAGAGATTGCATATGAACAGGAACGGGGGTTGCATACAAGGGATGTCACTGATGTGAAAGCACAGCACTTATGCCCCTCCTGCTCTTGGTGCCCCCTTGTGGAGAGCCTTCAGCCTGCCAAACATGAAGGAGTGTGCTACTAGTCGGACAGTGTAAACTGAGAGAAACCAAGAGGAAAACAGCGAAAGACAATGAGAAAGTGAATGCGAGAAAGAAAGAAAGTGCAAGAGAAGAGAAAAAAATGAATAAGAGATTTTGTTGTTTAAGGGTTTATTTAACCACCATGCAGGAAAAAGAAACCTTCAGGTAAAACACACAGTGTGATGCACTGCTCTTATTAAGCATGACACTGATGGCTAATGGCGCCCCCTTGCGGAGAATCTTCAGTCTGCTGAAACTGACCAAGTGAGTTACTATTCAGTTGCATGAGGTGCTTCTCCTTTAAAAAGAGAGAGAAAATATAGAAAGCAAAAAAAGTGAGCGAGAGAGGGAGGGGGAGCGGGGATAAAACCCTTCACGTGTTTAATACACGCTGTTGTGGAAATAAAACATTAAAGGCAGATGCTGTTGTCATGGGGGCAGATACATGACAGTCGGCTTTAATACGTTTACCTGCTGCTGAATTATTGAAGCACTGTGAGTGAGTTTGAGAGCGTGCGAGTGTGTGTGAGCGAGTTTGGTCAGCGAGGAGCCGGCCCTCTCTCCTCCCGAGCACAGATGCATGCTGGGAGTTTAATGGAGCCTCCTTATCCGCCCCGGTCCCTTTCCCCTGATAACGGCTCCGTGCGGCGTGCTTTCAGTTCAATTTTGGCGGACTGTCTTAGTCGTCACTTTTTAGGACGTAGCGGGGGAGCAGATTAGAAACGTCTCGTCTTCCTTTTCTCTGTGGTTATACAGACAGTGAGAGAAAGCGAGAGAGAGGGAGAGAGAGAGAAAAATCTACAGGAGGAGCAAAGGCATTTGCATGCAATTATAGAGCAAATGAATGTGTAAAGTTTCGACATTGTAAATGAAATGTAAATTTTATCTGAAGGTTAAAAATACTTTGAATTAAGACTACTTGTGCTCTGCTCTAATTGTTCTTCCAACAATTGTATTCTGTTTATTAGTTCTCTTATTCATTTTATTCAGTATCAGGTCTTATATACCCTTCTTAATGACATGCCATCATATTAGGAATTTTAGCCTTTGATGTTCCAAAGCTGATGGGTTTTGTCCCGTGTACATTTACCTATGAATGTTACTGCATCCCCTAAACACAGTAGCCTAAATACAAATACATCCATCAGTCATAACATTAACACCACCTCCATGTTTGCACACTCACTGTCCATTTTATCAGCTCCACTTACTGTAATGAACACTTTGTAGGTCTACCATTACAGACTGTAGCACATCTGATTCTCTGTATACCTTATTATCCACCTTTTGTCAGGACCCCCACAGGACCACCACAGAGCAGGTATTAATTGGATGGTGGATCATTTTCACCAGATGATAGCTCATCTGCTGCTGCACAGTTTGTGTTGGTCGTCCTCTAGTTCTTCATCAGTGGTCAAAGGATGCTGCCCACAAGATGCTGTTAGCTGGATAGTTATGGTTGGTGGGCTATTCGTGCAGTGACACTAAGGTGTCACTTTTGATCTACTCACACCAAACTTTGATCTACTCACACCAGGACAACGCACCCTAACACACCACCACCACATCAGTGTATTGTTATATGGTTGCTACCAGCAAGTTAATATTCTTGCATATCAAAATGACACAAACATAAGCAAGCATTTGTACTGGTTCGTCAGCTTTACTGACAATAGTTAACCTGTCTACTTAGAGACTTGCTGGTTCACCACTATTCGTATACTAGTGTTTCCACTGTTAAGGTAGTGTAAAGTGTAATAGTGAATATTAATTTTTTTGGAAGTGCATGTTAATGAACAACATTGTTAAAGCTATTGTTGTTAATATACAGAAACAGGATACAAATTTACAAAAATGTATGACCATTTGTAATATATGTATATGTATAATATATGTATACAGTTAAAACATGCAACGCAGATACAACAAGATTCTTCAACATGATTGACTGTTTGAAAGCTCTTTAATCATTATGCTCATCTTTATTTAAGGTTCTTGGATAAACTCAAGCTAGCTTTAAAAGGTTCACCATTGCCAGTGAAGAACTCCCCGAAGTTCCTAGTGAAAATGAACACATAAGTAACACATTTAAACCTTCTATTGACTGCAGTGCATAATTTCTGTTTATTTGCTGAATTGAACATATTGCCAAATATATATATAGGGCACAATTTATTTATTTCCCAAGATAACATGAATGCATAGGTTTATGTCTTACTTGTGTCGCAAATTCCTCGTTCCAGCTTCACCCACAGCTCAATGCTGGCTCTGCCCTGCTAATTATTATTCCTACCCATGTCTCATTTAGCTTTTTGTTCTTTGTGTTTGTTGCCTTGTTTGTGAATTCACTCTTCTGTGTCTCCAAACCTTGGCCTCTCTTTTGCTTTTTCAACATATTCAGCTGTTTGGTTTTTACCCCTCTGAATTATGTATTTTCCTCTCTTCATGCTTTTTTACCCCTGCCGAGGAGTTAACTATGCTGACTATAAATGACCTGGAGTTTTGGCGAAGCACCATTAAAGAACAAACTCAGCACATGTGTTCAAATCCCATTGCAGGATTACAATTGCCGTCTTTAATTTTTCATGTGTTCACCAACACTCTGCTGATTTTACCTGCATTCACTGTTTCACACTGTGCACTTTGAAGTCCTAAAGGCATCATATGAATAAAGGTGAGACAATAAGATGAGAAATCTCTCTTGTTTTGTGGTCTAGGTGTCCTCACTTTGAAATCTGGAAGGCAGTGATGTCGCACACTCCCCCGGTAAACCTTCATAGAGTAATTAAACTCTCATTAACATACCCCAGTCAGGAAACAGAAGAAAGGCCAGAGTTACAGAGGCTGAACAGCTGCTACACGGCTTTAATGTGTCAACATCTACAGCCACGGCGCTAGTAAAAACATCGCCAATGTATTATTTATGCGAAGCCTTTGTACTTACGGAGCCACGCTAATGCTACCAGGAACAGGAGAAGAAAGTAGCATGCTACACACGCACACAGAAACAAAACTCACGACACAACTCCATACAAACATAAACAAAAACGCTGTACGTATCAACTACTGCAAATCTTCTCCTACAAAGCTATGTATATTCTGTTCATTACATTAAAACAGCTAGATTTTCTAATTAATAACTCAATTTTAGTACAGTTTAAATCCATTTTAAACGACAGCTTAGTTTTACCTTGCTGACAGATTAAGCTTTACCCCTAATCACTTAGCTCTATCTTATTAACAGTTTAACTTTAAACCCAACAACAACTCTAACACCTTTAGGATCCTGTTAGAAAAAAAAACACTTTTTGATGCTAATATGCTAGGCATATGAAACAAATGTTGATAGCAACTGAAGTCAATATTATCACTGTCCAAAGAAAAACACATATCTCAACCCAAAATTGGCCTTGCTTGGAAAAAAGTCTGGTTCCATTGACTTACAATAAAATTAAATTTGTTTTTTGCCCTCTTCTGTAAAGTTACCATTGTGGAGAGGCAAAACCAACATGTTTTGAATGCTGTTATGCTGGTCTACCGGCATGACCAAGCTGAGTGACCAGCTAGACCAGCACCAGACCTGCACAGACAGGCTTAAAACAGCCCAGACCAAAAGATATTTTTTTTTCTGCAGGTAAGATAAGAAATCTCCTGGTTCCATCAGAGTCAGGGCAAGTAATGTGACCTCGTAATATAATCCCTGCTGAAAAAAAGAGTGCACCAATATAAAATCCATTCTATTTTAAACTGTAGTTAGCCTGATGCTGGTTTGGCTGGTCACCAACCATAGTCATGCCACTGCATCCAAAACATGACTGTTACTAGTGGCAACCATGCTGTTTTTTTTTTGTCCTTCAAGTAGGGATAACATAATAGAATAAGAGCATGTAATAAGAGAGAGTCACTCACATTTTATGTGGAATAAAACCTGCAAAATTTAAAACTTGCATTATACTGGGAAGATTGCTCATTAAAACTATTAACAGTAAGATGAAAGCTCACTTAGACTGTTATTCACAGATAACTCACTCTCACTAGGAATGAAGGAGCGCATGGTGATGGAACATCATTGCAGAGCCTAGTTTAGCTTCAGCTACAAATAAATGTAAATGTTATAAAAAATAGACACTATTGCACATATTAAATCTAGGCTTATGTGCCTATATTGGCATATATTTAAATACACTAAATATGGCACCATTAAATGTATTTAGTACACATTTTAAACACCATATGTATAAATATTAATATGAATAAATAAGCATACTTTTTTCATAAAAGAACAGATTCCCATTTTAGGTAGCACTACTGCGAGTGATGCTGAAGAGGGAGAGTCATCCTACCCACCCAGACAAAACATGTCTTATTATTCTCTCTCGGACTCCGGGCCATCAAACTTGAGACCTCCCAATGATAGGGCTAATATTTAGATGGCTATACCACTCAGGAACCCCGTGGTGTGGTATTTGGTTTCGTTCCACTTTGGACCTCAACCACAGTGCCTCTCTGCACAACCGATCAGTGTTTGTTTGATGCACCGCACCACAGATCTGCATGATGTGCAGTTGAGGTAAACTAGGTGTGTACCTCCATCTGTGAGGTACAATCAGGACCATGTGGGAGAATTATTTGGAACATTGAGAAAGTTTTATTTTGACCATGTTAAGCTTTTAAACATTAATAATGTAGGCAAAGAAAAGTATTATGGTCAACAAAATTAATAGACCAATAAGGCTTAATATTGCTTAATAATAATAATAATAAAAATAATAATAATAATAATAATAATAATAATGTTCTTCATGGTCACTGTAGAAATATCTTGTGAGCCAGTGGAATTGGGATTCATGTAGGATTTGGAAACATGTAGGACATGTCTCTTATCCCAGTGGCTGTGTGGACTAATTTAGGATCCTTTCGGACTTGTCGAGTTTGTGTGTGAATTATCCGGAGCTGAATAAGCTGGTGCATAATGTTTCTGCAGGAAGAAAAGATGGCATGGCCACATGCTGTCCTGCTGAACAGAACAATAGCTTGTACTCCAAACCACCCACCCACCAGCACAGCAGGGTTATCAGCTCTCTGAAAGAAAAGACTGTCATAAAGGCCCTGTCTTCATCAGATCATCACACAAGAGTTCAGTGCGCAGAGGACGAAGCGGTCATGCTCATGTGCAGGAGGCGGCCTGAACTGTCATCATAACCATTTACATCTATGAAAACCACTCTGGTGTCACCAAAGAGTCACTTTTGGGGGTGGGGGGTGTTGCTGTTGTTACCTGGTAGTGGATTTTTGAGGAAGAGTTGTTCACCAAAGGACCACAACCACAGTTCCTGTAGTGTTTTTAGTTTTATAAATTTAGTAATTTATTAAATTTTCATGTTCAATTTCTGTTTTAGGTCAATTAGTTTAAATTAATTTTGTTAGTTTTAAAGATGCATTAATTCTTTTTGTTTGTGCATAAATAGATTTTGTATTCTGAAAAGAAAACGATTTTTCATTTTTGTCAGTTTCTAGGTGGACATTAGTTTGGTTCAGTCAATGTGCTGAATGGCAATGTAATTGTTTATGGTACTTAAGTAGTGTGTTGGTGTATCTGTACTGAGATGTTTCCATTTTGGGGAGCTTTTTACTTTAACCCCACTACATTTCCAAACTCCAATATCTTAGTTTTTACTCCACTTCATTATGGCCAAATCTGTCATTCATTTTGGCTTATGAGTGCATAAAAATATAGCATGTCAAAATGAAGACGTGTGGAGCAAGCCCACCAATCATGGTACAGCACAAACTTTGTTTTGAACTTGTTTTGACCTGTTGGACAGAGTTTGGTTCTAACTAGTGGAAACTTTAATACTTATAATCATTTGAATAGACATCAGTTTCTAGCATATGTGCTGATAATGTTAGCAGTAGATATCCAGTTAGTTAATGTTAACCTACAAAACAGTAATTCAGAAAAAAAAAAACAAATGGCACCTAAACATTGAAACATTCAGTCCCTGCACTTGTTACAGCCACACAGTTCTACAATGGCCATAAGCCACCAGTCCTAGAACTGTAGAACTGACTCATGGGGGGAGCAATTTTTGGAGCATCTTACGCAACGTTAAGAGAGAATGATTCACAAAGGACTTTATTCGAAGAGGGTTTAGATTTATTAGACAGAAAGGGGGCGTCCTGGACCCTCAGCGGCCTAACTAAGTCTACCCTATTGTTTCAGCAAGTGGTCAAAGATTTATCATATAGCCACAAGCCGTAGACCATCTCTGAAAGGTCCAGTAAAATAACTAATAAATAAATAATACAATCCCACACTGCCAAACGAAAATAAGACCTAATTCCTCACACCTCTGGAACAGGCAGGGACAATTGGGCACAAGGAAGGAAACTGGTCATCTTGGTATTATGGAGTGTGTGACTGTCACACCCTGCCATGTCTGTCTGCCTGTCCATGTGCTTGTGTTATCATGTGACCTTTGTTGTCTTGCCCCGTGTGCGTCTGTCTGTTTTGGTCATGTGCCCCTCCTGTCTCCGCCCTCTAGGTAGTGTTTGTAGCTCCGCCCCTTCCCAGGTGTCTCTCGTCAGCCCTAGCTGTTTTATACCCGGTGTCTGGCCTTGGTTCTTGTTCGGTATTTTGTCTCCCTACTGGTCCCTTGTCTTGTTGTGTTTTCCATGAAGTTCTCAGTAAGTTTCTCTATGTCTGTTGTTGTTGTTCAGCCTGGTTCCCGTGTATAGCCCCCTTGGTTTTTGTTTTATACTTTATGTCATTAAACTGACTTGCTTTTGCATCCGGTCCCCTCGTCCCGCGTAACAGTGACATGCAGCAGCATCCATTAATATTTCCCCCACAACAAAATCTGTTTTAAATATATCAGGGTCCTAGACATTACGTGCATACTAGTATTTGATGCAAGCACTACATAGCTGAAAACACACGTGACACAAGGCATCAGATTTAATGAGTGAACAATGTGGCAGTAACATGTTTGTTTATTCATAACAAAGATTACCAGCTTGTTCCACCATTTCCTTCATGCGAAGCATTGCAGCACTCATCCTTAATGTATGCGTGACAGTAGCGGTTCATAACATGACACAACAACACACAAACCTCTATCGCTGTAATTTTCTCTGGTAAGAAGGCGATGTGGATTCGGTCACAAGAATGCATGGAATCAATGAACTGGATGTTTACCTGCTCAGCTTATTCACCATTTGATCTGTTTACACAGAATGTCATAGCACTGAATGTCATAGCAAACCTAGCTGCTTACCTGAGCAGGAGTTCTGATTGCCAGATTGTACTGCCACTGTACTTAAAAAAGCCTCTTACTGCATTAAACTCAATTCATTACATGAACACCAATAACCACCTACGCCCCTCCCATAGTGCCTACCCTCTACTGTTACCTCTGAATGAGGGCACTTTGAGTTTTATGCTACACTGCTGATAACGTATCTAGTCGTGTGGTAACATGTGTTTCTGTGCAACATCCAATGTGCAATCATGGCCTAGCAACACCTTAGCAACCACCTGAGATTCCATAGCAGTGGTCTAGAACTACCTAGCAATCATCTGGGAAAACACAGCAAAGACATAGCAACACCTTAAAAACTACCTACCTACCAACCATCACACTTACAACATGCTGGAATATCATAGTATTTTCATAACAGCACCATATGAACTGACTGAAGTTGTCAACAACAATCTGCAGTGTTTATTTACCCCTTACATATAAGCGTTATTAACTGCCCTCAAAATTAACTGACCTTACACAGTCGTAGAATCAGACCAGCTGACCTTCACATTGACCTGCTACATTACTTTACATTAATATTTTAATTCATTTATTTTTTAACCAATTTCTGACAATTACAATTAAAGAAATGAGAGGTTTCAACAGTTTAAAGTGTGTGTGTTAGTGTGTGTGTGTGTGTGTGTGTGTTTACATGTATTGTATATTTGTGTGTGTATGTGTGTGTGGGTTTTTGCGTATGTGCGAGAGAGAGTGTGTGGCTAAACGCTTTAAGTGAAGGTCAGCAGTTCATTAGGTGCATGTAACATCAGCGCCTTTGGCAAAACGTCTTTCAGTATGGCTTCCTAATGACACTGTGCATTAGCCATAAAATGGCAATCAGTAATGCATTATTCAGGTACAAATTACTGCCAGGCAATCATTTAAACTCCACAATTACCCAGAATGTGTCAGTTCTGCCGCTCTGATAACTGCTAAATCAGCTTTCAAAACTGTTCCTGACTTCATCATTCCGAAAGCTCAGAGGAACACCACCAATAAAGTTCACTCACAGCAAATGTTCTTTTAACAGAGTGTGCAGGAAATTCCAAACTAATTATATGAGAATAAATATTATTTTTTGAGGATCTCTTTCAGTGTTACTAGAAATAGTTCTAAAGCTTACATTGCCTGTCAAAAGATTAGAGACGCCTAGCCTCTTTTCAATTTTCTCACTGTAGTGCTTTAATTAGGTAAAAAAAAGACAGTTAGCTAATTGGCAATGGCTAATTATTATTGTATTAATTAATATTTTTCTATTGAAAGGAGAGCCCATTTTTATATTCTAGTGTAAAAGTGATTAGTGTGTACTACACATCAGTTCAGTGTTTCACTTGAATTAGCATGAACCTAACAGTCTTGTGTAATACAGTATGCTAATCTGAGCATGGCATTGTCCTAACTGAAAACCTATGATTATGTAGCAGTTAACTAAAGCAGTTGCACCAACAGGGCCAAATATTCACATTTAAAATTTTTGATAACACCACATTTTTAAAATATACTATGAATAAAAATACTATGACTGTGTTTTGAAAATAAGGTGGTTGCAATATTTGCCAGCCCTATACATTTTAACTTTAAACCAGTAATCCATAATTTACTGATTCACTAGGCTTTGGTCATTCTTCAACATGGCACAAAAAAGACAAGAGAACACAGAGCACACAATTCTAAATAAAAAAACACCTTTCTACATTTAGGGCAATACCATTTCTAGCAGAAGCCAAGAATGAGTAGAATTTTCTCCCCCTTTCTGCTTGCTTCCATTTGTCATTTTGTAGTTTCCCACTCAGAAGAGAAATAATTGTAAGCCCTGAAGGAATATGAGCAGCTTTTGTTTGTTGTTTCTGTTTGCCCTTGCTGCCACTGTATATATATATATATATATATATATATATATATACATACATAGACACACACACATACACTATGTACCAGTCAAAAGTTTATACAGACAGACATAGCTACACATAGAAGTAGAAGACTTCCTTATTTTTGCTTCCCTTATGAATTCTATTGGTCTGTTACTCATGAATATTCACAGAATTTACAAGGTAAATAAAATATTGTGACACATCAAAAGTAAATGTGATATTTCTGGATATTTATTCTTTCAGATATGTTATCATTTGGAACTGTTAAGCATATGCCTGTGGAATCTTTAAGATAACCAAAAACATCCACTTCGTTTTTTTAGTTTTATGTACATATTGAACATGCTGTTTTCATACATTCTTTCATACATTTCATAGCATTTTAATATATACATATATGCTATAAAAGTAAAAGAAAATAAATAAATAAAGTGATCAATATCAGCAAGCAAGTCAAGTCTGTAAATCAACAGCTTACTTACCATTTATCTCTGATTCTGGTGAACAGATGGCTCATTGGACTGCAAGTCAGTCTGAGGTTTCAACATAGTAAGATTTGATTTCCCCAGAGTTGCTTTTCAGTGCTACTTGCAGCTTTACAATAGCATAAAAGATAAGCCTAGGTAGTGAGGGAAAGGGCAGGACAACTTACACAGCATAGAAAATCTTTAAATGCTTTAAATAACACCTGTAGCTGTACTTTAATATAACAGGGAAACAATACACATTGAAAAATGCACATTTGTGTGCAGATGACAATAAATAGGCTTTGACTACCACTGAAACAATGTAGAAATGTAAGAATGGTCCCAAAACATACACACGCCAGCTGTAACACATTTAACCGCTGCTCGTAATGCGATTGGTGTGATTTGTGCGCACAGCTTTCATCATATCTCTAAGGAGGCACCTAACCCAACATTTGAGCAGCTTTGTGTTCGTCTTTGTGTTCCCCAGCTCGCTCCTGCCAGGCTCCATCACATCAGTTCCATTCACATCAGCGCTGTGACTGAGGTGGGGGTAATTAACCCTGGAATTAGAGCTGTCAAATCAAACAGGTGACAACTTAACCCACCCCCACCCCCTTTCAGGGCTTAGAAACTTAACTTATTGTTATTTCTCCTCTGACTGGATAAAATTAATAAAACGACAAAGTGACAAATGACTTGGAGCAGGAAAGGGTTGGGGTGCTGGAAGGAAATCGACCCGTCCTGGGGTTCTGAAGAAAACAGTATGAGCAAAATATTCAGATTGTACATGATGTCCACAAATCGCACCATAAAGGAAGAGATCAATAAGGAAATGAAAAGAAACAAAAACAAATCTGTTGGCATTGCATAACAAGTTCGCTTTGATTCATTAAACATGTCTGCATGTACACCTTCATTCATAGACGGCCAAATATGTGGATTTACTTCCAAATAAACATTCAGTTTTGACACGTTGCTTGTACTATACTTTACTATTGGCTCACTAACACTTTAAATTGCCTTTGTTCATGAAATGTACTATAAGATTAAACCTGCCTTGTTTGTGTTGCTCTATAGGCTGGACATGCTGCATATGTGACATTACTTTTGCATTCTGATGTACCTATAGGCCGATGTGGGTACAGTTGGTAGCGCCGTGGCCTCACAGCATAAAAGGTGTGAGTTTGATTCCTTTGGGGTGTCTGGGGTCCATTCTGTGGGGAGTTTACATGTTTTGCTACCAAGCCAGTGTGGCTTCCCCATTTTGCACCCATTCAGCACCTATTTTGACCCAGAAGGTTAAGCAGCTCACAAGATGAGTGAATAAATGCAAGAGACCAAAGTCCATTGACTTAATGTCCAGTCATTGAGTAAGTTAGTCATTTTCAGGAGAAAAAACCTAAAAAACTTAAAACAAAGAAGGTATTTTAAAAGGCATCAGCAAAATTGAACAACTGTGCATTACCTAGTAGACCACCGAAAAAGCTTTCATTGCTTCAGATCCAAAAGTGTTTCTGTCCCTTCCTCCTCTGTGAGAACACAACCTGCTGATATACAGTTGAAACCAAAAGTTTACATACACTATATAAAAAGACACATATGCATTTTTTTCTCACTGTCTGACATGAAATCAGAATAAACTTTTCCCTTTTTAGGTCAGTTAGGATTACCACAATTATTTCTATTTGCTAAATGTTAGAATAATGAGAGAGGAATTTTTTTAAGGCAACTTTTATTACTTTCTTCAAGCTCAAAAGTTTAAATACATTTCATTAGTATTTGGTACTATTGCCCTTAAACTGTATGACTTGGGTCAAACGTTTTGGATATCCTTCCACAAGCTTTTCACAATAGTTGGCAGGAATTTTGGCCCATTCCTCCTGACAGAACTGGTGTAACTGAGCCATGTTTGTAGGCCGCCTTGCTCGCACATGCCGTTTCAGCTTTGCCCATAAATTTTCAATAGGATTGAGATCAGGGCTTTGTGATGGCCACTCCAAAACATTAACTTTGTTATCCTTAAGCCACTTTGTAACCAGTTTGGCAGTATGCTTTGGGTCATTGTCCATTTGGAAGATCCATTTGCGCCCAAGCTTTAACTTCCTGGCTGATGTCTTGAGATGTTGCTTCAGTATTTCCACATAATGTTCTTTCCTCATGATGCCATCTATTTTGTGAAGTGTACCAGTCCCTCCTGCAGCAAAACATCCCCACAACATGATGCTGCCACCCCCGTGTTTCACAGTTGGGATGGTGTTCTTAGGTTTGCAAGCTTCCCCCTTTTTCCTCCAAACGTAACGATGGTCATTATGGCCAAACAGTTCAATTTTGGTTTCGTCAGACCACAGGACATGTCTCCAAAAATTAAGGTCTTTTTCCCTGTGTGCATTTGCAAACATTAATCTGGCTTTTTTATGTTTCGTTTGGAGTAATGGCTTTTTCCTGGCAGAGTGGCCTTTCAGCCCATGTCGATACAGAACTCGTTTCACAGTGGATAATGATACACTCTTACCAGCTTCAGCCATCATGTTCACAAGGTCTTTTGCTCTTGGGTTGATATGCACACTTCGAACCAAAGCACGTTCATCTCTGGGACACAGAACCTTTTTCCTTCCTGAGCGGTATGATGGCTGGACATTACCATCTTTTTTGTACTTGCGTATAATTGTTTGTACAGATGAACGAGGCACCTTCAGGCATCTGGAAATTGCACCCAAGGATGAACCAGACTTGTGCACAATTCCACAATTCTCTTCCTGATATCTTGACTGATTTCTTTCAATTTTCCCATGATGTTATTTAAAGAAGCAGCGTGTTTCAGGTGTGCCTTAAAATACATCCACAGGTGTGTCTTTAATTAACTCAGATGTTGCCAATAAACCTATAAGTAGCTTGCAAAGACATGACATCATCATATGGGCTGTCCCAAACTGTTTAAAGGCATAGTAATCTTAGTGTATTTAAACTTAAAAAAATTCCTCTCTCATTATTCTAACATTTAGCAAATAGAAATAATTGTGGTAATCCTAACTGACCTAAAAAGGGAAAAGTTTATTCTGATTTCATGTCAGACAGTGAGAAGAAAATGCATATGTGTCTTTTTATATAGTGTATGTAAACTTTTGGTTTCAACTGTAAGTCTGAAAGGATGGGTGCTGAGAAACTGAAATAGACAAAAAAGAAGAATATTGGTACTGGAGCGCCAAAACTGGGCATCTGAAATGCAGAGTACTGCTTGTTTCACATATTCTACCTTTGCATGGTTTGGAACTTTCACACAGGCTATTCGAACAGAGTGATAAAGTGTCCAAGACACAGCAATGAAGTAACATGGCATTTAAGGAATAGGTTGAGAGCTGATTGTATCCGCATGCCATACATGTTATATAGCATAACAAAAGGAAATAACCCAAAATTATCAAAAAAATAATAAATTAATTAATTAAAATATAAAATAAACATAAAACTGAACCGACCTGCTAAATACACTAAATCATGAACATTATCAAGCAAAATGCTAGTTAATTAAAAACATCACATATTGTAGTTAATCCCTTAGATTCCATGCTACATGCAGGTTTCCCAGGTGCTCTACCATACCCAAAACCATTGCTCAATCACAAGTCAGAATGCTGTTGAGGGTAAACACATGCATTGTGCTTTTATACCAATTTATTTTACTTATTACATTATTTATAGATTTGTATTATATATTATGACTGATTTGACCATTTACCCATTTAATAAAAGAATATTTGTAGATCTCTCTTGCTGAACCACACAGCAGCACTATGTGGATAGTAATAACAATGCTATGCCGCTCACACCATGCAGAGGTAGCATGTGATACAGGCCCAGGATTTTATGAACTGATGATTCTGAATCTGCAATTGAGATATTGGATTGTGGAAATCAGAAACTGCCTCCAACTTCAAACCCTCTGGGGTCTACAAATGCGCCGGAGGGTGAAGTTCAATGTTTCTCAATGTCTATATACACGGTTCTCTATCTTTGTGATAATTTGGTGCAGAAATACGGTTCAAACACCTCCTACCCTTTCCATTCCATCTTATCGCCAGATTCTATGTGACTCACATCCGGTGTTAAGAGGCTATAAAGAGTAAGATACAGCACCAGCTCTTTTTTGGGAGCAGAGAATGAAGGCAGAAGGAAAAGAAGTTCCAATACTACGCTGTACTTTACATATCCATCCTACCCAATAAATAAACAAATGATATGAATATTTTCCTGCTAGAATCGATTTCCTAAATGTAAACATCAATACTGGAAGTATCAATGTTTGGGTATTGATCCACCTATCCTAACAGTGCAGCTCAGACTTCTTGTCAACCATGTTAAAGGTTCAGTTCCGAGTTAGATTATTTAAGGATAGGTAGCCAATGAAAAGAATAGTATACACAACAGTTGCTCTTAGCGAGCAATGCTGCTCCTGGCAAGAAACCAGTGTTAGCTGTAAACAAAACAAGAGACAGAAGCAAAAACAAGAGTTAACGTTAGTGCTGCTTTCCACCGCTGGAGACACTCTTGAAGAGTAATGAAGCTTGATACAGCATTCGCAATGTTTCATGTATACTAGTAACTAAACAGCTGTTAACGCTGGATCATGGAAGAGAGGGGTTAGACACCATGACTTTCTGGTAGTATATGACCTTCAAGACTACAAGACTACATGAACGATGACAGCCCTTAACACCATGTCAATGTTGCCGAAGCAATGGTGTCATGCCAGACTGTCATGGAGTGACTGAGAATGTGTCATTTTCAGTGACGACAGTTCCTCTTTGGTCTTGGTAGAGATTATCTAATGAGTCTGTGTGTGGAGGCACCGTGTTCAGTCCACACCCACCCCTACCACACAATCTGCGGGAACTGTGTGAGAATATTTAAGATGCATGGGATGGATTAGGAACCTCTACAACTCCACGCAGAGACAGCTGGCATGTAACATGGTGGGCTGGTGCATTGCTTAGAGACACTTCTTCTGTATGTGTAGCTTCTGTATGTATCAGTCTAAATTTATTATTATTTATTGTTCCTGGTAAGATTTTTTAAGATTTAATTCCCTTATTGATCCCACAGTGGGGAAATTTAGTCCTCCGCATTTAACCCATCCGTGAAGTGAAACACCCACAAACACACTCACTAGTGAACACACACACTAGGGGGCAGTGAGCACACTTACCCGGAGCGGTGGGCAGCCCTATCCACGGCGCCCGGGGAGCAGTTGGGGGTTAGGTGCATTGCTCAAGGGCACCTCAGACGTTACTGTCAGTTCAGGGAATCGAACCAGCAACCCTCCGGTCACAAGGCTGGTTCCCTAACCTCCAGCCCAGGACTGCCCCGTAACCTTTATATTTTGTCCAAACAGCATTTCAAAACAACGCTTCCTTCTGAGTCCACCTTTGACAATGAATGTATGTTAAAGCACAAGAGTAAAACAATATTTAAAATATATATAAGTCAAACCATATACTTTATATACATCCAGTGGAATATGCAACTCATATTATCTAGCAATGATCTATATATATATATATATATATATATATATATATATATATATATATATATATATATATATATATATATATATATATATATATATATATATGATATTTATATTGATATTTGATATTTTAATATTAAAATGTTTTACATTTGAAGAATACCCACAGTAATTGCCAGTATTCTCTCCTGTAGCCTTTTCAGCAAATGAGCACGTTTAACCTGATCTTTTAGCCAGAAGGTATGATTAAGACTTTTTGAACACCAATTAATGTCACTCATTCAAAAGCATTGGCTCCTTTATAGAGCTCAGCAGGCTTTCTTTCTCCTGCTCTTCGGCTAATGATGAGGCTTCGGAGGAAGCAACTTTCAGCTACATCATCTGTCATTACCAAATGTGTGCTTTCAGCGGCTACAGCCCAGTTATAGGTCAAGTGCTGCTGACCTGCACAAATGGCTCTCCTCCATATTGTATTATCAGAGGATCCAGAGAGGCCTTGGTGTTCCAAGCTGGAGCACAGTGAAAGAAATGGGGCTAGAAGGTGTCTGTCATTTGGGTTTTTTTTTTTTTTTTTTTTTTTTTTTGAGATATGCCAGTGGAATATGTAACTCATATTATCTAGTAACGATTATTTCTCATGATAATGACTGGCGCAGAAATGTTAAAAGTGAATGACTTTGAATGCCACTGGCAACTGCCCATCTGCCCACAGTCTCTGGGGACACCTTGCTTTTCTTTTCCAGTTTTCAGAGTAATATTCCACTCACTTTTTCATTCTAGATAGGTCTAAGCTAGTTTGGACCACTATCTTTAATAAACCTAGATAACATTTTGCCTTTTCATTGGTTTCGGCTCAAATTAGTCAATATAGTTCAGAAATTTGAGCAACAATAGGAAGCACAAAGACTGGCTACCTAAATTATACCCTTCTAATCAATAGTAATACTACTTAGTGCTGCACATACACTCATCATCTAAACAATAGTTGCACCCAGAAGGAATTAACCAATATGAATGAAAGTTAGTGGGTATGTTTGATGGGTCTTAATGCTGTACCTGACTGACTCAACAGCCACGATTGGAGACTATCAGCTAGCATTGATGCCTTCCATGAATCATCCTGTTAGTCCCAGTACCATTAGCAAATGGGTACATGACGCTGGTCTGGCTGGACACGCCAGACTGTCATGAAGTGACTCAGAATGGCAGCAGGGATCTTCAGTGACAAGTCCCACACTTGTCTTAGTGGAGATGACCAACGAATCCATGTGTCTAGGCACCATGGTCAGTGCCAAGATCAACGGTTTGTAGTCATGTGTCATGTGTCCAGAAGACCTGTTGCCACGTCACGAATTACCGCAGGACACCATTAGGAACCTCTACAACACTATGCCAAGCCAAATGCATGTTGTGTTAGCAAACGTGGTGGCCCAACACCATACTGAGAGAAACTACTTCTGTAAGTGTAGCTCAATAAATATTGTCCATATCAGTCTAAATTTATTATGATGTATTGTTCCTGGTAACCTTTATCTTCCTTCCCAATAGCACTGGAATCTGACACTTCCTTCTGGGTGCACCTATTCTTTTGATGATACGTATATGTAACTGTAAATCTCCATAGAAAAGCTTTGCTAATAGAATAGGATGCTCTGGAGGATGAGCACATAAGCCTAAGATCACCATGTCCAAAGCCAAGCGTTGGCACGATGAGAATAAAGCCCTAGCAGGCATGGGGCCATGGGGCAGAGGAACCGTGCTCCATCCAATACTTTTGTGATCAGTTGGTGAGATGTTTGTGATCCAGAACTAACCATCCAACCAAACTATGATTATAAAACTCCTTTTAGCTTATTTTTCATCACATTTAATGTGAATCAACCTAATAAAGTGAAAAAAAGTTCAGAATTTAAAAAGATGTAGCTGGGGATGTGAGATGTCATTGACAGCTCTTGTTTGAGCAGCAGAGCTTTAACTTAAGCTTCATTTTCTCCGATGCGAGCCACAGGCTGGTGCGTCTGGATCGATTGCGTCCAGCGCTCTGTGGTCAGGCTGAGGCTGCTGCTGCCGATGCCTTACACACTTCATTCTCCATCTGACACACACACACACACTAATCTCCTGCTTTTGTTTTTCCTGCTCTTCTCTGCCGGCCGTGTCGCTGATCTGCTCGCCCTGTGCCTGCTGAATCTATCAACCTTTAAAAGTTAACAAGTTGTCTAGGGAAATGCCATTTGTTACCAGTCCAATAAGAAATGTCAGTGTCTAATAAAACAGTGACGGTTGATACACATGTCAATAGCGGCCTGTGTGCAGGGGATGAATGCACTTAAAGCTGCAGAACGCTGAAAAGTCAGCGCTTGGAGGAAATAAACTCTGTCAGGAAATAAATCATTCTGTTAAGAAACACGCCGAGTAGCACATGCACTAAATATATACAGTGCAGCGTTACAGCATGTTGATGCCTAATCCACAGAATGCGACATTCTGTCTTGACACTTTCTCTCACGAGTGCAAATCTCTTTCACAAGAGTTTTTCTGGGGTTTTTCCCAAATTCTTAAACAAGACCCGAGAGACAATCTGACATCCTAAGTGTAGCGCCACCTTTAGATCAAAACAAACCCTCTCAAACCCTTCCGAAATCCCACAAAGACTGTGTGCCAATTACATACTCACATACTAGCCTCATTCTTCTGAAGTGCCTAAAGCCCCACTGTTACTTTACACCATAGTCTATTGCTATTAGAGGACCAGGTTCATTCAGAGGTAATCATATACATGCATTACATGTCCAAAAGTATAAGGACACCCCATCTCCTCCTAACACAAGCATTCAACTGTTCAGAGCTTGTATTATCTCCATTGAAAAAATTGCCAGTAGAATGGGACGCCTGGAATCAGCCACACATGAGTCTAAGGTCTTTATGCCCAATGCCAATTGCTGGCTTAAAGGGTATCCAGCCCCTCAGCATTGGGTTGTTGAGTAGTGGAGCTGTCTTCTCCGTAGTGATTAAGCTCCATCCCCCTCTGGGATGAAGTCGGGTGACCCAGAACTAATCATCCTACATTGGTACCTGACCTCGCTAATGCTCTTGTGGCTAAATGCCATCAAATCCTCACAAATCGGTTATTTCTTCCTATTCTGTTGTTAATTTTAGGTGCATTAGTGAAAACATGTTATGTATCTACAGAGAACACCCTTCTGCACATCTTAATTCATTTCATGGGTTTAACATATTGGAATAAACAGAACTTAAAATGTGGTGTATGTTGACAAAACATGTTTCAGCAAAACTTTTCAGCAAAGGTACAGTTTTGCATCTCTGTCTGTGCAACATACTGCAATTCAGACACAGACATTAGTTGCAGACAGGACAGTGCAGCACAGACACAGCACTCAGCAGGCACATGTATCAGAGTACATACCGTCATATGCTGAAGTTTAAATGCCAGCAGTCGAGTTTCATGTTTCATTTCATTATCACATCCTCTACAGAGAGCGCTGTTCTGCAAATTCTAATACTCAATTAATGTTTTCTTTATGGGTTTAACATATTAGAATTAGTAGATATTTAAATGTGACTTGTTTCGACATTTTATGTTTCACTTTTTCTATGTTAAACAAGGTAAATAAACAGAAATGGCACACAAAATGTTTGTCTCTTTTAAAGACTTGGCTCTTTAAAGCCCTAACCAACTGATGAAATATCTTTGGGATGAATTTAATCATTTTAACCTACTTGCTTCACTCAGCAGCTAAGCCACATGTAGGGCTTCAAAGGTTAGTCAACGATTATTTGTCCAAAACCAAAATTCTCCATATTTCTCCCTAATGGCCACATGAACTGCATTAACATTTTGACAGACTGTAATACACTACAGTACACATAGGTTGCAACATGGCTACTACTGTATAGTTTCATTGCATCATAACAGAAGAACTACCTTGTTAGTGGCCACAAACAGAGAAGAAGCAAGAAAGTCACAACAGTGAGATTAGTCGATAGGTCAAATAACATCAAGTAGGTTCAATGACTTGGTAAGTTTGAGCCTCAGTGTGCAGTAGTTTTACAGACACCCAGTGGTAGTGCCAGACTCTACCCGTCTGTGTATTCGGTTACATTCAAGGTCCTGCTGGGAGACAGTAATCTTCCATTTACAAAGCAGCCTGTCCCGGCCTCCAAAATAACCCCAAATGACCTACAACCGCAAGGACTGCAGGCAGGGAGGGGGCAGTGGTGAGAGAAAATCAATCAAAGCAATTAACTTCAGGAACTGAGCACTAATTCCCTGGGATGATCTTTTTTTCCCTCTCCGCTATCTTCAGATTGTGATGGAGCTTCAGGGGAAATCAAGGTCTAGGCTGATAAGCGCTGATTATTTAGCAGCTTCTTTAAATACAAATGAATTCTCCAAGGGGGATCAACCGACTTCTAACCATTTCATGCTTTTTCTCCTCCAACGTGGTCCATATTGTTTCAAAGACAAACATATTTATCATTAATGGGCTTAGGAGGAAGAGGTCATTTGTCCTTATTGACTCGCCAAAGCAATTTTTCTGCTCTTAATGGAAGACTCAGCTGTGCAGATTGATATTTATGCCTCCCCCAGCAGGGCAGCGAAATTTACCTGCCGTTTTTTCCGGTGACTACAGTTTTGCATCACTGTCTGTGCAACATATTGCAATTTATCTTCTTCTGCAACAGGGTTCGCCTGTATTGCGGTTCCAGTGACTGTTCAAAGATTTTTTTTCTAGGTGAGGCCTCAGAGGGCCACAACTCCTATTCAGGTGTCAAATGAGTAGCCTTTAGATTCATAAGGCTCCATAACTCACATAGGAAAATAACCTTTTACTTTTAATTAAACGCTAAACACCATTTATAACTAACACAAAGCAGCGGATGAAAGCTAGACCTATTTCCCTGCTCAAACACACACCTAGTGTTGCAACTAAGAGTTATTTTTAGATCTATTATCTGATCTCTCTATTAAAAGTAATATTTTGCCCTCTTGCTTTTCTTTCCCTTGCGCGCCATCAAAATTCAAAAGATTGGCACATGCCTATTCAAGTCAATGGGACGCAAAGTGTTACAGTTCCAGTTTGTATAAGTGGGTGTGCTACCTTGCATCATTCACTGAGCTCATCAGTCTCCTGGGGCAACAACAGCAGCCTGCGCAGCAAGTCCCAGCAGCTTGCTGAATAGACCTCAAACAAAACTGGTTTTGCCTAAAAATGTCTCATTAAAAAAAACTCTTTAGGCTCAGAATAGTCACAACAGCCTAGTAGTTACGTGTTTGCTGTAATCTCCAAAGGGGTGGAATCATTTCTGAGAATTGTTTGACCAGAATGTTCTATTACTGTCAAAGGTTCTCTGTTACCGCAATAAAAAAGAGTCCCCTTTCCTGGTCAGCAAAACTATGTGACACATTTCCAGATGAATATTTACATGAAGGCTGCTTACGATTCCTCTCTGGTTTCATCTGTGCAACAATACATTCCTTAGATGGTGCAGCGCAGCCATATCGCCCCCTACATTTCCTGTAATGAACTGCAATTTATCACAATGACCATGTGTATAATTTGAACATATGAGAGTATTATAAAAAATGTTTTAAGTGAAACATAAAAAAATCACATTGCCCTGCTGCATTTATTGTATTCTATTATAATCTATTAAAAAGACAACATATATCATATTAACAATATAAAACAACAGTTCAAGACATATTGCCTAATATATTTCCTGTAGTGTGTTGCCCTACAAAATAATGACATGGGTCATAGGAACATTTAAATATATTATTAAAGTACTTATTAAGCAAAACTAAATAAGTAATATTACCTCCTATGTCTCTTATAAGGTAGTGCCATATGTTAGAATAATGGCATAGATCATATGAACATAATATGAAGTGTTATAAAGCATTTTTAAAGAAACAATATAAGTCATATTGCCCCTTACACTTTCTGTATATGCAGTGCAGTCTCTCAGAATGGCTGCATGGATCTTGTAAACTTTATGGAGCATGATAAAATAGAAGTCCTATTGCTCCCCATATTTCCTGTAGTGTACAGTCTTTCAGAAAGACTACATATATCATGTGAATGTTATAGAGCATTATAATACACTTCATAATTGAGACAATAGAAGCAATATCAGCTTCTATATTTGTTTTTATGTGTTTTCTTGGAATAGCCACATGGATCATATGAACATTATAGAGTATAATAAAGCGCTTTTTTAAGCAAAACAAAATAAATCATATCATCCACTATGCTTCCTATAAAGCAGTATAATCTGTCAGAATAAGTGCACGAGTCATGCCTTTTGAAAATATAAAATAGTAGCTATATTACCCGTATATTTTTCACAGTGGATCATAGTCTGAGAGAAAGACTATACAGTGGGGTGCGAAAGCTTGGGCAGCCTTGTTAATTTTCCTGATTAACCTTTATAAAGCATTGATTGTTTGGATAAAAAAATTCCGTTAAATATATCATATAGCGGACAAACACAGTGATATTTGAGAAGTGAAATGAAGTTCATATGATTTACAGAAAGTGTGCAATAATTGGTTAAACAAAAGTAGGCAGGTGCATAAATTTGGGCACTGTTGTCATTTTATTGATTTCAAAACCTTTAGAATTAATTATTGGAACTCAAATTTGGTTTGGTAAGTTCAGTGACCCTTGACCTCCATACACAGGTGACTCCATTTATGAGAAAGGGTATTTAAGTGGGGCAATTGTAAGTTTTTCTTCTCTTTGCGTCTTCTCTGAAGAGTCGCAGCATGGGAGTCTCAAAACAACTTTCAAATGACCTGAAAACAAAGACTGTTCATCGTCATGGTTTAGAGGAAGGATACAGAAAGCTATCTCAGAGATTTCAGCTTTCAGTCTCCACTGTGAGAAACACTGTGAGAAAATGGAAGACCACAGGCACAGTTCAAGTCAAGGCTCGAAGTGGCAGACCAAGAAAAGACTCGAATAAACAGAAGCGAAGGATGTTGAGAACAGTCAGAGTCAACCCACAGACCAGCACCAAAGACCTACAACATGATCTTGCTGCTGATGGAGTCACTGTACATCGTTCAACTATTCGGCGCACTTTACACAAGGAGATGCTGTATGGGAGAGTGATGCAGAGGAAGCCTTTTCTCCACCCACATCACAAACAGAGCCTCTTGAGGTATGCTAAAGCACATTTGGACAAGCCAAAATTTGGTGGTGGTTCCATCATGCTGTGGGGCTGTGTGGCCAGTACAGGGACTGGGAATCTTGTTAAAGTTGAGGGACGCATGGATTTCAATCAATATCAGCAGATTCTGGAGACCAATGTCCAGGAATCAGTGACAAAGCTGAAGCTGCGGATGGATTTCAACAAGATAAACATGCAAAATCTACTAATGATTCATGGAGACCAATGTACAGTTCTGGAATCTCAGTGACAAGACCTAATAGCCGTCTGTCCATGCCCCAACGGTTTGAACTAGACCTGCATAAAAAGGAGCCCAAATACTTCAGCCACAATCCAGACTCTCATTAGAAGCTATAGGAAGCGTTTATCAAGACATATTTTTACAATGGAAGTCCTGTTTGAATATGTCCTCAATCAGAATAACTGCATGTATCATATAAGGTAGTTTAATCTGTTGTGACTTTTATAATGCATTATAATGAACTTTTGAAATGAGACAATAGGAATATCACCGTCTGCATGCCCCAACGGTTCTCTGTAACCTGCATAAAAAGGAGCCCACTCTTCTACTCAACAAAACTCTTTTCAAGACATATTTTTACAAGAAGTCTGTTTGCTATTCCTCTCTGGTTTCAGCTCTATAACAATATATTTCTTTTATGTGCAGTGCAGCCAAATCGCCTCCTTCAATGCACTGCAATTTGTCAGAAAGCCAAGGGCATCATTTGTACTTAAGTGTAGTGTTTTCGTGCAGTGTGTCGTAACGCTGAATAAACGCCTTAAATTTAAAACTTTAGCCAATAAAGACTCGTAGCGACTTAAATGTAAATGTAAATGTAGTAAAGAGTCATAGTAAGGCTGACCATTTATAGTCACTCTTCCTCATTAACATGCAGCACTAAAAACAATACAAAATATTCAGTTTCTGTGTGCTTACTTATACATTTCACTGTACATAGATGGAAACATTACTGTAAACATTTCTGTTCTGTAGTACAGGTACAAGTAATCATAGCTGCTACATATTGCTACAGCTTGCGAATAACTGTAATTAAACTGCTTTATATCTATTTATTTTACTAGCTAAACAAACTTTTTTAACAACATCCTTTCCACTACATGAACTTATTTTTTTTTAATGCCAGATGAACTTACAGTATTTCCTCTATGATGCTTCATAAAGTTGCCAGTAGGATTTCAGAACATCTGCCTCACTTTGCTTTTTTGCCCAAACGAGCAAAAACAGGTGTACAAAACTGGACATGACGTCATCACATAACACAAATGGAAAATAAAGCTAATTTAATCTAAGTTAATTATTAACTTCTTTTTTTTAAATAACAATACACAACAATAAATAATTTCATTTTATTATAAAATATGTTATAGATTTACATTTAAGGCATTTAGCAGACACTTTTATCCAGAGCGAACTACAACCGTGCTTAGAGTTCTGTTGGATAATATTTTCCAGCTAGTAAGGAAGGTAAGGAAGGTGTTTAAACTTGCCTTGAGCTCAGACAAAGCCTGAACAAGGCAGTTGAAGGCAGATGAAACAATAGAAGTCATATTGCCCCCTATGTTTTCTGTAGTGTATTTCAATATGTCAGAAAAAATGTTATAGAGCAGTATAATGCACATTTTAACTAAAACAATGGGAGCTATATTGCCTCCTACCTGTACTGCGTTGCATTGCAATTTGTCAGAATGACCATTGCGTTATTTGAGAGTATAAGAGAGTACTATAAAGTATGTTTTAAATGAAACAATGGGAGCTATATCGCCTCCTACAGTTCCTGTCATGTGTTGCAATCTGTTAGAATAATCGCATGGATCAAATTAGTAGTATCACATTATAGTGTGTTATAATGCACTTTATTTTAAACATGTGTTGCAATCAGTCTGAGTGCTGCATGGATCATATGAAGATTGTAGAGTAGTATAAAGCATCATATTATTAATATCATGAATCGTCATATATAAGTCATAGCACCCCCCTGCACTTCCCGTAACACATATGCCACATATGGATTATGTAAACTTCATAGAGGACCATAATGCACTTTTAAAATGAAACGATAGAAGCCATATGACCCACTATACAACTGTAGTTCATAAGTAATAAGTCAGAATTAATATGTGGGTCCTATATGAACAGAATCTTGTTCTTGAGTTCTGTTAAGTAAACAATAAATCAACAATAAAAATGATTTATGTTGAAAATGTATGTTGACATTTTTGCAAAATCAACATTGTTGCCATTGCCAACTATTCTTGGCAGCCATACTATGCCTGCACCTACACACACACACACACACATACACACACAGCACCAGTATCTCCCCTTCATGGTTTGAAGTGGCTATTGATTGTATTGGTGTCACAGCACAGCCATCGTCTCAGTTTCTTTCTGTGTGAGTGTGTGTGCGTGTGTGTGTGTGTGTGTGTGTGTGTGTGTGTCAGATACGTGACACTGGCTCCTAATAACAGGCCCAAACTCCTCACAGCTTGCAGAAACGCCTACAGCAACCTCTGGTCAACTGCAACACTGCAACAGACTAACACACGTTAGGGTCACACTATTTTTCTCTCCACACACTTACTCTCTCTCTTCTCTCTCAGCTGTAATCTACTGTCCATACATCCTCTTTTTCTAGTACATATCGATTTTTATAGGACCTAAAAAAAACACCTCTAGAAAGGATTTCGAAAAGATCTGGAAGGTCTGGGATTTGATTTCACTTTCATATTGAACATTATTGACTTTCATGTTTTTGAAAACTGAAATATGGTCAGTCTAACTGTACCTGTCTGTCTGTTTGTCTTGAGGTTTCTAGCTATTCAAACCAGGATCAATATACACTTCTGTGAGGTTTCTTTTTCGCTTTCTACTGAAATCAATCATGTTTGCAGCGTGTGAGACATCTGAAAAAAATTAGCCCAAACTACACAACCCACAATTTTACCATATTTAACCACAACTTAAAATAAAGCATCGTCATGTATCATGCTTCTTTATTTATTTTTGCTAACCTGGGGCCCCCTCATATGACATTCCTCCATTTTTACATTTTTTTCTGCCAATGGCAGTTTGATTTAGAATGGCCTTTTCCTAAATGTTATGGTGGCTCACTTATTTCACTTTTCACTGGTTATTTATTTATTTTTGTTATGCTTTTATGTATGTATTGCATTTGCAAATACATTTAATGTAGCACTTTGAAATTTTCACCATATAATTTTATTTTGGTTTTTTTGCTATTATTATAAACCCAATTCCAAAAAAAGGATGATGTGTAAAATGTATATACATTTAAGTAAAAAACAAAATGCAATGATTTGTTCACAATAGGGCATTAACCTATGAACTCATTTAAAAGTTGGAACAGGGGACACAAAAGGATGGAAATCTAAGTGGTACTGATAAATAACAGACATAAGTATAAAAAAAGAGAGATACAGTCTCTCAGAGGTGAAGATGAACAGAGATTCACCAATCTGCAAAAAACTGCATCCAGAAAATCTGGAGAATTCCCTCTGCACACGGAAGAAGGCAAACGGCCAGTACTACATGCTCAGGATCTTTGAGCCCTCAGGCAGCACTGCTGTATGAAGAAAGTCATGCAAAGAAGAAGTCGTATGTCAACACGATCCAGAAACGCTGCCGTCTTCTCTGGGCCAAAGCTCATTTTAAATGGACTGAGGCAAAATGGAAAACTCTTCTGAGGTCAGATGAATCAAAACTTGAAATTCTTTTTGGAAATCAGGAACGCCTTGTCCTGTGGAAAAGGAGAGGGATCATTCACTATGCATTAGAGCCAATGGCATGGGTAGCACATCTGGAAAGGCATTATCAATGCTGAACAGCATGTACATGTTTTTGAACAAAACATGCTTCCACCCATCCAGGCAGTGCCCAATTCTGGCACTGGGGATTTTCCACTTTGTAAAGGTCAGATCCAACACTAAGACTGGACACCACTACTATGGGTACTGTTTAACAGTGCCAAGCACCTGCCAATAAAACAGAGGGCGTGATTGTGGCCTCATTTTGGGAAGAAATGTAAGGCAGCTACAGGTTACCTTGCTGGTTTTTGGAAAATGTGTTGGTGGTTTTAATGCAGTCAAGGATCATGTACAATTCTTACAGATTTTTTTGCATTTATTCTTTTTATATTTTAAAACTGCAAAACATATGAGTTTTAGTGTTTGAAATCTGTATGCCGGAAATCTTTTACACAAGTCAAAAGGTCAGCAGTTAATTTGCATTTATAAAGAAATCAGGAAGCTATTGTATCCTGTGTATGACCAACAAAAAGTATTTCAGTAAGACACATGTCAATAAATGTATAACATCACTGTATATCATTTCCATGCAGCCAAAGCTTATACAAACTGCTGTTTAACACTAAAGCCCAGATGTTCTTCACCATTCACTGACTCCAATCTTAATACCAGGCTGAATTACGCACAGCTTCAGAAGTGTAATAGCGTGGGCTTTCTCCACTGAAAGGTTCCTCAACATCCCCTAGATAAGCTATTTAATTTCCGCCTTTGGCTGCGAACACTGGGAGAATACAATTATTTTATCTAAGTTGTCGTATTATGGCCAGATTCTTAAGCTATGGAGATTTCTATGAGCCAAATGTGAATAACAATTTTGTCACTTTCATTAAAAAAGTGGAAAAAAGGGGAAAAAAGAAAAATCCTCCGCACTTCCAAAATGTTCATTTACATAAGCATATAAGGAGCTTATGTTTTTGACCACTGAAGGCTTTATTCAATACAATAATTATAGGCATGTTGTTCGCATTTTTATTAAAATCATATCACAAGTACCCAAATACACTATATTTTAAACAAGTTTCCTCACTCCCTCTCTCTCTCTCTCTCTCTCTCTCTCTCTCTCTCTCATAGACAAACACAAGTTGGCCTTTCCTAACATTTCCTCACCATTTATTTAAAACAACAGAATAAACAGCATACAAAGCCAACCTGAAATCAAAATAGATTTCTCTTTCTGATCTTTCTGGTTCATGGCCAGTGTCATATTAAGCACGATTCAACATATGACCTACTGTAATTAAAATAGACTAGATTCTTGTTTTCCAGTAATCCAACATCGCTGGTTTTGCTCACCTGTCAAAAATCCTGGTAAAAGGGATTTTCTTGTAGGGGTGATCATTACCCCTACAGGAATATATATATATATATACACTATACACTATATATATATATATATATATATATATATATATATATATATATATATATATATACCCCTACAGGAATATATATATATACACTGACGACACAACTGCATTAAGACAGACTGGTATGAACAAGCTGGTTAGTAGATAATCTGCACATAGGATTTCAGTGTACTTTTTTCAGGGAGTCAGTGGGAAAATCTAATATCAGGAAAAGCAAAAGTAAAAAGCAAATAGGAAAGCTTTATTATTATACTGCCAAAGCTAACTTTGCTGCACATGCACAGAAGACCACACATAATAATATTAAATGTTAATATAAACATTCTTTAGAAGTTACTAGTTTCTTCTCTCAAAACTTTTTGGAATTTTTTTAATTATTTGATATACTTAGTTTTGTTTTTATTTGATCTTTTTTTATTTAATTATTTTAAAATCTGTGTAAAGGAAACACATAGTTGAAAAGAAACACTGAATATATAGTACTTAATTGTGGGGTTAGACTGTAGAGAGAGCCTAAAATGGAGCCTGCAATTTGTCATAGCGTATAGAAAGAAGCAATATTAAAAACACAACATTAACAGTCCTCTGGACTCGGGAAAGTTAATCGCTGACAAACCAGGGCTAAACAAACTGCCTGCTAGCTGCCTAGAGACATCACATAGGATCGATATAATCGAGACTGAGTCAGTTAACTGAATTAAACAAAATTTTAGAAAACTGAAAATCTAATTAATATCAGACCAGTTCAACCAGTTCACTATGATAGCATTTCTAGTCTAACACTAGGTCTGCTCAATATCAGATCCCTCACATCTAAGGCTGTCATTGTTAACAAACTCATTCCTGATCATAATTGTGATGCACTGTGTCTTATGGACACTTGGATTAGACCTGAAGAGTATTTAGCTTTAAACAAAGCCAACCTGATAAGCTACAGTTACGAACATCGTCCTTGTCTTAATGGCCAGGGTGGAGGTGCAGCAACCATCTACTCCAGATCTTTAGGAATAAAACAAAAAACAGGCTGCACATTGTCTTTTTTCCAAATTCTGTTTCTTAATATAAGTGATCATCTCGTTTTCGTTACAATCCACAGGCCACCAAGGACCTATTCTGAGTTTAGTTTGCTGACATTTTATTAAACCTAGTAACAATTTCAAATAAAGTAACAATTGTTGAAGATTTTAATATCCAGCTAGACAAACCACAGGACCCACTAAGTAAAGCATTTTTTCCAGACTCATTTAGTACCACACAGAATATAAAGGGACCAACGCATTATTGTAGCCACACTCTGGATTTAATTTTAACTTTTGGAGTACACATTGATAATCTTACTATACTTCCTCAGACCACAGCAGTCTCAGATTATTATCTAATCTCATACAAAATCAGCCTTAGTCATACTATAAATTTATCCACACAATATTTTGTTAAGCACTTTATGACATTTTCTACACCTCCTAGCTTTATCGAAAAACCTCCCCGATCTGTCAAATACTATTAGCTGTCTGTCTAAACCCTCTGATTTAGATATTCTGACCCAATGCTTGGATGACACTTTTCACTCTGCTTTAAATAAAGTGGCTCCATTAAACCGTAAAAGAATTAGGCAGAAGAAACTTGCTCCATGGTATAATGATCACACTCAAGCTCTAAAACAGACTGTCAGACAACTAGAGCGTAAATGGCGCCTGACTAAACTTGAAGTATTCCAGTCTGCCTGGACAGATAGCCTCATATAGAAAAGCTCTAAGTGTAGCATGTTCATCTTAACTGTCTTCACTGATAGATAATAATAAAAATAATCCAAGATTATTTAGCACAATCTCTAAATTAACCATTAGTCAATCTGCGACTGAACCCCAGTGACCGTTAACATACAGTAGCAATGGTTTTATGAATTTCTTTAATAATAAAATTTAAATAGTTAGGCTAAAAAAAACTAAATGCACAGTTAACAGCTACAAGTGTAACTCCTACAGAGAGGCTGGAATCTTTTACTCTACTCCAACAAATGGAGTTATTTCAAATTATGTCATCCTTAAAATCATCTACATGCTAGATCCAAATCTGACTAGTTTACTCAAGAAAGTTTTTCCAGAAATAACCAAGCCTCTTCTGTCTATAATAAACTCATCTCTTAGCCTTGGTTACCCAAGATCTCTTAAACTAGCTGTAATTAAACCTTTAAATAAGAAACCTAATCTTGATCCTTATGAGCTAGCAAACTACAGACCCATTTTAAAATCTTCCATTTATAATAAAAGATTTTAGAAAAAGCTATATCACAACAGTTAAGTTCCTATCTGCACAGGAACAACATACATGAAAAATTTCTGCCTGGATTTAGGCCTCATCACAGCACCGAGACAACACTGGTGAAAATTATAAATGATCTTTTAGTATCTCTGACAGGGGTAACTCATTCTTACTGGTCCTACTTGATCTTAGTTCAGCATTTGACACAATAGACCACTCTATCCTACTAGATAGGCTGGAAAACCTTGTAGTAGTTACAAGAAAAGCTCTTAGATAGCTGCTATTACTGTGTAAACATAAACACCATCCACTCACACAAAAGTAAAGTTTAGTGTTCCACAGGGATCTGTAACATAAACTTCCACTGCTATGCCGATGACACGCAACTGTATATATCAGCAAGACAAGATGATCCACTTCAGCTTAATAAGATAGAGGACTGTGTTAAAGACATAAGAGACTGGATGTCAAGTAACGTCCTCCTACTGAACTCGGACACAACAGAAGTTCTTCTTCTTGGTCCCAAAACTGTTAGAACCAAGCTGTCTGCATTACCACTTAATCTTAATAGCATCTTAGTCACTCCAGGTACTGTAAAAAGTTCTGTAAAAAGTCTTGGTGTCACGATCGAGCCTGACCTGGCCTTCGATAAACATATTACTAATATCACTAGAATAGCTTTTCTACATCTACGGGATATTGCAAAACTAATAAATGCATTGTCCTACAGGACGCAGAAAAGCTAGTCTACTTTATTACCTCAAGGCTGGATTATTGTAATGCCCTGCTTTCTAGTTATTCTAGCAAAAGCCTTAATAAGCTTCAGTTAGTCCAAAACGCTGCAACCAGAATCCTTACAAGAACTAGAAAGTTAGATCATATCAGCCCAATCTTATCTCACTTACACTGGTTACCAGTTAAATTCTGCATTGAGTATAAAATTCTTCTTCTAATGTTTAAAGCTGTAAATGGCCTCGCTCCTCTGTACCTCACTGAACTTCTCATATTATGAACTGTCATGTGACCTTATATAACAAAGTGCAGGTTGTCTAATAGTGCCTAGAATTACCAAAGTTACATCAGGGGGCAGAGCCTTTTCATACAAGGCCCCCAAGCTTTGGAATAACCTACCAGTCAGTGTTTAAAACCTTAAACATAAGTCCAGGCTTAAAACCTACCTGTTTAGTCAAGCTTTTTTTCTTAGTTTTTCTGCTTGATAAAAGGAGCAGATCTAGAGGTCCACCGAGAGAGTAAGCTGAAAATGTCTCTGACTTCTCAGGGAGCCCTCATGTCTGTGTGACCTTCTGGTTCTCCCTTTTAGCTCGCTGTAATGGCCAGGCCTGCCGGAGTCACTGCTGCACTCTTTTAACACCATATAGTGTGTTCAGATCTTCTGTCAGAACTAACAGCCTGTCTGTTCTCTTTGCCCGAGCTGAACTGCTGCCCATCCTGTGCGGTCCGATGCTGTTGCTACATCTGCTCTGTCTGGGTTCCACTGCTTGCCTTTAACTCCTACGGAGCTCCTGACTGTCCTGAACTGTGGAAGTCTGGCTTGCATCCTGCTGACCCATCTGATGACCCAGCTATTTAATTGCAGACTAATTAGACCTTAATTCCTTCACCTTACAAACACTGAACACTTCTTTCCATTGCTTGTCTTGTTGACACAAGGAGGATGGGTTCCCCTTTTTGAGTCTTGGTTCCTCTCAAGGTTTTTTTTTTCCTTTTGAACTGAGGGAGTTTCTTCCTGCCTCTGTCGCTCTTGGCTTGCTTACTGGGGACTCAGATTCGTTGTAAAGCTGCTTTGTGACAACATCTGTTATATAAATAAACCACTATATAAATAACTTCACTTGATACTGGGAAACACATAAGTTACTACCCATCAAGTTTCATGCACCTATTTAGACAACTATTCTTTTGATGATGAGTGTACCTACACTTTTATTGGTCTATGGGTTCACCTTTGTTAATTGCCTGTTTCTCATCACTATCATAGAAATGTACTACATCATGTATGCTACAATACAGCAGTGTCCCAGGTATGGTAACTCGGTCTATTCCAGCACTGCTTTCATACAGACAGAGCGTTAATCAACTAAAGTTGAGACTCCTGTAAGAATTGCATCAACTCCTGTGAGTTGTTAACCAATATCCTATATTTTAGTTTCCCACTTACTGTTGTTTTTTTCCCTGGCAGTTTACCTCATACCATTTCTGGTTATTCACTGGACCTTAACAGCTTGAAGAAAAACGGTGGGGTTCTAAAACTTTTGACTGAAAGACTGTAAGTAATTAGACTGCACCTCTCTGGGCTGAGCACCTGAGGGTGAAACTACATATTAGTGTAAAAATGCTTGCATGGTGTATATGGTATACAGTACTGAGTTACACCAGAACTTCACTGTCTCTGTAGTTTCCTCATTAAGGCCCAGATCCCGCTGCCCAGCCTTATCTTCATCTGCTGATGAATCACTAGATCATGCTTTTTTTTGGAGGGGGCTGTTTAATTTTTTAAGCAAGCGTTATATCTAGAGTTTAACCGCAAAGTACCATTTTATTGAATTTATCATAAAGAACTATATTTAAATCTGCAGCGGACACAGGCGAAACAGGAAAACGTATTAGCTTTAATAGACGAATTACATGGACACAATTAGTTTCGCTGCAAATTTGTCTCCGTAATGTGAAAAATCTCATGTACAAATGTACTTTTCTCCCAGTGCTATTTTCAGCGCAGGTTTTAGTCAAGAGCATCCGCTTACTCATCATTCATCAAGCTAACACAGGAAAGACACATTCTATTCTGGCTGACCCTTTACAATTGTAATACATGACAAGTGCAAAGTGAACATGTGTAAAAATAATAAAATATTATAAAATGCATCTGCACAAGCTGTCAGTCTGCAATGACAAGCTGTGTTCCCAGACAATGGTTTTGGGAAATGGTCCTGAGCCCGTGCAGTGATTCCACTACAGAATAGTGTCCGGTTTTAGTGCCGTGCCATCTGAGGGCATTCTCCTCCAACATCCTACAATGCTAAGTGAGTAACAGAAAAGCTTTGGTGACTGGCATTACATGTCTTGGAGGAAGCACATGCTGGTCATTACTCTCTCAGGTGTGATGGAGGAGGAGAGTTCTAATTGATAGTGTTGCACTATGTTAAAAATGCTTATAATGTTTGTCCAGTGTGAATCTGACTTGGTTTAGACATACACCTAAATATCCCATTTTATGGTCATACACCAGGTTACCCATTATCTGCTGGAGAAAAGACAGGACCTGAAACAAATCGAACTGTCACAACAACAGTAAAAGTGGCATTGACTAAACAGGCAAGACAATTATGTGAAACTAAAGACAGTAGGTGGTCCAAATCATTTTTTTGTGTAAACCCTGCATTAGTGATTTATAATTGGCTTGAAGCATCAGATAGTTTTGCCTTATATTGCATGACTTGATTATAGACTACTATATTACTCAATCCTACAATCTATTCTATAGTAAAAGCAACGATGAAACCAATGGCCTTTCTGCAGTATAAATAACTGGTATATCGTGCTCTTCCTGGAGTCTGAGGGAGATTAGATGGTGTTTTTCATTGATGTTGGTGAATGGTAGTGTGAGTGACCACAGCTGCACTGATTAAAGCTTGTTTTCTATTAGACCAGCCAACACACACACACACACACACACACACACACACCCACACACACACAGACACAGGCTAATCCTCATCCTCAGACACACCTCTCACACCACTGTGAAGCAGGTGGGCTTTTCCCAGCTGCTTCCAAACCTAATCCAATCCAATTATTGTCCGATTATATCCATGTGCTAAAACATGGCCATTTCCCACATTATAACACACATGCGCATGCATGCACACACACACACACGTTCATACACACATTTAGCAGTGCCGGATGTATTGAAGGGTTTTTAAACAGCTACAGAGTAAAAAAAAACAAAACAATATACATCCACGAGCACACACTCATTGAGCTATTGACAGTGGAGAAACACTGCAATAAAGTAAATGAAAGGTGCAGAAATCAATAATTTTACTAACACAGCTACTGCTATTATTATTATTATTATTATTATTATTATAGCATTATCAGACCTTCCTAGTATAATGAATGCCAATATCATTAAACCTTTCACAAAGTTTCCTGTTACAAGCCTAGGAAAATCATGAAAATGTGCTATTATCATCATTTACAAACAGCATGCATTAGTGAAATTCAAAGGTAGAAGATGTCCAAGGTACAAAAACAAATTATTACACATTTTATTAGGTTTATTAATATGTGCTACGCTATCTGAGATTTTACAGCTGGTAAAATTGATGATCCCTTTTTAAAGGAGACCTAATACGGTAACTTTCACTGTTTATAACTTTATTTTCTGGGGTCTATTACAGTTGATTACATTTGTTTTCTCAGATTAAATGTCTGTATTCACACTCTGTCTAAAACACTCTGTTTTGAGCTGCATGTCATGCAGATTCTAACATAAACTCTTATTCAATTCATGTGCTCCTGTACATAAAAACTTTTTACTGTGTGCTAAGAGCTTAAGAATATTGAATTTTGGCTGTGGTGGAAATGGATGCATGTTTTGTAAGAAGAAAAACATAAACAAATAAAAAGCGCTTAATTCATTTAAAAGAGCAATTAAAGAAAAAATCATCTGAGTTCTTACAGATATAAAAACAGCATCATATAGTTAAAAAAAGAACATTTTAAATTATGAAATTTGAGTCATATTATAACACAGTGGACTGCTATTTAAATATACATGTAAAATTAATCTTTTATTAGAACTAAATTTCAGCAAGTAAGAATAATGTGGCTAATTGCGATTAATTACACAAAACAATGTTACTGCTTACACTTTAATATTTTTTATATCGTTAATAAATAAATAAAATAGCAACTTCTGCCTGTTTTGTTCTACAATTTTTGTACAGATCAAACTGTCATCGGTTGTCATCTCCTCTTTAAACATTTAAAATGTTTGTTTTTTTCCTTTAAACATTTAAGAAATGCAACGTTAGATGAGATTTCAGCTTGGACTGCTGCGTGAAGTCTCCGAGCAGCAGAGGAAAGGAGGAAAAGCTGTCTGAAGTGAACCGGCTCGCGAAACACAAACACAAAATCAATGGTTTTCACTCATTACTGCTTCTAAACAAACACAGCTCTGACCATGCAGGATTCAGACACTCACACTGCGGCAAGAATAGTTGTGGTTTCACCATTATAAACCCCCCTTCAATCCACCTTTATGAATCATTTAGCATTTCCCAGCTCAGGAATCACCTGGGCTTTGGTCCAAAACACAACAAATACGCGGACAACACACTGACCGAACACAAACTCCTGGCTCTGTGTCTCTGTAACACACCTGTTAAAATGAAGACTGCATTCAGTGACTGAAACAGAACCATCATAACATGTGTCTTAACACTGGGAAGAATGATCCAGCAAGAAATCAAAAGTACAGCCAAAAAAAAAAAAAACCTTCAACACAGTGAGTCAGCCACGATGTACTGCGTCTAAAGTTTCTCCTTTAGTTTTGCAATGAAGCCTTGCATTTCCATTCAGCCAAATGGCAGGTCAGCATATCGCTGCTGTTGGAACACACCCTTGTATCTCATTTTTCAGTTCTTGACATAATTTGAAAATGCCTGTTACACTGTGTGCAAACTTTGTGATAAATGAACCAAAAGAAATGGCCCAAAATTACTTGCGGGGAAAAAAGTCTGGTTCACTTGTTTTTCCTTCTCCTGTAAAGTCATCTCATTTTTTCAGCATTTAGCATCTTTACCCTTTACCTGTATTACAGCTTCCATTCTTTTATGTGTACTTTTAATTTTTCTGCACCTGTAAAGCCAATCTTGACATTTGGTTACATTCTCAGCTTTTCATAATCCAAGTAACCCCATCAGTGATGTTGAGGTCTAGACTCCATTTAGACCCATTGCACAGACCTGTTATCTGACAATGGAACTGTGGATAGAAACACCTGTGGGGTTTTTGAAGCAAGAGTGGAGCGTGATATTCTCTTATCTGAAAGACAAAAGCTGAAAGTACCGTTTATTGTGCAGTCACATTTGTGGGGGTCTTTTAGCTCTTGTGATGTTGTCCCATTTCATTTTTACCCCTCCTTGGGGAAAAACTGAGTTTTATATAGTTCTTAGAGTTTATCTGGTGTCCTATACTTTGCTGTACTGAGTTCTTTAGTTATGGAATGTACAGTGAAACTGTATCTGCCTGTGGTGTGTGGACATCCTCACACATTGAGATGTGGATCCCTAAGAATGCAAAATATACCCACATATCCAGAAATCACTGGTCATACAGTATCAGAAGCCTCATAAGTCTGTGAGAGTCTGTTTGAGAACAGCTTGACACAGTTTGAGTGAAACATGTGATGATGTAGGACAGCGGAATGCAGCAGACACTGGAGAGCAGTTTTAACTTGAGATCCAGTTAATTATCTTCTAATTGTTTCACGCTTGACTGTGTGCTGTATGGTGTAAATGAACTATGACATCATGTCAGTGTGTTATTTCCTATATTCTGAGTTTGAATGGAACTAGGTTGATTCAAAATCTCTTGGCAAAACCACACCTACTAACACTATTTAATTTTTCACCTCTTACATCCTCCATTATAAATAGTCTGGAAATGAGGACATTTCATTTAGCCTCTTAAAATGGCTGTTCCTTTTTTTATACGTGTGCTGGGCTCCAACGGAAACGAATTAAAAAAGCGAGATCTATTTTCACACCCTGATCTCCGAAAAGAGTCAATCTTAACCCTGGGAAAAAAGAGGGGAAAAAAGTGTGACTCAAAGTTTAAATTCAATTAGTTCAAGCTAAAACTAATTGCATGGGCTAAAAGGGTCTGCGCTCCATTATCACCCCCCCGCCCCCTACATACGTAAACTATGTGTGCTATTATCAGTGAACTGTACACACTTCTAAATGGAATTCAGACAAGTGGACCTTTTTTTTACTGCTATTTTTTTCCTTTTTTCTTTATTTTGACACTTATGGCCACTTAATTGTTTAGTTTTATGTGCCCAAAAGAGTTGTAATTCATGTTTACATGCTCATTTAGAATGGAACAGGCCATTTAAGACAAAAAATTGGTATGCAAAAGGTTGAACACCCTAGTCTAATGACACGTTAGTGATTTTCTATATAAAAACTAAAACATGTGTTCTAGATAGAGTAAGCTTAAATAATAATAAAAATTAATAAGAAAAATGTTGATGTTAAAGGAGCAACATGTAAGATTTGTGGCTAAAAAAATCAAGAGAATGTTAAGAACAGTTTTGCGTCAAAGACATTTGTCACGTTGCAGAGATATCTGCAAAGCATGCTAACTAGGCTAGTCCTGGCCCCATCCAAAGACTGAGGCTCTTGGCAAGGATCCATAATGGCTGCTGCTGCATGCTCATGCAAACCAAAGAAGTAGCAAAACAACCTGTGTTGCTTTTCACCATTGGAGCCATTGTTGCGGAGTAAAGTGATGGGGTTTAATGCTAAACCACAGCATACACTGGTAAGCAAGCAGCTGTTAATGTTACACTAGGAACGTGGCACTGAGCATTTCCTCATGATAGACACCACAACTTTCTGTAGTTTGAAGTATAAATTCAACAGGTTGCATCATCTTATACACTGCTCCTGTAATACACTCATCATCAAATTAACACAAATAGTTGCACCCAGAAAGAATTAAATGACAGGAATGACACTTGGTGGGGAGGTTTAACATCGTGAGACATGCAAATGATTTAAGTTATAAACTCAAGATGTAAACAAAGACAGGCCTTATCGCTGTACTTTACTGCCCCATATATATATATATATATATATATATATATATATATACACACATATATATGTATATATACAGACTGTATATATGTGTGTGTACTGTATGAATTGGAAAGTAAATGCTATATTTGGATGGTCAGTTTTAAAAGATTACATTTTTATTGATAAACATTTGTGCTCTGTGTAAATGTTTACTGTTGGAATTCCGCAACAGCCCATTAACTTGCACTTTGAATGAGTTTTGAGTCGACAGGTTGTGCGTTCTTTTCATGGAAGTCTGGTGAAATAATTTTCTGTGGTAATCGACTGTACACTACAGATACATCAGAATAAGATTAGGTTTAAAAGCACTGGAGTATTCCTTTAGCTGCTTCCCTTCAATGCCCTCACATTTGGGTGTGATGCTGCATGAATATTTGGAAATTGCAAATGCGCAATATGTATGGAATGCCATCTGAAAGCAGAAGGCTATCTATATGAGTTAATATGTGGGCTGCTTTTTATTGGAAGCACTGGGCTTCTGTGATAAATGAGTGGACAGGTTTTATGCTCTCTTCTAAGTTCAGGGAAATGTGTTGAAATTATTTTGGAAGTAATCGATTGCACTACTGAAGCATCAGATAGAGATTCATTTGACAAATGATGGATTCTTCCTTTAAACTCTGGAGCAAATGCTCGCACCGTCTGTGTTTTTACAGCGTGAACTTGATTGGTTTGCTAACCTGCGGTGTATGTTTTCCTCTCTCAGCGTAAAGTCCTGTCCTGTGGTCAGTAATCCCAGCACGGCCACTGACGGTGTTTTGTCTCGTCCTTCGGGGCCGTGCAGGCACAGGCGTGCCAGGAGTGCCAGGCTGCTTTGTGAAGGTCACTGCCAGCTTTCTGATGCTTTGATTTACGAGCTGGCTCCAGACTGATGAAAGTATTGATAGGAGTTTCCATCGCCCTCAACCTCTCAGGGTCGCTCCGCAGAAGTGTGTCCTTATAAACTCACTCTATATTTAAAAGGCTTCTATTCTACAGTTTGTTTGTTTGTTTGTTTGTTTGTCTTATTTGCTCCTGAAGTCTGTTAATAAGATTTTTGTGGTTTTACACTCAAAAAACCCAAAAGGAAGTGTCAGATTGCCATGCTATTGGGAAGGAACTATTTTTTTTTTCTGATGATGAGTGAACCAACCCAAATAATATTATATAATATATATAATTATATTTAAATGTATTTAAATATAAAAATTTAATATAAATATATTATATAATAATATATAGTATATAAATTATATTTAATTTTAACTTTAAATATATTATAGAATATATTATACAATAAAAATACATATTTGCATTACTATTTTCCATTATCAATCGAAGTGCGAGCACATTTATAAGGTAATAAGGTAATATCTCAGGTTTTTTCTTCTGGACGTAAATGAGGTTGGTTCTGACTGTTCTATGTTGTGTCGCATTCAAAAAGCAGTCAAGGTTAAAACACCCCTAATAACCTTGACATGACTGAGTGGGCTAAATGGCTGTTGGCTCAGGTGTCAGATTTTTTAGCCACACCCTTTCCTAACAGGTGTATAATATGAAGAACTATAAGAAGAGCTATCCAATCTCATTAGACATACACTGTCAATAAAACACATCTTACTGAACACCTCAATAAGTGGACCAAGCACACTCATGGAGCGTATCTGCAGAATGAGGAAGCATGTAGAACCAAAAAATCACCTATTCTCTGTTGGTCATTCCAAAAGCAACATCAGCACTATCACTGTGCACTAAAAGATTAATTAAATGGCTTTTCATGGCCAGAAAGCTGCACAAACTTACTACCACTTTGTGTAAATCCAGGCATCAACACCCTGCCACTAGATTCTGGAGCAGGGGGATAGTAATCTCTGGAGCGACCGCGCATCTCTTTCTGGCAGCCTGAAAGTGAATGCATAGTGCCAATAGTAAATTCAAAGGAGACATAATGGACAATTTTGGACAAGAGCATGATGAAGGTCCTCACCTGTTCCAGCATTACTGTGCTCCTGTGCATGCAAGATCCAGAAAGACATTGTTTGAAAGTGGCTTGCTTAAAGCCCTGACCTCAACCCCTCTAAATGGCTTTGGGAAAAATTGGAAGGTCATTTGCAAGCCAGGCTATTCAACACCATTGGCGGACCTCTTTTATCTCTTTTCGCAAAATCTTGCATTAAGCCTTTTAGACAATATGAGCCTTTTTTCATAATGAGCCCTTCAATGTTTGGAAAACTTTGTATCTCAGTGACTCCTTTTCTCAGCCGAACACTATTTAAAGTGCTGAAATAGACATCTTTGTTAATAACGTCTATTTAAACTAAGTTTCTTCAATTATAAATGTGTCTTTTGCCATGAGAACCAGAATGTTATATACAGCAGACAGGCGCTTTTTTTTTTTTTTTTGAAGGATGCAACAAGCTTATAGCTGGCTCAATTCACCATGAAAAGTAGTTTTGAGTGAAAATCTCTCCATTTTTTTCCTCCTCTTGTGGAGAAGGTTTGTTTCATTTTATCTCTTACTCTTTCACTCTTTGCCGCACATCAGGCCTGACACAGAAAGCTCAACCAATTGATTCTGGAATGACAGGGAAGACAGCTAATGGGACCGAAAGCGGCAGGAAAGCCCCAAAAAAGATCCTTCAAAAGATTCTGCTTGCTCCATCTGCTCTGGAGTCGATGAATCTGCTTCAAATATAACACTTGCCATCTCCTGTTAAACCATCTGCACAATGATAAACACTGTTGACAAGTTAACACACTAACAAACGAAGCTGTATTGTTGCGTTGACGTAGCAATTAGCTTTAGAGAACATGCACCTCACACCTCTACCCTTAATAAAAAGGCACATTCATCTCGCTTATTATCTTCTGCTTTAGACTTGTTGCCACTGGCTTTTCACCGACTGACACCGTTTTTCCCCCATGTGATGCTGAAGTGATAGTTCAGTGAGAAAGATTTAGACCCTTTTTCCCCCGCACTACAAATGTAGTCAAGCAGCCAAGACATGTTAGGTGTCTGAAGTTTCTTTCTTCAGTTTTACATTGGAGCTGTGACACCAATGTAGCTAACAATCTCATAGGATTTTTTATTTGGCATTGTGCTAACTGCATAACTAAATCATCACAGGTGAATAATATTCATATATGCATATATCACATAAACTATGCAATACACTTATATAGAGAGTTATATATAACAGTATACCTTACAGTGTATAGCTTTAATTTCACCTGCAATTTTGCTCCAATACAAACCAAATTTGACCACATTAAGTTTTAAACCTGAAAGGTGGGAGGTGACCTTGAAAAACCCAGTACCAAATTTGAACCCAAACTGGGCCCAAGGCAAGTAAGAAATGATGCCTTAAAGAGGGTTAAGCAATAATAGGAATAGTTAACACAATATTTAGTTACAAATAATAATTATTGAATTTTTTTTCTTTTTTAAAACATTACATAAAACCCACTGCAGATTAGATTTATACTTCTATTCAGTTTGTAATTTTTATGCTTTTGGACTATTAAATGCATGTAAATGCATTCATTGACCATTGTAATTGCATCACTCAACGGGCAGTTGGTTGAGACAAATGTGTGATGCAGTTTGCACAATGCTGGTTGGTGGGATATAAACTTGTTACCTGCCTAACTCCCATAGATTCAAAACATTAATTGTGTATTAAGAATAAATGGTCACATTTCATTAATTAATTAATATATTTATTTATTTATTGCCAAACTTTAGCTTTAACTTATCAGTATATGTGATTTATTACCTCACAGTTAATAAATCACATGTCATAGAACAGATTAGTCACACAGTTACAGATATGTGTAACTGCTTCCGTAATGTCATTGAACTGAGCAGAAAGTGAACATGCATCAAGTCGCTACAGGTTCCACAAAACCATCGGCTGTAAACAATAACCTTGGAGACTAGAAAGATGCAAGGAAGGGAAAAAAGCACATTAATGCATTGATTAATTTAGTCCGCATTTACATATATCTTAATACCTGACACGGGCTGTCTGGAGGTTTGCTTGCGGCCTGGAATGTTCAGGATTGTTATGGTGCTTGGCAAGCTGCTGCTTCTTTCCCACCATATGGCAGTTTGACAGTGTTTTCTCTGCTAATTAGTACCTTACACATAAGCCAGGGCAGGAGACCAAATGTCAAAGAGCTCCGCCCACCTGCATCACTAATGAAGTCTCCACAAATCTAGGTGAAGAACTCCGTCTTCTGACTTTTCCAAAGAGGCAAAAAGGCTACAAAGGAAAGTTTTCATCCGAGCTTTTAGTGTTGTACTTCAAAAGCCCTGCATGGTCAAAGCGTAACGGTTGGAGTTGTTTAACCCTTTATTCACAGCAGCTGCCCAGTGACGAAGCGTTTCTGTTTTTACAGTGTAAGCAGAAGTACGATGAAATGACTGTCCATGATAATCGGCCATACACCGGAAACACAGCGGATAGAGAGTAGAATAAAATCTCTGGAATAAAAAACTCTTAAAACTCTTTAAACTATTTAAACTCTTCCCATTGGTGCACTTATACATGGCTCTGATATTCCCGGGATTTTTTGTAAATCTTAAGGCCATTACATCCGAAATGCTCTCATGCTAAGGCTGACTAGAAAGACTGCCAAAGCTGTAGGTTATCTATGTGATTTGACATTAGCAGGGCTGGGAGTCAATCCCAAAGCAAGCCAATTCTCAGTTTCCTGGCATTTGGGAACTGAGCATCGACTTAATATTTCTGGACTCAATTCCACACACAGACAATCTTCCTTCCTCCCTGTCTCTCTCTTTCTCTCCCTCTCTCTGCCTCCCCTAACGTTATACTCTGTAGTAGTGTTTGGAATAACTCTATACTTGGAAGAATAGGTGAACATGCCCCTGAACTAAATCAGGAATTCAACAGTAGATCAGCTGCAGGATGTACAGATCTTTCCTGTAACCTGTAGTGTTAAGGATTTCTGCAGGCACAGCAGTAGCAAGGGGAACTTTCATGCAGAGATCAGAAGAAGGTGTATGCTATTTTCTGTCAGGTATGATCAATAACTCTTCAAAAATACACTGATATTAAATACTGCTAGTCTGTGTCCTACGATGTATCAAATACCACCTTTCCCAGCCTGGTAGTTTTTAGTGAATTAGCGCAAGCTGTTAATAACAAAGCAAAGCACTGTAAACCTGCGTCTGTAAAAATCAATCCCTCTTAGTGCTCACAAGTGGGCTTAGGCAGGGTCTCACATTAAGCAGTACCAGTATGGTGAGACCAAGTCTCAAAATCATGGGTACAGGTTGAGTCCATGTTTTAACTTTATGCTCATGCAGATCTCCACACTCTCGGTAGCTTTAGCTAGAGAACATAATTGTACCATTTTTCATTGCAGGTAGATTTTTACAGTTGCATAGTGTCTATACACTGTCTTGCCTCCAGACATTTCACTGCAATTTCCACAATACAGAACAGCCAGTCAGAACAGAGCTCATTCATCTTAGATCAGTCTTAAAGGCATCCTGATAAAAAAAATAATAATAATAATAATAATCATTCAAATGAATTGTGGTCATATTTGGTACATACAGTCACAAGTGTTATAAGTTAATTTCAATGAGAAAAAATAAAATGAAAAAAAAAATAGTATATGGACCCCTAAAGACGACTTTTGTACCCTTGTGAATACATTTACACTGTTTGTACCTTGAAGAACAAAATTTTCACTGCTCAGTAACGACGTCTTACAATGTAGTGGAAATTCATCTGTTCATATATGAACCCAGAGGGGATTTTTTTTTTTTTTGCCCTTCACTCTTTACCATTTATTATTTAAATAGTCTTTAATTCCAGCATAATAAATGGCATATGGCTTGATATTTGGAATAAATAATCAAAATAATAATTGTGTGGAATTCAATTTGGAAATTATCTTCTTTAAGTACCATAAACTGGTATCACAGTTGGAGCAGACTGGTGATATTGAGTAGCTCTATTTACAAGTCACCAGTGCAGTGGATATGTGTGTACTTCTGTTATGAACATGACTCAAATGATAAAATGTTCATTGTCAAATGGAAGTCTTATTTCTGTTACTGACAGTCAGTATTTATTCATGGCATGAGTTGCTATTCAGTACTGCTAGCTAATGCACTTCACTTCTAAAGTGTCTATCCAGCTTAAATCTGGTGCTGTTTGGTAAGTCATTACACCATTTGCTGAGAATACTGAATGTGGTCTGAGCAATACAAACAAGGCTGGCTAATTTGTTTAAAATAAAAATAAAAAAATGGCCTTGCTCCCTAAATTACACAATGTATGGCCTAGTCCTAATGTTCCAGAAGCAGAGTGCAGTTTCTGTAGGCCTTTAGGCTCCCAGCAGCATATCTGTTTCTGAGAGAAGAATCCTGTCACACTGCCTTTTGTGCCTTAATGCCACCATCAATATGCACAACACTCCAGTAGCCTCTTTCATCACATCATGTTTGAAAAAGACACCAAACAACTCTTTCCCAGCACTACTCAGGGGAGCGCTGATATCCCCTCTGGGATTCCACACCATAAATATAACAATCTTTCCATTTCTGAGCAGCAGCCAGACATACGCCTTTACTCTAAAAATCACACTAACAGCATCAGGGTAAAGTGATTTATCCCTCAAATCTGTCATATGCATTGTATCTTTAGAAAACTGCAAAAATCCCTTTGTTTATACACACATAAATATATATGTATAAATATGTGTGTGTGTGTATGCGTGCGTGTGTGTGTGTGTGTGTGTGTGTGTGTGTGAGACCTACCTTGGGCAGGAGTGCTCTTTTCATCAAAACGTTCTCAACTTCAGATAAAAAGTACAAAAAATATTGTGATATAATAAAGAAATAGTTGGATGAAAAGGTTTTCTCTTTACTCCAAATGCAGTCAATCAGCCTATTTCAGAAAACTGTCTGAAGTATGCCGCAAACGAATGAGAGCTTATGACTGTTCCATAATGAACGGACAGACGCATATCACATCCAGCAGTCATCTTATAGGCTGCATTTGTCTGTATTTCTGTCCTTTTACTGACAGCAGAATGTCATACAAGAAACCACATAAGCAAGTTTACCCTTCATAACTCAGTTTAGGCTGTCGTGTCCACTGCACCCAGGGAGCAGTTGGGGGTTAGGCGCCTTGCTCAAGGACACTTCAGTCAGTCATGTCATGTCAATTCAGGGAGGCACTGGCCATCAACGTTCCTAACCTCCAGCCTACAACTGCCCCCAGTGCTAACGGGTAAGCACTATTCACTGCAGCTACAAAAAAATAGCTCACCAAAACCACATCTTAAACTGCTTCTGGGAAAGTTAAAGCTTTTTAAACATGTTCACTTCCTCTTTTCTTTAAAAGATAGATGGCCCATCATGTCTGCAATCATTTTATCTCTTCTTTTTCTTTTCAGAACACACAACTGTCAGCATCACGTGTAGTGTTTCTGTAGCCTTGACAGACAGTTTCCTGAACACCACCCTGCCCCGCGCCCCCTCAGATGACCTAGGACTCACACAAGGACATGAACAGTAAATGCTTAGCATCAAACGTGTTGCCAGTTTCTGGACCTGGCGAGGATTTTTGGCCCTATAATGGCCTGATTTGACAAAAATATTGTGTAGTGTCGGGAGGAAGGGGCATAATGACATATTTTGTTATAATGACCAAATTTTGTTATTGCAAAAAAACAAAAAAATTAGGTTGTTGTCTCACCAATAACCAGTGTGTCTTACCAGTTATACAGCCTGGGTGGGTTACAATAAATCCCCTGGAGCTGAGGGATCAAATCATCGTCTGGACAGTAAGTACATCACATTTACTTTCCTCTGTTTCACTAATTCTTGACTTAAATTGAGGCATACAGTTAATGCCGGTGCAAAAGTAAGAAAGCGGCATACATGTCTTGGCGGATCGACCACATTTGGAGTGAAGGGGAAAATGTTGATTTCTCCAGAACTATTTCTTTACAGTGTATTAAGTGGCGTAGCTCTTTTGACACTCTTTCTCATATCAGTGACTCTGGTAACGTGTCCCCTAACACTTCTGAAGGTTGTACAGACCCGGTCAGGTGTTCAGGGGCCAGACCTGGCGATGTGTGAGCCCTCAGCCCCCCCGCTACAGTGCCTGACCCAGGGTCAGCCGTAATGGCCGTAACCAGATGGTCCCTGTCCACCAGGGAGAAAGGACACAGACAGCATGGGCATGCTCTATCTTTAGAGGTTGCATATTCTGCCACTACTTAATGCTTGATTACATGCATCATTTATCATAATTATGTCTCCATGAAAGTTTGATGTGGGACACAACAAAGGTAACGTAAGAGTAAGCAAGGCTTGACCTTATTTTCCAATGCAAAGAGGGGGGGAGAGAGCAGCTTTAGCAGAATTAGCATAATTCCTGTACAGTGTTAGTTCACACTTATAAAAGACGGTTCTTCAGGGGCTCTTTAGCACAGAATGTAGTTTGGCAAAACTTTACATTAAGTATTGACTAAGTAAAATGGAGTAATACATTAGTCAACACGAAGTAGCACAATGGCTAACATAAGGTAATACATTAATAATGGTTAAAAAGCTTAACTAATGTTGAACTTATATGTAACAACTTCATGTTTACATGCTAAGTAAACCTGCAACAGTTGCTACATGTTTACTTAACATTAGTCATCCATTGTTAATATATAAGTGCCAGTACAAAGTATCTCAATATATACATCTATTAGTGCTCCCTCACTTAAGTGCCTTACAACGAAATGAGGGATTAGTCTGTGCTTGAATAATGTTAACTAATGCATTACTTCCTGTCAGGTAGTCAACAAAGTTTTACCAATGGTTCCATATACAACCAGAATTTCAAAAAAGTTGAGATTCTGTGTAAAGGATTAACAAAAGTAAATGTAAATAACTTTTTCGGCCCAGATCAGTAAACTTCAGCTATGTTTGCTTCTGAGAGACTGTTTTTATTACTACCAGTTACTTTTCCAGCCTTTTATTTCCCCTGTCCCAACATTGTAAGATGTATTAATGCCATTAACTTATAAATGAGTTAATAATTTTTATTAAATGGTTAAATGTCTCATGTTCAATATTTGATATGTGTTCTATTTTCTATTGTAAAAAAAATATCACTCTATGAGATTTACACATCATTACATTCTCTTTTTATTTACATGTATTTGCATTTAACACGGTGTCCCAACTGTTAGAACTCAGGTGGAACCATCAACCCATTGTGTAGCAAACACATAATGCTAATTTGAAAGTTTTATTCTGCAATTCTACACTGCAACAATGAAGTGCTTCTGGTCACTGCTTTTCTGATATTCATGGTGACCTGGTGAAGCTTATGAGAACTCTAATAACCAACTATTACAAATACTTGTTTCTGGAAGTACTCATTTCCTTATCAAATCATTCTTTTAAGACAGATTTAATATAACTGTTTTACATACAGACCTGCTTAAAATTTATTCTGTGGCTGTAATGATTGCCTGAATTCTATCAGCAAAGCCGAATGCAAGTATCTCCATTACTTCTGCAATGGCAGAAAACGACTGAATTATGAACAGACCCTTAAGCACCCAACCAGCAGTTTCCGGAACCCTTCTCTAAGCATAGAGTATGTCGTCAACACACCAAACTTTAGTTCGGCTGGCATTTATTTGTAGCTCCACTGCAGCAGAAACTCCAGAATAACACTCAGGGTCAGAAAATGACTGAGTTTTACTAAGGACACTGGAGCCCAACCTAAACAGACAGACTTTAATTCATTTGTGTTTCATTTGTATTGCACAGTTAAATAGGAATATTAAGCAGGGATGGCTAAAGTGGAGAAAAACAAAATGCAGTTCCTCTGGTTTGTGTTAATTTGACTGTTTGCTACAGTAGCCATCTACCAAGCCCAAAAAGCAGTCTGACAAGGTCGCCAAAACCATTGCAGCAGTAATTTTATGGAGGTTTATCTAAAAAAGATGCAGATTAAAAATTTAGAGCGTAAATGGCATAACAGTTAGCTTAATAAAGGTGCAGTTTTAAGTGCAGATAATAGATCTTCACTGTAAGGCACATAAAAAAAATGTTTTTTATCCTGGATTTACAACTTTTTACCTTTGGCGCATATCAAGGGCTTAGAACCGAAGGGCATAAGTAACAACTTGGGTAAATTTTCAAATAAAATGGGTAGAAATAGATAATAGGTAAGATTTTAGACCTTCTTCGGACTGCCATATCCGTATTGTTTCAAAACAGATTTTTGACAGACTGAACAGCAAAGGAAAAAAGATTGGATTCAAAACACATTTTGAGGGTGGTTTGTGAATGCAGAATGTGATCAATTTAAATTACATTTATATTTAAAGTATTTAGCCGATGCTCTTATCCAGAGCAGCTTACAACCATACTTAGTGTTCTTTTGGATAATATTTTCCAGCTAGTACAGGAAGGTTAGAGTCTACCCCTGACATGAGCTCAGACATTGCCCGAATTTTTACATGCATGCAGTCTGGATGCTCTGGACAAACAGATTGGATTGCAAAGGCTAGTTTGCTATTTATTTACCCGAAAAAACAACAGTTTTTCCTTCAGAATAATTTTGCAGATGTCAAGCACCTCATGGAACTGCCTTGTAACTCACTCACATTGGGTAAACATTGTTGTATGCCAGAATGTCGACACTTGTGTTCAATTGATAAGTCCTGTTGATTTTCCAATTTCACATCCTCTGCAGAGAACACATTTAACTTCCAATTACAGTCTATACTGCAAGATAACATACTGAAATCAAATGTTGCTTGTGCAGAAGTTAAAGTGGTGCTCAATCCTGTTCTTGGAAATATACCACCAGGTTCAGCTCCAAAACACCTGGCTCTAATTTGCAGATGCCCTCTGAAGGCCTTCATTAAATGGATCAGGTGTGTTAGATTAGAGGTGAACTCTGCAGCGTGGTAGATCTCCAGGACCAGGATTAAGCACTCCTGCTGTAGAGCATGTGTTAACTTATTTTCACTCAACAAAACAGGAAACCGAACCACTGACACACAAACGCTCGCACACAGCTGTAATCTTAATCTTCCATATCTTCATGCATTTATACTTCCGTGACCAAAAATCACAGCTGAGTTCATCCTGCTGAAATAACGTGGTCAGCTGTTGGGGTTCTATGTATGTAACTGCTATGTCGAGCAGTTCTGAAGGAGTACTTAATTAAAAACAGGATCATGAAAATTAATGTTGAGTGAAATGACATGGCAGTACAAGGCAAATCATGTGGAGGCTATAAAGTTGTAAAAAAAATACCTAGGATTATGGAAGTTGATTGTAAAAGTGCAAAAATTTTTGTAATATTTTCATCCGTGCCTTAACATACTGTCAAAGTGGGACTGGGTGTTATTGGCAAACATGGTCAGCCACCCCAGGAGGCTTATGGATGAATGCTGTTTCACTGTGTTCATCACTTTATTACATATAAACAATAATGATTACAGTCATAAATAGGCCAAAAGATGCTTCAGCTAGATATTTCTCAAACAAATCACGTCTTGGTTTTCTTAATTTTTTGTCCATGGACTTAAATCAATCAAAGAAATTTGTCATAAACATAATGTGACAAAATGAATCTTTAAAATGTATTCATACAAGTAGCACACCCTGGAGATTTCTTATAAATTATTACAGAGTAATATTTTGGGTCTCCCACTTTGCAGTAGTCATTCTAACTCCTCATTCACTCATTCATGTTTAGGATACAACAAGAAAAGCAACAAGGGGGCGCCATTTAGAAGTAGCATATTGATTTTTGATGTAAGAGCAGGCTTGAGATCAGTGACACTACAGCTGCATTTCAAAAGCTAGGGTACATTTTAAGTGGCCCAGATTACTAGGTCACTCTGTCCTCGAAGGCTATCAAGGACACTACTGGAGCATACATCATTTGTTTCCCCTAATTTTTCGACCCTATGAAGAAATGATAGCATATGTAAACAGTAACAACAAGTCAAGAGGCTTTCATTGTCATTCCATTCATGTAGAAAGGACAAAAGTTCCTCCAGGAACACTGTACAACATGAAACAGCAGAGTACAAAGTGCAAACGTGCAGACATAAGTGTGCAAACAATAATTAAAACAAGAAACAATACAATAAATACGATGACTTAAACAGACATTAGACACAGTAAACAGACAGGACAGTGCAGCACTGACACAGCACTCGTTTTGCGACAAGAGGTAGTAAAATAAGGTACAGAGAGATTTAACATGATCTGTGAGTTTATGCAGTCAGATAACACACATAAACGCAGCAGTTACTGAGGTAGACAAACAGCGTAAACACAGGGTTAGCAGCAGATATGCAGGTGCAAGTAGAGGATCAAAAGATGTGTGTGTGTGAGAGTGTAGAGTATGTGTATGAGTGGGGGTTTCAGTTCAGTCCTTGTAAGTTTAAAAACCCGATCGCTTGAGTAACAAAGCTGTTGCAGAGTCTGGCAGCGATGGCACGGATGCTCCAGTACCTTCTGCCAGATGGCGACAGTGAAAAAAGTCAGTGTGAGGGATGGATGGAAGGTGGCAACAATGCTGGTGGCTTTGCAAATGCAGCGTGTGGGGATGTCCATGATAGAGGGAAGTGAGACGCCAATGATCTTCTCAGCTGTCCTCACTATACGCTGTAGGGTCTGGCGATCAGAGACGGTGCAATTCCCAAACCAGGAGATGTAGCTGCTCAGGATGCTTTCCACAGTCACCCTGTAGACTATGGTGAGGATGGGAAGGGAGCGATGAGGAACTTGACAACAGGTCAAACAACTATCTCCTTAGTTTTGTCGACATTCAGAGAGGTTGTTGGCTCTGCACCTGTCTGTTAGCCGCTGCACCTCCTCTCTGTACACTGACTCATCATTCTTTCTGATCAGACCCACCACAGTCGTGTCATCAGCAAACAACATATTGTTTACAAAGGCTAGTAAAATATGGAGTAACATATCATCCCTGGCCAAAGTAAACACGGATCTCGAAAATGATTTAAGTTGTCAATTTAGGTTGTCAATGGAACCAGACTTTCTCCCAAGCAATCCTGCGCCAATTCTGTTGGTCCATTCATCATAAAATTTTCACCCAATGTAAAAAGCACCTGCAGTTTAAAATGCGGCAGAAAAGTGAAATCAACAAAAATGGAGATACATGATTTTGGCAAGCAACAATACACAGCATTTATTTTTGTTTTGCTATGTTTCTGATTAAAAGAGCAGTGTGTAAGCTGTAGCAGTAAGGTTGTGTAATTCCTACCCACCTCTTCCTTCCTGAAAACTTACAGTGGACATCAGGTTTACTGCTGTTGCCTCAAGGCATGTGCTGGGTTGTTTTTTTAGTTTCAGTCTTCATGTTTTTGTTGCTTTGATAGTGACAATTCACCCTTCTTTGCTATGCCCTCAGAAATATGATTTCCTAGCTTTATATATTGCTATTTCTCTATCATATCAAAGCATCCTAATTATTATTGTAATAGAGGTGACATTTTTCAATAAGAACTTTAACCAGCTTCTTGTTTGAAGTTTCCTGTTCCACCTTAAATGGGGCTGTGTTTATATTCTGGTGTCTAAGGCATGATAATAGCTGGTGCACCTTTAAGGTGACATGGGAAAATCTGGACAACAAGCTGGCAGAAAAGAAGCTGAATGTAGATACTGCACCATTTAAGGTGGAAAGGAAAAGTTCAGTAAAGAACCTGCCCAATAAGAAGCTATATTTTTGATGAGTATGATTGAGCTATCAAAATATTTGGTAACACTTTATAATAACGTTTGTTTATAAAACATTTATAAGCCTTTAATTCCTAATGAACTAATCATGAATTAATGATGTACTTACATTTGTGAATCATGAATTAGTATATTAGAAACACTTTATAAGACACATATAAGCTGTTATTTCATAATTAACAAATGATGAATAGATCAGGAATTCAGTCGTTATACATCAGTTATGTACATACAATAAATATAATTATATTTATTAATATAATTGTTAGTATCGTATTTACAAAAGACTTTAAAGTCTAGGCTCTCATTAGTCAAAAATTCTAACAAAATAAAACATCTATAAAGTTTGACCTTATGATTTACTAATCATGAACTAATCAAGTATTGAAGCCAACAAAGCCACCACACAGACCAGCTCCCTCCTACCTGATGACCAAGAGCGATTTGAGCTTCAAGTACAGCTCAGCTTGAGCCAAGGCACATGAAAGACAAGCACCAAGACTCTTCTACTGGAGCTCATGTGGTAGAACATACCTCCACTGAACAGAAGAGTCACTTATTGAAAGTCTTACCTCAGTATTATCTTCATAAGTAGGAATCAGCACTGACTCTTTGTTTCTGGCAGTATCGTAGCTCAGGGGTATATTCAGACTATTTACAGTAGCTAGGAATATACATTTTCTGAATGGACAACAAAACACTTTTGTAATCACTCTGGATAAGTGCTTCTGCGAAATGCAGTAAACGTAAAGTATACATGCTGCTACTTCATAATGAATTAATGATGAACAAATGATGAACCCCCAACGATTTGCTAAACATTAACAAACATCTGTGATATTCTTACTCATGTTTTATAAGTGATCTGTAAATTACATATAGATTATTTGCAACATGTGCGCATCCCCTAATCTAAAGTGGAAACTATTCTTCACATATGAATATCTAAAAATGCTTATAAATCATCTATAAACTGAGTTCTTTTGTTAAGTCATTTATAAATGAGTTGGTCAAAATTTATGCAACACTTTGCAGCCCCTAATCTAAAGTGAAAACTGTTCTCTATTTGTAAATATCTATAAATGCCTATAAGTCAGATTTTATTAAACATCTTGCAGTGCTTTATTTGAAGTTGTGATCAAATTACAGTGTATAGACATTTAGTCAGGTTGTTTAATCAAGATTACTGCTGGTATTAATCATGAGCTGTCATACAAATTCTTAACTTCATTTAATCAGAACATGCAGTTTAACAAAAGAGAATAAGAGAACTGTTACATTTTTATTGCATGTAAAATAAGACACAAAACTGAGTTCATGTTTTAATGTTGTAATAACAATTTGCTATATGTTTAAACATTGCATTTTCTCATTTACTTCATTTGGAAAAACAAGAACTGCCTGTATGTTGCACAAAGAAATGAATAAAACTTTTGAGATAACACTCACTCTAACTACAAGTAATTTTTTTGCATAAACATTGAAACACAAAAGTGGATGTAAAGTATTTTGCTTGCTAAATAATGGGGCCAGTCTAGAGTTTAAATATGGCATCTCATTCGTGCAGTTTTCCAAGATCATGAATTAATTGTCCTAGAGGGCCATTATGATTTTTTTTTGCTAGCCATTCATACCACTCGATTACTGTCAAGTGATTCTTTAACAGCTCTTCTGACCGGTTACCTCTGAGCCTCCAAACTGTTTCCTTGTATGTTCTCCAAGCTCTCTCTATATGCTGGGTGTGAGCCCCTGTTTGGGCATCTACATATGATACACTGTGATTGACCGTGTAATGTCTGTAGCCAAGTTGAGGTAGAGCTTGCCGGTATGCCCGCCACTCATCACTTAGGATCGTGGATCCCATCCTGACATGTTGAGTGATGAGTGGCATGAGTTCCCTCCTGGACCTTCGCTCAACTAGTCGAAGAACAGGCTTTCTTTGATTTGTGTCCCCAGCTTTTACACCGAGCATCCCAAACACCCATTTCCTCCTCCTCCATCCCCCAGCCATCCGTCCTCTTCCATACTAGGTTAAATAAAAAGAAATACATTTTCACATTTAATTGCTTCAAATAGCCAGTACCTGCCACCAGAGTCTGATCTTTGGCTACAAAATACTGTAATGTAAGAATATTCTAGCCCGTTTGCTTTTCTTTTAGTTACTAAATAGCAGGTCAGGACAGGGATTAACCCCTTAAACTGCAAAGACTTGTGTGTGACACCCTCACTCATAACTATACAATTAACAAATTAACATTTTACATAACACTTTACTTATTGGTAGCCTTCATAAGACTGTATGAAAACCTCAATTAGCTTTTAATGACAACAGACATAAACCCACATAAATATTTATAAAGGCTTACTCTGGATCCTGGCAAGATTTTTAACCCAGGTACTTCCAGAGGACTGAAAATAAACCGTTGACGTAGAAGGATCAGTTGTCATTAAGGCTACTTGTAATAAAACTTGACATTAATCACTGAATAAAATAATTGCAGTGTGAATTATTGATACTACTCAGATGAAAGGAAGAAAAGTATATAGGTATATAGTATATAAGTATATAGTGTATAAGTATAAGTATATAGTATATATATCAACATCAACACCATACAAAATACTATACCAAGACAAAACACTTGCCTTTCTTTTATGCCTGAAGTGACTTTCGTCTATAACAATAAACTGCCTGTGCCCTCCAATGTGCTGTCCTTTCCTTCTTCTGAGTCTTTCCATTGAGACCACGCAAGCCTCTCTCACCTTTTTGGCCATTTTTGACAGGGTTGCTGAACTCCCTGCTATTTCATCAGCTATCATGTCAATTTGGCGCAAACGCAGACCTTGAGAAAACCTGTAGACACACAATATTACTGAATTCTATAATTGCATTTAATTTAACACTCACTACTCCACATTACCAAAAGAAGTAAATGTTTCATGTAAACATACTTTTTAAAGTGCACAAACACATTGTCTTGTATTATTATTGCCAAATAAACTCAAGTTCAAGTTCAATTGGCCACCCTGCCCACACATGTAGTAAGCAGTAGCTGAGACATAGTAAACCTTTATGTGTAAGTTGCTGTCACCTGTACACAAATTCCATCCACTTGAAGAGAGACACTTTGGAATGACTAAACACAGAGTTGTGTCTGACTGATCTCTTCATTTGCCGTCCTCTGTGGATAGCCCGTTGACACCTCCTGCATGGATAAGAATTATATTTATGTCCAAGGTGCTAAGCTAACAGGTATTTAGGAAAATCATGTTCTGTTTGATTCCAACACTAAACTACTATTTGGGAGATAAACCAAAAATTTTATATCACACAAGACATTTTCAGAATACACAACATTCACAATACAAAGTCACAATATTTATTCTTTCCTTACATCTGGTAAGTTGGAACAGGCAATGTGTTCAAAAACTCAATGTCAAATGACTGTCATTAAACATTTCTCGCTGTGCTGCTCTAAATCCAAACAATTAACACTGTCCTCTTTGTGATCAAACATAACAGTCATACCTACTTATATCCACGATATGATCAGAAAAGCATACTGTGACATATAGTGACTGAATTTATCACAATAAAAACAGATATTGTCATATTATATAACCCAAGCCTAATTCAATATTTCACACCTTGAAAGGCATTTCAGTTTGTAAAATGCATAATGTTATCTTAATAAGACTATAATTACAAACGTAAATGCATTTTTTTTTTACTAAGTTTAACTAAATTACGTAACATATATGATAGCCTGCCTTACCATTCATAGTAATCTGAGCAGTCGCTGTCCTTTAGCTTCATTTTGTGGTGACAAAGACTGCATTTCACCTTTCTTTGTAGTACTTTGTTCTTTTGGAGCCATTTTACTAATTTTAAATGTTTTCTTTTAGATTTTTTGCCCTCGATCAGTTTCCTCAATTGTTTCTCAAAATGCAGCATTTTGGCGCAATTATAACCGGATGCGCGTCAGTTAAATGTGCTCCTCAGAAATTATCGGTATTCAGCAAAATATTATTATATGTTGTACACTAATAATGTATTTCTAATAAGCATGCAAATCTTATATATTTATATGCCCTATTTTACTTGACAGACTAATTTGATTTGCGTTTAATTGTTGTATGTACTGTATACGTATGTGTCTATCCACTACTAAAAGTGGAGGTGGAACTTTGGAAAACGAGTTGAGTAAATTCAGGGATGCACCAGGGGGCGCACCAAGACACACATGCTGGTGCGTGGAAACGTCCGGTAGTGATGGAGTTAGGCACAGCAGCTGCAACTCGCGCCAAGCGAGCTAAAAAAGCAAATGAAGACAAAATGTCATCGTCAACAAAGACAAACAAGTCAGCGGAAACCAGCAAAGATGGAGCGGATGATAAGGGTAAGTAGTGTTATGTAATGATAAAATATATTGTGTTTCAATGTTTATGCAAAAAAATTACTTGTAGTTAGAGTGAGTGTTATCTCAAAAGTTTTATTCATTTCTTTGTGCAACATACAGGCAGTTCTTGTTTTTCCAAATGAAGTAAATGAGAAAATGCAATGTTTAAACATATAGCAAATTGTTATTACAACATTAAAACATGAACTCAGTTTTGTGTCTTATTTTACATGCAATAAAAATGTAACAGTTCTCTTATTCTCTTTTGTTAAACTGCATGTTCTGATTAAATGAAGTTAAGAATTTGTATGACAGCTCATGATTAATACCAGCAGTAATCTTGATTAAACAACCTGACTAAATGTCTATACACTGTAATTTGATCACAACTTCAAATAAAGCACTGCAAGATGTTTAATAAAATCTGACTTATAGGCATTTATAGATATTTACAAATAGAGAACAGTTTTCACTTTAGATTAGGGGCTGCAAAGTGTTGCATAAATTTTGACCAACTCATTTATAAATGACTTAACAAAAGAACTCAGTTTATAGATGATTTATAAGCATTTTTAGATATTCATATGTGAAGAATAGTTTCCACTTTAGATTAGGGGATGCGCACATGTTGCAAATAATCTATATGTAATTTACAGATCACTTATAAAACATGAGTAAGAATATCACAGATGTTTGTTAATGTTTAGCAAATCGTTGGGGGTTCATCATTTGTTCATCATTAATTCATTATGAAGTAGCAGCATGTATACTTTACGTTTACTGCATTTCGCAGAAGCACTTATCCAGAGTGATTACAAAAGTGTTTTGTTGTCCATTCAGAAAATGTATATTCCTAGCTACTGTAAATAGTCTGAATATACCCCTGAGCTACGATACTGCCAGAAACAAAGAGTCAGTGCTGATTCCTACTTATGAAGATAATACTGAGGTAAGACTTTCAATAAGTGACTCTTCTGTTCAGTGGAGGTATGTTCTACCACATGAGCTCCAGTAGAAGAGTCTTGGTGCTTGTCTTTCATGTGCCTTGGCTCAAGCTGAGCTGTACTTGAAGCTCAAATCGCTCTTGGTCATCAGGTAGGAGGGAGCTGGTCTGTGTGGTGGCTTTGTTGGCTTCAATACTTGATTAGTTCATGATTAGTAAATCATAAGGTCAAACTTTATAGATGTTTTATTTTGTTAGAATTTTTGACTAATGAGAGCCTAGACTTTAAAGTCTTTTGTAAATACGCTACTAACAATTATATTAATAGATATAATTATATTTATTGTATGTACATAACTGATGTATAACGACTGAATTCCTGATCTATTCATCATTTGTTAATTATGAAATAACAGCTTATATGTGTCTTATAAAGTGTTTCTAATATACTAATTCATGATTCACAGATGTAAGTACATCATTAATTCATGATTAGTTCATTAGGAATTAAAGGCTTATAAATGTTTTATAAACAAACGTTATTATAAAGTGTTACCAAATATTTTACCTACAGTTTATATTTTACATAGAGTACAGATTATAAAATGCACATGCTTTTCAGCTTTCAGTTGAGGAGTTTCAAAAGTAAGTTATAAGTTAAATAAACATCTCATTTTTTAACAACAGAAGTGCCATGCTTTCCCTTGCCAAGATAATATTCTTCAGTGCACTGTAGTCTTTGAACAAAGACGCTTAGCTGCAGGGTCAATGGAGGTGTTGAAGTACGTCCTGATAGAAGTTGTTGGTAAAAGTCGCATGTAGATGCTGACGCAGGCCATTCTTCTGTAATTGATAATAAAAGCCACTTTCAGCTTAACTCCATATACAAGATAGGACACCTCCTAATGCGTCCCAGCAAGACAGCCGCTGCGTCCTTATGGGCGGTATCCACGGTGTTCCTAAAGGACAATTACCAGCCTGAGCTACAGAACTGAGTTTCCCTGCCAAGTTTGGGGTGCAAAGTACATCGGCAGGGATTGGGGGGTGGGAGGGTTTAGAGGACAGGACCACTGCAGCACCACCTGGAAAACAATCCAAAGGACACACAGTGTAATTTGCATGCTGAGGAAGAGAGAAATCTGCACAGTGGGACTGCAAAGCAAGAATTCAGTCAGCAAGCAAGGCCGTAGGCTTAAATGTCAAGCTGGGAAACACCTAGATATACTCAATGTCCTCTTCTACTTTCCCTTAATCTAGTATGGATTGAAGGTTTAGAATTCACACTGTCTACTGAGAAACAACATGGTGGTTTAAACAGCACACATGGAATTACACAGTGGACAAGTCTTAAACAATTCTTGATCTACCTGATCTTGGCTTGATAGTGCTGAGTTACAGGTTCTCACAGATTCGTTGACAGTTTGCAACAACTGCATGTTTACATGTTAAGTAAATATGTTACAGTTGTTACATGTTTAACATTAACATTAGTTCACTTTTATTAATGTATTGCTTATGTATTTAATAATTTTCTGGGAATCTTGTCAAATGTCAAATAAAGATTTTGAATACAACTGTTTAATTGCTGCTGTCTATGTTGACTGTATATTCAATCATAAGCTACACCTCCTTGTATCTACACCCATCACCAGTATAGGACACTTTCAACTTATCAACGTATAGCAACACTTTCTAGTTGTACAGTTACAGATTGTAGTCCATCTGTTCCTCTGCACACATTGGCTTGCATTGTACTTTGATGTTCTTTAATGGTCAGGACATCCACAGGTATGCTTTGAGGGTGGGCACCTCCGTAGTGTTTAAACACTGTGTCCACTCACTGTCCACTCTTTTAAACATTCCTACTTTGTTGGTCCATGATAGCTCATCTGTTACTGCACAGCTTGTGTGCGTCAGCCTTTAGTCTTTCATCAGTGGTCACAGGATGCTGCCCACAGGTCATTGTTGGCTGGATGCTTTGGTTGGTGGACTGTTCTCAGTCCAGCAGTGACACTGAGGTGTTTAAAAGCTCCAGCAGCACAGCTGTGTCTGATCCAGTCACACCAGTGCAACATGCCACCACCAGGGTAAAGTGGGGGAGACAATTTATAAATAGGGAGTTAATAAAATACACTGGTAGAGTGTAGATACTGGAAGGTGTTCCTAATAAAGAATTTTGTGAATGTTTACTACATATATATCTGCACTGTTACTTTGTTACCATCAGAGTAAAATGTAAGCCAGTCTGCCCTGGCTCTGGAAAGACATTCTGCCTGAACGACAGCAGCTCCTAAACACGACAACAGCGTCAGTGGGAGTTTGCGGGAGGGGGATTTGGAAACACTGGAGGCGAGCAGGCCTCTCCTGATCATATGATAACACTGAGCGTGTTGAGAAACTTTCTCTGTGCTCAGGCTCTGTTTAATATAAACACAAGAAGACGGAACAGAAGCGATGGAAGGTTCTGGAAGGCCTGAGCTGCCCACGCCAGTGGAGAGCTGGCACTGGCATCGCTGGCACGAGCAGGGCAGAGAGACCAGAGTAGTATAAATAGAAACTCTGCTTAAATTCTGACAAGCAGTGTCATCCACACTGTGGCGCTTTAGATTGTATGCCACTATGGCTTCTCAGAAGGCTCAGAAATAGAATATACAGTATACTGTTGTGTATATATACACTTTTTTATAATAGTACTAATAATAAGACATTACGTGTTGTATAGCATATTGCTTCACAGAGGGTAAAAGAAATAACTGAAATAGAAAATAAATACTGTATATTCATATCATATGCTTCTATAATTTATAATATATAGAAAAATAATTTAAAATAAGAGACAAAGAGAATAAAATAAAACAAACTATAGAAAAGTTCATTTGGTTTTACAAGTAATTAGTATAAAGATGTACTGTATCTAAATTAAAGCCACAGTTGTGCTGTAAGTGTGGCATATGCACATATAACTGTGGTTAAATTAATAGAGTACTATACCTGTTATGTAGATTATGTTTAGGTTGATAAAGTATCGCACGTGTAACACTGCCTGTATTAATACAGGGTTGTTACTGCATTATATTTGCATAGAACTATGCATATATTAACACTGGTACCTGTTATTTGTGCATATAATTGTGCCTACATGAATACACCACTGTAAACGCATTACGATATCGCAGTCTGACACTGTTGGCACTGTTAAAGACAAATGTCACCTAAATCATTCATTTCAATTCGAGCTGTTGACGAGCAGGGTACATTGCTTAGCCTTCAGAAACCCGGTTTTAACGCAAAGCAACCAGGGAAATCAATTTTGGCAAGTAGTTAATTTCTTTGGACAAAAGCAATATTAATCAAGTTCTTAGTTAAAATAAAGCAGGCAAACGCTAGAGGAATCGGTGCCAGAGGGCGCGGCGGCCTTGTGAGGGGCGAACACAGTTGGATCAAATTAAAGAATGGGCAGATTGAATTTGAAATTCATTGGCTCTCTTTCCATCGAGACTATTAGCAGAGAGACAAATCATTAGTAATATTAATTGTTAATACTTTTACATTACCTCAGGGTAAAGCAAAACTACATATCTCACAACAGGCATTTTAAAGCAATTTACTGAATAGCTGGGGAAAAGTGGGTTCACATTAAATTGCCGTATCCTACTTCTTTGTTTTATATTTTTAAATCCAAAAGAAAGTTGTAATTCATTATTCCATGGCCATTGTCTAATCTTTTTTTATTTTTATTGTTTTTGCTACCACACCTTTAAGACTGCCATATGTAAATGTGCCATGTTCTGATTGGCTATGCTGCACTGTGCTTCATTCAAAAAGCAGTTTGTAACCTTAAAATCAAACTTCAGAATCAAGAACAACTTTAGAACAACCTATAGAATCAAACTTTAGAATAAAAGTATTTTACTGATGATGTTTGAGGCCATAGTGAGTGCAGATTGTCATTGTTTATATGGTTTATGAAGCTTTATGAATATTTTTCATTATGTTATTGTAATATGTTCATGTGTAAATCCCAATGTAACTGTGTTGATACCATTCTTTGCCTGATCTCCCCCAATTAAAAATATTAAAGGTTCATGGATGTGACATCACCAAACCAGTGGGTTCAAAATGATCTGATTTCACAGCTTAGTGTTGATATACAGTACTATACATGTGAAAAGAGACGACATGGTGTTTTGTTATATATGAGCCCTTTATATGGTTTAGCTATAGGACACTGTAGAATCAAATGGTGGTATTTGGGTCAGTAGACGCCCATTAAGTCAAAAAAGGGCATTTCAACATAGTTGGCTTTCAGAGAGAATCCAGATTAGTGTGACCATCTGTTAGACACCATTTCCATCCATTTAAAGAAGCTGCACTGAGGAACGTCACACTGGACGAGGAAAGCAAAATGTGCTTTGAAGCTGTTCTAAAATTATCAAAAACCAATTTAACATGTGAGCCTTCAGATACAGGACTGTGACTCACTTTGGCCCACTTTAATTAGTCTTGCGATCGACATCTCATAAAACCTAAACCTGGCATCATTTTTACCTGCTTCATTCATTTCCATTAAAATTACAATTATCCAAAATGCTTCCCCACTGCATTCCAACTGCCATCACTTTTTCTGGGCCATCTGTTCGGATCAATATTTTTTTATACGTTGCAGGAAAAGATTTGCTAAACAACTGAAACCTTGAATTACATTTAGGCTTAGCCTTTTGGCAGATGTTTTCATTTCCAGTGATGCACAAATCATGCAAACAGTGGAAAGCAAAGTGATTAAAAGTACATGCAAAGTTGAAAAGAATTTAAAACCTGGAATTTTTCTGGGTTGAATGTGGCCGGATTCCACTTGTTTTTTCCTTTTATTACTTTTTTCCTGCGGTCCTCTTTGAACATGTGTGTAGTTTTATGTACCAAAAACATAATTAAATAACTTACAAAGACCATTTTCCAGCTTCTCTTTAACCCTTAACAGACCGAACATGACTGTAAGCCTGATATATGTGAATGTGCTCAATTTTTTTTGGCTTCTGCGTGTTAAGCCCCATACACAAACCAGTCTGGGAGAAAACACTCCTTACAGCTTAGTGAGAATGAGTGGAGGTGACCTACTGTAAGATAAATAAATAGATGTATTAAACAGGCTGTTCTTGTAGCTTATTTTCCATATAGGAATTGGGAAGTGAATGGAATCTGTTGAAACAATGGTTACGCATTAACTCAGACTCTTAATACTACTACTACTACTACTACTACTACTACTACTACTACTACTACTACTAATAATAATAATAATAATAATAAATACAATTGTAAATGTCTGAGTTCCCCTAAAAATGTATACTGTGTAGTTTTCAGCATGCCAAACTCAACAAATAGATAGAAAATTAAAGGACAGATTATTCTGTGTACAGGAAACTTGGGTGAACCTAGACATTTGCATATAGCTGTTATAATAATAATAATAATAATAATAATAATGTGCCCTATACTAATGTATAAACATCCACTTGCATTATTAGCTGATCAAATAAGGGTATGCACTGAGCTCAGTTAAAGATATTAAGGTAATAACTAACCCAGATGCAGATCTTAGAGGAAACAGGTAGCATCAATTATGTAGTGTTTCTGCTAAAGCAGTGAAAGCTCCATTTTTGATACAACACTTTCACACATGCTACTACACTCTACATTCAGCCTTTTCAAAAAGATGTGCGAATTGTCAAAGAATTTCACAAAATGCGCCTGAGGGAGAACCCGGCTGAAGTGAATGTGTGATGGCTTTTCCTCTGTTCAGCACTCTTTCAGCATTTCTCTCTATCTGCTTCTCCTCCTTCCTCTGAACACACTTCAGAGAGCTCGGATGGGAGAAGCATCAAAAACTGCAAAGTGAAGATGTTCAGAGGCAGAGCAAGTGAAAGAAGCGCTGGATTGGCTGCAACAGAAACGTGCACCATGACCAAGACGGGCCCAGAAGCCTGTTTACTGGACTTCTCCATAAATCATTATAATTACCAATAGATGTATATACTGAAATTCTTTTGACGTTGATGCACTTATAGTGAGATTAACTGAGATTGTACTGCACACTGTATTCAACTCTGTATTCTTCTTTCTAGGCACTGGCCTGTGTTCGGGCACCGTCTGAGCTCAAGGAGAGTTTTGGACTCTAACTTTCTTGCTCTAGCTAGGAAACATTCTCTGAAGGAACACTAAGCACAGTTGTAAGTTGCTGTGGATAACAGTGTCTCCTAAATGCCTTAAATATAAATGTAAATAATTATAATCTTATTAATAATACCACTGTTCATAAACAAGAGAAAAGCACCGGGTCAAACAGATGAAATTTAGCACTGACTTCGCCATTTATAAATAACTGTGATTTTATAATGTTAATGTAAATTTTGTTAGTGTTATTACTGTATGTTTGTATAATGATTACTTGCTGTAAAGATACAGTACTTTATCTCCAGTAAATGTCCAATCTAATACAGTACCAAACCTAAGCCAACTTCATGTGAGCATGACACAATATGAATTGTGTCTCCATGAGTATCCAGTTAGATATGATTACTGTCCTTAACACCACGTCAACGGCACCACAGACTGCAGTGGTGTCATGCCAGACTGTCATGGAGTGACTTAGAATGGCAGTGGGTCATCTTTATCTTCCTGCTTTTGGCTTGGTGGAGACAACCAACATATCTGTGTTGTCAGCATCAAGATGAAAGGCTTGTTGTCATGTATCACGTCTAGAAGGTCTGGTGTCACATCACCTCTACCTCTACTGCAAAATCTGCAGGAACTGTGTAAGAATATTTGAGCTATCTGAGAGTGGTTATCACAGGACACCAGTAAGAACCTCCACAACTTTTGCAATAGCAAACATGGCAGAACACTGCCATACTGAGAGACACTACTTCTGTATGTGTAGCTCAATAATATTGCCCATATCAGGCCAAGTTTATCATTCATTGGTCCTGGTAACCTTTATCTTCTTTCTCAGTAGTACTGCAATGCGACACTTCCTTCTGGGTACAACTATTCTTTTGACAGTGTTCACACACACACACACATACACACACACATATATATATATATATATATAGTCATAAGCTATGTGGTCCACTGTAGAGGGAGCCATTTAAGACACAACCTTTGAATTTGCACAAAAGCTCCCCAGGAACCCATTTATTTTGAACTCGCTCCGAAGCGTTTGACAAACCCGCAAGGCCGAGTGACACTTCTCCTCACTGCACATTCTGTAGCTGCCATACCATGCCCCATTCCCCTAGAGATCAACAGAGCCAAAGCAGTTCTGCTATTGATGGACAATGTGAGCATGCTGGTCAAAGGTCACCAGAGTTCAATCGGAAGCAAAGTTTTGCACATGAAATTTCCTGGCTAACAAAAGTCTCCGACCCGAAACCTTTTCCATCGAAATGAATGTAATTTTGCTGTCAGAAAGCCAGCGTGAGATGGTCTTTATGCAGTACCGCGCTGATGATGATGATGATGTGCCATGTCTGATGTGTTTATATCTCTGCAGTGTCATCAGTCTTGCTCCGGTGGCCCTATAATGGCGGCCGAAGCTCATCTCCTCCGACAGCGGCGGTGTTATTACGAGCACGGTTTGTGATCCGTCGACTCATCCGTTTGTCTGGCGCGCATGCAGAGTCGCGATTTCGCCGTATCTCACGCTTGGCTGAAACATGCTTCACACTCCTCCCCTGTCTTATTTTATTGATTTGTCTCAATCAGAGCTAGCGAGAAAGAAACGGAGTGGAGGACTAAATTGGAGACAGGATTCGGGGAGAGAAAAAGAGAGAGAGAAACCATTCCGGAGCGTTGTTGTGACGACTCCATTGCACATCCAAACTAATGATGTGTCTGTATAATAGCTGCACACTGAGAGATCCGTTCCTCTACACACTCACAATATACACTAATTTCCTTTCTCTGAAACTCGGAGCAGCTTTCAATAAATTGAGGTTTTTGCACTATATTACATCCCGAGATGGTTTCATTTGTCTTGGTTATTATAACACACGCGAAAGGCTCCTGCTCCTCCTCATGCAAGGCAGCAGTAATGAGCTGGTAAAGTAGAGCGGAGCGGCTGTAGCGTGACGCTGAGAAGTGGGGCGTGATCCCATATGACAATGGGTCAATCAAGTAGGAGAGGAGATGGTCCAGGATGTCCTGCTTCTAGATCAATCAGGGGAAAGGTTCGGACCTGAGACATTTCAAACACGTATTTTGTATAAATGTGCAATTTATACCTTTATTTTGCAGATACGGAGAAGATGTATGCATGGCTTGTGTGCCTAAGTTTGAAAGTCCCTTGTCAAATTACATGTTGTGTTATTTTTCTATGTGAAAATAAACTAATCCTCTACAGAGAGCACACCTCTACACATTTCAGTGCACAATCTCTGTTCATTTGCAGAATTTAACATGCTGGAGGGAAAAAATAAAACATGAAATGAGGCCAGTGGAAACGCTGCGGCACATTTTAAATGATGTGTTACTTTTTTTCCCAATACACTCAGCACTTACATTTTCACAAGAATGCTATATTCTAATTTCAAATACAGGATTATTTTTTTTACTTATTTACTGTTTGAAAATCAACACAATATATAATTTCACCAGCTTTATGGATCATTTGACCAAACTGATTTAAAGGCAGATTTAAAGATATTTAACTGACCCAACTATGATTTTTTTACGTGACATTCCAGTTTGTCACTAACAAAACAATTATAACGTTTGGTAAAGTTTCAGTAGTGGCGGTTTTAGACTATTTTAAGTGGAACTCAAAAACATTAGCCAGCACATACCTAACAAACACAGATTTGAACAGCTGTATACACATAAAATCATAATATTTATATTTTTAGTTTTGGCAATTCTTAAAGTTACACACTGATGTTCAGCCTTCAGGACACATTTACTTCAAAACATTGAGATCCATCTGTTCACCGTGTGGCCATGAGAGACAGGGATGCTGTCTCACATCCTTTAGTTCAAAAACGACTGGGTTAAGGTGTTATTTATTTAAAGCTTATTACTACTTTAACTTACTTTAATGTTCTGGGCTAAAATAAATTATAACATAATCCTTTAAAATATGTAAGATCTGAATATTTATTTGCTTTTTACATTTTGAACCAATACAGTATAATAGTCTATATACACATATTTGTATATGACAAAAATATGTTACAATGTGATACTTTTTCTTTACTTTCTCTTTACTTTAAAAACTTGTTTCTATTGCATTCCATCCTGTTATTTTAGTATTCCAGCTCTTTACATTATGTAAGATACAAAAGAAATAAATATATCTATATATATATATATATATATATATATATATATATATATATATATAGAGAGAGAGAGAGAGAGAGAGAGAGAGAGAGAGAGAGAGGAGAGAGAGAGAGAGAGAAAGAGAAAGAGAAAGAGAGAGAGAGAGAGATCAGAAAATGCAAAGATGGTTGGGTGGGAATTTGACAATTCACAGTTTCATATGAAACAATGGTTGCATGCTACAGTCATCAACAGAGACAGAGTTTAAAGTTTTAAATGATTTACAAGTTAAATTCAGGCTTTATAACTATAATATTAGCAATGCTAGCACTAGTGGATGCCATCGACAGATTACACTGGATTGTGCTCGCAGGAGAACAGCCACTGCTGCTCTCACTGGATATTGGTGCTGAAAACCACGTTTAACGTATTTCCCACATACACTCTGCGCAAACATAAGGATTATTGAAGATAATGAATATATGTGGATTATTTTGCCCATTTAAACAATGTGGTTAATGACAGCCATAATTCATATCAAAATCATAGCAAGCCATGCACTGTTTAAAAGAGCAAGCTGTTGAATCCTTACACTAAATAATAAGGCGCAACATATGTCCAGAAATTAATGGTATTTACCCCTATCATAAGAAACAAGGAAATTCACTTCTATACCAGTCTAGAAGAACTTTGCAAGCTCTTCATCAAGAGCATCTTAGGTGGTGGAAACAGCAATATTAACACTTTTTATACTTCTGTTTATAATATAAACAGATACATTATAATATAAACACAAGTACTGTATAATATCTTTTGTTGCTGCCTAATGTGGTTTCTTGCAAAAAGTGAGTGGCAGCAGTGACAGCTTATGAAGAGCTTCAGTCATTGTTGCAATTCATATATTGGCTACCTGTGCTTAAATAGTCTCACCAGGGGAAGGACCTTCTACATGACTGACAGGACGTTTGAATAAGCCATTTCTTCATCCTGTCATGTTGGACCGATGTTAGACTCTACCGTGACTTATTTATCGCCTCTTAAGATGCAAAGTGGTATTACAAGATGCCAATATACCAGGTTAGCATGTTGACATCAATAGGTGTCTCTGCAACATGATCTTCACTTCATGTCTAAAGGTTTAGGCCGGTAGAGTCATAGGTTCTTTTAGATCTACTGGTTTACATATTAAAGATTCATGTAATGTAGTATCCCTTATACATTTGCTCTTTCTTAGCCAATATACCTCCTGCTCAGTCTGAGGACTGAATCTTAGTTTGAGCATAATAACCGGTTAGCACCCTCAACACCAGTAATCTGGTTGCCCTTTAGCTAATCCTTATTCGGATCAGGTAAAGTAGGTTCATATGTTGGTTATATAGTATAATGTATTACCGTATTATGACACCACATTATGTTTAGCTTTATGTAAATTCAAAAAGAATCAGGTTGTGTTTTGTATATGCTGCTTAAAATTTCTTATCAAGTTCTTAACAATATGTTTATAAGACTGTGCAAGAGTTAGAGGCCCATTATTTAACTTCCAGCCAAAATAAAGCATGAGTCCAGCCAAAATGAAGCACTCAGTTGTTTGTGCCAGGAAAAATCTGCAAACATATGCTTAATGGTAATTGCATAAAACAATTAAACAATCAACAATTAAATATAATATCACATTTTCAGCATTTAGTGTGACCACCCATTGAGTTTATCACAGTCCCTGTTGTGATAGCAGGACTTGCTCAATCTTTAAAAAAAAAATCTACATGGATATTTTTCCACACCTCTATAAAATTAAACCCTGTATTTTTCAAAATAATAACTTTAGAAGAGAAGGTGAAAATACTGTATATACATTGCTCAATGGAACTAGACTGTTTTTTCAAGTAACTTTGGGTCATTTTTTTAGTCCATTCATCAAATGGACTGAAGGGCAACAAGCAATTTTAAAACATGTCAACTGAAAACCAACAAAAATGGAGATATGAGGTTGAATCAGAAAGTTCTCCAACAGCAATGATGTGTAAATGTAACATTTTGAAAAATCCATGTAAATAGATTACCATTGCTTACAGGACTGCTGCCATGTCATTACCATTGTTTTTTTCTTGGTATTAGTTTGGAAAAAACAAAGAAAATCAGATGAATAAATGAATAGAATGAACACTCATGTCTACATCCAGTCATGAATTAACACTTACATCATTCTTCTCAGATCAGATGGCATCACAGGGGCCTCTAGAGCCCACTGATGCACACTCCTGCTTCGATCTGCTCTGCAGACTCTGCAGAGAGCATCATCAGCTCCTGGTGGGTTTACGTTGGAGACGCTGGGCTGGAGGAGATACGATCCACAGGCTGGAGGCGAGAGGGGCGTGCGACAGTCACTCTTCATTACGGCGAGTGACACTGTTATAAAGAGCTCGATATTATCGAGCAGCTCCGTCTCACTCCAGCACAATCTCTGGCTGATCATATGCGTCTAAATCATCCACGTAGACAGTTTTCAGGAAATTGTTTTTTTTTTTTTCATGGCCCTTCACTCAATAGCAGGGTAAACAGCAGAGCAAGAAAAGAAAGAAAGAAAGAAAGAAAGCTCACATTCGAAAAACAGCAGCCTGATAAGCATTGATCTGCCTGCGCTTGCTCCGCTCCATTCAGCTAATCAGCCAGCCGCGAAGCATGTAAAACTCAGGCCTATTGTTGTAGGTTCTGACCTCCTTCCGTCCGCCTTTTACTTCCTTTCTCTTCTCTCACCGCCCGACAGCACATAAAGCCTCAGCGGGAACACTCTTGGTCTAAATGGAGCCGAAATAGCCGCAGTTAAGTGCTTTCCAGTCCCCAGTAGCCTAATACGCCACAACTGGGGGCATGCTTATGATTGAGTCATAGCTTATTAATTGTCATTTATGAATGCTATGCTGCTAACAGTGTCCCCACTATTCAGAGTGTGGCCCTCTCTGCTAGTGCTAATGGCAATTTTAGTGCCTGCTGCTTTATGGGTATTAGGTAACTGGAGATGTTCTGCATATGGATACCTGGAGTATGAGCTGTGGAGAACCCTCCGCTCCCACTACTGGACAGCCACAGTCCAAGGGAATGGACAAGGGGAGCGATTAACCTTCAAGGTCACAATTATCGCAGGCCATTCAAAAGGTATGCAGTCATTTTGTATTGACCTCTGTTGTGTTTGGAAGTACAAGAACTGTTTTATGATGCCTACAACTGATTGAAAAGTTACTGTTGCATCTGTCCACCTTGCTTACAAAAAATTCCTCCCCTTTTCACCTATCAAAGTATAGACTCTTTCCTGTTGATTCAAAATTCAAAAGTAATTCACTATGTCTAATACATACTTTAAGTTGCTAGCAGTCAATGGTCTCATAATTTCGTTTTTTTTATTAATTCATTCATTCATCCTTAATTGACTTTTTTTTGTTGTGAATAATTATCAATGCCAAAATGCCACAATGTTTGGGCAGTTTTTGACCTTCTCAAATACAAAGCCTTGTGTTTCTGAAATGAGTCCTTTACAGGAAGAGTCTAACACTGCTTTTTTTCTAATAAAAGTCAATGAAGCAAGACTCAAATTTATTTAACAGATAACTGCTTTGGCAAAAAGGGAGTGGTGATCACTCTTAAAGTGGTGATTTGACCTTCTTCTTGGGTCAGTAGAGAGTTCACAGTCCCAAGAAACCAAATATATTGACTTTAAAAAAAAAGGAATGATACTAAATGTGAGTGTAAATATATTTTTGTAATTCATGTTTTGTTGGATGTTTACTATAAGATGTAAATATGATAAAACGCGTAAAAACGGTGTGGGAGCGGCTAAAAAGCTGCATTATTGAGAATTCTCTGCCTATCACTCCTAGCCTGCTCCCGGACTCAAAGCTGTTATTGTAGTTCTATGATTATACTATATTCCTTTCAATGTCCAGCTTTTATGTAATGACCTGAGAACCAAAGCTCATGCACGAATAGATATGCATTGACATATGGATGAGTGAACAAACAAATGGATGAATAGACATGCACACCAACAAAGCAACATGCAAATGAAGTAATGGATAAACAAACAATGATGTTGCATGGATAAATGAATGAACAGACAGGTGGTCTAGTTCGCTAGCTTTAGTCCACTAAGTTTTTCTGACTCTGAAACTGTTGGGTGGGAGGGGGAAGAGACATTAGCCTTGTGATTGGCTGGCCCCTGGCCTTGCCCCAGGACTCATACAAAACAGTTATTGTAGTCCTATCATTATATTATATTCCTATCATTATTCAGCTTTTATGTGATGATGACCTGAGAAACAACAGTCATGCATGAACAGATATGCACTGATAGATGGATGAAGGAACAAACAAATAGTCATGCAGACAGATAAAGCGATGTTCATATGAAAGAAGGGATAAACAATGCTGTTGTATGGATAAATGAATGAATACACAGGTGGTTTAGCTTGCTACCTTTTAGCTTGCTACCTAAATTTTCTGACTCTAAAACTCTTGTGTGGGCGGGGAAAGATGCGCCAGCCTTATGAGTGGTTAGGAAATGCTTACAAAGGCATAAGTTGAGGTGTATGGTGAAATATAGCAGGGATTTATTAGACTTACATTGTACATGTGCATTTTGGCCCAGAGGAACAAGATTAACTTTATTAGAACAGAATCACAGGCTTAGGTTCTCTGGAGCTTTAAGCATAAGCATACTTTTAGTCCCGACCAGTTCTACCAACACTAATCTGATGTAACCAGTACGAGTAACAACAAATCTGTATTTCATCTTTCTGCAGTGTGTTGATTCAAAATTTGATTTACATGATCCTTTTCCGTAAATTCAGAGCATATTTTACAACTTTGGATAATTTAAGCAATTTCCTCGTCTGTCAAGAGAACAGCATTGTTGTACAACAGCCCTGAGACTAATTTATCTTGCAGCTCATAAAGTCATTCTCTTGCTTTTTTTTTTTTAAAATGACATTTTTCTTAGTCATAAATTCTCCAATGTTCCACTTCGCCATCGTGTCAGAGTTGTTGCTCAGTTTCCACGGCTACAAAATGAATGCAAATTTATTTCCCATGCCTACAGCTGTCAATGTTTAAAGTCTGTGTTAGCTCAGCTGAGTGGCCGCTGAAGGCCTGCAGTGGTGTAGGAGAGGAGATCCAGCCGGAACTGCTGCCAAACCCCGTGAACCAAACCAAAAGATTTACACCATCAGTCGGATCAGGAGGCTTCTAACCTCTGTCTCATTCACAGACTGTCTGCTGCTGTCAGTCCCTCCTGTCTCGCTGTCACGAAGAGGACGTTCTTTCACCGTTACCTGTGGGGCAGGTGTGTCTTGTCTGTGTGCAGCTGCTGCCACTGGGAACATAGGTGAAGCACGCTTCTGTTCAGTGGCGCACTAAGACACAGTGTTGCTTTAGAATCAAATCAGAAACGCATTCTATGTATTCTGCAATAGACTCTAATGTACAGTAACAAACCATGTATGGTCCTTCCTTCATTTAATAGGACTCACCTAAACAGCTTCTTCTCTAGGTCATCATCTTCATAAACAGATGACCAGTATTATAATCTGCTGGACCATAGTTACTCCTGTGTCTCCATAGTGTTCACCAGTTTCACACACATGCCAGATTATACGCTACTAGTTACTTCTGCATACATGTATACTAATGTTGGTGCACTACCTCAACACTACTGGCTTATACTGTGTTTGTAAATAATATGTCAAATGGATATTATCTTTCCATATATAGATTGTTTGTTGCTTGTATATTGTCCAGACTGTGTAGACTAAATATTGTTTATATTTATTGTGTATATGTGGAGTCATTGTGTTTAATGTGGACTGTCAGTTAGTCATGAGTGTATTGGGTGTACTAGAGACACACTGCTAAAACCCTTGTGTGTGTCAACATACTTAACCAATAAACCTGGTTCTGATTAAGGGGGGAAAGTATAAGTTAGAAAGCTTTTAAAAAGTAGTAGTAGCAATAGTAGTGTTGGTAAAAATAGTTCAAAAATATTATGTAGGGGGTGTGTCCATCAGACCGTTTCACTCTGAGAAAGAGCAGTGCAAAAAAGTTTTTAATTATGCCTTTTTATTAGCAAACTGCCAACTAATCATTTGTTTTAATAGGCCTTACGGCACCTCACCGTTCCTGCTGCATTATTATTACTATTAGCTGTTTACAGTACTCTGCAAAAGTCACAGAGTACCCTAATATTTAACATTTGAAAAAGTCCACTAAGCACATGTGTGCATATTTAATAGAATAATACTCAAAAGTATATCAGATTTATTTCAGTAATTACTGTCCCCACTCTACAACTTTTATTACATCTTCTTTTCTTTTTAACAGACCTGCTTTCAGTTTTTAGAAGAACTCTGCAGGGATATTTTTCCACACCTCTAGTGCTACCTCTAAGACATTGGTTGTACTACCTTCCTCTCATCTTCCTCTCCCAAGTAAACCCAAACACAAGCAAAAATGTGCATTTCCTGAGTTATTGTGCAGCTTAAGCAACTCAAGAATGAATGGCAGGGCATTCGCTTGCTATGGTGTTGCTAGGTAGTCAAGTCAAGCCAAGCTTAATATATATAGCGCCTTTTACAATAGATGTTGTCATAAAGCCTTACAATCGGGGTCCAAGCCACCGATGAGCAAGCCAAGTGTGACAGTGGCAAGGAAGACTTCCTCAGAACAAAAGAAAGAAACCACGAAAGGAGCCAACGTTCAAACAGGGCAAGCCACCCACCTGGATAGTAAGACAAGCGCTAGATAGTTGCTATGGTATTCCAGGTTGTTGTTAAGGTATTGCTATGCAGTCCCTAATGTCTTGCTAGGCAGTTGCCATCCACATGACTGTGGATTAAACACAGAGAAGTGCAGGACTATATGAATGTGGATGAAAACACATAAAGGAGTGTGGGCCTGTATGTCTGTAGATTTGACACTCAGAGGAGTGTAAGTCAGTGTATCTGTGGATCAGACACATAGTGGAGTACAGGTTAGTGTGGCCATGGATTAGATACACAGATATGGTGGCCGAGAAGTGCAAAACAAATTAACACTTCAGAAAACAAAGTTACAAAAGCTAAAACAATTTTACAAGATGTGAAACACTTTTACCAGTACAAAAACAATTTTACAGACTACAAATTATAAGGGAAAGGGAAGGTCTAACACACAAGAAGTTTGCGGACCCTTGTCAATCAAACAGTTTGCCAGAGGTACAGTTTGTGGAAGAAAGAGACAAGCAGGCGACGTCTAAACCACTTGGGAGTTGGAAATGTTAAGGAAGGTAACTGGGCTGTAACACTAGCTATAGTGGATAACCAGCTAGCTAGCTTAAAATGACAGAGCTTTGGGAAATCAGCCCTCCTTTTACAGCCCACGTGGTTTTGATGTTGCCTGTTCACCTCTTTCTTCACTCTGCTCCTTTTAAAAAGACCTTCCACAGAAAAAAAACAAAACTGTGCCATGTGGCTAAAATACGTGGCGCAAATAGACAGAAACGCTTTAGGGTCATCACTATCCCAAACTCCACTCACTCTACCACCACCAAACAGTTTGACTGACAAGGATCCACAACAAGCACTTCCTGTGTGTCAGACCTACGGTTTCTGTTAGAATGAGCAGTTTGTAAAAGTGTTTTGGGACTGGTGAAATTGTTTGACGTCTTGTAAATAAATTTTTACTTTTGTCATTTTTTTAAATGTAATTATTTTTACGTTTGTAAATTTGTTTTTATTTTTAGAATTTCGTTTTCTGAAACATGAATTTGTTTTGCACATTTGCCAGCATGCAAAGAGGAGTGCGGGTCAGTATGACTGTGGATTAGACATGTAAAACAGTGCAGGAGGCTGTGTATGGCTGTGAATTATAGAAACCGTGTATTTTGACTGTACCACTGGGGTTTAGTTTCAGTGCACAGTGCAAGTTTGCAAGCCGCAATAGCGCCGTTTCTGAGCATGTTTGTTCTGTAGTTGGGCATGCAGCTTATTTTTGATGAACAGTTTTATTGTTAATTGTTCATAGAGCTGTCTGGGGAGGCTGTGCATGATGTAACAATCAAAATGATGTCAATCAAGCTGAGTGTTTGTACAGTGTGAGTGTATAAATTGTAGGCTTTGGCCACACATGATTCATACACGAGTCCCCATATGATATTTCTAAAAAGAATGTCTGGCTTCAGAGGCCACAAAAGTTCCAATAAGACTGAACAAGAGAGCTCCTTGGATGCAGTAGCCTCGTATGTGATTCCTGCTGTAACTGTAGGGCAGTGTGATGTTGAAAGAGACAGATGAGGATCAATTCTATGGGACTTGCTGTACTTACAGCTGTACGGAAGGTCATTTCTGATGTTGAAAAAAATTCACTGCAGTGGATACTGTAGTGCTACTTGAACCAAGGTAACTAATGTAACATAGTTAGCTAACGCACTTCATTTATATTATGAGCTAGATTTGAATGATTTAACTGTGAATGTTTATTGCAGTCATTTGCACTAATAGTGTATGAGTATGAGTAAGTACTGAAAGAAATGGCATTGACGCATCACCTCATCTGAAAAGGAAAGGTATTTCGACTCAGTTTTGAATCTGTACCCACACTATTACCACTAGTTCTCCTGTATATTGAAAGAGTGATGGTTTGATACCTGTAAAGGTGTCAAGTAGACTGATAACACGAACCTCAGATGTGATGGCTATTTTTATTTCCCTGCAAAAACATAAAAATCGCTTCCTGGCAGAGTGACTTTTGAGCTTTAAAAAAGCTTCACAGTTCACACTGCGGCAAGTTTTTCCAATTATCTACAAGTGGAAGTGTCTGTGGGACGAGTTTTCCGGTGTGGGAGTTTCTTTGTTATTTCATTATGAGAATCTATGTCAAAATAAATGAAGCCAACCAAAAAAATCTATGCATGGAGCGCCCTTCGGAGAATTGGATAGTGCAGTAATTAGAACAGCTTCCATCATGTGAATATTCCTCCGGCCTCCTCCCGCGCTCACCTCTCCTCAGCTTTGACCTTGGGCTAAGAAAAGATCTGTTTTAAGAAGACAAGTTAGGGACCATTTTGCTCCAGAAGTTTTACAGAGGTTCTCTTGTTTTTTCCCTCCATCTATACTTACATATAGCATTTGCAACCACAGCCTTGTTAGTGCTTTGTGGACCAAAGTCTTTGCCTTGGGCCAGTAACTGACCACTAAAAGCTGTAAAGACATCAGTTATTTAGAATGTACAAATTGGTATGCTTAATATTGAGTTTATGCAGTTGTTGATGTGTATATTTGTATTTGTAAATGCTGCACATGTTTCACTAACACAATATGAGGTGTATGACTTTATTACACAAGTGCATACTAATCACTGCAACAAAGTCCTGCAATGTGTATCATTCCGACAGTGATATAAACTTCACATTTTGCCCAGCATGTGTACAGTATATGCAGTAACCAAAATAGAACAACACTTTTTAATTAACTTCATTTGTCTTATTTAGCACTGTAATGCTCAGCAATGTCACTCGGTGAGTATTAAGAATCCCAGACTCAATGCAATGTGACAATTTATTGACCTAACAAATCATGCTATTGTCACACACATTTCAGATAGACCTACATGTTTTCATAGTTTCTGCACTCTATATATCTCTCTACTTCTTCTCTTTCTCGACCCAGTTGTGAAACCCTGTGGAATTTAAAACCCAAATTTTCAAAGTTTTTGAATATTTGAGAAAGTCCAAAGATCAGCCTGGAAGCCAAATTAGATCACAAACTACAACAGTACATCACTCAGACTTCCTTTAGGTAAAGTCACATGACACACGCCTTCTCTCCTTTGTTAGAAACATGTAACGATTACTTCAGCTACTGAAAAAGTAGCTGAAGTACTGAGAAGTTATAACGTCACACATACGTCATGTAATTATTTATACATAGTTTTACATCATACAGTACCAGTCAAAAGTTTAGACACTAAATAAATGTTTTTGTTTATCTTACAGATCCTACAGGCCTACGCCTTAATGGCTTCAAATGCTGAGATAAATAAATATCCTGATGAACCACATATACTCTTGATGGATCACATCAATAATACTTGTGCCATTATATTTTGTAGCACAAAAAACTTCTCTTTTTTATTGCACAATTTAAAAGCTTTAGTATAATGTTTAATTTAGGGAATATTCATCATAGACAGTTTGATAGAATTCATACATAATGGTTTAGAAAAACATATAATTTAAAAAACACACATTTAACCTTTATTGTAAGTTTGAAAAGTTTCATGGACTGCAAGATTCCATGAATGCTATTTTATAGTGTGGTGTCTTTACTTTTATTCTAAAGTAAAATGTTAACCTAAAAATAAAGGTTGGGTTCTTGGTTTACTGGCAGATACAGTGAGCATCCTGCTTAACCTTGTTCTTATGAAGTTTCTCCCAAAACTTCATAAGAACAAGGTTAAGCAGCAAACACACAAGACAACACAGCTACAGACCAAAACCACTTTCTACTGACCGTGATAACCGCCACCCCAAACGAATGTCACTTAACCACCGTAAGATGACCTCAAGTGACCTACAGAAATACATATACAGTGGCTGGGGTGAAATGTACAGCGAGCCCGTTTCAGAATTTGGGAGACATGTTTCCAGTAGTGTATAGAATAAAACGAAACAGCTCATTTTGATGTATATACAGGATAGATATACATTATATAAAACACTATTATATACAGAATATGAATTTTGCTAAATGTAATAGGTATTTCTTGAATATAGAGAAAGAGAACTATATAGAACAGTATTTTAATGTTCTTACAACATATTAGGTATATTTCCAAAATTCCAGATGATTTAATCTGCTAATAAATCATTTGTGTGTGTGTGTGTGTGTGTGTGCACGTTTGTGTGTGTGTGTGTGTGTGTGTGTGTGTGTGTGTGTGTGTGTGCACGTTCGTGTGTGTGTTCCAAACATACAAATGTATATTAGTGTGCTCAACTTCTACACCGACCTCCTTTACTGAAAGCCGAATGATGTTACCCAGAAGGTGTCCACTGTGGAGGCTCTGCTTGTTATGATATAGGAGCATTAGTTGGGTAATAAATGTGATAAAGACAAATTAGGTGTCATTCAGAAGTATTGCAGAGGCCCACTTTTTTCCCCCGTAGCCAGTGTTTGCAGGCACAGCCGCTGCTATTGCTGCTATTTTTCTTTTAATGCAAATAAGTGCCCTAGTCAGAAGTCCTTGGTGTTTGCATTTGGCCAGGGCGATTATGGGTTGGTATCCGCTGCCTCCGCATTCTGGCAGGTTGATTATCCTTTTTCTGTTTGCCGGAGACGCAGGCTAGAATAAGCTTGTGGGAAGCAGAAACAGGGACCCCCCTTCAACCTCCATCTTAGAGTCGGCGGGGGAGTGAAGGAGTTTGGGCAGGGGCGGTGGGGGTTGATGGGGCTGATGCCCCGTCCTTCAACATCACTATAATACAGCTCTGATTGAAAGGTAGGTGTGGGTGATACGACATAAACAGAATATTGTAATTCTTGAATAATATTCTACTTGCAAAACAGGCTAAAAAACAGTGCCATTATTTTTATTTTGTATCAAACCAAGAGTAAAGAATGAACAAATAATTAAAAAACAAGTTAATAATTATAATTCATAAGTAATAAATAAATTAACCAATTACTTGTCATTACCTAAAACTGCTTAGATTTTAATTATAGGCTGTTTGGATCTATTTTGTGTTTTTCTTTAGCATTTAGAATGGTTTTAATAAACACATGATTTAAATATTAGGCTATTAATATTGTTTTTATCACTAGGCTCAGTCTGTAAAACATACTAAATGTTATTTCTCAACTAAAAAAGTTGGGTTCTTACTTGGCAATTTGTTGTTGAAATTTTCTATTCCGACTTAAAATTGAGTGGCAGTTACATTCTGGAATGTGTACAGGCACCTGAATGTAACTGTTGCATCATTTAAGGTGGAATGGGAAAAATAAAAAATGAAGCCAGCTTCAGATCTGTTGAATTTCTCAAATACCGAGGTCACAGCATTGTTGGGGTTAGCTGTTGCATTATCTGTGCTTATTTGTGGTATATGGTTACAATAGTTATGACAAAACCAATAACTGAGGTAAATTTTCAGTTTAACACAGGGGTGGATACAGATTGGCACCCTCTATAGTTCAGCATACTCTAAAAGGCTACCCACCAGGGATATGGCCACCACGTGGGAGACAGGGGTTATTAAGTCTGGGTGACTATACAGCCACACCAATAAGAGTCCTTAGGGCAGATACTCATAAACCACACACTGGCGGTGAAATGATCCCTTGTAAGTCGCTCTGGATAAGAGCTTTGCCGTGTAATGGGTTGTTCACTACTCTAAAAGGCTAAATACACTATATGGCCAAGTATGGGGACAGTTATTAAGTTTGGGTGTTTCAGCCACATTCTTTGTTAATAGACAGATAGAAATTAATAAAAATTTTTGCCTGATTAGATCTGTCCAGGTAAACTGTAAATGTTGTGACTGTGAGACAAAAACATCTAGAAGCAACAATAGACCATGCAAAAACACAAACAGGGGCCACAAATTCAGAAGTGTGTAATGTGAAAAAAATCACCTATCCACTGCTCCATCACTTACTGCCAAGTTTACTCCAAACTGCCTACGGATACAACATCAACACAAGGTGGTGTGTGTTAGGAGCATACAAGCCTTGAGATTCATATGTTCAATGCCAAACATCAGCTTGAGTGGTGTAAAGCACACTGCACCTGGACTCTGAAGCAGCGGATATGCATTCTTTAGAGTGATGAATCACACTTCACTAACTGATAGATGAATCTGAGTCTGCCGGATGAATCTGAGTTTGGTGGATGCCAGGAGAACACTACGTACCAGAATGCCTAATTTCAAAAGCACTGTTTGGTGGTGGAGGAGTAGTGGTCAGTAGGCTGCAGAGAGCCCTGACCTCAACCACACTGAACACCTTTGGGATGACTTGGAACCAGGCCTTGCTGTTCAACACTAGTGACATCACCAATGCTCTTTTGATTAAATAGGTGCAGACACACTTACAAATCTTGTGGAATGCCTTTCTGGAAGGCTGGAGGCTGTCATAGTCATAAAGAGGGTGGCAAACTCCATGTTCATGTTTCTGCAATGGAATGTCAATCAAGCTAATGTAGGTGTGATGGTCTGCACATTCTTTTGGCCATATTGGATATATCTCCAGTATATCCAGTTGTACATACAGAATGAAGACCAGTTACTGAGACTCTATTAAACAGCGTCTCTCACAAATTTTAAGGGATAAATTGAGAAATCAGCATTGTAAAAAAAAAAAAAAAATTGGGAAATGATTAAATATTATAACATAACAGGAGAGGGAGTGAATTCCATCAGTTAACATCATGGTTAGGTCACAGCGAGTGCAGAAATCTTCACACAGAGCTAACAAATTAATATTTAATTGTTCTGTGTTCTACACGCACTCAGGACACCCAAGATAACTTGTCAACAACAATAATATCCTATCGCCAACCTGTAATGAAATCCATACAATATCATCCAGAAACTTTCCAAAGTCAGGCTTCTGTTTGTTATGATATCCCAGTGTTTGTGGACTTTGTTTGACCTGCCTGGATAGCTTTGGTGCATGAAATCCGAGGAGAAAGAATCTCAATGCCAGCTGCCTTGCTAGCCTAGAGTAACACGGGCTACTGAGACATGATTAGCCTTGTCAAAGCACAAAACATCATCTTCCTTTCTCTTTAATCCAAGATGATTCAACAACCTTTTGATTAACTGGAATGCTCTGGCGCCTATAAATCTTGAATTTAAACCACCATGCTGATCTTTCCTTCCCCAAGCAGCTTGGGCAGGCATGTTGTTAGCACACTTTGGTCTCCAGGAGACACATACATACATTCAACTAATATAAAATAACATGTTTTATTTGTGCCATGTGAAACTGTTTTCTCCTGCTCCTTCTCGAGAGACTTTTCTCTTAGCTCATGTTATAGGTCAAATCTTAAAATGGCCTCGTCAGAAATGTTCAGTTTTGAAAGCTATTTGAACTGTACAACTGTTTTTTGAACTATAAATGATAAAATAACTTCAGCGCAGGCTTTGGGTTCAGTGGATGGCTAATCCCTGACCCCAACAACAGAAGATTTTCAAAACAAGAAAACCTAAGAACCAGGAACTCTGGCATACTCCTAATAAACCTATTGATTTTCATCAACACAACTGGACCCACACATTGCAGCGGTCAGAAAAGTGCTACGACCGATGCTACATTACAGAATATACATTCCCTAAATATTTTTATTAAATAAAACCTTAAATGTCCTCATAAAACACTGGTAAACCTATATATGGACAATGTCCATTATTTTGTTTTCATAAATTGTGATAACTATATTATTACATATTGTAAACAAGAGGTGCTATGTCCAAGGGTTTGGGGGTGGGGGAATTTATGTTCTGCTGTGAAAATCCTGTGTAAAAGAGTTAAAACTGTCTTTGGAGGGCAGCTCAGTTTGGTTGTGTCAGCAGTTATACACTCATCATCAAAAAATTGTTGCACCCAGAATGAAGTGTCACATTGCAATGCTATTTATAAGGAAGATAAAAGTTACCAGGAACAATAAATCATAAAAAATAATCTCTCAGTATGGTGTCAGGCTATTGCCAGACGTCTTGGCATGGAGTTGTAATGGTCTGCGTGCATGTAGTCATGCGTCATACAACCATCTGCCAATGGTGCTGCCACTAACAGGCTGAGTCATGAAGGGCATCACTTTTTGCTGAATGTCCTCAATTGTGGCTGCTGGGTCAGTCCGATACAGCAATAAGGCCGGCACTTATGTCACATGCGCAGCCAAGCATAAAACTGAAATCTTTTGCATGTCTCACAATGTCAAATCTACCCACCAAGTTTCAGTGCTGTCAGTTGATTCCTATTCTTTTGATGATGATGTATAAATTGACTTTTCCTTTTTCTAGATCACCGTACTGGTATCGTTACACTTCCACCAAAGCATTCACTCTGTTTTTCTTTTTTTCTACCATGTTTATGCATCAGATTATCCATCAAATTGGGATCAGAATTATTTTGGCATAAACCATTTTATTATCGTGTGTAACAGAATGAGCCAAAGCTAGCAAATCTGTGTGTCTTTACCTAGAAAAAGTCTTGCTGCTATCCACAAATATGAATATGTTATAATCCAAAATGGCCTTGACAACACTGCAAAAGTCAAGGATCAGTTTAAACATTAGGCAGAGTTAAACTCCTCCATTATATCCTCTGTTACTCTGTGTCAGTGATTTAAACAACTATTCAGACGGCTGGAAAATGTTACCTTTAAAGTGAGAGTAAGATCATGACTATAGCCCACAGTATGTGGATTTAACAGTGGTGTTTTTTTTACTGTGACTGTGTCATTTCAGACAAAAAAGAGGCCACAGTTAAAAGGTTAAGACAGCAGCATGAGTGCACATAGTTTTTATTTTTCTGCCCAAACTTTTCATTTACGTGCCGTGTTCGGTTTACAGCACAGGGCAGTCAAACTCAAAATGTGCTATAACATTAGCTTAAATTTCACAGCGCTCCAGTCTGTAGGGTACAGCCTTAAATGGTGCTAAATGAAAATATGATTACTGGTTAAATAAAGTCTTAAAATATTTCATCTTGAGCACAGTATAGCCACCCAGACCAGGATTTGAACCCCAGTCTCCCACATGTGATGGTGGCACCATGGCAGGTAGTGATCTTATCTGCTGAGCTACACCAACCACTCTTTTGGTTCTTGCACGAGGTACAATGGATACATATCTCCCACTGCATTTGCATACTTTAAATCTGTATATCAGATCTACGTGCAGAATGCCACAATAGCAGAAAAGCCTTCTGTAACGGTATTTTCATATACTAATACTATATATTTTGTATGGTGTATGACATATTTGCATGGTACTGATAGAATCCTGGCATACACTTATCCAGGAAGATTCCCACAAAATGCCTTTCTGAAGCACCTCAGCCTGCACCCTCACCAAAGTCTAGGCACATCACTGGGTGAATCAATGTGATGTAGTTAAAAATGGTCCTGCATGTTTCATCAAGACACCCAGTGAAACTCATCCGGAGCTGTGATTGGGCCGGATGTTCACATCAAATGAGAAATGTAAGGGTAAAGGACCTTTTTAAAGTTTAAAGAACGTCCAACTAAAGGTTCTAGTTTTACCAATTAATGGCAGTTCCTTGCTTGGAATCATATGTCCAAACCTTTAGTATTTTTAAATAGTATATTTGTTTAAGATTAGTTATCCGTATATTCCAAATAAGGTATTCGTATTCAGTCACATTGCGTATTATGGAGTCAGTGGGTGTATGAGTTATTGGAGGTAGAGAAGGTTCAGGAAGGTGGGCGAGAGGTAATTTAGGTGGAAGTGAAGTTGTGGCAGTGACAGCGAGGACAGCGTGACTTTGTCCCCCCGGTACACCTGTAAGATCGGCCGTGAGGTGCAGAAAGCATTATCAAATCAGCCCTCCGCCTCCTCCTTCACTCCACACCTCCGATCCACAGGGGGTATCCGTCTCCACAAGGACGCCGGGCGCATGACAAGGCAACAGGCAGCCAATTTCTATCCTTCTATCCAAGAAATACAAACACACAGGCGGTCATTTTACCCAGGAGTGGTCATAAATATGCAAAGTAAGAGCGGAAAAAAACATTCTGTGCTTTTCCCTCCTGCAGAACTCAGCCCCCGATGACTTTCAGCTTTTCAGGTGGTCATTTAGAGTGCACACAAAGTTGGATTTTTACTGTTTTCAGATGGAATCGCAGCAGCATCACCATAAACTGGCCTTAAAGAAGAATTTATGTACCGTGTATACAGCAAAATATAGTACATTAAAAAATTATGACCACTCTGAGCTGAAGAAAATAACTCTGAATATGTGATAACAGCACATGTCAATGTCTGGGATATATTAGACGGCCGGTCCTCATAGTCGAGCTGTTGGATACTGAAGCAACGGGCAGGTGTGAAGACCCAACGACTTTGACAAGGGTCGAATCAATATGGCCAGATGACTGTGTCACAGCATCTCCAAAACTGCAAGGCTGTAGCAAGTCACAATTTTTGTAATGATAGTTATAAGAGCAATGTGTCAACACACCCTGTCGCACCCTGCTGTGAACTAAGCTGCAAGCTAGTATCCATGCTAACCCCAGCCCACCATTGAAAACACCTACTGTGTTACTGTGTGAGCACCTGAACTACACCTTGGAGCAGTGGAAGAAAGTCACCTGGTCTGTTTAAAAAAATTTCTTTTACATCATTAGGAGTGTTAATTTTGGTAAATTCTGGCAACCACTGACCAGCAACCAGCAAACTATGTGTTATATAAACAAATGTGTAGGCCTTATAAATATAAAAACAAATCTTATCTTAAAAAAGAATGGAACATTATGTTGTGTACTGAGGTTTACCCCATTTTAACCTTCATCAAAGATAAAGCATGTCCTGACCAGGGCTAATTTAAAGTTCAGCCTCAAGTCAACCACTCCACAGAAGCAATACAACAGTTGTAGTCTATCTTAGAACTGTGTCATGAGGTGGATATATCCTACTTTTATTTGTGAAGAAATACCAACATATCCACAATTCGACTCCAGCACATCTTGGTGTTGCAGACTGACCTTTGCTTTTCATCATATTACTCTGATCTGTAACTACTGTTGTGTAAACTATGCTTAAGATGGAGTTCAGAAAACCTTTCACTGTGCATCTGTAAGTTGGTGTACCGAAATGTAAGGCTATTGTTCCCACCTATCAAATGTCAGTTCTATATATATATATATACACACATACATACGTACATACATACATGTCCAGGGTCGGAATTGCCACTAAAAACGGATTCCACTGCGTGTTGCAACGGGACTAAACAGGCCTGCAACCTTTGTTATTTTGTTCGTTTGGTTTTGCTGGCTTTTGGAAAAATAAGGGTATTATTAATATTTGAATGAGTGACCGGTCCTCTACTGTATTGTACAGCCAAATTTGTGTTTTCATAGTTTAAAAAGACTATTAAAAGTCAATTACATTCAGTGTTCCAACAACTTTCATTTCTATAATACACAATACTGTTTTCTACAGTATATTCTGTGTCTGACTCCACTCATTGGGTATATTGTAGGCGTGGCACACAAACAACTTAGATGTGGGTGGTTAAGTTACAGGGGTAATACAGATAACTTAACTGGTGAGAACCATACCGACGAGCTCAGGTGTAATAAATATCTACACCCTCTCTGGTAAAAGAGGGGTACATATAAATAAATAAATAAATAAATAAATAAATAAATAAATAAATAAATATATATATATATATATATATATATATATATATATATATATATATATATATATATATATATATATACCCATGGACCCTGAACTCAATGACTCTCCATCATGGGAGGATCTCGAGAAATATGTCTGGCTCCTCTATAGAGAAGTCTTTTATAAACATTGCAAATGTACTTTTAAGTTCTTTTATATTATAGATATGTACAAATATGACTTCATTTACCAACTGTTCTTAAGAAGAAACTTAAAATTCACTTTTCCAATTTTAAGGAAGATTCTCCCGTTATATATTTCAAGTGGTTTTGGATTGTTCTGCACTCTTCCAGACGTGTTTTATGTGGAATTTGTTCTTAGGTAAGAACAGAATCTACACACTCTCGTAAGCACACAGGTGCGCACAATTAAGTGGTTTAAATTCACGCCATAAATCTGATAAAGACGTTTGCTTAGGATCTTTCTCAAGAACAAATTCATGAAAAAGGTAATGAAGATATTGATAAACGAGACCAAATAATCTTAATGCTATGTACAGTCTAACATTTGGGATCCAAGTGCTCACCATATCCTTATCTCCAATTTTAAGGACGCAGCAGAGAAAGGCTGAATTTCTCAGCCGTGATGTTACTGAAGGCTGTTCTGCTTTGTAGACTCCTTCGAATGCAGCTGAGAAATGCATCCTTCATGTTAGAGTTCGAAGGACACAGCTGCTATATCTATCAGGACCTTCAGTTACTTAGAAACGCTCATGCAAAGCTTGAGATGGTGAGTTGCTGTGTTTTGTAATGAAGTGTAAAGTTTAATTTACTGCTTTTAATCATAAGAACTAAACTGTACCTTATCAGGCTATCCCAAATGTGCATGAGTGAAAAAGAAGGAGTTACCTTCATATAGCAGCTCTAGGAAGGTTTCTCTTACCTTAATTGCACCCTTAGCTTTAGAATATGGCTTACGTGGTCATGAGCTTGTGTGTTCATTTGTCATGGAACTAACTACAGAGGCTAACAGTGAACTAACAAACATCTTTTAGGCCCCAAGGTGTTAAGGTCTGTTATGGACTTATTTATGCTTTCTAACCTGAAGTGGCTTATATACCTCCATATAAACCTCCACATGCCTCCATATAAAATAGGGAGGGAAAAAGTTGCTTTATTTCATTTAGTTTTAATGTAATGCATTTATATTTGCTCTCTAAATTGTTATTTTTGGCAATTCAGGAAATGATCTTTCAGGAATAGCATTAATCGATAGGTAAGAAGTCTATTAGTTCAATGGCAGCTAATCAAGAGAAAAACTTGTAAGTACCGTGAACTCTGGTGATTTGCAGCAGGAAGAATTTAGCAGGGTGAACGAGGGGTAGTGAAGGTCATGAGATGAAATAGCATCTGAAATAAGCTGCAAGAAATGTGGGCAATACAGCAAAATAGGCTTAAGAACTGTACTTAACTTGGTACGTTGGTGCCAAGCAGTTAAACTGATACGATTCGTGTCATATAAATGACTGATGAATATTGAGCAAATTAGAACCACTTCTCCAAGTGAGCAGTACACAACACGACTAAAGTTATCCTATGGACTTGCCTGCCCATAGCTCTGCAGTGCTACCTAGACTGACTCTTGATTTCTTGAGATATACAGGTATTAGTCATATGCTATAGATTAATTTGACTGAGCAATTACTGTTCATAAATGTGAGAGTTTATGCAGGAGCATATGGCATAGGTTAAATGTGAGTGTTGATGTTCAGCTAACAGATTATGAGCAGGTAAGTATGCTATAAAGTAGATACCATAGCTAGGCTACAAACTCAGCATTGGCTATATTAGTAATGAAATGTGAGCCCAATGCTAGGTCAAAAAACCTTATACCACATGTATCATCAAAGGAATAGTTGCCTCAATAGTTGCACCCAGAATGAATCGACCGACAGGAATGAAACTTGGTGACTAGGTTAGACATTGTGAGACATGCGAACGATTCAAGTTTTCACACTCACCTACACGTGCTGTAAGCAAGAACGAGCCTTATCGCTGTACCTGACTGACCAGACAGCGATGATTGCGAAGATTCAGCAAGCAGTGATGCGCTCCATGAGTCATACTGCATGTATTATGACAACTGCTCTTAACACCACGGCGACATCACCAAAGACTGTAATGGTGTAATGCCAGACTGTCATGGAGTAACAGATGATGAGTGAAAAAGACAAGAAAGCAGCTCTAATGATTTAGCCTTTTTCAGCAGTCCAAATCTCACAAAGTCACTACTGCATCTTCCTCTGAACACAAAATCATGTCTGTAGACCAGAATCTACATAAAAACCTCTACTCTAAAAACTGCTAATTGTTCATGTGCTAACTAGCCATTATCCCAGGGGTTTTTGGGGGGTAATTGGTTTGCAGCATGGCAGATTTGGTCCAATTTAAAAGCGTTCTGAATAAATAGCACCTAAGGCTGAGTATATTGAATATGGAATACGCAGTATGGCAACTGAAAAGCACACACGGGCAGGCAGCGACTAGGCTAACTGACGCTAAGCTCATTCTGTTTCTCTGCAGTCATGCTCCATGGCAGACGGCTGGGGTGTCTTTGATGTGGAGAGGCGAAAATCAATTCAACACGAAGGGGAAGCTAATGAACTTGTTTGGAGCTTAATTTAAATGGTGGAGGCCAGTGGCAGATAATTCACAAAGGCAGGTAGGCCCTGTCAAACACAACATGGGGGGTGAAGTGGAACAGAAAAGCTCTCGAGAAATGTCCTTCCAAGAACCATAACCAACTGTGTGCTGAAAGAAATAATTATATGGTGTAAATTAGATCTGGGAGTGCGGGGAGTATGTCTTTTCAATTCTAATTCCTTTGTGTTGATGAGTTTATGTATTTACAGACACTATATAGGACTCCGCTGCAAAGATTTCATGTCGTTTTGGATTGGTCCACACTCTTAATGGGTCCTTGCTTCTTTTCTTGTAGATTTAAAGTTTGAGTTTGACGTTATATAGAGCTCTGGAAAGTTTTAAGAGACCACCTCAAAATGATCAGTTTCTCTAGTTTTATAGTGTATATGGGTGTGTGTTTGACCAAAATATGTTCCGTGTTATTCTATACACTACTGGAAACATGTCTCCCAAATTCCAGATCAAATATTGTATATTAGATCTGTTTATTTGGAAAATCACTAATGACGCCTCCAGAAGCCTGTTTTCTGAACCATGCCTGCTGTGCATTTCACCTCAGCCACCGCTCGCCAGTCTTTCTTTAGGTCACTTGAATTCTTACAGTGGTTAAGTGACATTTGAATGAGGTGAAGCCCATCACAATCAGTAGAGTGGGTTTCTGCCCTCTGCCAGTCTGTGGCTGTGTTGTCCTGTGTGTTTTCTGCTTGACCTTGTTCTTATGAAAGACGCTTACTGTATCTACCAGTAAAGCTAGAACCCAACCTTCTGTTCCTCACTAAGAACCTGCTGTACATGTGGAGATGCTGATTTAAGATACTAGAGTGATCTCTTATTTCCAGAGTTGTATAAACATTAAGGTTTTAAAGTGTACTGTTCACTCCCCAGTCGAAATGGTATGTAAGCTGCTTGGAAAATGAACACAAAAATATGAATTATGATGGGCCCCAATAGCTCGCTCACTCATTCAGTCACACAGTCACTCATCATCTACACTGTGAAACTGTGAGATCAAACTGAAGCACCTGGAGGAAATCATGCACAACTCCACACAGATAGGACCCTTGTTTTTCTTGCCATTAGGGAACAGCGCTAACCATTGTGCTGTAACAAAAACTAATCCTAAATTTAAACTTGTAAAAATATACTAATACAAAAATATTTACATTTATCATGTTGTTGTTTTTTTTCTTGAAGCCCCTGCATTTTAGGACAGGAAGTGAGACTGGACTCCTTTTTTTTCGTGGGCACATGGTGGGTTGTTAGATCACATTGCTTTGGTGCAAGTGTACCCTTAAGAATTGTCATTAATAAAACATATTTAAATTACATATTTTTCATACTGCTATGAAAAGTGCTACTGTGAAAAGGCATGTCATGTACTCACTAACGTGTTTGAGTTTAGCTCAGAATTGTTGCTACAGTAACAAAGATGGGTATTTGGATCAGTTGTCTCAGCTCACCAATAAAAGTCAACTCTTTTATCTCCCAAATGGCACTTTTCCCATTTTTGTTCCTCTAATTGACTGAGAGTTGTATTTTATCTATGATTTCATTTTCATCAAAAGCTACATCTACCTTCTAATGAATTCATTAACAAAATTGCTTTACATTTGTTGTTTAAAAAATCTAATTAAGTCAAATGTTGATAAGTAGTTTCATTGGCTGTTTTCCAAGAAACAGGCATGACGAGATAAGCAAATGGGCAAAATGGGCAAATCACTCAGCCAGTCATCAAAAAAAAAAAACAAAAGCAGCTGAAAGTCAATAAACCCTAGAGCTAGTGGGTCACAGTTTGTAACAAGACTAAGAATAACATGTAAACTACCAAAGCAACAACTTAAGTTTATAGTCTGTATCAGTTAAAAATCCAAGATATTTACTTAAAGTGTAACTTTGCCAGTTAGAACACTAGCTAGATAACTTTTGATCTGTTGAACCCATACAGACTGTTGTAGTTAGACATAATTTACAATTAATTCAATTTTTTTTACAATTTATTTACAGTTTAATCTTTTACAGTGCCAGTGTTAAATGTGTAATAAGGATATGTAAGCTAATTGAAACTATGTCCTCTAGGAGAAAACTATGTCCTCTGGAGGTTCTTTAAAAGTAGTCTTAAACATTTAACAAAGATCCAATCAAAGTACTCTTTTTGGTACCACTATTATTATTATTATTATTATTATTAGTAGTAGTAGTAGTAGTAGTAGTAGTAGTAGTAGTAGTAGTAGCAGCAGCAGCATTGGAGTACATGCTGCAAGCAGTTTAACACTCTGGCACATGTTATTAACATTTTTTGTGAAAGTAAGGCAACTATAACTGCTGTAATACACTGGACACAGCTTGCTGGTTTGTGAGAGGCAATTTGGTGAGGTTATAATGTGGTTCTAATGACATTATGATCCTATAATGTTGGTTCAATGTGCAGGAGTGTTAGCTTGCATGCCGCTGTATAAACAAATTTACCTTTTTATGACCTTGTACTGGGTAACGTGAGGAACACTGTCCCATTTTTGTTAACCACAGAGTGCCTTAACAGCAATTTCTGCCTCAAATTCATGCCTCATTAATCTTATCAAGTATACACCAACCTTCTAATTCAATATAAATTGTGTACAGTACACTGTGTAATGTGACAACATGACACAGTAACAATGTAGGACAAAATGTATCTGGTGTGGAACTCCTTGGTTACTCATACACAGCAGGTAGAGGAAAAAACACTTAATATCCCTTATTTTATTTCCCTCTTTGAATAGATTTAGTATATTAAAATGACATTTTATCAAAGTGATGATATAACATCTCAAATAATAACTTGCTATGTCAAAATATCGACTAATTCTCTTGAAATTTGGATGAAAATTGAAAGAGTGTGGCCATTTTTGTTGGAGCTGAGCAATGTTAAAACATGGTGTGCCCACAGTTCCCCAACAAGCAGTGCTGAGTATTGAGGAAACTAAGTAATCATATTGAAATAAAAAGCCACATTTTTGTCAGGAACAAAGAACTTGAAACATACTTGAGCAGAGCTAAAAGTCAGATGGGCTTTAATAAACAATCGGGCAGTTGAACACAGCACCAAAAGCAAGATCAGAGATGGACAGGCTAAGGTCAGAAGCAGCGCAGGCAGTCAGCGAGGCAACCAAAGTAGAAGAGTAAGACAAGGAGAGTGGTCAGAGGAGCGATGAGAATTTAAAGAACCAGAGTCGAGTCGAGTCAAGTAAACACAGAAGAAAACCCTCAGAACTGCAAAGTGTGTTTGGCACAACTTCACAGTGAGTGCGTGTGTGGGGCTTACATGCAGACCGGTTGATTAAAGACAGGTGTTAGTACTCAGGAGACATAGCACGAGAATGATTGGGAGACTGGAGACACGTGGGTGTGACGCCATCACGTGATGCACTCTGGGAAGTTGAGTTCGGCGGAGTGGCGGAGCCAGGGAAACCCAGAAGTGCGACAATTATTAAAACAGTTGCTTATTACTTTAGGATTTCAAGTTATTAAGATAGTAAGTCATTATTTTAAGATATTCATTCGAATGTATTTTTAAAAAGCATAATTTAGAGAACACAAGTTAATATAATTTTCAAGAATAATTTCAATAAATGTACCATTACTTTACTCATTACTCAAGTTATTATGTTCATGTAGTTTACCATTATTTAAAAAATGTTTCAAGAGCTAATAATTTTAAGATAATAGGTTTTTAAATTAATTATTACAAGACACGATTGCAAGTCATTACATACTGGAGTCAGAAAGATGATTTGAATGAAAAACGTACATGTGAACAGGAGCCACACTTTCTACTTTGCACGTCTTTCAAATGCTTGCCTTTACCTTCCTGTAACCCAGTGATGCCCCGCTGCTTGTAAACTAAATCTCCACGAGCCGAACCTCAGTCACAAGAGAAGTACGGAAGAAATGAGAGGAAAAAATGAACTTGATTAAGGCAAACGGGGGGAGCATTAAGATTGAAGAAAGCCTAAGCTCTTTAACTCCGCTGCTTTGCATATAAATGAGAGATTATGGAGAAACTATATCTTACTGGCCCGTTGGAATACATATGCCTAATTACAATATATTCAGAAAAGTATGCGAGTGTAATTTGCACAAAGACGATTAGGTGTGCAGAGCAAGGTCAGAGTTTTCTCTGCCTTGTATTCTGGAGAGAGAAACACAGTTGGCTAGGAAAGACGAGGACTATACTGCTGTCCAGGAAAGCCATCTTTTTCCTTCCATGCCTGCACCCAACAAACACATCTAAGCTCCTTTCTTTTTTCTGGTGTAACTAAAGCACTTCAGTGCTTTCATGTACCAAAATTGTTATTTGTGTATATGTCCATTTTCCAACTTTGAAAAAATCTGATATATGTAAATGACCTTTATTCTGACTGGCTGTCTTGTATTGTGACTTATTCAAAAAGTACTCTTTATAGCTTCTTTATGAATGGGTGGGGCTAAACTGCTGTAGACTGAGACAGGTTTTTGTGACATGCAGTTTAGTTTCCCTGTATCGTCTCTGTACAGACTGGGGAGAGGTTTTGGAACAGTAAGTACGTTCACATATAATCCCAAACTCAAGGTAAAATAGAACAATAAAAATCAATGAAGTAGGTTGTTTAATGACATAATAATAGAACACACATTTTGTGAATTAGTTGTCTACTGGGATTAACCTGATGTTTCAGAGGTATGGAGTCCTATTTTGTCAATGGGCATCAACAATGTGGGAACAATGTTGTTCAACATTGGTGATATTATAAGGGGTTCTCAGCACTCATGTCATGAAAACTAATAGCCTATCAGTTTCTGCCTTAATAGCTTAATTAGGCTGATTAATTGACTTGTTTGTTGATTTTGGCATTTTGGCAAATTTATTTAAAAAAAAAAACCTTTAGATTATTGTCAGACCATGACAAAAGTCACATCAAAGAATTTAAACTTGCAAAACTTTTAAAACTATGGTGCCAGTCCTCCCATCTGACAGAAGCTTTACACCTTGCTTTGATTGTTTAAATTTAGTAGAACATTTGCATGGAACAGGCTTTTTTTTTTACTAGTAATTGATTTATTTAAGCCCTGTATCTGATTTGTGTTTGGTATTTTTGGTGTTCCCATGTTGGCTCACTAATCCAGTGTTGGCTGGCTGCTTACTCACCATAATTGTACTTCAGTGGCAACAAAATGTTTTTTCTCCTGTAAAGCTTCTTTTCAAGTTTAATAATACACTCTTCCACATATTAACTGAGATCTTTCGGGTCTTCTCTGTTGTCTCTTTCTGAGGCGATGATTGCTCATTTACATTCTATAATTCCTGAGTGCTAATGCTACACCAAGTAGAATTGAAATGTTCAAACAACAAGCTGGATAAGTAGTCTGAGTCACCAGCAAGGAACGGCTGCATCATTTAGTTTAATGGGAATGGGAAATGCAACAATAAGTAAATGTGCCTGGATGTGGCCCAACTGCTGCACCTTTTATGGTGGAACAAGAAAACAAGAATAAGAAGTTGGTAAAACAAAAAAGGCAAACAGCTTCATTGAGAGCAGGAAACATTAAAAGGAATGAAGAAGTTGCTCTATTTCTGCTGGACAGGTGGATAACATTAACTTTGTTTGCTGTTTCACAGACCCAGCAGGTCAGTGCTGGTTGTCCTGTGTACTCCGCCTTTGACTTCACCTGCAGTAGTAATACAGGAAGAACATACAGTAGGCTGATCTTTTACTTGAACTGTACTAAATCCCAATTATTAAATCATCGCTGACCAAAAAAAAAAAAAATCTCCAAAATGGCAATATTACAGGAGAGGGCAAAAAACCTGATTGAATTAGAATCACTGCAATAAGACATTTTTTCAAGCATGTTTTGGATATTTCTGGTGATCCATTCATTATGTAACATCCACCCAATATAAACAGAAGATCATGTTATCAAATCCTGCCAAAAAATAAAAATTGGCCAAAATGGAGATGTTTTTATTGGACAGAGACGATATATATTTGAAATTCCATAGAGACCACACACATGTAACTTTTGAAATAGAGGGAATGTGCTTGATGGTCCACCCAAACAAAACTACAGTAGCTGGAAAAGATTCTCAAGACAATTCTCTTGAATAACCAGGATTTCTGCATTGCTGACTAATAAAATGTGGTCTGAGTATTGTCTGTGTTATAATCATATACAAACTCAATCTTTGAGTAACATCTACAGTTCAGGCTAAAAACAAGTAAATTCTAACATTTAGCAACCTGCAGATCTCTTCAGCAGCAATCCCCTCCACCTAACATCTTCTGTAGCAGCGAACAACATGTACAACGCTGAGGAGAATTTTGGGAACATTCCTCCCTGCAGTTGTGTTTCAGTTCATCAGTATTTCTGGGAGGCCTTCCAGCCCTCTTTATGTAATACCACAGCATCTCGATAGTGTTAAGGTCACCATTTTTTACTGTCTTGTTACATCACGAAGTGTCTCTTCAGCTTGAGGTCATGGACTGCTGCCCTTACATTCTGCTATTGTATGTGTTCTACTCATTGTTCCCTCAGTGATTGCAAGGCGTACGGGCACAAACCATGATGCTTATGATTCCATCATGAGATTTTGTTGTTGGTGCACAGTGTCCTTTTTCCTTTATTTTCATTTGTACACAGTTTATCTAACCCTGGACTGATGGACACCCAGGTCTTTAGCATTTTTTTCAGCTCCATGCGACTCTATAAACCATCTTCTGAGCTCCTCTATAAGTTGAGGTTTGAATGAGGTGTGGTACACACTAACGTTTCTTGAGAGGAACAGAATCGTCAGTAACCAGGCTTGGTGCGCTGCCTTTCTTTAATGAGCAAAGTCCCTGTGAAAGCCTTACTTCCAACCTCTTCTCCTTAATTAAAACACGTTTTCCCAATTAGGTCTAGGAGATGTCATCCACGCTCACTTTTCTGGTCTGAACTATAGATGTTACTTAGTGTTCTCAATTTAAGACAAGTACAACTGTTTATGTGTTTGTCTATAATTGTGACTTGGATAACAGACCACATTTATTTAGTAATCAATACAGAATTCCAGGTAATTCCAAAGGGTGGGTATACTATATACACCTAGTGCATTTTTGGAGTGTATAAAATGGCCATGTTTTCTTTAAAAGCATTTATATGTCACGTATATTATGACACAAATATTATGACATATTGTAATGCTTTGACAGTTGTGTCAGTCTGTCCACTATTTCTTATTAATTGTCTGCCTGGTTCTTCTGTCCTGTCTGTCTGCTGACTGTATGTTTGTCCTATCTGTTTTGATTGTCTGCTGTATGTTTGTCTGCCTGTCAGTCTGTCTGTGCAGCTAGGAAAAGCTGGTGGGGTGGGAGAGAGAGCATTATTGTCGCCAGAAGGAAACTGGTGGTGTGGCCAATGGAAATTTGTCCCAGGTTTTTGTAACACAGTATTGTACCAGATGTACCGGACCTCATAATTTAAATTCCCATGGTAAATGCACATTTGGTTAAGTATTAGGATATGTATTCCTAAACGTTTTTGGTATATCAGCAACATGCTGTAACTTAGAATGCAACTCGGAATGAAATATTATGTATTTGACATGTGTTTCACATCTAAAAGCCCTGCAGGGTCTAAAATGACAGGGGGGAAAGAACGAAAATCCCCTCATATTCAGCATTTGACTCCTTGAAAAAATAGTATAGTGGCAACAAATACCACCTGGTAATGTGTAATTGAAATAAATTTTAAATATAAGGAATCTATATCCAGTTGGTTAAATGCAAATGCAAAGTGTGCTATTTGTGTTTAAAAAGCAATTTCAGTGAGTCAGTGGAAAAATTGGCCCTTAAAAATGATCATTTTCTATCCTGACGGCACTTTATTTATATTTATTATAGTATGGGCAGAGTGTAGTGACAGCACTGGTGTACATGTCACTCTAGGTGGAAAGGTGAGTCGGGCTGCTGAGCATTCAGCTTTTCCTTATTCGCTCTCCTCTCCCAAGAGACCTGTGGCTCAAGGACAGCTCAGGTGACTGTAGTTTACAAATGCAAAAGGCAGCACACCAACCACATACCCCAAACACCAGCTCACACTCCAGCTTATACACTTTTCTGTTTTAATGGATAAGGGCTTTCGTAAACGGGTTGAGTAATTGATGGACAAAAAGCAATTCCTATCCATGATCTATCCCAATCTTGATTAGCTGCTGTTGGAGGAAAGATGCTGTTAGGATAGACTAGGTGTGGTTAATGTGGTAGCACATTGATGCTGTTGTCGTTTCCAACCTGCATGGTGTCAAATAGCTACAACAATATAACTCTGTAGCATAACAACATTAAAAACTCAACGTACGTAATTGCATGGAATACCTCCACAAGCACAAATAACAGCTGCAATTCAACAATTCATAAATTGGACAAGTTTCTGGATGTGTATCAATGTACATCAAAGAATTGCACTGTTGGGCCAAATTTGGTGGATGCCTTCCCTGGCACAATTCTGAGGAGAATTTCCTGTAGACTGGGATTTTTGTCATGGCTGGTAGACCCGTGGCTGCATGCTTCTATCACCTGCAAATTCACCTAGTTTCTTTACACTATGGTCTTTGGCATGGCCAAGTGCAGCCACTCCTTTTTGCCAATCATTAACTTCTGCTTTGTGACACATTTTCTACATATGCAGCGAGACATTCACTGCACTGTACCACCTCTTTTCAATCAATGAATCCCCTCACACACCCTGCTGATCATTATAACTCCTGCCATCAGCAGGAATCTGAATGCTGCAGTAACAAAAGCTAAAGATAAAAGCTACAGTAGAAAAGAGTAGAAACTTTTTTTAATCTATAAAAACTAACAATTTTTTGTATCTAGTGTTTGGAATACCCTCTGCTGTTGGTTTTTCACATGATAACATAGATCTTACACTGTTTTTTTAGTTTGAGAAATCAGTAACATTTCACCCTTTTCTGCTTTTCTCCAGTCTGCAGAAAATTATATTATTATGTATTATGCCATGGTATATTAACTGGACATCCCAGGCACATTTACACTTGTTGTTCACACAACTGGATGAACCAATTTGCTACAGTCCCACCCTAAGGCAGGCCACTTCTGCAAGTTAAGAATGCCAAAGACAGAAGCTTGCAGATTTTGGACAAAAAGCTGAATGATGACTTTTACCTGAATTTGTTTTTGAGCATCTTTTTTCACCCAATGGACAGCATAGTGTCTTATTTCTGTTTAGAGACATTTAAAGGTTAATTGTGAGGTCATAGGCTCACCTAGTATAAAAAATATTTCCATTTTTTTTCAGTTACAATCTTTCAAATTGTTTAAACCTGGTGGCCTAACCTGGGATAGGCTCCATCACCCCCTGAGACCCAGAAGGATAGTAATTTAGTGATTTAGAAGATAAATGAGTGAGAGTGAGTGAGTAATTTGGTGGAACACAACAAATTCATGATGATTTAATACTTCATGATAAACAGACCAATAGAAATGCCTTAAATGTGCTTGGAAGTAAACCTATATACGTTTTACTTGCATTGTGGTTAAAAATGTTTTTGCCCTGTCTTTTAAAGTTACTGTTTTTGGGTTGCATGTTTCCTTTGGACAGTGACAATTTGTGGTCTTTAAAAGCTAAAATATGTTCCTCTTTATTAAGTTATTAGGTTAATAAAGACATTTGCAAACCCATCCCCCACTTCACTTTATATTGTATGGCTGGGACGTAAACATGTTCTAGGTTGGACACCCTTGCACACCAAATGTGTATTCCACTGTGTGAATAAAACATGCTGTATTTTGTTCTGCAAAGGTTTTGATGGGTGTAATAGTTTGGTGGAGTTTTCTCTGTACACCATGTTTACTGTTACAATGCGCTCCAATGTAATGCGGTTCTCGCTTGTGCACTCCTGCTGAAAATCTATATCTTAAAATTGGGACTCAATAAAAAAGACGACAGGATTGCTTTCTTTCTTTCTTCAAGTGTTTAGTGTCAACAACTTTAACCAGCCTGTCAGAAGAGCCTGTTAATCAAGCTTCCATGGTGAGTTATTCTATTTATTTATTTCATTTTGTTCATCCTTTGTTGGCAGTTGGACTGGATCTTTGCCAGGAGCAGCATACTGGCTGTGAGCATTCAGGGCGATCAAACTGAGAAGGAAATTTGTCAAGAGTCAATATAGATATTTGAAATAGGGCACTGCCTTATACATTTTTACGGCTTATACATTTACTATGAAAGCCACAGTCGTCGTAATTGAATCCGTTCTTTCAATTTCCATTTTTACACTTTCTGTCCTATTTAGGTCATTTCACTCCTCCCTGTCATCCATGCACGACCGGCAACAGCACCGACACTTCAATGAACCGCTCGATATTTTGGTAATTAAAGGGCTTTTTTTTCCTGCAAACCCAAAGTCCAAAGGCTGTTCCCATTCTCAGAGACAGGGTCAGAGATGCCTGGCTGAACATAATGAACAGAAGTTTCTGGAAGCATCTTGCTAAAGTAACTCAAAGAGTCAAGTCAAGTCAAGCCAAACTTTACTGTCATTGTTTCTCATTACAGGATTGTGCTGAGAAGCTGATTGTTCTAATGTAAAAGGATTCATTGTAGAGAAATCTCATTGTACAGATTTCTTTAGAGTGGTGGTGATCTAGCCATTAAATGCACTATACCAAACCACCAGCAAACATATCTTCTGAGACCTCTGCAGTTGTGGTAAATCATAAAATGCACTACTCCACGAAAGAATAGTTGCACCCAGAAGGAATCAACCAACAGGAATGAAGTATAGTGGGTAGGTTTGGTATTGTGAGACATGCAAATGATTCATGCTCAGTGTGACGCAAGCAAGGATGGGCCTTATCAACTGGTTGACCCACCCGTCACGATTGCTAACAGTCAGCAAGCAGTGATGCCCTCCATGAGTCATTCAGCAACACTGGCAGATGACTGCACAGCACAGGAAGGCCTGGTGTCACATGCCTACTGCAAAGGCGACAGGAACTATGTGAGAATATTCAAGTTGCATGGGATGGATTATCGCAGGTCACCATTAGGAACCTCTACAACTCAATGCTGAGACATCTGGCATGTTGCGTTAGCAAACGTGGTCTGATTCCATACTGTGAAACACTACTTCTGTATGTGTTGCTCAATATATGTTACCCATATCAGTCTAAATTTATCATCATTTATTGTTTCTGGTATCCTTTATCTTCCTTCCCGAAAGCATTGCAATCTGCCTGTTGGGTTAACTGGCTGTGTTAAAGCCTCAAGCCAAAATAGTGGACATAAACAAGAGCCGGCTTTCAATTTATAGAAATATAAATATACATTCCAACTGCAATATTGGTGAGACAAATCGCACATTGATATTTATAAAATGTACATAAATGTAAGTGAAAACAACGCAATGAGTTGCAAATGTCATAGACCCATATTTTATTCTTAATAGAATGTAGAACACCTATCAATGTTGAAAGTGAGAAAGTTTTACCATTTTATGAAGATGATTAACTGTTTTAGAAGTGTCATGGCTACTTGTTTTTTGTTTTAAGAGACATACTACAAGCAATGGCAGGGGAGATATAGTGAAACAGATCTGGTACTCAGTATGATGAGATAATTTAGCAGTTTCTGTTTCCAGGAAATAAGTTACATAGTTCTGTTACATTTTGAGAGAAATAATGAGTAACTTGAATTTATTAGTTTTCAAGTAATTACCCTAATAAAGGAGTTATCTATGCTAATATTAACACTAGCATTATGCACTGCTGAGACAGTACAGAAAAATTATGGATGCATCCAGAATCCCTAAAAAGTTCTGCTCTTTCATACTGATTCTCCTCCTCTCCTCTCTGTGGTACATAAAGCGATTTTGTGGTGAGAGTGTATGCTACCGTGGAAGACGTTGCATCACTGCATGCACGTTCAGAGAGGACAAATAAACATATAGAGATCCAGCGTTACTTTAAACTGTGGTTTGTTTGTTTATTCTCTGTATTGTATGTTTTGTAGTTGTTGTAAAACAACAAAAGTCATAAAGTAGAAAACCTGTTGTGGATACTTGAATATTAAGGGTGTGCTTTCAAACCAGTGTTTATCAGTATCTGACAACAGATTTCATGATGTTGAATGGAATCAGCATTCCCATTTCCTCACTTTTGCTCATTCTTTCCATTACTCCTGCTCCTGTCCTTGAGTCCTCCCCATTCCTCTAGGGTAGGAAACATGCAGTAGGAGCAGGGCAGGAGGACAAAACCAGATCTTCTTTAAACTCTACACCTTCATGTCGAGATGTATGCATGTTGGATTAACAAATATGGTGGACCGTCACCATACTTTGAAACACTACTTATGTATGTGTAGCTCAGTAAATATTGCCTATATCACTCTAAATTCAGGTGACCTGAAAAATAGCATTCCAAATAGCATTGCAATGACACTGGATGCAACAGTTCTTTTGGTGATGAGTGTATAATAGTGCTATATGCTTTTGCAGCGGTCAAGAGGATAAGCTGGCTGCAGTACAATGGGCAGTAAACACAATAAATACTTACAATGATCTATTCAACAATTTATACAATAAATAGTGCAGACAAAAATATGTACAGGACAACAGACAATAAGTACAGAACAATTAACAACATTAACTAGAGAAAACTGCAAACTTAATGGTTACTATTTAACGTTTCAATATAAGTTAATGTAAGAATTTCATTATGAAGTCTTCAAAGAATGAAGTTTTGATATGACATTGATATTAATCCCTAACAGCAGTTAACAGTGTTGGAAGACAACACATTCAGTGTGTTTACATGCACTTGATAATACAGTCAGTATTGGATTTCTCCAGTACTCTGAATATTTAAGTAGATTTTAGCCTCAGTAATCAGATTTCTCAGCACATGTATGCACTTATTCTGATTTCTTTTACTGTTCCCATTCTGCACATATGCAGAAACAAGCAATTAGCGAGCAGAATTTAACACAGCAGCAGTGACATGACAAAAATATGACTTTTGGAAGGCTGCTGAAACCATGCTTGACAAATAATGGATTGAAATATTCCTATTTGATTTATGTACATTTTCCTTTAAGGTGAAAAAATGCTGCAGCATTAGGTTTGGGTTTCATATTACATTTATGTCATATTGCATAAGAGTAAAACAGCAGTTGATAACCAGCCCCTCTGTGCTCAGTTTTGTTCATAGCTACTGTTACTGAACAAGCTTTATAGAATACAGATAAACATCAGTTTTAAATCTAATTGGAAATGTAGCGACCAAAATACCTACATTTAATGTGCGCTGTTGGGATAAATCGAGCGTAGTTTTGTTGTCATGTGATCACACATGGTGGCAAAATCATTGTTGTTTCCAACCTGCCAAGTTTTGATTAACAGAAACAAGGTATTTCAGTGATGCAGCGGTTTTAAACTGGAAACACAGTGTTATGCCTTATTTGAATGGGGTTTTTGTGTTCTGTAAAGCTTATCCAACAAATTTGTGACTTTGACAGACAGTTGGTTTAATACCTGAGTAGTCCTCAACAAAGTATTTTTTTCTCAGATAAGTAGAAAAAGGGATAGCCTTCCAAAGTGGAGCTATCATTTTGAATTCTATATGCTGCAAATAACAATGTATGGCAGTTCTTCCTCCTCTCCTGAGAGGCTTCTGTCAGACAAAAGCAGGAAGGTGACCGGCAGATTTGATGTTTGACAGAGATGTATCTGTGTGATTACAGTGCGCTTCAGGAGTCTAATAGCAGAGCAGGTAACAGGAATAAAAATATTAAACTGTGGGCAGCATGAGCGGGTGCTGATTGCCAGCCATATTTCCTCCAATCTGCCCAAACGCTGAGTGAGACAGAGTGGATTATAAGGTAGCGTTTATATCTGTATATTGGTCTCTTTGGTCTGGACCAAAGCAGGAAATGATGCATTGTTTTATTTTAGTTGTAGTTCACTTAGAGTTCAGGCCAACATATTTGACATTGAACAAATAGATCTAAACAACAGTTATTCTAATGAAAATATTGGACAAATTTTATGACAGGAACATCCAGTACAGAGCTGGATGCAAGTGTGAGTTTCAGTTTTTTACTATTTCAGTCCAGAAACCAATTTAGAGGTTAGTAAAGCAGAACAAGAGAACAAAATAAGGTAGTAAAAGAACACAGGAAGACAAACATAAACATACCACGAGATGACTGTAAGCTAACATGAAACAAACACACTAGCAATGGAAGACATAGGGGTATATAAACACATGGAGAGGAAACAAGAAGCAAGGGCTACAGACAAAACACAGTCGATGCAGATAACAGTGAGGGAGAACAGGGAAAGAAACTGGCATGTTACCATGTTACTAATAACTGTTTTTATTGAAAACATTGAATCATTTTAATAGTATGACTGGGACTGTCATGCTACACCCCGGCCAAACTGTATATGTGGGCTTTTAAGGTTTGATATTCTACAGCAATAAGCAGTAGATACTATAATAGGCAATACAGTCAGTTGCAAAGCGGCCAAACTGCAAGGGGGTTCCAGTGCTCATGACTCATGTGAGTCTGCAGTCCTGTTTTAAACAGCATTTGCCCAATCCTGAGTCGCATGGGCAGCGTGTTTCTTTATATTGTTGGATTTTCTGCTTGCATTAGTCTGTTGTGCTCTGATAAAGCTTAATCATATTATCTGATATGGATCATTCTTGATTCACGAAAGTTCAAAATGTATGTTTTTGTCTGTAGGTCACCCTATACCTAAATTATTTTGATGTTTATTTCATTATCATTAGTAAACATTCTGTTTTTTCACTCCCAAAACAATTATAACGCTATTAAAAATATACCAAAGGTTTTAGTAGTGACTGTTTCTGTAGTGTCAATTTTAGCCCATTTTGAGCAGAACTTAAAGCTCATAATATGATAATATTGTCATTAAAACACAAAAAAGCACTCAACCTTTAAAAAATGTTTTATGGTAGTGACAGTTTTTGATGTTTTCACACTGAGGTTCAGGCTTTTGAAGGTATTTACTGTACTTGGGCATTTACAGTGAGATCTGACTGCTCACCAAGTGGCCACAAGGAATAGGAATGCAGTCTTACTCCCTGCTCTGTGTGACTAACTCTAATTGGACCACAACTCCTTCAGCAGTAATCAGAAGTACTGTTTCAGTAGTGACATGAAAACAAGGGCCAGGATCTTCCAACTTCACATAGCATATTTTAATGCTAATTTTAAGGGGTTGTATTTTAAGAGAATATATTATATTGTATATGGTATGTAGATGTGGAGCAAATTGGAATCTCAAAATCAATACCTATACCCACTTATCAGACAACATTGCATTATCCTTAGCTTTATGTAATCGCATTCTATCAGATGATGTCCCACCGCTGGGTTTTGCAAATGATGCATTTTAAAGCGTCATTTAAAACCTGGGCTATGTTATTAGGACTGGTCAATATCTCTAAATTAGGATCATCTTGAAAGAAATGAGAATTGTAATTATATTGTCACTCTCCCCTTTCCACTCACATCCTTCCAATATGCTCAATATGGTTTATTTGTTTTTGTTTTTTGTTTGTTTTTTATTTGGTTTTTTTTTAGGGCTTTCTTACTCAAAAAATCTGTTCCTGGAATAATTCCCTACAGTTAGTATGTTGCTTTGTTTTGTATTGAAATGTTAATATTATATTAGCAATTCCACTTTTGTAACACTAATTGCCTGCAAGCTCACAAACGTATTATCACACATAAGGTCTGATAAGCCTCCTCAACCATAATTATCACATTAACGTACCTAACGCTAACTGCACTCAAAAGGAACGCAATGGTGTCATACCATATTGTCATAGAGTGACTCAGAATGTCCCGCTGTAGTCTTGGTGAAGACTACTCAGACCAACAAATGTGTGGAGGCACCGTGGTCAGTGCCAGGATGAACGGCTTGTTGTCAAGCATCACATGTCCAGAGCGTCTGGTGTCCTTTCACCTCAATCTGCAGGAACTATTTAACCTGCGAGAATATTCAACCTGCATGGGAGGGATTATCGCAGGACACTATTGGGAACCTCTACAACTACATTCTGAGACATTTGCCATGTTGCGTGAGGAGGGGTGTTTGATGTGCCAGCAGGATGCTTTACTGTGCCTGCATCACAGAAAAAGGGTTTATATCATTAGATTATGAAGTTATGATGTTGTGGGCTTTTAGTAAAAGCAGAATATTTTTTTGGGGCACCCATATAGAAAGACAGCACCTGACCATTTGCCTACACCACCAGCCTATGCCACGGGCTGACTCTGGCCTCACCAACTGTACATCAAGACATGGTTACTTCCACCTAACTGTAGTTCATCTGATGTCTAAGGCATCTGTTCAGGTTCTAAAAGCCTGAAGGAAAGATACAACAGAGGAACATTTGTGATTGAATAATTTAACATTTGACGGTTTTAATTGAAACATATCGTGATATACGAGCAGTGCTGCACCTGTCAGTCGTGTTAGTACTACTTCTTTTAGTAGTTTAAATATAAGGAGTACAATGATCCTATTTAATAAAAATAAGCTAAAAAGTAAAGACATATATATTTTATTTCCTACATCATTAGAGTTTCTCTGAAGGCCTACAAAGCCCTGAGGGTTTCCCTCTGGTAGTAATCCAAATGGCCATGAACAAGCTATCCGGAAGTGCTGCCCAGCACACCTTCACTGTAAGGAACTGAACAGCAGTCTTAATGGTTTATTAACAGTTATGTCTGTTTTGTACAAAATACACTGTGTGCTGAACACTTAGTTGAATTTTAGCGCTGTATGCTAAGCAATGAGTATAAGGTCAAAACAGTTGTAGAGAGCTTCTGTTGTTAAAATTAGCCTGAAGTTCATATTCATTACCAATTTGTCTGCCTAAGTGTAATAAGACCTTCTTTTTAACATATCTTTTTTTTGCCTTTCTTCCTCAGAATAGTTGCAGACCTATTTGCTCCTGGTTACATTTGTGAAAGCATTTGATGATGTGAGAAATAAAGTTTAAATGTGCTAAGCATTTAGTGGCAGCAGCAGAGAGATGAGTTTAAGGGGTCTAAAAGTCTACACTGCTTCTGTGGACTCGAAATCAAAGTTCATACATCTCTATTACATACACTCATCATCAAACAAGTAGTTGCACCCAGAATGAAGTGTCAGATTGAAATGCTATTCGAAAAGAAGATAAAGGTTACCAGGAACAATAAATGATGATAAATTTAGACTGATGTGGACAATATTTGTGCAGAACTATTTACCCCTCTAAAGTCAGTACGTTGTAGAACCACCTTCTGCAGCAATTACAGCTGCAAGGTGTCCACTGTGGTTGAGGAGCGCTACAGCTCTGGGGAAAAAGCTGTTAGCATGACGTGTTGTGCTGGTTTTGATGGACTGCAGTCTTCTACCAGAGGGGAGTGTCTGGAAGAGGAGGTGTCCAGGATGTGAGGGGTCAGATGTAATTTTGCCAGCACGCTTCCTCACCCTGCTGGTGTAGATCTGCTGAAGTGATGGCAGGTTACATCCAATGATTCTCTCTGCTGTCCTGATGATGTGCTGGAGTTTGGTTCTTTCTTGTGAGGTGGAGGAACCAAACCAGCCGCTTTGAATAAGTCTCTTGCCACATCTTGCAACTGGAAATTTTTCCCATTCCTCAAGGCAAAACTGCTCCAGCTCCATCAGGTTAGATGGTTTCCGCTGGTGAAGAGCAATCTTCGTGTCTGATCATAGATTCTTAATTGGATTACGGTCTGGGCTTTGACAAGGCCATTCCAATACATTTACACATTTCCCTGTAAACCACTCGAGTGTTGCTTAAGCAGTATGCTTTGGGTCATTGTCCTGTTGGAAGGTGAACCTCTGTCCCAGTCTTAAATCACCGCCATGTTTCACTGTGGGGATGGTGTTCTTGGGGTGATGAGATGTGTTGGTTTTGCACCAGACATAGCGTTTTGGTCTCATCTGACTAGAGCACCTTCCTCCATACATTTGGGGAGTCTCCCACATGCCTTTTGTCTGTAAGTGTAGGCTTTTTTTCTGGCCACTCTTCCATAAAGCCCAGGTCTAAAGAGTGTATGGCTTGTTGTGATCTTATGAAAAGCCCTCTCTTGGCAGGTCTGTTGTGGTACCATGTTCTTTCCATTTGATGATAATGGATTTGATGGTGCTCTGGGGGATCATCAGCGATTTGGATATTTTTTATAACCCAACACTGATTTCTACTTCTCAACAACCTTAATCCTTGGTCTTCATGGTGTTGTTTGGTCAGTGGTGCTGCTTAATGGTGTTGCAGCCTCTGGGGCCTTTCTGAAAAGGTATATATATACTGACAGATCATGTGACACTGAGACTGCACACAGGTGGATGTCATTTCACTGTGACTTCTGAAGGTAATTGGTTGCACCAGAACATTTTAGGGGCTTCATTGCAACAGGGGTAAATACATATGCACAAAAACATTTAAGTACAAGTTGTAATGTTACAAAATAGGTAAAAAGCCAAGGGGGGTGAATATTTTCACAAGGCACTGTACAAACAGTTCAACTTAGTACTGATTGCACTTTCACCCAGACAAAAACGGCACTGGTTACTGAAGATGACCCACTGCTGTCCTGAGTCACTCGATGACAGTCTGTAGTCTTTGGAGACGCTGACGTGGTATTAAGGGCAGTCTTCGTAATAATGTTTGTGCATGTAGTCCTGCCTAGCTGGTACTAACAGGATGACTTATCACTGCTCACCAAGTGTCCACAGTCATGGCCGTTGGGTCACTCAAGGCATGTCCAACCATCGGTTCTCTCAGATCCTTCATGTCACTGGTGCCTGGCATCTCCTATCCATTGCCGCCATGTTGTATCCATTGCTGTGAGCTGTGGTAGTATCTGTACAAATGGTATTGCATACGATACATCAATAAGACCATCCCACCTTCCTACAACACCACCCCTACTTAATGTTCAGTAACTACAATGACTACAGTGTAACCTGGCTGGGCTGTTCTGTGTGTAGTAACAGTTTGGACCCATCGGAGTGCCCTGGGCTTTTCAGAGATTAAAAATAAAGGTGACAGAAAACGTTTATTAAAAGGAGGGGCTGGCGAGGGAACCACTTTTGATTACCAAAATACTCATTAAATATATGGTTCTCTAAAGAATTGTTGTTGTAAATAAGAGGCATGAATTTGATAAACTATAGTTTTGAATGTATGTCTAATTCTGTGGCTAGGCCTCCCCAACTCATGATTCTATGAGGTTGGGAGGGCAAGAGTTTGTTTGCTTCATTGGACAGCTCATAACGTCTGGAGGAGAATGATAACTGCAAATTCTGTTACATCAGCTAACAGTAGCCCGTGGGGGAAGCAGAAGGACCATCTTACTCACCCTGAGAGCGAGGTCAGTAATAATCTCTCAAATTTATGGCCACAGATGGATTAACCTAGTGGCCAGGGATTAAAGTGATCTTCTGATGATAGTAAAAACTTTAATGCAACGGTTAAACATCCTCCACATAATGTAAAGGTTCTATACCAGTTCATATGTGGCTGCACCTGTATGGCACCCTGTTATCCATGCAAATGGTCAAAGTACATTTAAACAAAGTGCAGACTTTGAGCTGCTGCTGCTGCTTTTTTTAGCTATGCACCATGCTTTTGTTCAGTGCTCATGCACAGAGCTCTGGATGGTTCCCATGCACAATTAACCAATTAGTTTCAGCACCAGACGCTTTGAGTCCCACAAGGACATCTGGTCACTGCAGAATGTTGCTGTGGAATTGAATATAGTAGAATCTGATTGGTTACGATGGCGCCTGTTGCTTGTCTGTCCCAGGCTGAAATGAGGTTTGTTTTTTTTTTGTTTTTTTTTTAGAAGCGAGGGCAGGACAACAAAATGCCTCCATGGAAAAAAATTGGAGTCTTTTAATTAGAAAAAAAAAACCTTATGTAAATGCATTTATAAAAAAAATGACTGTAAAGTAGGTGCTGCTTTTTGTGGCAGAGACAAGGTTATGAGTGAGTTACCCACATTCTTAAACAGCAGTTTATATATTAAGTAGCTTAGCCTTTATCAACAGACCTGATGAAATACTAGCACAAAAAAAAGATATTTTATGTACACTTGATCACACACACATGACCTGTCTTACTGTTATGTGTAATTCATGTCTTTAACCGGTCGTTCTGATGTCAGTCAAGACATTTTGATGTTATTACATTAACTGGCTAAGCCTGTCAATCAGCTGTAAGTAGAACCATTCTACATGTATAATAAATATTGCTTTGCTTTGGTGTAAATTGTTATATTTTATAAACTCAATGTAACTTTTGAGTTTTTCACAGAGGATGGACAAACAGAAATGCTCAAAAGTGAGTGTTATTGTAGGAAACAATACAAATGTAACTTCATATATATTTAGAATTAAAAATTAGACCTGTAGATTTGTGAAATATCAAGAATACAGATATGGATCATAATAATGGGGTGGCACATGACTTATTTTAAAAATTATTTAAACTTATTTATTTGCCTTTAACAAAACAACAAAAATCTTTTTTTGGGTGTATAGTTTAACATATTTAGTCTTATGTTAAAATTAGGGACATTTTCTGTGCCAAATGTTTACCTCACCTGTTCCTGTGTAACTTTACTCGTCTGTAGGTGGACAGACACGAAAAACTAATTGAGCACACATAGTGCTATGTTTATATCAAAGCAATGTTTATTTATTTATATAGCCAGTCAGGTACAGCATGCTTGCTTACATCACACCTGCGGCCAAGCCAGAAACTTAAATCGTCCGCATGTCTCATATGTTTCATTCTTTCTGGGTGCATATATATATATATATATATATATATATATATATATATATATATATATATATATATAAATATATCATTTGTCTAACAACAGGGCTTCCCTTGTTATTCAGGGTCAGTTGTCTTGTTTTATCAAACTTGCCCCAGACCTCTCTATTTTATTCCTTTGGCCTTTCACTTTCTCCTCACTCTGTCAGTCTCTGGCTGATGCACAGCGGCTGCCGGATCAATTAGGAAATCCAATTAGACCATCATTGGTGCAGCAGGCGCTCAGTGGAAATGATAGTGAGAGCCACACAGGAGGTGCAGCTCCATCCATCAGGGCTCCTTTAGAGCTCTTTAGATGTTCTACGCTTTCCACTGGATTAAAGGCATTATAGAGATGTTTACCGCTACTCCTGTAACATTATTAGTATCACAATACAGTTGCTACTTATAGCATGTTTCGCATCACAAAGTTCAACACCAAAACACCCAATGTTTGTGTGAACTGCACATCAAAAAATATTCAAATGAAAAAAATGCTTAACTGACATGTATGGACTTTTAAATGTTTAATCAATATAGCATTTCTCAGATCTTAAATAAATCAATTACCTAAATCATTTAAACATGGCCTTATCTTGGCTTATAACATTAATTAAGTCAGGAAATACAATGTATCCTAACACTCATCACTTAGTTACAAGAACGAATAACTAATACAGTGTAACCTGACATCCATCACACTGTGCTTAAGAAATACAGTGTCATTTAATGTTTACCACACTGTTCTTAAGAAATACAGTATAATTAAAAAATTATTACACTGTGCTCAGGAAATACAGTTTTGTTTGTTCATCACACTGTACAAAAATATATATTGCATAGTTGAATGCATAACTGAATATCCATTTCACTAGGAAGAAAATAGATAAAAGCATAATAGCATAATAGTCAATAAACTGTGTTTCAACCAAATACAATATGGGTTAACATTCATCCCACTCTTCATACCATTATAACTCAAGTGGTGATAGTGAGTCATTGTAGCATCGATTTTTTCCCATCAGTGAGAGGATGAATAAGGAGCACGGCTAACCTCTTGTCAATCATGTTGAAGGTCATTATTTAAGAAGTGTCAAATTAATGGAATGATAAATGCAATAATAGATGAAGCCTTGTTTGTAAGCAAACAAAAGAAGTGACATAAATAGAAGTAAACCAAGAGTTAACATCGTCATCACTTTCCACCACTGGAGATGCTCTTGGCAAGTAAAGGGATGTTTTGATGCACGTTTCTAGACTGGTAAGAATTATCTTCACATAATATACAAATGTAATTAACACATCCACAAAAGTTGGGAGAGAAAGTAAATGTTCATTAAAAAAGCAGAAAGCAGATTGCGGTGATATAAAGTAATATGATATAAAGACTAAAAATAGAATATTTAATCTTATTTAAGTTTTTTTTTTATTGTAAATGTATGATCAACATGAAATTGATGCCTGAAATGTATTCAACAGCATTTTAAGACAAATAGCGTTGTAAAATGTTTAACATCTTAAATGCGGTATAAGAAACATTCACGAAAGGCTGGGCCCATTATGACCAACACATCAACATAAAATGCAACAATATTCCTCAGACTGGAATGGAAAGGGTTTAGGCATTTCACCCTGTACTGTGCACAATAACATCAAAAGAAACAGGTAATGGAAATCTCTGTGCATAAAGGCAAAGGGCAAGAAACACCAAATGAATGCCTGTGACCTTCAATCCCTCAGATGGCACTGCATTAGAAATCAGCATGCTTCAGTGATGGATATCACCGGATGAGCTCAGGAATACTTAGAAAATCCATTGTCGGTACACACTGTCCAATACTACATCTGCAAACACACTCTAAAACTGCACTATGCTCAGCAGAAATCAGACGTCAATAATGACAAAAAAAAGAATACAAATGAACAGAAAACTGAAATGGACTAATGGACAATTTGCGTACAGTGGAAATGTGCACTGAAGAGTCAACCTTTTAGATTATTTATGGAAATAATGGATATTGTGTTTTATGGGCCAAAGAAGAACAGGACCTTCCAGACAGTTAATAACCTATCATTCAGTTGCTAGTTCAAAAGCCAGGATCTGTCATGATATTGGGGGAGGGGGTAACATGTTATATTGTGTCAAAGGAACTCCCAGCTTGTAGGTACATTAGAACTAGCAGAACTGTGCATTATGTTAAAATTCTAAATTCCAATGCAGAATAAGCATGACTTTTGTAATTTAATTGTAATTAAATTTTGTTATGTTTAAACTGCCGCATGAACATACTATAACCTGTAATGAATGCATTTTTAGATTCTTATAGACCTGGTATTCATAGAACATGCTACAAATTAGGCTTTTATTGGTTTGGTGTCTTTAGCAATTATTTAGCAACAATTTTTTTGTAAAACAATTTTCAGTGCATCTATATTAAGTTCATTTTAGTTTCATTTTGTCTCCTGATGTCTATAAATATCTAGTGGTGCAACCATTCAACCATTTATGTTCATTAGTGTCACAGACAAAGAACCGACACATGCAGAGCTAAGAGTCAAGCGAGTTTTATTAAACAATCGGGTAGTTAAACAGAGCAGCAAAACACGAACAAGCATGATAGAGAGAGCAAGGTCAAAGTTAGGGTACAGGGAGGGGTCAGAAAGGGAATAAACAGTCAGCGAGGCTATCAGAATGTAGAGGGGAGAGACAGAAAGAATGGTCAAGATACAAAAAGAGATCAAACAGCCAGAAGGTACAAGAGAACAAAACCAACGGGGTGAAATAAGAGATCGGTAGACAGAATAACAAAGGAGCCGACAATAGAAAGAGCGCTCAGAATAGCAAACGAGGGTTTGCCAAAACTTTGCGATGTGTGTGTATGTGTGGGGCTTAAATACAGAAATGTAATGGGGAACATCTGGGTTAGAATTCTGGTGACCTTGAGCAGATGATTGGAAGACTGGGGACATGTGGTAGTGATGTAATCAGGTGATGCACTCTGGGAAGTTGAGTCCTAAATAGCGGTGGTGCGAGGACCTGTAAGAGTGACAATTAGCAAAACTATTAAGCAAGTTCATTTAAAAAGCTATATAAAGTTTCTCTGGGCGTGTGGTTTGTTCTGTTTTTTACTCAATACAGGTCCAATAGAATTCATTAATTACGTGTATTTGTAATTTTGTACATCTCGTCCCAACATTTTTGGGATTGGCTGTTATAAATATACCATTAAAGTTATGCCATAGTCCTTGATGTCTAGTAGTGTACTTTAAATGAGTTTTATAGATACACTACATTTACTTTCCCAGGGGAAAGGAGCATAATGATATCTTTCCGTGACTTAAAGTTCTCATGTACAAAAACAAAATACATAGCCTGGAGTCAGTTATATGGAGTCAATGCACCTTAAAAAATGGAAACGCAATGGACATGGTATAGTTCTGCTTTCTAACCCGAGGTTTGTACACTGAGAGAGGTACAGGTAGCATTACACACTTCCAAATAAAGTAAATCTACAATTACAATCTTTACACATCATTTATAGAGTCAACAACATAAAATAAATATTTAACACACTGTGTTCAGAAATACACACTATAGGATGCTGTATAGGATTGCCATGTATCAGGCAGAGTGGCATTGCTGCAGGTTTTATCTGTTAGTTTCTTTGCCTGGCCCAAAGTGGCCCACCACCTAAAAATATCCCGCCAATAGTAAATCTGTGGTCATAAACTGACCATTGATTAGGGAACAGAGTAAGGGTAACACAAGCTGGACTTCAGTCTCTAACTGTCCATCAGCAAGATGGAGCTACATAAGGGCTAGTTCTAATAAGCGTCTGGAGATGTTTGCAGACTTCAGGTTTTTTATGTTTCTGAGCTTGTTTGTAGTATGCAAAGTAGGTATCTGGACTGTCTTTGTAAAACAAACAAGCAAAGACTCACTAGATTAGCTTCCACTGTGTGTCCTTTATGTAACTCAGGTTTATTCTCTCAGTTTAATGTAAGACACACCACACTCTCTGTCTAATCCCCACATCTGCATGCACCACAAAGCTTTGATCACTTAGACACCGTAAGCAAGATAAGCTAAGATATGTTCATCTGCTAATTATGTGCAGTTCACTGCCCAAAACTTTAGCCTTGTATTAGCACCCCGGAGATTAAAAATCCGGCATTATATATTAGACCGCCAGCAACAACCTTAACACCATGATACCCTTGATAGTTCAAAACCGCAAGGCAACAACAAATCATATGAGAACTTTTATGTTAACCAAAGTACTGAGACTGCATTGGTATGTGTTGTCACTGACCTCAGTCTCAGCCCTGGTGTACAGAACCCTTCTATTCTGGTCTTATTGGACGTTAGTGCAGCCTTTAAACCCGTTGATCACAAGATTTTAATCCACCGACTTGAAATCTGGGTTTGGCCTCTCAAGCAGAGCTTTAGAGTGGTTTAAATCATAGTCAACATTCATCATGAAATTATTCAAATAATCAAAATAGTCACAGAATTTTCTACAACTAAATGAAGAAAAAACTGTAATACTGATTTTTGGTACTAAACTAAGCCTTATGACACTATGACACTAAATAGCTATTAGAGTTCAGTGCCTTTGTGTCTTTTACTCATATTGATAAGAAACATATTATTAAGTAGGGGACTTTTGAATAAATTTTTTATTGGTATGTGTTAAAATAAACAATAAACAATAGTGGAACAATGGATAAGTGTTATTTCTGTGGTCTTTAAAAAGTGCCAACTTTTCTCTCAACTACCACAAAGAAAGTTAGCTTGGATATCTTTGAGTTCACTGCTAAAATTATCAAGATAGAAAAAAAAAATCTCAACTAGCTTTTGAATCAAACACCCACCTACAATAGTTTCGCCTTAGGCATGAATAATAAATACATAACAGAGCTATGCCATTAATCTAATAAGGCCTATATAAAGTGTGACAAACATTTTTTTCACAGATATGTTTCCCACCGGGCTGTAGAATAATGAATATTATCATCGGTAACATTACAGTTTCATTCTTTTTTTATTATTTTAATGACACAAAAAAAATTAACCGGAAGGGAGTTGGATAAAAGAATTAAAAAAAAAAAAACGCACCTTGGGCCTGAGGCAATTATGTGCAAAAAATAATTCAGCCCCATCCCATTTCTCTAAAGGCATTTAAGTCATTCCTAAATCCATCTTTAAATCATCTCAAATTAGCAGCTTAGCCATTTCCATTTATGCTATTAAAAGAAGCCGGCTCTGCACTGGAAATAAGCTCATTCATTAGTAACATCATTGCTGTGCTAATGCTTAATATGAAGACACGCAAGAATGCTGGGTAAACAATGATATGGAGTGGATATATAATAACAACACAAGCCAAACATCGCCACCGTCTAGACTATGAGGGCCATGACCTGCTCTAGGAGAAATACTGTTGTAATCACCAGCAAAGTAGTAAATGTTGCAGTAAAAATAAATGCATGGAGATCCGAAGGTGTGAGAACACGGTGAAAATCTGTACTTGTTTTTAGTTAATCCTGCAAATAAACAACAAAATGTAGAATGCATGCGGAGGATTCTGCCTTATTTCTAAGTTGGGTGACACTAACAATGCTTAGGTGCATTTAAAATCTGATCATAATTAGATTTCTGCAGTTATCTGATTATGTAAACAGTATATGCTCCATCTTCCAGAGGATTTATGTTCATATGTTTCACTGAAGTAATTTTATGTTTAAGAAAATAGTCACAGCATAAGTTTAAGACTTCCAGTAAGTTTGCGTCACACTTTCTTCTGCGAGTTCATTGGCTGGTTGCAATGCAGAAATCTGATTACTGCCTGACTCATGTAGACACAGACCATCCCATTATCTAATTATCTGAGAATATGTAAATAAGTTAAATTTCATTTTCTGTAGTTATGGGGTTATAAAGTGCTTTTAAATGCACTTTCAATTATTGATTATACTAAGGCTTTTTTTCCAGGAATGTTGGTTATTTATTTTTTTATTTCTTTGTTTGTTTGTTTTTTGTGTGTCTTAACACTAATAAACACTGAGATTCATGTTGAAATTTCCACTGTTCACATTGTTATAGTACTAAAATATTTTATAATGAAAAATGTTTACTAGTGGTCTCAAACTTTTGGTCCCTACTGTATATCTGACTGACTATGAAACACAGACTTCTAGTCCATAGTCCCTTATTTTAGTGACACCCCTGCATTTTAGAGGGATGTGCCTGCATTTAGCATCTAGACCCCAATGCTTTAAAGCAAATGTGTCCTAAAGTCTATACATGACGTTACATCAAGAATTGGCACTACTGATAACACACACTTTGTTTATTTAAACTCCTTTTTGTGTTGTACTTAAAATATTCAACTGTGCAAATCTGTGTGAGTAATTGCATTTGCTCATTTTACTCAATATGAACTAAAACTGCCACTACCAGTTGAAACTGAAACAGTTAATAAAGTTTCGGTCACTCATTTTAATGAAATTTCAACAATTAAGTCAGTTAAAATGTGTTTTTATTCTTAATTTAGTGATTATAAAGGGTTAAAAAGGGACTTAAGTTGCATCACAAGTCTGTCAGAAAATTGGACTCGGTTTACCAGAGCCAAATTAAGGCTAATCCTAAATTTAAATACATTTTGAATAGTGATTCACCTCGGACACTGCAGTCTAATCACTGAGACCATTTTCAGGAAGCCGTCTTAAAAGTTCTAGAAGGAAGAAACATAAAAGGAGCTAAGAGATGCATCCAACTCCATGTACAGCATGTTGACAGTATGAATGTGAAACTGAGGACAGGCCTAATTGAACGCTGATCCTAACCATGTTTTAGGACACCATAATGTCTACTCTTGCCATTTCATGCTGAATGATCGAATAGCTCGCCATATTAATCGCTTCTAAATGAAACTGTTTAATGACCCTTGCTGTCATATTTGTACCAGCAGCTCTTAGTCAAACATCGCTGCTGTGATTGGGCTGCAGGGCAGTGCTCAGCACAGCGGATATAAATCAACATTTCAATACAAAATCATTTTTACAGCTCCATTTAGATTACCCATTACACATCTAAACCTTTTGCTGAGGTTTATATGACATCCATATGTGCAGTTCACTATTGTTTATAGGGTATTATTCACTGCACAGTCATGTCAAACTATGGTCTTTAAAAAACATTTACATTTAACAAAAATCGATTTGGAGATATTGAATTTCAAGGTTTGTAGTGGATTGGCCCAGGTGTTTCCTGCCTTCCGCCCATTGAACGCTGGGCTAGGCACCTTCAGCACCTTCTGCAACCCAGAAGGATTAACTGGTTTAGTTTAACACTGTGCTTAAAAGGTTGTTTTGATTTTTTTGGGTTAAAGTATTTGATCAACAGCTTATGGGATCCGGTTCCTGTCATTGGCTTACTTGTAGCTATAGCTATAGTCATATCGCTATAGGACAGTTAGTAATCCTGGTCCTCTTACAGCCCTTTTTCCACCAACATGGTTGTAACCATGGTTTTCACCACAACCATTCTGAACTTTTGTCACCCCTCAAACAATGGAAGTGGTCTCCGTGCCACTTTCTTGTCTGAAAGTTATTGACCCTCGAACTTTTTTTTTTCTTTGGAAGTGAGCAAAGGCATCCTCAAAAAATATGCCATTTAATGAGCGCAGGAGAAACATCACAGATGCCACTGCCAGCTGTCACACCACTGTGGTATAAAGTTATTGACCCTGCTACTTTTTTTTTCTTTTTTCTTTAGCAGAAGGCGTCTGTCTTCTATTGAGCCACAGAGCTATCTAAAATGTGAATCAGTTTTAAAGACACACCTGTGGAAAAACACCTGAAACACGCTGCCATTTAATGAGAAAGAAATCGCAGGAGAAACATCACAAGTCAGATATCCTAAGAAAGGTGCCTGTTCATGTATAAATATACTACAAAAAAGATGGTAATGTCCAGCCATCATACTGGAAAAAAAGGAAAGTGTGCATATCAACCAAAGCAAAAGCAAAAGACCTTGTACGTCTTGCAAGTATCATTATCCACTGTGAAACGAGTTTGTATCGACATGGGCTGAAATGGCCCCCTCTGCCAGGAAGAAGCCATTACTCCAAACGAAACATAAAAAAAGCCAGATTAATGTTTGCAAATGACACAGGGAAAAAGACCTTAATTTTTGGAGACATGTCCTGTGGTCTGACGAAACCAAAATTGAAACTGTTTGGCCATAATGACCATCGTTACGTTTGGAGGAAAAAGGGGGAAGCTTGCAAACCTAAGAACCCATCCCAACTGTGAAAACAAGGCAAGTTGTGGGGTTGTTTTGCTGCAGGAGGGACTGGTACCACTTCACAAAATAGATGGCATCAGAGGAAAGAACATTATGTGGAAATACTGAAGCAACATGTCAAGACATTTAAAGCTTTAAATGGATCTTCCAAATGGACAATGACCCAAAGCATACTGCCAAACTGGTTACAAAGTGGCTTAAGGATAACAAAGTTAATGTTTTGGAGTGGCCATCACAAAGCCCTGATCTCAATCCTATTGAAAATTTATGGGCAAAGCTGAAACGGCATGTGCGAGCAAGGCGGCCTACAAACATGGCTCAGTTACACCAGTTCTGTCAGGAGGAATGGGCCAGTAACTATTGTGAAAAGCTTGTGGAAGGATATCCAAAACATTTGACCCAAGTCATACAGTTTAAGGGCAATAGTACCAAATACTAATGAAATGTATTTAAACTTTTGAGCTTGAAGAAAGTAATAAAAGTTGCCTTAAAAAAATTCCTCTCTCATTATTCTAACATTTAGCAAATAGAAATAATTGTGCTAATCCTAACTGACCTAAAAAGGGAAAAGTTTATTCTGATTTCATGTCAGACAGTGAGAAAAAAATGCATATGTGTCTTTTTATATAGTGTATGTAAACTTTTGGTTTCAACTGTATGTCCTAAAAATAAGAAGTAAAATTTGCACTTGAAGATATGTTCTGCCATGTTGTTTTTATGCATTGTCCGCACACGTAATCACTCGGCTCTCGTACCAGTGGAAAAGGGTGGCCCTTTCTTACCGGGTACAGTAGAGCCTGGAAACCAGCATGGGCATAAGCACTGGCACTTTATTGTTGAAAACTCCACTAGCAGAATTACTGAAGTCTGAGCTTTTACAGAAATATAGGCCCATGGCATGTAGAAACTCTGAAATATGTTAGTTATTTGCATTTTAAAAGAACTTTGCATGAGTAACACCTCTGCCACCTTTTTGTGACACATACACATGTTAGTATTTTAGCTAAATACAGATATGTGCTTAAATATTTGGCACTGACACCTGAAATATTCTTCTGTCATCCACCACAGCAGTGTTTCATCATCTTCCTGGGTCCTTATGTTTCCGAGCTGACCAGATTCTTCCTACTGAAGAATGTGTCAAATGGTTAGAATTAACTAATGGTTTGCTATCTCTCTGATGGGTTTGCTTTGTGAAGCTAGTGAAGCTCTGTGGACTTCATGTTAAGAGAATCAGAATAAAAATGGAAATGACACCACTTAAAATCAACTCTAAATCTAAGGAAAAGAAATAGGGAATAGAACACGCTTGTCACTGGAACAAATACATTTAGAGAATCTAAAATTAGAGAAATGAAAATGGGAAGCTAAGGGTGAACATGGTGGTAATTTCTACACCGTTAGCTGGATTAGGATGCAAATACCCTCGTATACAGCTGTATTGAGTTCATATATATTATTTAACATTATTGACTACAATATACTGTGCTAAACAGCCAAAATAACAATACCTTTTCATTTTTATGGACCTAACCATAAAAACATGCTGCTATCAAGCTGAAGGGCTGAAGGTTAGCACACTCTTCCAACGAGACTAGTGAAGCCAAAAACCACATCTTCTCAAACTGCCACTAATGCAGTATCACTGGACAGTGTGCTCTCCTCATACATGCTTCTAGCCAGTTCTTTCAGATCAGTTTGCAGAAGCTCAAATTGTGTTCAAATATGCATCAGCCCCACCCAAAATGAGGTGATGTTTCAGCTGATCTCCATCTTGTGTCAGTAACAGTAATCTACATTAAAGCCACTGATTAAAAACTGATGCTTAAGATATCTCTTTATATCCACATTTATTCTTTTCAGACATGCCCCATAGACCCTGCCGGGCAGCTAATTAATAACCCTTATGTGTTCTGTGACCACCAAAGGTATTGTACCTTAATATATCAATCTTCAGCGAAATCGATTGTTACTGAGAAAGTCACCGCAGATCCCTGTCTAATTATTAGCGCGTGAATTGTGCAAAAAAAAAAGAGGAAAGAAAAAAAGCTCTTTATTTCTGCAGCACTCCGTTGCAGGCTCGTCTGGGGGGATTTTAATGGGAGTCTGTTATCTCCAGCCAGTCTTTCAGGTGTTCAAAAGGCTTCCTGTTAAATAATATAATCCCCAAAGCCGCGACAATTACCACTAATTCCATTTTAATTCAGTGGAAAAGGTGAAGTGACAGGGAACATTTTATAGCTCCGCAGCTCAAAAATGTAATTTTGATTTCAATTATGCTTCTGAGGGTGAGGGGCAAATCATGATTAGAGAGTGAAGATTTCTCGCCTGGAAGCATGCGGTTCAGCAGCAAAATGGCCAAAAAAATACAGTCGCCTGTCAGCGCATATTAAAGCGATAGATCAGCGAAAAATCTCATAGTCTCAACGTTCCCCTTTGTTTAAAGCGTAGACTACAAACCCTACACATGTTTGGGCTGGAGTTTGCTACTTTATAGATGTAACTATATAAATTTAGACATACAGCTGCACAGATTTTTATGAATCAGAAATCTAAAATGCATTGGCTCTTATTGAGCAGAAGGCACGAAACACCATGGACAGGCTCCCAGTCCAGTAAGTGCATTCATAAAGATCTAGAAGCATTTATAATGCTTTATAATACTCGTCATAAGCCTTTGTAACCACACTGTATAAAACTTCAAAGCACAAGGTAAAATAACATACTATCAGTTTTATCATTTTCAATGTTTTCAAATATATATTTTTTAATAATACATGTTCTGGAAGCAGATTATCCAAATAGTCCATGACCATAATTATTCACATTCAAAAAGAGTTATAAGTTTGTTGGAATGTTTGTTACATGATATTGACAGAATGCGTAATAAAGCAGATTTGAACATTTTACATGCATAGATTTGTTCAGTAAAATGAACTCTTCCTCTATGAGCCAAAAAGAAATGACCAATAGTGACTGATACAAATGCAAGGTCAAAGGTCAGCATCTGTCATGGTATGAAAGGGTGTTAGTGGCAATGGCCTTGTAGATCTGTAATATATATATATATATTAGTGGTGCCATCTGGATAACATCTTCAGGGACATTTCTGCTTCTTACTGAAACACAGTGGCAACACAGTCCACATTCTTCATAAGTTACAACAGTGTAGCATTATAGTAGAACATGTAGTTACTAGACTTGCCTAGCTGCAGTTCAGACCTGATGCAAGGGCCAAATATATATATGTATGTATGTATATAAAACGTATATAGAACCATCAAATATCTTTAAACAGCTTTGTACTGTTTCAGTTGAACACAAGTCCAAATAATTTGTGCAAATGATTGTTTTCTGTTTGTACTGACTTTTTTTGTGAAAGCTTTAGCATTCTGCCAGGCAGACACCGAAGCTACTTCTTTCATTCATTCATTACTCTGGCCAATCGAAATGCGCCACCTGTCTTTAAAAGGATTCAACTTACACTCCTGTTTTGCTGCTTTCATTTGCCGATGTTCTCTTCCTTTCTCCCCATCACCACCAGTTTGGCCCCTGTCCTGTTGTTCAGGGAGCTGACTCTGCCCCTATTGTCCATATCCGGCAGGATCTACTAGGGTCTGAACACTTGAAGACCTGGGCCCCGGACTGGCCTCATGCCAAAGAGTGACTTTTTTTTATAATATAAAATTGTCATCCTTCAAATTGTACATCTTATAGAAGATTGAATATTGTTTCCCCTGACTTTTGACTTTTGTGTCTTTCTATCAGAACTACTTTTTCTCATTAATTTCTTCACCAAACTATTCCTTTAAATTTCCATTTTGCAGCACATATGAGACCATTATGGAAGGCTTTCAAGGATTGTGCAGTTTTTCTTTGCCATGTGTGATACATTCATCATTTATGCAACCTTGAAAGCTGTGATTTTGTTATTAGATGATCTGTGAATATGTTTTATTGTACAAGTCATCGTACAGTTCTAGCTGAACTTTTTCACCTCATATTTTGATCGGTGCTGCTGCGGAGAAGATAATACATAATGATTGTGTCTGTGGATGAATACAATACAAGGACAGTTCAGACTGCTTAAAGTGTGGAGGAATTAGTTTGGAGAGACTTAGAACTCAAGGATGCTTCAATAGGAATGGAAATGTTCTTAAATTTCTCCGAATGAATAAAAACAGCATCAAAGAAGAAAATGATTTACAGGTAGGTTGTCAAAATCTAGTCAAAAGAACGTTTAGAGAAGGATCGATGCAATACTTTCCTGTTGCATGAATAAAAGAAAGAAGTTACAGCTCCCGAGTTAAACAACTTCAAGTCTCAAAAGCAAATGATGAAATGAACTCAACAACTTCCTCTGACTCTCGTGGTAAAATCTAAACGTGTTGTGAAACCGAATGATAGAATGCCTCGACTTTGTTGTCTCTCATTCAGTGGAGAAATACAAATAAAAATAAAGACATCCAAGAAAAATAAAAAGCCAGACTGGCCCTCCTGAGGTAATCTGAAGATTTTTCTGGATGGCTTTGACCTGTCTGCTCCGCTGACCTCATGAGATCAGACAGGTTAACCTGCCTCAGGTGGCTCCATCAGCTCCGTAATAGGAAGTCTCTCCGGCCTAAAACAAGTTTCATCTTTCCAAACACACACACACACACACACAAACACACACACACATGCACACACAACATAATACACTGCATGTTTTGAAATGCGTTGTCCGCCTCCAGCAAAACAGTTTGTTCATACAAGACAGAGAAAACAAGCTGCTTCCCTCCAAATATATTCACAAACACACAAAGTCATTCCTGGATGTGTCATATACCTTGTCAGGAGTGGGGTCATATGGAACACTTTATTATTACATATTGGTGCAGGCAAAATATAGAACAGCATGTCGTTCCATATGAGTGCCGCACAAAGGTTTAAGGCACCTGTGAAAATAAAATTGCTTTTTATTATGAAATATGTTATTTTTCTGAGCAGTAACATTTTATTTGCTCAGACAAAATACTAATATATGAATAAATACCAAAAATATTTTGCAATAAGTATCATATCACTGATCCATCACACCCTTGCCATCACCTGTTTAAGCGTCGTCGCTCTGGCGCTTTAGCCAAATGAGGATCAAGACAACCAGGCTACAGAGAAGCTTCTTCCCACATGCCATCATACTCATTAACAGCTGACTCCTGCACTGCACATTATAATCCACACTGCTCTTATTTATCTTCAATTAACAGTTTCGCACGACACTCAGTCCTCTGTACTTACTGTCTCAGGCTGGTACTGCTTCTTGTACTGCACTTTTATTAGCCTTAACTTAATCTGCCTCTACGTTCAGACGGCTGCACTTTAATTTACATATACCCTGACGTCTGTGCATTAGGTTACCTGACCACTTCTTCAAGTACACCTCCTTATTTCTACACTCTTTCTTTGTCTATTTCATTAGCTCCATTTATCATAAGACACCAAATCAGAAAACACTCACACCAACACAACACACACTAACAACACCACCATGCCAGTGTTAATGCAGTGCAAAGAATAATCAAAAATACCTGCAGTGAGGTAATCCAGACTACTGGTGTTGAACTGGACCGCAAGTGCAGAAACAAGGAGGTGTACTTAATGAAGTGGATGACACACAAAACATACATATGAGCAAAAAAATGATTACAGTTCAATATGTGTGTGATATGTCCTTTAAAAAAAACACTGGATCCTATTTGCCATTCTTCAGGGAGCCAGAACCACAGAAACCTGTAGACTTGGGGTGCATACTAGGTGGCCCTACTGAAATGCTCATCCACCTCAGAGAGGAATTCACAAAATAAGAGTAGAATAAGAGCGACTTCCAACTTTATAGAATTATAAGGCATTATGGCTCCTCTCTAATGACACATGACTCTTCAGGAGATACATGTATAGACTTAACAGTAACTGTGCAGCAAGTACATGTATGTCCCATATGCAGTATACACTGTTGTGCGTAACCTAAAATTAACCACTGTGCTCTTCCAGGTTAGAAATAATGAAACAAGGCATACAGTCAAGACTATTTTGTTGCTCATGTAGTTCCCTCTTGTTTTTCTCAGGTTTTGCTAAATTCAAGACACTTTTTACTGGAAAGGTGTGAAAACACACAAGACTATATTGTATATCTCCAGCAATAAAAAAAAACAAAAAAAAAACGCTGTACTGGATGTGTAAAAAGTGCAGATGCAATTTTTGTTTTCTTTTTTTCCTTTTTTTCTCAAATTATTTCCTCATGGGGCCATGCGACTGTGATCCATCAGCAAAAACTCAAAATCAGAGTTCCAGATCCGATCCCCTCAGACTTCAGTGAACTGTGGATCAAACATACAGGGTAGTGAGAGGGGATGCTGGTTGTGGGAGTGTGTTTGTCACATACTAGGATTTCGCTTCACTTTGGACCAAACAAAATCCCAAAAGACCCGAAAAGGTTCAAAACTCTGAGAAGGTTTTCTCTTCATGATCATGTTTGGAGCTCTGGGGTCTGGCAGAGTTCCTCTCGCTGCTTTTGGCACCGAATGCACACCCTTGAGTAAAGTAAAAGCACCATAAAAAACTGGCTGCCCACCCTGAGACTGTGTGTGCGTGTGTTGGAAAGAAAGTGCTTGTTCATTAGAGTTGTAGCTACTATCAAACTTTCTGCAGTCCAGGGACACACGGCTGTTGCAACGGAAACACAAAACTATGTTATGTTCTGAGCTTCATTTTTGCAATGTAAGATTTCATTAATAATATTCTTTGTCTTTTTTTCTTAACAGTCCACGTTTTATGTGCTGTATCTCAGCATAGCCAAAGTGATCAACTAATGAGAACCTTTTTAAGTCCCTGGTACAAGTTCTTCCATCCAGACTCATTTATTTTCACTCTGCAATGCTAAGAAAACGGCCTGACTGCATCGAAATTGCATGATTGTTGGGCAATTTATGCTTTTAGACAAAATGTGCAGACATAGTTTTTATTTGTTTTGCACGGGAGGAAAGGCTAACATAGCTAACAAGTATTAGCAAATAACTAGCATTCTGTAAATTGCAGTCTAAATCATCACGTTTTATTCAAACTGGGCCAAATCAACACGTAATTTCTAATAGACATTGCTTATATGTTTCTATGTGTTAAGGGAGTTTTTCCATGCCGCTCTTGGCTTGCTCATTGGGGCTCGGACACCAGATTCTTTGTAAAGCTGCTTTGTGACATCATCTGTTGTAAAAAGCTCTATATAGTTAAATGTTGACTTGACTTCTTGCACTGTATGACATATACTGTATCACTAACAAAAGCCATCACATACGAACAGTAGAAGCATTTAGAGATGTAATATGCAAGTTGCATCATGATGCAAGCCTACGTTAATTCTTTCAGCCAACGAGCTAAATATTTTATAAATGGTTTGATTCATGGGGCCTGCAGTCAATATGCGATACTGCAAAGTCAGAGCACACCTGAGTTAGTTCAGTGTGGTTGTTATGTTTAGCCTTTTGCTGTGAGGGCTCTTCCTCCAATGGATAGACATACAGATCTCTCTGATGGTATGCACCATACCACTACCCCACTAAACAGCCCTACAGCCAAGCACAACATTGCCCAATTAGGGCATATGTAGAGCTTAAAGGCTAACAGTCTCAACTATCTACAGGTTTTACAGTCTATTTTACTATGTCTACAGCTTTCAATTGCCTCAGCATCGCTAACTTCAGCTGAGCTACCTTGTCTAAATGAACATAAAACTTTAGGTTGGATGTTTTAAAAGCTTAAATCTACCAGCATTAAAACTAATAGGCTGAGGTTGGCTTCTTTTCCACCAGCTTCTTGTTTAAACTCTCCCAATTTAAGGTAGCTGACAGATGTCTTCATTAAATAATGTTACATACATTAAATCAACAATTAAATTAGCTTATTGTCAGAAGTAGTGCTAAATTTACATTAAACACTCAATAAAACATTTAAATACCGTTTTTTACCATTTTTACCATTTTTTAAGCATTTACCATGCTATACTAATGATATGCACATGCTCGGTAGGACCACTTGATGGGTATGACAAACTGTTAGTACACTGGATTGACAGCTTAGAGACCGGGGCTAACAGGCTACAGGCTACAGGCTGCTGCTCTTCCTTAAGCTAGGAATAATAGCTAGCAAAGGATACGCCTGAAAAAACAAGTTCCTTCATTAAGTAAAAGTAGAAGTAATATTAAAATTAGAAGCATAAAAGTACATGTTCAATTTTTTTTTTTATTGATGGTTAAAGCTGTACATTTACAAAACTGAGCATACAGGGTGAACTGAGAATACATAATTTAAAACTGACATTGTCGGAATTGTACTAAGACAACATAGTTAATTTTCATCTTAGTCAGCACTGAAAAACCAGATCAGATAATTTCCTTTTGTAAGACAAGATCCACAGTGGGACTTTTCCAGCCCTGGAGATACATAGGGCAGACCACCTTACCCCAAACTACAAACACACAGAAAACACATATTGTGTTCAGATTCACAGAGTCGGACTGAATTCGACTCACTGATTTCTCGAATCTGAATGTGCTTCTTATTCAAACCTTATTTAAAAAGTCATGTGGACTCGCAGTGCCGGTCAACTTGTCTGAGCATGACTGCTACATAATTTAAGGTGGAATGGGAACGAAAGCTACCTTAATATTCACTGAATCCACTTTACGAGTTTCGGTTATACGCGTTAGCAGACCGGGGCTGTATCAGTAGAGACGGGGTCGCTGGTTTAACCCGTACATTACAGACTGAAACTCGGGGGGATATTTGTAGAGTGTTCGGTGTTGATGTCCCTAAGTTTACACAGTATCTCACAGAAAGTGAACTAAAATACTACCAGCTCACCATGAATTCTCCTCCCGCTCTCCTGATCACCCACTCCAGCACTCAGTAAGGCCACTGATGCAGGTTACTTTAAAACACACCGCCAGTATAAACCGCACAATTCTGTATATTATTCTATATTGTTCATTGCTGGGGGCCTAAAAGTCGTGAAGGGGCCAATCACAGTCTCCCTCCGGTCACCGCTGTCCAAGACTGAGAGAAACAAGGTTGATTCTCAGGTAGGACGCCATTCTCTGGCTCCAAATCGGGCTGTGAACTATGTGGTACCGAATCATGGAGACTGGTAACCTGTTTTTCATCATGTTTGTGCTAAGCATTGTTTGTGCATGCCTGAAATTACTCAGTCAATTCAAATTGGATTCTGGCTCTGGTGGCTCAACATGTATGGGTGTGTAAATCCAATACAGCCGCTACACAGAGCATCCTTTTTTCATATCGTAGTAGTATTTAACACTCAAGAGTCAAGTTGTGGTTTCAGTGGCTTCAGTACACATGCCCCCAGCATTGTAGAGCAAATATTGCTCAATCAACAGCACAATTTTGAAAACGATATAATAGCATATGGCATATATATGTACTATACGTTATTATCTAAGTACAATGTGTTTTTTTTCATTTAAAGTGTTCAATACCACATTCTTCTGTCATGTGATCATCTGAAAACACAGATTTGCATAGTTTGAGTTTGCTTTTAAAAGGTCAGACAGTTGTGACAATACAATACACAATACAGCTGACAATACAGCTACAAGCGCTAAGAAGTGGCTACAACTCGAAGACCAGTGTTAGAAATACAAACCACAAGAGCGTTTTATGTGGTGTGACAAAGTGGCAGCTCCATTTGATAAGATGCTGCACTTCACGCTGCATTGTTTCATAAGCTTCAGAGAAAGCGTTTAAAATAGTGTGGGGATAAAGTGCCAGCGCTGATGTGCTTTCTCTGGGGATTACTGAATAACCTGGATTTAATGCTAAGTCAGATGCCAAAAGCACCATTGAAACGCTGAAAGGAGGAAAGATACGAATGATCAAAGACACTGACTGGCACACAATATGTCAGTCAACTCAGAACCGAGGCTCGCGGGCTTTGGCAGGCTGCACTATTGGCTCATTCTTCATCTATTGGTGCGTTTTAATCTTTAATTGTCCACATTTAGAGGGATTTTTGTTTCGCTTATTTGTCTGATTAGATAAATGAGTTAATAACGGCGACCTCCTACAGAGCAATCCATCAAACGCTGAGCTTCCTCTCTTTTTTCCCTCCTAGTTAAAGTTATAAATAAACAAGAGCAAGATGTAATGATGATAATGATGATGATAAGCGGTGTTGATGATAAATACTTAAAGACAACTGTTGAGTTTGAATTAGATCCTTAAACTATGAGCTATTAGTTATGTACCTGGCTGACACAGCAGTCATGATTGCAGACATTCAGTGAGCAGTGATGCCCTCCAGGAGTCATTATGTTAGAGCCAGCACTATTGGGAGATGGCTGCATGATGCAAGTCTACATGCTTGCAAACCATAATGACAACTGCCCTTAACACCACCATAAGGGAAATCTGGCAGCTTGACGGCATACTGAGAGGCACTACTTCTATAGGTGTAGTTCAATAAATATTGTCCATATTAGTCTAAATTTATCATCATTTATTTTTCCTGGTAAGTTTTACTTTTCTTTCTGAATAGCTTTGCAAAACAACACTTCATTCTGGGTGCAACTATTCTTTTGACTATGAGTGCATATATTATGCAAACTGTGTAGGCATTTGGGAAGAGTAGACCAATTTGAATCATCAGGTCTTCAGAGATCACCCATATCATGTACACCACTGCAACCCCCATACCATTACAGATTCTGGCTTTTCAACTATGCACTGATAACACACCGGATGAACTCTCTCCTCTTTAGCCCGGAGGATGCAGAATCCATGACTTCTAGAAGGAATTTAAAATTTTGATCGGTTGGACCGCAGAACACTTTTCCACTTCGCCTCAGTCTATTTCAAATGAGGTCTGGCCCAGAGAAGACTTAATTTCTAAACCTAAATGCTTAACTAGTTTCTTCTTTGCATAGTCGAGTTTTAATTTGAATTTGTGGATGCAGCAATAAACTGTGTTCACAAAAAAATTCTTTTTGGAAGTGTTCCTGATCCCATGCATGATTTCCACTAGAGAATCATGTCTGTTTTTTATGGAGTGGTGTCTGGAGGGCCTGAAGATCACAGCCCTCTAATAGTTGTTCTTGGTCTTATTCCTCACATACAGAGATTTCTCCAGATTACCTTCTAATGGTATTATGTATCATATGTGAGGAATTCCCCAAGTTCTTTGCTATTGTCCTGTAATTCTTGAGTTGCTGAACTATTTGCCTGCACAGTCTTTTACAGAGTGCTGAACCCCTTCTTATCTTTACTTCTGAAAGCCTCAGCCTCCTGGGGAACAAAACATGTAATTTCACAAGGGGTACATCATTCAGCATTCAAGCTACTTCTGACTATATGGACTGTTTAGTTAACAGAGCATTTTGAAGCTTTAAGAGTGTTGACATAATACATTAAATCATTCATTTTAATAATATGCGAGGAAAATCTTAAATTAATCTTATATATACACACATGTTTATATATACAATAATCTCATATATATATATACATGTTTAAGTTCTATAGTTTAATATATGTTTATATGTTTAAGCAAGTTCTATAGTTATAAGTGTGAAAAATTAAGATATTAATGAAGTTAAATTGTTTTTGTGAGCCAGAGTGAAATAATGTAAGCAAACAAAGCTTTCCTAATCAAAGGTCACCTCTGTAATACAGCTCTTTAACACCTAAAACAACATTTCCCAGAAGGCCGCAAGCTCCACTGACCTTCACGAGGTCGCTATTCATATAGAGTTAATAATGCAGCCTTATTTTGTTTTCCCAGACAAAACTGGAGCACTTGTAGATTGAAATCCTGGTCAAGGATTGTATTTGTGCCTGCCACAAGACTTAATCATTATTTCATTAGGCTCATAAAGCAATAAGTGGTCTAAAGTGCTACACAGGTAAATAGCCAATTAAGACGGTGTGAAAGAGAGCAAATTAGGACCTGTAGAGGCATTCAAAAATGCTAGGGCTGCAGGCAGTGAAAGAAAAGGCACTTTTCTTTGGGTAATCACACAGAAAGCAGAGACTGATGTAAACCTGAATGGTCCTTCATCAACAGCAGACGCCTTCCATTCATATGTCTCGAGTGCAGAAGAGAAAGAGCGCATGAAAAGCTCCAAAACACTCAGGCTAAGTCACTTTGCGAGCGCCAACACTCCGCTAGCCAACCCAATCAACGTTTCACGGCACATTCGCTCGGAGATATATATTTGGCCGTGTTGTTCACCTGGGATGTTATTTAATGCTCCTGTCCATGGGATTAGTGCATAAAAAGAAATCCAAGGGCAAGGCCAATTGATTAGTCCATTATGGGGTTATTTTGGCAGCGACTGCACAGTGTCTGAGTGCCCAAGGGGGGGCTTGCAGACTTTGAATGGACGAGTAAAATTAGAGTCTGAATCAATGGGACCTAGATCACATAAAGAATTCCCCCGTGCCTCCGAGCCCTTCTCCGTACGCCACTGTTACAGAGGCCCAGTGTAATGTCTATTATCACAGCGGTGCAGTCTATTATGCTTACAGCTTCATAGATGGAAAATGAACTGCCTTGTCACTGACTGAATTAATACAGCAGGCTGCATTGTTGACTCCTGTATAAGGCTGACGAGAAACATGGGCAAAATAATAAAGACAGTTTGTGGAACATTTTCATACTGGAAGGCATGTCCTGTTTTGCCATATTAAAATTCAGTGTAATGGTAATATGCTAAACGTGGAGCAGAAGGCGGCGGTTGGATCCGAATTGAATCTTTCCTTTCACGGCTGCCTTAGAAATAAGGCCACATGTTTCTTTCCTGCGGCTGAAAGGCTCAATAATGATGTTATTGTAATATATTATAATATAATTATGAGCTTTTGTTAAAGATAGGTATTTGGGTTTTAATATTTTCTTTGAATTTTTTACTTGATTATGTTTTTGAGATACACACAAACAGAGTGGTTTAATGTGGAACGCTCATATCCAGAGGAGCTGTAGGGATTTTATGAACTATCCAAAACAAACAGGGATCCTGCAGGTGTCCTCAGTTTTGTTGATTATTGCAAAACATACATTTACTTGGCTCGACGTGCGCAGAGCTAAAAATCAGATGAACTTTATTTAACAATCAGGTAGTTAAACACAGCAACAAAACACGAGCCAACATAACAGAGGGAGAAAACGAGATCAGGCCAGTCGAGAGGGAGTCAAAAGGTCAGAACTAGGAGAATCAGGCAACGAGGCAACCAAAATGTAAGGAGAAGACAAAAAGAGAAGTCAAGAGAATGGAAGGAGGTTGAAAGACAGAGTCAAGCAAACGAGTAACCAAAACAAGGGATAAGGCAAAAGAGGTAGTCGGAAACAAAGAAAGAGTAAAGCCAGTGTAGATCTGTCAGAAATAAAACTTTGCAAAGTAAGTGTGTGGGGAACAAATCAGTACTCAGGCGAGCTAGACCGTGAGTGAATGGTTGACTGGGGACATGTGAATGTGACGTCATCAGGTGATGCTCTCTGGGAGGTGGAGTTTGGGAGATCAGTGGTGTCAAGGATGTGGAAGTGTGACATTTACACCAGGGAACTATTTTACCTTGTCTACAGTATGTGAACACCTGACTCTATTTTGCATTAGGAGCATCTATACAAGCTTGTTGAACATCCCAACCCAAAACCATGGGTGTCAATATGATGCATTCAGCTATAACAGCACCCACTATTTTTCGAAGGCTTTCCATAAGATTTTTGGAATGTGTCTGTGGGATTTTACATCAATACATTTAAAGGAGCCTGTGAAGTCAGGGACGTACAAGACAGCCTGGTTCGCAATACATGTTTCAGTTTATCCCAAAAGTGTTTCACATGTTGGAAGCATATGTTTTGATATTTCTGTAGTATCAGTGGTGGACAGGAATGAAGTAAATGTAATTAGTTACTGTACTTGTGTAGTTTTTCTGTGTATCTGCACATTGCTGAAGTATTTCCATTCTGGACGACTTTGTACTTTAACTCCACTACATTATGTGAAATTTGTAATTCCTTTCAGCTTATGAGTGTGTAACACATAAAAACTTAACATGTGAAAATGAAACAAGCGTATTCATGGATTCTTAGCATCCATGGAAATGTCCATTTCAGGCCTGGACTACATCAAGGACCACCTGGAGGAAGGTTGGTAAAGGTAAAGCAGGATGGGGTTAGTAAACAGATAAAACATATTGTTTCTGACTTTGTGGGTAAATAGACCACAATATAGAAATGTGTACACATAGTGGCGAGTATCTCATTCTACATTTATACAAACACTATTTCCTTTTATAGTAAATTAGTTTTGGCAAGTTTATGTTTACGAACAGAGACCTACCTGCAGTAGAGTAAAGTAACACTCATTTGTAAGCCTGTTAAAGCAAGTTTTAGTAACCTAAAAAACTAAGCTGCAAATAAATCTTAAAGGGAAACTTTGCTTGTTTCCAAAAACTTATTTTATAGTTCTAGCTAATGGAACCAGTTCTCCTTTAGTGTTCTGTGCTTATGATCATTGAAATAGACAACAGTATCAGAATAATTAATGCCCATCTGTTATAGATTGGTGGGTTAAGAGTCTTGTTACAGACATGATAAATAAGACATTAGAGCCATAAAAAGTCATGCTACTTTTACTTTCCATACTTTAAAGATAAATACTCTAGTACTTTTACTCAAGTGGAGGTACAATGCTAACATATAACTATGCAGTCATATTTATACAGTATATACATTGTATTGCCAAAAGTATTCACTCACCCATCCAAATTATTGAATACAGCTGTTTTAATCACGTCTATGGCCACAGGTGTATAAAAACAAGCATGGAGACATTCTACAGACAATAGTGAAAGAATGGGTCACTCTCAGGAGCTCAGCACCATTTGTCATTATATATTATGTCATTATAATGACAATATAAATAGATCACAAATTAACTTCTTTAAAACAGATTTTGGACGTCTAAAGCCATTATTAATAGATCACAAAAGAACTGACAATTATTAATAAATCACAAATGAACTGTCCCATCCTCAAATGGACTTTGGACATCTACTGACGTTATCAATAGTACACAAATGAACTGACTTCATTAAAACCGATTTTGGACATCTACTGATGTTATTGATAAATTGCAAATGAACTGGCTTTTTAAAATGGATTTTAGATGTCCATTGACGTTCAAAACATGTGTTGACTATCTATTTTTAAACACATTTTAGACGTCTTCAGACACTTGCTGTTTACTGGGAGATTTTGGACACTTTTATTCTCCCTTTGTTGGAAGGAACCAGTGCACAAAGCAAAGCCCATAAAAACATCGATGAGCAAGTTTGGTGTGGAAGAACTTGCCTGGCCTACAGAGAGTCCTGACCTCAATCTGATAGAACACCTTTGAGATGAATTAGAGTAGAGACTGCGAGCCAGGACTTCTTATCCAACATGTGTCTGACTTCATAAATGTGAAGGAAAGCCTTCCCAGTAGAAGAAGCTGTTATAGATGCAAAGGGTGGGCAGACAAGCATTTAGTCATTGTAAACCCTATGGATTAGGAATGGGATGTCACTCAAGTTCATATCGTGAAGGCAGACGAGCAAATACTTTTGGCAATACAGTGTGTGTATATATATATATATATATATATATAACACATTTTATTTTGCTATTGACCAGCAGGATTGGAAGACCAGCAGGCTTGAAATATGGTTTCTAGCAACACAAGGTATGCATTTTTGTCAACAGGCCTATAGCAGTACATGCAAGCAATAAACAGCTCACTATCTAATGGGCTAATGGGACTAAAGTAATTAAGTAGTGTTTGCTTAGGGGAGAACACATGCATGTAGGAAAACAGCATCATGCATCCAGGCTGATGCAGGCAGTGCACAGGATTCGCACTAGGGCTGCAAATGGGCCGTAGGAAAGCCTGTATAAGAAAAGGAAACACGTTTGGGAACTTTCTTTCCCTCCTTTGCGCTGTGACACTAATTTGCTTCCTTTTGCACTTCCAAGGCAATTAGCTTTGAAGCTTTTCAGAAGCTATTCTTGCTCAAGTCGATAGCTAGCGTGGAGAATACGAATTTAAGCAGGTCCACTGGGGGAGGCCAGATAAACATATCAACAGAAGGGGGGAATCCGGAGAGAGAATGGAGGCGAGGGAGTGGGAAATAAAATAGAAGAGTGTAAGAAATATAATTACTTTGACTGCTAGACTGTGTTGCTGGCCCTTCATTACTGGGCATCAGTGCCATGCTAATTCACTTCCCGGCGTTTTGCCTGGGAGCCAAGTCACAAGCACCAGACAGCGTAAACAAAAACGCCAGCGCCGGATTGGGCAAAGCGCCTCGAAAAAACAAACCAAGTCCAAATAGCTGACAGAATCACAGAGGGGGTGGAAATGGGGTTGGGCTGCTATACCTGGAAGAGTTTCACAATTTGGCAAAGGCAATCTAACATACGACGACTGAGACTAAAAACATGTCCCAAATCGCAGCAGGCCCAAACTCCATCCCTGAGGGACACCACACTGCACCACACGGCTTTTTTTTTTCTTTTCCTGCTCTATTGCTTCTTACCCAACTCATGAAGGGTTTGATAATTAGCTGATTTGGGTTGAATCAGGTGCAGTAGAGTGTAGAAGAATCCTCCAGAATCTGGACGGTGGAGCGGGTAAAAAACCCACTGTGGTGCAGTACCCATTATAGCAGGTTGTGATGTGGAAGTTGTCATGCAGTTGCTCAGGAGATGTTATGGCCACATAATTGGTGGGAAGTCCATTGGAACTCCAAAGCAACACTTTCTTTTTTGCAAACTATATATATTTTTCAGTTGTTTTCACTTTTTTTGACTTCTTTGTCCGAGGCAGTTCCTGAAATTGTAGTGTTCTCCACTGTCTCCTGACAGTAGCCTATCATTAGGCATAAAGCTGCCACTGCATCTTTTCAGTCTGTTGACCAAACTGGACTGGGGAAAGGGTGGACATTCAGACAGTTTCGTAAGGAAAAGGACCGTACACTGTCTATTTAGCATATTGTTGCTGTCATATTAAAACCTCTTGTTATTTACCTTTTTCTATTTACAACAGCTCACTTTATCATTGTGTGAATTTCATGGAGAATGAACCAATAGATTTTACTTTTTTATTTTGCAGTTACTTACAAACTTAATTAGAATGTTAACTGTAAGCCTTTTCTCTGTAGCACTTTAAAGCTTATCGGCTGTCAAGTCGACATTTATTTATATAGCACTTTTTACAACAGATATTGTCACAAAGTTGCTTTACAAAGAATCTGGTGTTCGAGCCCCCAATGAGAAAGCCAAGGGCAACACAGGCAAAAAAAAACTCCCTCAGTTAAAAAGGAAGAAACCTCGGGAACCAAAACTCAACGGGGGAATCCATCCTCCTTGGGTCAACACCAGATAACAAGACAAGCAAAGGAAAGAAGTGTTCAGTGTTTGTAGAGGAATAAATGTCTGATTAGTCTGTAATGAAGTAGTTGGGTCATAGGGGTGTAACTTTGGTAATTGTAGGCACTAATACAGACCCTGCACTTTGAGACCTAGGGTCACGTGATGGCACATAGCATGAGATAAGTTCAGTGAGGTACAGAGGAGCGAGGCCATTTAGAGATTTACATGCCAGAAGAATTTAACTGGTAACCAGTGTAAGTTAGATCAGACTTGGCCATATGAAGTTCTGTTTTGTCCGTGCTCAGTAGGAGGAAGTTACTATACATCCAGTCTTTTATGTCTTTAAAACAGTCCTCTATCTTATTAAGTTGAAGTGGATTATCTGGACTAGCTGATATATATAGTTGCGTGTCATTGGCACAGCAGTGGAAGTTTATGTTATGATTTCCGATTATGGACTAACTGGAGTTTGTTAAGGCTTTTGCTGAAACAACTAGAAAGCAGGGCATTACAATAATCCAACCTTAAAGTAATAAAGGCGTGAACTAGCTTTTCTGCATCCTGTAGGAACAGTGCATTTATTAATTTTGCAATATTGCGTAGATGTAGAAAAGCTATTCCAAAGATATTAGTAGTATATTCATAGAAAGTCAGATTAGGCTCGACTGTGACACCAAGAAATTTTTCAGATGTACCTGGTGTGACAAAGAAGCTATTTAGATTGAGTTGTAATGAACAGCTTGTTTCTAGCAGTTTTGGGACCAAGAAGAGTTCAGTAGGAGGAACTTACTTGACATCCAGTCTCTTAATTCTTTAACACAGTCCTCTATCTTATTAAGTTGAAGTGGATCATCTGGTCTAGCTGATATATACAGTGTCATCGGCATAGCAGTGGAAGTTTATGTTACGGTTTCTGATTATGGTACCGAGTTGTAGCATATACAGTATAAGGTACATAACATAGGTCCTAAGACAGAACCCTGTGGAACACCTTTTGTGTGAGTGGATGATTGACCGTTTATATTTACAAATTGATAGCGGTCACTTAAGTAAAATCTGAAAAAATGAAAGATCTATTTTGTCTAAAATGCTGAACTAAGATCAAGTAGGACCAGTAAGAATGAGTTACCCCTGTTAGAGATACTAAAAGATCATTTATAATTTTCACTAGTGATGTCTCGGTGCTATGACGAGGTCTAAATCCAGACTGAAATCTTTCGTGTGTGTTATCCCTGAGCTGATAGGAACTTTTGTGATATAGCCTTCTCTAAAATCTTTGATGTAAATGGAAGGTTTGAAATGGGTCTGTAGTTTACTAGCTCAGGTAGGTTTCTTGATTAAAGGTTTAATTACAGCTAGTTTAAGAGATTTTGGGACGTAACCAAGGTTTAGAGATGGGTTTATTATAGACAGAAGAGGCTTGGTTATTTTTGGTTCTGTGTTCATAAGGCCTTATGAGACCTACATATGCCCTTCATGACAAACAACATAGACCTACATAAACATTTACGAACACTTATTTCATTACACATCTATGTCAACTTGACATCAATATAGCTTGCAACGGTGTGCCGGTTGAACAAAAGTGAGTTTCATTTTGCCATAAGGTTATAATGTGCTATATCATTGTGACCAAGACTATACAAAATGATAGGAAAACATCAGTTAATCATATTATTATATTAACTTCACATTAAATAATTAAAAAAATCTGTTGTTCAATGATGCCTATTGCAATTCTATAAGTCTAAATATAGGTTTACATCAGCTGGCATGATAAACTTAGGTAGGTGATGTAGCCTTATTAACACTGCTTTCATGCAAATTGTTATCCTTTAACAACATGAATATCACATAAAATTGCTCCAAAATTATATGTTGTTTTTAAATTTAAAAGTAATGGAAGTTGGAATCACAAATGCAAGAATCTTAAAAGGATCTCTTTCACCAACCATTAATTATTATTATTATTATTATTAGTAGTAGTAGTAGTAGTAATAATAATAATAATAATAATAATGAGCATTATTAAGAAGGAATTTAGATTTCAAACCCTCTAAAAACACCATTTCTATCAAGATTCTGACATTCACCAATGGTTTCTTACTTGGCATTTTTTCATAGGTAAAAACAGAATCTACATACACTCAAGAGCACAAAGGTAAAGGTGCGGTTTAAGAAGTTGTCATGAATGATTTAGGCCTTAGCTTAGAAAGTTCCTTAAGAACAAATTTAAGAGATAACTTCAGTAGGAAATGGTGACTAAGGGTTAATTCATAGCATCGGTATACATAAGTTCTGAATGTGAATGTTGTGTGAACTGTAGGAAAATATTTTAAGCATATTTGTTTCAATAATATCACTTGTTCTTACAATTAAGTTTTGAGGAATACAAACTTACACTCATTTGGGTCTTTATAGGACATCTGCCTTTTATCTATATTTATGACCAATTTCATCAGCTCCACTTGCCATTTCATTACAGACTGTAGTCCAGCTGTTTCTCTGCATACTTTATTAGCCTCGTTTCACCCTGTTGCTCAATGGTCAGGACCCCGACAGAGTAGGTATTATTGGGTATTGTATCCATCTCAGTCCACTCAATTAGCCAAACCTTCCCCCGTTGGTCTAGCTTGTAGATGTAAAGTCAGAAGTGATAGCTCATTTGCTGCACAGTTTGTGTTCCTAGTTCCTTATCAGTGTTTACAGGATGCTTGGTTTGTTGATGGACTATTCTCAGTCTATCTGTAAGACCATAGTGTCTCACGCTAATACACCGCCACATGTCAGTGTCACTGCAGTGCTTAGAATGATACACCACCCAAATAATACCTGCTCTGTCGTAGTCCTGTGGGTGCCTGATCTTTAACGGTTGGGGTAAGGTGGTATAACAAATAGTGCAGTCTTTAATTGCAGCATAACAGAGTGCATGTAGAAGGGAGGTGGATGTGATAAACCGTTTTAATGAGTGTAGACACAGTGAGGTTTCCTAATAAAGTGCTCAGCAAGTTTATCCAAACTTTTTTTCTTAAGTAAGTAGTTCTTAGGACACTTTTGTGAATTTGAGCCCTTGTTAATTTAGGTAGTTTGAGTTGAGCCGTTATACTAAGCAGTGGAGAACAGCCACAAAGTAAATGTAACTGGATACTGAACTGTACTGTAGGTTTTTCGTGTATCTATTTTTTACTGATGTATTTGCATTTCGGGTTGTGGGTGAGTTTTAACTCTACTTACATTTCAAAGTCCAATATCTCACTTCTTACTGCACTACATTATGCCAAATCTGTCCTTTCTATTGACTTATGTGTGCATAAAAACATATAACATGTCAGCACAAAAGAACCGTGGAGTAAGCCCACCAATCAGGGCACAGCACGCACTTTGTTTTGACTTGTTGGTCAGAGCTTGATTCTAGCTAACTGTTCTCCTGCAGTTGTCTGTGTTTATGATCATTGTAAAAGATTAATAACTGGCATTCCATTAAAAGATTGGTGGACCAAAATGAGTTGATTAAATAAGAGTCTTGATAATAGGACATTACACCCATAATAAATTATGCTACAGTTTTACCTTCCATACTTAATAAGCAACTCTGAGGGAGAATAATTTAGTATTTTTACTCAAGTCGAGGTCTAAAGAGAAAAAAATATTTACCTTGGGCATTTCTACTTTTACATTCCTATCTCTTTTGTGAGCCCTGAGCCCATGGAAGACAAGCATCCAGACTCTTCACCTGGCACCCAGATGCTGGAACAAACTTCCACTCACTCGCCATCTTCAACTGCAACTACAGACCATGCCTTTGAACAGCACTAAAGTGAGTATGTACTAATAGATGTACATATTGAAATGCGTTTCATGTTTATGCACTGATGCTGCGCTTAACCTTTGTTCTCTCTAGGCATAAGCGATGGCTCAAGATTGCTAGGTGGAGCACTTCTGCTGTGTTCTGCTTCTCTGTATTCTTCTTTTAGGCATCGCACTGGTACTTGTTCAGACAGTGTCTGAGCTAAAAGTAGGTTTTAGACTCGAATTAGCTAAGAAACATTCTGGGATAGAACACTAAGCATGGTTGTACATCTGCTAAATGCCTTAAATGTAAATGTACATGGTTTTAGCCCTTCGTCCTCCAGATAGGTAAAACACCAGATACACAGGTACAAAACAGGGACAGTAAGGAAACCACAATGTCATACGAAAGGTACTTTGTGCTGATTATATAACCATAATGCCAAACAGAGGATAATAAGAGGAAATGAAAGCTCATGAGAAATTGGACATGGCCCAGACATGCACGAATTTAAAACATTTATTGCAATAGCTGTATACCTGTAGAGCAGTAACAAGGAGTAACTGTTTAAATATCTATGATGGCAAACATCCCTACAACCGACAAACACACGGCCGAAAGCAACTCACACCATCCCTCTGTCTTTTTTTTCTTTTTTTCCTCATATAGTGACATAAAACATGGAAGTGCTATACAAAATGAACACTTTCAGCATGTACAAATTAATCATCTTAAACCGAATGAAAACATGGTAAGAAATAATTACGTTTCTTTAAAGCTATTTCTCGTCTCTTAGCATGCTGTTCCGTTTGCTTAAATTGGCTGCCATGCCATATGAAAAGGAGGAGAAAAAAGAACAAAGCAGAGAAAGGAAAAAAAAGCATAACGGACCAAAACAATTCTTGAATTATTTTTGTGCACATGCTTCTTTGACCATGTGTTCATTCTTCTTTTTTCCTTTTTTTCATTTTTTTTTTTCATTTTTTTTTTTTTTCTTGTCTTCTGCTTTTTTGTTTGGTCATTTTGTCTTTTTCCGGGATGATTGGAATTTGCCAAACATTAATCATGTTAGGCAATCAAACAACAAGGATTTGCGTCTATTTCTCCAGAAGTACAATGCGTAGTTTTTCTGTTTCTCTCTTTTTTTTTGTCATGAAGGCACAGTACATGAAATCCAAAAATACACTCATTTCTCTAGCAAGTGGAAAATAACGGGCATCAGGAAATATAAGAAAAAAAACATTTTTTTTTGAGGTTGCAAGTACTATCTTCAATTTAAAGCACATTTTCAATTGAACATTAACAATAATGACTCATTACTGAAATAAAACATTTTGCCATTTACAAATATATTGCTGTTGAATTGTAATTGTGTGTCATTTTTTTTTCCTTGAGGAAAAGACATCAAGTTTAAGTAGAAATTGAGCGTTTACAGCAATAATACAAAATAGTTTTGAAAAAAATACGTTTGCCAGGTTTTGGCGAATAAATGTGAGGTGAAACCGCATGATTCACAGCATGTGGATGTTTTTTTATTATTTTTTTCTTTCTTTCTTTCCTTTCATTGAAACAGTGGCAGGGAATGTGAGTGTGGTTCTTTACTCTTTGTTTCCGGTCGTCTCGCTCTAAAAAGACACGAACAGGAAAATATGAAGCCCCTCCCCCTCAAGAAAGACCACCCACCCAAAAAAAAGAAAACGCTTCATGATAAACAATAATAGACAACTGCCATGATCACTGATCTACCCATGTGATTATTACAAGTACATAAAATCGGTTAGTATTAAGTTATATTTACAAACACGTCAACAATGACAGACTAAACGAGGTATCCACTAACAGTGTATTAGCACAATGCTTTCTCAACTGTGATTTTCCATTTTTCTTTGATGGTGTAGATTAATATAGTCCCAAAACAGCTCAATAACAACCACGTCACAATATTTGTATACTGTATATTGGTCAGCCATTATATCATTTTTTAAAACTGGTATACATAGGGGTAGTCCCACTTTATCACTCTCTCTATTTCAATCTCTAAATCCTCTCCATCTCAATCGTTTCAGCTTTCACAGTCTCCATTCTAGATGAAGTTACACATATGTTTTCTGTATATGAGAATTTTGCAACAAATTCCAGACAATTTCTTTTTTTTCCATTTTTTTCCTTTTTTTGTTTTTTGTTGTGTTTTTTTTTTTTTGTTTGTTTCAAGATGGGCATGGACTCTTCGGAATTCAGAATTCTTCAGAAGTTCCGTGCAAGTTCGGGTTTGTTTTTCGCATAGTATACTGTATACTGTCCTGCATAAGCGCTTAGAAGTCTAAGTAATAGTAGAAGTCTACTTCCGTACATGTTTACTAATCACATAGCGGTATAGCATCGATCTTCTAATAATAACAAGAAGAATAATAAGAATAATAATAAAAGGATAAAAGGGACGGACAAAAAGAGGGAAGAAATGGATGCAAAAGAACAGAAGAGAACAATAATAATAATAGTAATAATAATAATAGTGATAAGAACAGTTGCTGGGGTGGTTAAAGAGAAAGAAAACTGCAGAAGCTAGCTTTTAAAGCTGCTGTTCCTTTGGGCTTTCTTGGCCAGAAGCGGTCTGGTAGGATTTCAGGCTGGCCAGAGGAATATCAGCCATGTGACCGCTTCCATTGGAGCCGAAATGTCCCTCCGAGCTGCCGTAGGCCTTTCTGTCCACGAATTGCTCCTGCCCGCCGCGCTCGGACTTCCAACCGCGGCTCAGTGTGTGACCATTCAGAAGTTTGTCTTTGGTCCACTCCTTCTGGGCGCTGTAGGAGGACACGGGTGATTTTGGAGATGGATAAGAAGTTAGCCCAGGTGGCATCCAGCAGTTATCCGAGTGGCCCAGCACCAAACACTCCTGTGTGCACATTTCCGTCGCCTCCACCAACCCCCGCGGGCCCAGCGGCCCATCTGTGGAAACAGGGAAACAAAACAGAGGCTGAGAGGAGGCTAGTGCAGGTCAGGAGAAAGGGCAGGAATACTGAGAAATGCTGAACACAGAGTTCAATTGACCAGCATTATCTTTCAGAGCCACTGCTGTGAAGCACTGTTTAGCACATAGCATGGGTGCCAAATGTCTCATTATCAGGTGTAATGTCTGTTGTAAAATTTACCCTGTCTTTTGTGAAAGGTCTTGGGGGGGGCGTTCAGTTTGTCTGATAACTCGAACTGTGTTCAAGGTAATTACACAACAGAACAATATTTCAACTTTATGTTTAGTTGCCGGTTAGTATAACAGCAATATAGAATGTGACCCTTCATTAAAGAAAGGATCAATGTTTCAAATGCAGGATCAAATGCAGCACTGTGGGGATTTGTGACAGGTCTGAGTGGCAGTCAGTGCTAAGCGAGAGAGTTCGCCCAAGAGCAATGAATCTCATACAACCCAAGCCAAAAAGGCAATGGCTCATCTGTGCATGTGCCTGAAAGAGACGTGTGGTTTGCCACTTTTCTTTTTGTGCCTCTCCTTTTCAGTCACTGAGTAGCTTGACTTTATCGATGAAGCTCAAGGCCACATACTGTTGCACTTGCTTTGAGTGAATGTTGCTTTGAGGCAGGATACATGTGCAGAGAAGCTTTGTTTTAGACAATCCTACACTCAGTCATCACAGGCAGGGGTCAGTACAGTAAAGCAGCAATGCAGGAAAATCCATATCCTGTACCCCCCCCACCCCCCCAAAAAAAAGGGACAGAATAGAGCCAGGGTCAAAACCAAAGAAAAAATCCTGAACTGGAACAAGGCTTAAATTGATCAGAAATATATTGTCGCTGTCCAAAGAAAAACTCCAATGGAGAAAAATCTCCATTTTTACTCTTATTCATTATTTGACAGCAGTTGCTGTTTACACTATGTGAAAATCTCATGTTGAATGGATGAACTGAAATGGCTCAAAAGTGCTTAGAAAGTTGTCTGGTTCCATTGACTTACATTAAAATGAAATTACTTTTTCATAAAGTTGCCATTTTGGAGATATATGTTTTACATTGGACAGTGATGATATATACTTCTATACGCCATAAAATACCTTGTTGTTACCAAAGAGGTTTTAAGCTGTCTAGCTAATGCAACGGGTAATGTTCACACTGGCTGTGCTTTGTCCTATTTTGTCTTGTCTAAGTTATCTAGCTATTAGACTGTATCTTCTCATCAGGTCTAAAGGCCACCTCACACTGCCACACAGCATCAGGTAGCAGATACAGTCAAGTAGCAGAAAGAGTTACATTGATACATTCGTGACATTGTTGAACTTTTTAATTTGCAGGTCGTGTTTATCCACTAAAGCATTGATAGCATGGCAAGAAATGAAACTACACCAGTCCCAACCGTGTGATATTTTATCCACATAAAAAGTCAGTATTGTGGTTGCTATGGTTACTAATTACGCTCAGTGGGATTTGGGTCAGTTGCATTGGATGAGTTAATGACACTGATTACATTGAACATTGATCCATAGACTTATATGACTTTTGCTATATAGTGTCTATCCTGCAGATATTCAGCACAACACAAGACAGAGGTGAACGCAGGTTGAGAGAATGGACATAAAGATGCTGAAAACTACTGCAGAGCAACACCTGACACAGTTCAGTTTGCAGGTTTGACACTGCATGACATTCTGTTCTCTATACAAATGAAAACTAAGTACAGACCAATGGCTGCAGCTACTACTGTATTTTTTGGAGATGTCATTTTGTCTGTTTTCATCAATAACAGTGTGTCATGCAATGTCAGACAACACATGTATAACAGTTCATGCAGCTGAGGCATGCAGTTTGCTCAGTGGTAATCCGTAAGGTATGCCTCACAGTTCCAGGCCTAAAATTAAAGAAGCCAACAGAGTTCAGATAACAAACATGTGACTGATTGACTGCATTTGGGGTAAAAAGGAAAACTGGAATTATAATTACATTTTTGGTCAGACTATCGCTTTATCGCTTTATGCCTTCATAAACGACTTATGAATGATCCACTGTTAATGCAGTCCAAACAGAGCACCAGCAGCGGTCTGAGGTTATATACACCACACTAACACACTTCACTGGAATAATATATGCATAAACACAAAGCCTATGTTGTGCTACTGGTAAACAGACCACCTGTGCAGATTCTTCCTTTACAATTAAACACCTTAGCAAGCCTTCCACCAGCCCTACCAAAACACGATTCTGCTTCTCTTTCTTGTTGCATTTATGAATTCATTCACCTCAGACAACTGATCCGCTCAAATAAAAATGCAGCCACTCAAGTTTTTGCTTCAACAAAACCTAATTGTGTAAAACAGTGTTGCTTCATTAGAGTGAGTTATTACAGGATCATGTATTATTCATGGCCAGCCCCAGCCAGCAAGTGTTAATTTATGTTCAGAGAAAACAACAGAGACTTCAGAGAGACCAGCATATTGCTTCATAAAGAGCTGGGGTACGTTCACATTAACACATCAAAAGTGAGGGCATTTCCCTTGACATGCAAAAACTCTGTTCTTTAGTAGTAGAGACACAGGGGTTAGACCACTAGGCTCAGCAACAAATTATAGGCAAACTCTAAATAGAATAATCAAATTTACACTTTTCCCCTCACACCAGAGGCAGACCATCAGCTAAGGAAGGGCTGGTGTCTGCAGTTTGCACTGGAGCTAGAGGACTAGCATGGCTAACAAGTAGTGGAAAGTTATTAGGAAAACCAATTAGCATTGCACACACTGCCTGTTTAAATCATCACGCTTGCCTCAAACTGGCCCACATTAAGTAACAGAACGACATTTCTGGTTTCTAAAACTGCTAACTGATAATGCTATCTTTACATAATGTGCAAAAGAGCAAAAGTGGTTGTAAAAATCCTGAATCCTGGTTGTTTTTGCTAATAATTTAGAAATTTAAAGCTAACATATTTATGTGTAATATTATGTAATACTACTGTGGTCAGAGTCAGACTATTGTTTGAACATTTGAACGTGTATTGGCCACTTGGAAAATTGGAAACACACAGACACTTTTTCCCCCGAAGGATAAGAATTCTTATACTCTAGATTTGTAAATTCTGTCAAGAGCTTATTTCATATGCACACACAATTCTGAGCTAACTGTTGTCATGAGTGCAGCAGCAGCATGTAACATTCACTCCAAGTGAGCTACATTAGCCTCAAAACTTGTAACTTAAATTTTATGTAGGCTAATTTAGCTACATAGCTTGTGGATGCCATTATTATTATTATTATTATTATTATTATTATTATTATTAGCTACATTAACCTTCTAGCTCCAGCACAAAACTAAAAACAAACCTCAAACACCAAACAAGTCTTATGAGATCAATTTTATTTGTAGTAATGGAAAAAAAAAAAACTTTAATATATACACAACTTTATTACATTTTTCAATGAAACTAAATTTAAATTATAACTACCCAAAGAAATGAAGGAAAACAAGTGTTATGGATCAATTAAGTAGACAACAAATGATAAAAAGATGAAAAGATAAAAAATAGTCTTATTTGGCTTAACCACCAATGGGCTGCCATTGGTATTCAATTATTTGAATTATTTATATGACAGAAACAGTGCTGCTGTCACCACTCACAAAATTCTGATGTACCATCCCCTCATCAGGAGGGAGATTTAGTCATTTTTAACTATTACTGTAAAAAAAAAAAGAAAGAAAAGAGGCCGTATATAGAAGTCCCAGATTGATGCCTCTGTATTTTACCACTGCTGCCCTGCTGTGTGTGTAGTGTGTAATCTTACAGCAGGTGCAGCTTTAGGTCTGGCTGCTAAAGGGGTCGACAGGCTGTGGCTGATAACACAGAGAGACAGAGCAGGGGAGAGAGAGAGAGAGTGAGAGAGAAAGAGAGAGAGAGAGAGAGAGAGAGAGAGAGAGCCCTCGCTTTGCCGTGCTGGACCGCCTTCTGCTGCGTCTCTGCCAAATCCATACAAACCAACACGCTTCAGCGCACGCTCAAAACAGCAGCGTCTCGCAGCCAGTCAGAGCATGAACACAGACCTGAATTGTCTTGGCTTTCCATCAGAAAAGCAGCTTGAGGTGTGCACTGCAAAAATATCTACAATGCATATAAAAAAAATACTGAATTGAATTCATTTGATTTAAACGTTTACATCGTTCCCGCATGAAGGTCCTAGGTATCCAAACAGTCAGTCAGCGAATTCAGCCACTTTGGAAGTGGACCACATAAGCTCTTTGAGACTTTTTAGTATAGCACATTTTAAATAACTGTGTACATGGGCGTGGTAGTGGGGGGGAAAGTGGACCTGACTAGCCAGGGCCCGAGTAGGGAGAGGGGCCCATTTTTTTTGCTCACGTTCCTCGTGTACTGGCATGGATAGGGGCCCACTGACATTAAGAGTGTACAGGGCCCAGAATTTGCTGCTACGCCCTGACTGTGTATCACTATATCAGAAAGTATTGAACCTAACTCACCCTGATTGTGCCATCTCCACCAATTGGCAGAAGCATGTTATGCTAGAAAAATCCACTAGAGCTCACCAAGTCTTTTGATAGATACAGTTTTTTTGCTCTTATTCATAAAGTAAGCAAGCAACTAGTAAATTACTCCACACATAAGTTTGTTTTTTGGTATATTTTTTGAAGGTGAGCTTTTTTAAATTATATCATATTTTCAGAGGTTAAGAGTCAAAAGTTCAGAGTGAAACAGAGAGGTGTGATGTGAAATGATTCCTTGTAGAGAAACTTATCAAGTCTGATCTGTGTTGGTGTTGGTGAAAGGAACCACAGGTTATAATGTCTATAACACAAATACAGCCTATGTATTATCTATGCCATCTAATGTTATACAGAAGCTTTCTGTAAGGAAACTTTTAAATGTATCAAACTTTTCAGACGTCTAGTTCCTATCACCATCACTGGCAATTTAAAAGTTTCTTCAAGTTTCTTCATGCCAAACCACTCTGAATGCTCACATCCTAACTATTCAATTGGAAGATTAGTGCAGTTCTCCTGATCCACTTCTTTATGTAGCCCAAGCCTTTTTTCTATGACTTTGCACAATTGCAATTGCACTATTAATTTCAGAAAACGCTGCATTGACATTTGTGGGCAAGTGAAAAGTATCTGGAATGCAAGCAATATAACGGATATGTCTCATTATCACCGTTGTAAGAATATTGTAAGATTATTCAACCTATCCTTGATTTCTTTTCACATAAAGTGATCTAATTCTCTCACAGCACTGAAGCCAAAGCATATGTATCAGGACAGTAATGTAATTGTACTTCATAAGATTATCTCATGCAAGTCAAATATGAAAGAAATATATTGAATTATCTTATAATATTCAGCCATCATTATCTTAATGAGCAATATTAGATATTGTCTACATGTAATATGCTTTCACTTGCCCAAATATCATCTTCTGCTGCATCAAGTTTAGCTCTCCACATCTGGTCCAAAAGCACAAGTAAAATATGCGGTTTAAATCTGAGACCAGGTCTATATTCCCAGGCTGTGGGGGTGCAGTACGTAATAAAGAGAAGGAAATACAAAAAAACTGTGATAAAATATTGAGTGAGCTTCCCAAACTGTACTCAGACTAGATCAATGGGACAATTCACTGCACATCAAAAACAAAGTAAATTCAAAATTACATTCTGTGCCTCTCTATCACTTTTTCAAAATGCCATAATCAAATATGGTGCATATACTGTATTTCCAATAAAGCAGCTCTCAGTTAATCTCTAACGCAGGCTAATATTTCTGGAGCCCAGCTAATGCAATAACACTGAAACCAATGCAGATTCAGCATGTCGTATTTTGATCTTAACAAGCGGATTTTTAACCCACATGCTTTGTCCATACTAAAGCAGAAACATTTGTATCATCTCAACAACTGTATCATCTCTCAAGTCTACACTGATATGGCCTGTTCCACCACAATGAACACATGCGCCAGACACGTTTAGCATTCTGCTGTAGTGTGGACGTACAAAAAGTGGGATGATCAGGATCGAATCCAAATACCAACCCAGTAGCTCATAAAGTTCTGAGCCTCAATCGAACTGGACCCTGACAAAATTTGTCCAAAACCTATCCAACCTGAACCTCTTCATCAACTTTTAAGTTACTGAGAGTAGCTAAAATCCTGCGAACATACCAGATTAACTGTGTTTGTTCAAGTAGTGAAGACAAACAGAGTAAGGAGCCACACAACTGAAGCCGGGAGTAAAATCCAATTTATATATCAGACGAAATATTCCCCCAACCAAGTCTGACATGGTCCCTTTGGTTCTGGACAAATATTTCAAGATCTAAAAACCATTTGCCATTCTGTGACTGGCTGCTGACTGCCATATGGTCTCAGGTCCAAAACATACAACAAGGAGAGCAAGTCAATATTTTCACTGAATGTCAGTAGTTCACATTCATAGCTCACAGAAACAATGGCAGAAACTCAATGGAAAATGCAGATTATGTTAATCCATACCATATAATCCATTTTTTGTAAGTAGAAGAGGAAGTCTTTTTTATTATATGAATGTACAAAAAGTGATTGCTTTGTTCACAGTCATGTTTTCTGAAAAGAAAGCAGAATCCACAGTTTAGTCATATTTTTGACATTTGTTTACATTAAAACAAGGTCAGAAGTTCAAATCTGACTCTGTAAATGTCGTAAAATAAATCCAAATGCAATTCATTATGTGTAGATTTCAGACTAAAGTGTAACCTCTTGTCTGGACAGAGAGAGAAAAGAATCTGTGATTTTGGAACGACAGCCACAGCAGTGTGTGCTCAAACATGGTTTTACATAGAAAGGAAACAAGAGGATATGGTAAGGCCAGTAAGACTGTGCAATGTCACCTGAAATGAAAGATCAGTTTCCTCCAGGAAAAAATAAACGACTTCTTTGCAAACTCACAGTGTTGAGCATTGTGTGTGTGTGTGTGTGTGTGTGTGTGTGTTTCATCTGCAGGGCTTTTGTACTGAAATTACTTCCATATATTACACATCTTTTGACAGATAGATATTCTTCTCCAAACTCCATTTGCCACTTGCAGTGTCAGAAAGCAATATGTTGTATGCATCAAATACATGACTGTTGTGCACACAGTAGCAGCAGTAATGCTAAATTTAGTGTAATTCAAGGAGGAATTTGGCAAGAAAACAAATTTGGAAAAAAATCTGTTTCCCCCTTACCTGGTTAGCTAAGAGGCTAATGGAGCTAACAAGTAATGTAAGATGAGTTTTAACCTGCATGCCTAAAATTGTGCTGACTGTCACAGGACACACTGGTGTCTACAAAATTTACAAACCTGAAAAAAAATTTTCTGTCTATTTTTACTGACAGCAGTATGAAGACCCCTCGCCAAACATGCCTCACTACTTGTCATGCGAAACATTTCCAAAATACAAGTTGTCGCTAGCAGAGTAAGAGTAGGAGAAAACAGTAGTGAAGGCAAGGCAAATTATCTCGCACAGTAATGGAAAGCAGTTTTGTATAAGTTCCAATGAAAGTCATAGTGCACCATCCTTCTTTTTGTTGGTGGAGGCTGTGCAGCCCCTATTCTGTGAACTATCCGTATATAACAAAGTTACATCAGTGGTCATGTTTGCCAGATTTTGGATACTGGATTAATATTGGATATGAATTTCATATTGCTTCTGTTGTGTTTTTGTTTTGATGTCCATCAGAGGAAGATGGGATTCCCTGTTTACACCTGGTCTCTTAATGTGTCTTGAGTATTAGTATTATGTGTGATTATAGCCAGGCCACATCAAAGTGCATGTGTTAATGTATCTTTCCAAAACACATTCAACAACCATAACCCTTCCCGGTACAATCAGAAGTCTTCCCCTTGCAGCGCATCACTCCACTTGTGATCCACATTTGCAAGGAAGACAATGACGGAGGACACACACGGTTGGGTTCCAGACGAAACAAAATGGTGAACAGCAATATGAACTGTCACTACTGTGCCAAACAAACAGATAATAGAGGCGGAATGGTAAACATTTCATAATGAATTAGTTAACAAGCAGATTTGCCTAATGCATCCAACATAGCAACCAGATTTCAGTCCAACTAACCGAAGATAAATTTGATTACCACATGTCATGCTTGAGGTGTTCTTCCTCTAGATAGCTCCTGGGTAGTTTTACCTAGCCACAGCCATCTGTCGCTTTGCCTACTAGGGCCTGGAGGCTAGATTGTTTATGAATACAATATACACTCATTGTTAAAAAACACAATTAGTTGCACCCAGAAGGAATCAGTCAGCAGGAATAAAACTTGCTGGGTAGGTTAGACATTGTAAGACATGCAAATGATTCAGGTTTCATGCTCAGTCGTGCATGTGATGTAAGCACGAACGGGCCTTATTGCTGTCCTTGACTGAACCACCAGCTGAAATTGTGGATTCAGCGAGCAATGATGCATGATGCAGGATTACATGCACGCAGGCCGTTATGACGACTGCCCTTAATACCATGTCAACATCTTCAAAGGGGGCAGTGGTGTTATGCCAGACTATCATGGAGTGACTCAGAATGGCAGCGAGTCATCTTCAGAGTCTTGCTTTCGTCGTGGTGGACAACCAACAATTCTGTGTGTGGAGGCACCATGATCAGCACCGAGAGGAATGGCTTGTTATCACACATCACATGTCCAGAAGGGCCTTGGAACACCATGTCTACCTACATTGCAAAATCTGCAGGAACTGCATGGGAATATTCAAGCCGCATGGGATGGATTATAACAGGACTTCGTTAGTAACCTCCACAACTCCATGCCAAGACATCTGAGAGACAATACATTTGTATGTGTAGCTCAATAAATATTGCCCTCTCAGTCTAAATGATTTATCATTTATAGTTTCTGGTAAACTTTATCTTTCTCCTGAACAGCACTGCAATCCAACACTTCTGGGTGTAAGTGTTTTTTGAAGAAGAGTGTATGTTAAAGTACATTATGTTAAGATGTTTGTGGCGATCCAAGGATTCTTTTGAAATCAGATGTTAATAGGGAGGTTGTTTCCCCCTCTACTTTCAGTAGGAGGTTTTACACTTTATTGTTGAAACATTGCCGTGAAGATTTGATTGCATTTAGTCCCAAGAGCATTGGTAAGTTCAGGCACTGATGATGGATGATTTGCTCTGAATCCACTCTAGCTCATCTCAAAGGTATTGGATAGAGCTCCAATGGTACAGAGAACACAGTTCCACTGCTCCACAGTCCAATGCTGGGGGTCTTTATACCCCTCTAGCCAATGGTTGGCATTCAGCATGGAGGCTCATGTGCAGCGAGTGCAGAGCATCCCATTCCATTAGCAATGCTTGACTTTGGAGATAAATGTCTGTGCCAGCAATGAGTGCAACTTAAAGCAGCTGAATTCACTAATTTATCTGGATACTTGTGGACATACAGAGCATTTGATTGCTCTAGAGTCCCCCGGCAGGAGAGCCAGTGAGTACAAGTTGACGAGGGCATGTTAAAATCATTATTGAAAGGAAGGAAAAGACTCTGAATGAATCACCTGCGATCCAGTAGGTAAGATAAGAATGAGGGCAAACATACTTAAGGCAATTTGTGTCGTTCAGGGCCGCTACCTAATGCTTCATTCTGATGTCGGAGTTGTTGGATTGTTTGGTTAATCTGTTCTGTAGATGGCCGCCTCGTTTCTCCCCTGTGATCAGACTAATAACACACACCATTTACTGCTCCAATATCCCACAATCCCTCATTCCTCATCAGGACTAAGGCTAATGCTGCTGCTGAATGGTCTGGTTTATTAGTATTCTCCTCTCCTTCTCTCTCTCTCTCTCTCTCTCTCTCTCTCTCTCACTCTCAGTCTCTTTTACTCTTTCTTCTCTATTCTCTCTCACCTCTCTTTCCACCTTTTTTTCTTATGCATTCTTCCCTCTCTCTCTCTCTCTCTCTCTCTCTCTATATATATATATATATCTACTCCTCCCACTCTTTCTCTTTTCTTTCTCATATTTTCTTGTTTTTCTTCTTTCTCTTTTTCATTTCCTCTTCATCATTTTTCTCAATATCATTGTCTACTTCTCTCTCCCCTATTCATCTTGCTTTCTTCATCTTTCTTAGTTACCCTTCTCTGTTTCTGTATCTCTTTACTGCCCCTTCCCTGCCACTTTTTCTTTTTCCCTCCAACTCTCTTTTCTCTCTCTCTCTCTCTCTCTCTCTCTCTCTCTCTCTCTCTCTCTCTCTCTCTCTCTCTCTCTCTCTCTCTCTCTCTCTCTCTCCCTCAGTCTCTATTGCATCTAACTTTCTCAATCATTGTCATCATTCTCTTTTTTTTCTATCTTTATCTGCCTTGATTCTTATTTTCCCCACCCTCCCTCTTTTCAACTCTCCCTTTCTCTTTCTCATTGTCTTCTCCTTTTCTCGCAGTTATCCCTCTTTCTAAGAAGCACCCCTGAATCATGTATTTCTGTGGTATCTTATGGACTCTTCACATTAATGGACATGCAGAAAATAACACCTACAGCTGGACCCACACACATCTGCACTCATTTACACACTGGTTGTTGTCATTTGCCATTTCTATGATTTAGATTCAGACAGGCTGGGATGAAGTCAGGGTGTCCTGTGTCCAGCAGCAAAAGGAATTTCTGAAGCAGATTTCTGCTTTCTTGTCTTTTCTACTCCTTATGTGCTCTCCTCCTGTCTTTCCTTTGGTCATTCCCCTTTTCTTTCTTATTTTTCTTTTCTTTTCTTTTCTTTTCTTTTCTTTTGTGTTTTCTCTGTCTGTTCTTTCCCTCTCTTGTTTTTTCAGCTCTTTTTACGTCATTCATTATCATATTTGTGCACCTCTCTCTGCAATGTCTTGGTCAAATGGTCAAGGCTTTCTATCCCACTCAGTTAAACAGCTTTTAATATTGTATTTCCCGCTGCTTTAATAAGACGGTCCAAGCATCAGCCAACCACCCACACCCAACCCTCAACCCCCCTTTCCGCTGCGCTTCATCTCAGAGTGAAAGTTAAAAGAAAGCTGAAAGGAGTTTTCTGATTGCTCAGACTGAGGATGAGGATGATTACCCCTCCAACCCCCACCCACTGCTCAGCGGTCACGGCCGAGTCCCTATCAGTCCTGATAATGGGCTGCAGGAATGGCACACAGCACGGCATTATGGGTCTGACACCGGGAATCATGGGGGATGAATTAGAGGCTGAATCACGGTGACAGGAAAATGAATTTTACAAATGAGATCAGAAAGAGAGATGGTGGTGGATGAGAGAGAGAGAGAGAGAGAGAGAGAGAGACTGAAAGTGAGAGAGGGAGGAAGGAAGGAGACAGAGAAAAGGAGACAACACTGGAGACAGAGAAGGTTAGAGAGAGGAGAAAAAGAGCAAAGGAGGAAAGATGTGTGTGTGTGTGTGTGTGTGAACTTTCTTTACACTTCTCCTTGTAACAGTGTATTACTTGTGGAGGAGCTTTCAAACCACAGTAACGTTACGGTGAATTTGAGGGGATTTTCGATTTGGGATGGCCAGCACTTGCTCACTATAAAAGAGGGAGGGAAATGGGGAAAAACTGAAAAAAAGGGGGAAAAAGGCACCCTTTCACCAAAGAACACAATTTCACCCCAAAACGTGGCGCCCAAATGCATTTCCTTCATCTGAATGGCCTGTTCTTCATCTGAATGTGCTCTTCTAAAGGATACTTTTTCCCAGCCAGTTCAAGCTAGCCTGCCTGAATCAGCCCAAAATCACTACAGCTCACATACATAAAGGCTTTTGATTGTGTATTAAGTGAAGATTTTTTAATCATACTATTGGGACAAGTAATAATTATTATTATATATTATAATTAAATAATTCTAAATTATAATGATATATATGTAATTATACCCATTAAAGCATTTGCCGGGGCATGTTAATGGTATGGTTATGTCCATGTCATGCAGTGGAGTGCTAGTAAAATGTTACTGTTTTTTCATATTTCATATTTACACATATGCATAAAGCTCATTAACATGAAACTAAACATACATATCAACATATAGCTAAATGTGTGTGTAAATATATTAATATATAGAAATATACATATAGAAAGACCTAGCATCTTTTAACACTGGCACTGAAAAGCTTTTAAACATGCATGTTAAGTACTAATTTTTTATTCTGTATTTATATATAGGAATTGTGCTACCTTGCTGAATGTCCTATCATAGCACATATTTACAGGCAGCTCAGCACACGTTTTGACTAACCGACATAAAGTAATGTGTTAGACAACACGAAGTATTGTAACCATTGTTAAACATGAATTTTTGGATTTTTGAACTGGCTACAATATGAGTTTTTTTAATGTAAATCTTGTGAAATGTGAAATGATTTCAGTTTGCGTATCAGTACTTTTTAAACATTTTTAGCATATTTAACATTACAGTATTAAGTTTTCATACTGTTTCTTTGGCTAACACAACGTCATAGCCTTAACATGCTTAGTGGAGAATGATACTTTTCTATAATTTTTAATTTTTATTTTATTTTATTTTTATTTCATTTTTAATATAAAATCATCTTGTACAGTGGTGTTTCTATTATTATTATTATTATTATTATTATTATTATTATTATTATTATTGTTATTATTATTATTAATATTATTATTATTTCAGAATCGGAAGATGGAATGCTGTTCTGAAGTTTGCATCTAATATCAAATTCACAAATAAAAGTAAGAAAATGACAGATGTGGAAAAACTTCATAAAGATATGCATGCATGTTTAATGTGTACTGTATATACTCTGCATATATGACCATATAAAAGTGTTGTGTGGGTGTGTGTGGGCAAGAAAGAGATTAAATATGAAATTCTCCTCTAAATAAATATATAATTTGAACAATAGCCTCATTATCTCAGTCGGTGTGCACAGAACTTGGCTGTGAATCCAATGTTTTCATGTTCTGTTCTTGAAAAAAAGCTGCACGTGTGTGCGTGAGTGCACAGTGGTATTAGTCATTTTCAACCAGAACCATTCGATCATTCGCTTCGGTCCTATTTTCTGCTTTGCCTCTTCCGTAATGATACCATTTCTATCAGCGAGTGAGATTGATTGGGCTGAATGACCTCGCAGTCCTGCCACGTTAACTAAATTACCCCGGCTCTAAAGTGTCCCCCAGCCCACTTCATTTCTGATTTTCTATTCCGCTGACAGGGCCGCGTCCGCCATTAACATGCAGATTGGAGCTCCAGGAGAAGCGTTTTGAACAGGCATCCGCACGGGCAGCCCTCATCATCCATCACTCAGCAATGAGACCCAAAACAACGCCTGATTGGAACTAGTTTTAAACCTCTGAGCAGAAGCGAAATGGTCTACATTTCTTATAGCACGGCAGATGTTTAATATGGCTTTGTCTGTGGCAACCAATCTAAACACACTGTAAGCTCTGACAACGAAACACGCCAACTAATTTCAGTTTACAGTTCACAAGAGTTACTTTCACCCATACCATCTGATACAGCCAGAGTGTTTGATACATTATATCTAGTGGGCATCTACATAACATTTTTAACATGCCTTACAAGCACACTTCATGAGATATTCAGAATTGTTTAAATCAAAAATAATGCAATGTTAATAATGTGATTGTTAGGGACAACCATTTTTTTAATATATAAAAAAATGCACATATACTATATAGTGTCAGTATATATAGAGAATGTTCATATTTCAAAAAAACAAAACTACCTCATCACACCATACTTGAGCCTGGATCTCTTCTTTATTTCATTCAATGGGCTCAAATATCATGCAGTTTAGGTAAAAAGCCCAAATTGTGATTGCTGAACTGTTCAAATATGTTTCATTAAAAATAATATAGCATATGCAGACTTTCATTTTTGCAGACAATCAAAGTAAAACTATATAATAGTTCATGTTACTTTAATGTACATATACTGTATATATACAGTATATTATTTACTTGTGTTTATAAACCAAAGAAAGCATTTATTTAAAATGTATTACTGTTTGTATAGTTACTCTATGATAACTTTGTATAGCTTGGTACATACTGGGGTTGGATTTCCCACTCAGGCATGCACACCATGTTACACAAGCAAGAGTCCTTCAGTAAGACTTTACACATTACACCTAACTGTATAACATGATTAAAGGGGACCTATCACACCCTTTTTTAAGAGTCTCCTACAATAGATATACAGTGAGGAAAATAAGTATTTGAACACTCTGCGACTTTGCAAGTTCTCCCACTTAGAAATCATGGAGCTTCAGTGCTTCAGTGTTCCATGAACATATCATTTTTCTCATACTGTTCACCTTCTGTCAGAAAGGCCCAGTTAGAACTTTTTAAGCCCACCTTTGCATTAAGCCCAGGTGCTCTGATTGGTCAGCTCCTTTACTCTACTCTGGTCAAAAATGAAAGCGATTGAAAGATAATAGCAGCATCCTGCTATAAGTTCCGGACTTGTCTACTGCTGTTGTGTGAGGGTGTACCAAGCTTAGGAAAGTAGGCAGGAAATGAGAAATGTGTTATGGAAATGCATCACCTCGTAACAAGAGAAAATGGCTAGAAGTCCAACAAGGCATTATAGATTGCTGAAAAGAGTTTCCTCTTTTTGGCATGTACTTGGGGCTTGCAGATTGCTAACATGCACAATAATTTACATAACAAACTCGAGGAAAGGGAAAAATGGACAAGAATAATAGATCCCCTTTACATTGCAAATCTGAATAGGAGCATCAGTATAACGTTAATTTTATCATAATGCACCCAGAGCTCTAGTTCATAAATGTCTGACAAACTTTTGGGGACAGCTAGCTTTTCAATAAACTGTTTTAAGTACAAATATAGTTTTTGGCAGTTTGCAAAAATGTTCACTATTGTATAGAAATATCTCACCATTTTTCTGTGTAAAACAACAAAGGAAGGAAAATACCAAAAAAGTTCAACTTGGGCAGTAAAACCATTGTTGTGATGTCAACACCCATAAGCAATTCAACCTTTTAGGTGTTTACCTTTGGGTCTAACGAGTTTCAGTGGGAGCTTTAAACAACAGTCTGGCAAAAGAAAATCATCAAAACCAGGTAGATCTAGATATAGATTACCAAGAATTAAACAAAGGAAAATCTATCACCTGAAACCCAAATATTTTCAGTGTACAGCAAGACCAAAAGATATGACCATGCCATTCCTATGATGCCGGAAGAAACTGTAGCCAAATTAAAGTGCAAATAAAATTAGAACACAAATAAAGTAACTGAGGCATGATGTGCAGTCACCATAATGCAGGTTTTGAATGGACTCACTCTGACAGGTTGTTTATTTGATTGAAGCAATTCTTCTACACAAAGAAACAGCAGCACGATGAAGCCATCGGTGCTTGAATAATGTATTATTGAATGTATTAGACAGCATGACTAAAGCTGTCTTACTTTTACCGTCCAAAAGAGCCTTAGAAGAAGATTATCATATCTGAAAAAAGGGTGAAAAATGATTCTCGCTTCATTTCGTGGAACGCGTATACCTGCTCCCCGATCAAAGGTTACATCTCAGGTTGGATTTGAATTGAAAGTTATAAAATTACTTTTCGCTCTGCTACCATGCCGACGTAAAGGTCAAGGCGTCCAAGGTGAATCCACTCAGGAGCACAAAACAGTGTACGCTTTCAACCTCGATTAAAGGAGCGCGTGCAGAGGACATTGGGTTTAAAGCAAACTCTACACAGCAGTCCTTTAGGGTTTGTTCTTGTTTTTTCTCCCACCCCCACCCAAATATATCGTGTTTACAAGTATGCACTGGGAATGATTTATTCCTCCATGAATAAGCCCCATTCACCAGCGCAGTGACCTACATAAAGTCAACTCTATCGTCCTCGTCAGAGAAAAATACAAGGCTTTTTTTGTGTAAAATACAGTGTTGTTCTGTATTTTAGCTTTGGCCATCCATCCTTTTATTCGGAGCCACTCGCTTCCCGCCTGCGCCGCTGTTGAATATGAATGAGTCAGGAGCCTCGCTGCTGGAGTTTCGGATGATAACCACGGCTACGGCACGCGCGTGCACGTGCAGAGAGAAGGAGAGAGGGGGAAATTTCACATCATCGTGGTTTTATTCTGTTTGACACCTCCTCACTCATATAGCACCCTCACCCTGAAAGTAAAGTAAGCCAGTGAAGCACATGGTGAAAAAAGTCTTAGCTATCCTGAGAACAATTAAATCCATCAACATCAATTTTGCCTGAATTCTTGTTCAATGATCAATAAATTGCAGAGGTGGACAAAGCACATACAGGGGTTGGACAATGAAACTGAAACACCTATCATTTTAGTGTGGGAGGTCTCATGGCTAAATTGGACCAGCCTGGTGGCCAATCTTCATTAATTGCACATTGCACCAGTAAGAGCAGACTGTGAAGGTTCAGTTAGCAGGTAAGAGCACAGTTCTGCTCAAAATACTGCAATGTACACAACATTATGGGTGACATACCAGAGTTCAAAAGAGGACAAACTGTTGGTGCACGTCTTGCTGGCGCATCTGTGACCAAGACAGCAAGTCTTCGTGATGTATCAAGAGCCACGGTATCCAGGGTAATGTCAGCATACCACCAAGAAGGACGAACCTCCACCAGCATCACGTAGTGACCTGGCCACTATCCTGCAAGAAGAATGGCTTAAAATCCCTCTGACCACTGTGCAGGACTTGTATATGTCATTCCCAAGACGAACTGACGCTGTATTGGCCGCAAAAGGAGGCCCTACACCATACTAATAAATGATTGTGGTCTAAAACCAGGTGTTTCAGTTTCATTGTCCAACCCCTGTAAACCATGTACTTGAGTTAAAGTAGAGACACCCAGGGTAATATATTACTGCAGTAACAGTAGAAGTAGAAGTACCTAGGTATGGCAGGAGCACGGTTTATTATGGCTGTAATGTCATATTCCCGTTTCTGTAACAAAACTTATGCTAAACAAGATAGTAAGATATTAGAGTTTGAAATGTAGTGGAGTTAAAATAAAATATCCCCCAGAATTGACGCACTTTAGTAAAGTACATATACACAAAAAAACCTCATGAGTACAGATTACATTTACTTTCTTACGGTCCACCAGTATTCACAATTGTACAGCCATGACCAAAGTGTGAAGGTACTATAATAATAAATGGACTTCTTGTCATCGTCTTCTCTCGTTATAGCCCTATGTGAATGTGCCTAATGCTATGACTTACAGGCCACAGTATCAATGCTGGTCATGCATTATGGTTTGAAGGATGACTAACAAGTGTCATGTACAATGTGTCATTTTCAACTCCATCCAGTCATTTTCTACTAATAAACTTTAAAATGAAGCCTACCATATATAGTAAAAATGACCACATTGCCTCACTAAAGGGGCAGTTAGTGTCCGTTTTAACTGTACATGTTTACTAGTTCACCACGCTGACCCTCCACACTAAATGAATATGAATTTCACAGGCTTTCTTTTTCATTAGATCAATTTTTGGCACATGGAACATCCAGTATGGTTAGCAGCTATGTATGTACAGTATATGGTTTGGCCAAACTTTCCACAGTTCGTTTTGTGTGTGTTAGCATGTACTTCAGCTCCTCCTGCTGACCTACAGACAGTCACATCACATCATACACACCAGCCACACTGCTTATGTTAAAACACCACATCAGTTCACGTGACAGCATCACAGAGGAGGGAGGGAGGAAGGGAGGGAGAGAGAGAGAGACAGAGAGAGAGACAGAGAGAGAGAGAGTGTGTTGGTGGTGTGGGGAGAGTGTTTCGGGCTTCGGGAGTTGCTCATCATTGGTTTCTAGCTGTACATATTAACTATCCTTCTGTAAACTGTGGTGGGGATGAGAAAGCCACTATATGAATTAAACATGATGCTGAACACTTTTTATTAGAATTATCATCATCATCATTATTATAAACACGGTTATGATTTGCTGATGATAAATACAATAAACAGAGAGTATAGTACATAAACAACAACATTACAAAAAGACACTGCATATTGATCTCTCTCTCTGTCTCTCTCTCTCTCTGTCTCTCTCTCTCTCTCACTCTCTCTCGTCCATTTGTATTGCTGTTACCCTATAACTATCAGGGTCAGACAGGAGTGTAAACAGTGTTAAAGAAAACAAACAGTAATCAAACCAGTGGTGGGTGGTTCCAGTGGTATGTACCATGGCTTACATATGGGAACAGCAATAAAATTCAAGCACAAAGAATGGAGAGACAGAGGAAATGCATTATCAGTGTCTCTTTTCCCGCTGTTAGGAAGATGCTTTGAATGAGAAATCACAATGAAATGAAAGCATTAAAAAAAAAAAGAATGGAATACTTTTGTCAAAATATTCCCCCACATTTTTAAACTTATTGGCACACCATGGTCTGAGCATTTCATGAGCATTTTATTATGAATGAGCCAACAGAATTATTGAAAAGCAACCCTTTTACCTTGTTTAAGTAAATAGATATTAAGAAAAGACCTTGCAGTGTTTCTTCCAACAGCCAAACAGAAATGCAGCCCAGGGAAGCTGCAGGCCTCAATGCGGTAAGCAGAACACTGTACTTCTCATGTGACTATTCTGGTGGGTACTAGAGAAGCTAGAGCAATGTGTGTGTGTGTGTGTGTGTGTGTGTGTGTGTGTGTGTGTGCATTCATTTGTGTAAAATTTGGTGATTATGACTGTTCATGGTGTTCTGGTTTACAGCCATGACCATTTCTTCACACCAGTAGAAAAAAAAAATCTGTTGTCTAAAAAAGAAAATACTTGTTGCCCTAGGTTACAACACATTGTAATTATATGCCAGTCTAGTGACAACAAGTGCAGGCATAAACACACACACACCACACACAGACACACACACCACACACACTCACGGTTCTTTGTAAGGTGCTTTGTGACAATGTTTTAGAAAGCAATAGACGGATGGATGGATGGATGGATGGATGGATGGATAGACAGAGAGATAGACAGATAGATAGACAGACAGACAATCTCAGCTCCCATTGCAGTAACCCCCATGACTTGCCCCAGGTCTAAGCCTTCTACTATAATTGCAGTGAGTAGATAGATGCGTATCTTCCAACAATAATAAACACAGTTTCACTTTCAATTACAAGAGCATCATTTGTGTGGCTATCTAAATATATAAATCAGTATATAAATCTGTAAATCTGAACATAATTCAATCAACATGGGATTCCCCAAATACCAGGGGGAGTTTCACACACTGTATGGCAGTATATTATCAATAAGTTAACCTTATGTAGCTTGAAAGTAAGTAGCTGTTCAAGTAGACTAATACTTGTTAATATCATACTTGAGGAACTTACCCCTCTCTGCACGTTCACCCTGCGGTTGGCATTTCCTTCAATAATAATAACAAAAAGTTTTTAAATATTTTACCCTAATTCTCATTATCTCAATGTGTCCTCATATGTGTTTAGCATTACTATTGCATTAGATATTTTGTAATTATAAATTATTTTAATTTAAAATCTGTAAGTTTGTTTTGCTCCTGGACGTCTTTACTTTAATATGTAACCAGCAAGGATGTCAACCAAAACAATAAAATGTTATGTAGCACAATGAAAAACCTCAGTGGATCTCAGTATGTTGTGGTAATGAGATCACACTGCAGAACAAAGCACTATTTTTGCAATAATCTGGTAATTGAGGAAAAGGTTAATCAGTAACACAATCAGTTAAATGATTCAGAATTATTTGTATTTATTCAATGATGCATCATTATATGTCCTGAAAAATAAAAACTACTTATAATCAATTTTTGGTAAAAACTTTGGTCATTGTTTAGTCCCACGGTTTGTTGGAGGACAATACGTACTTCAGTCTGAGTGGGAGAATACACAGCCTGTATGTGGGTGTGTGGGTGTGTGTGTATGTGTGCCACCCAGGGCCTGCTGGAGTCCAGCCCCACAAGATCCAAACAAACAACAAATCCACAGAGCAGCCAGAATTACATCAGCTTCTATTATTATAAAACACAGAGACATCCAGCAGGAGAGTGGAGCAGAATGACAACACTGGACTACAATACATGACAATACAATATGTGATATCTGAACTCACTTACATGTTTATATATTCATAGTAGACAATAAATTGCAAATTATATACTAAAACTTTATTTGGGAACTTCTTTGGACATTCATGTGAAGGAAATTAGGAGTTATGTAATTTAAAACAGCTGAAATTAAGATTCAAGATTCAGATTTAAGTAAAACTAACAGTTTAAGGTTTACACATATGCTCCTTGCAATCACTGTGCCTGCGGTGTCACATCCATTCACATGTTTAAGGGATCACTCATTAATCTTACAGTAATTCCAGGTACAGGCGGTTAGCTTCTCCCACTCTCACTGAAGAGATGTAGAGTGTGGCGTTATATATACTACTGTATATATTTCATCACAGTCTGAAAGACTAGTATCTTGTTTACAGGAGGGTGCAAAAACCTAAATGTTATTTTAATGTAAGTCAGTTGTCCAAGCAATTTAGTTGTTCTGCCTTCCAGGCAAAGCAAAGGGAGGATGTTTATTTGGGCAGAAAGGGGGCGCCACCTACTGTAGGGGCTAAATATGTTTCTTTAAGAAATTAGAGGAAGCAGAGAACCAGGAAGTGCTGGTAGAGTACAGTCAGACATGAGGCTCAATTCCAGAACAATCTCTTTTCATCTGTATAGTATCTCTTGAAGAAATGTCTGTAAGTAAATATTTTGGTTGATGTTAAGATCTGCCTAATTCATTTTGGGGTTAAATACTTTGAGGATAGTTGCGACCCATTTGAATGCTGTTTCAGTAGTGGATGTTGCAAGCTTGTTATTTGTATACTGAAAACATATCATTGACTTATACTTTATTTCTTTTAGATTCACTCTGAATTCACATATCCGGGCAAATAAAGTCGGAGCAAGAAGCTACATCCGGACTCTTCCAGCCTTTTGTGGATTAGAGTTTGGCTGCTGTTTAGTTCTGGTTTGTACACCATAACGAGAGTACAGGGGTTGGACAATGAAACTGAAACACCTGTCATTTTAGTGTGGGAGGTCTCATGGCTAAATTGGACCAGCCTGGTGGCTAATCTTCATTAATTGCACATTGCACCAGTAAGAGCAGAGTGTGAAGGTTCAGTTAGCAGGTAAGAGCACAGTTCTGCTCAAAATACTGCAATGCACACAACATTATGGGACATACCAGAGTTCAAAAGAGGACAAACTGTTGGTGCACGTCTTGCTGGCGCATCTGTGACCAAGACAGCAAGTCTTTGTGATGTATCAAGAGCCACGGTATCCAGGGTAATGTCAGCATACCACCAAAAAGGACGAACCACATCCAACAGGATTAACTGTGGACGCAAGAGGAAGATGTCTGAAAGGGATGTTCGGGTGCTAACCCGGATTGTATCCAAAAAACATAAAACCACGGCTGCCCAAATGACGCTGTATTGGCCGCAAAAAGGAGGCCCTACACCATACAAATAATTGATTGTGGTCTAAAACCAGGTGTTTCAGTTTTCTTGTCCAACCCCTGTAGTACATTATTCATTTCTGTTGGTCCACATAATGTAAACAACAGCTGATGTGTTCTAATGATGCAAAAAATGTATTACGGACAAAATGGAGAATACCTTATTTCGTTTTTATATTGTATTTGTTAGTACTTGTTAGTACCAGGTGGTAGTGCAGAGTAGAAATTTCATTGCCCAGTGCAACTGCTTGTTTCTTCGCACATGACAATAAACTCTTCAATCTTAAATGTTTTTTTTTTTTTTTTATTCTATTGTGTCCAAATCCTGTAAACAAAAAGTCCCATATGTTACAAAATGAAGGGTTTATGTTGCAGGACACATGAATGATTAAGATTGAGGAACAGTAGTCAGACAGAGAGTAACACATGTATGTGTGTTAACATAGCAGAACTATAACAGCAACCCAGCAAAGATGGTGCTACAGAGAGTGAAGCATGGTCATGTAATGAACATGGACAGAGGACAAGACACAGAAAAGCAGATCTTGATTATAGCTAAAGCAATACATTAACATAAAACACAACTTATGATCATTTTCATTACAGCTTATAATTATCCATCGATCTGCACACATTTTCTATCTATCAGTCCATTCATCTTTGTAACCTAAGAATTAGCAATAGGAAGAATGAGGAGACACAGAGAGAGAAAAGAAAGAGAGAGTGGCTGGTTGGGTGAAGGTCCTGATGACAGCTTGATGTGTCTGGGAAGAGATCCTGAGCACTGGATGAGTGTGTGTGATGCGTTTAACAAGCTGAGCCCCGAACATGCTCTCTCTGGAGGATCCTCCGGTCCAGATGATGGATCTCCCCCAAGGTCGACACCAGCATCACTACACGTGTACCCCCATGAGAGACTGTGTAAGTGTGCATGCCTTTGTGCCTTCGATCGAGACAGAGTATCTAGTATTAACCCTTTAATAATGTGGTTAGAAAGTATGTAATACTAGTCTTCTAAAGTTAACTCATTGGAAGGTGAGTTAAAGGTAAAATAGGCAAAAAGGTATCTAACATTGGCCCTTTAAGTCAAGGCAAGTAGAGTTAAATGCAAAAAGTAGATCAAATTAACCCTTTAATTATGAGGCAATACTATGAATACTAGTTAAAGAACTTGGACCAAAAATATATAACTAATATTAAGCCAGTTAGCATAATGCTAATGCTAACACTTTGTATCTACATTATTTGTATCTTTTATTGTTCCTCTGATTAAACAAGTCAATAGTACACTTCTCCACAGTGACTTCTTCTGATTTCAGTGCATCTAACGACAGAGGCAGCATGAAGCTTCTGCTATACAATGATAGGATGCACAGTAGCGCACTGAGAGCTCAACATGCTGATCCATTTTGTTATGGCTAACATGGACATGCACACAGCCCAACTACTCAGGGGGGTGATTCTAATTATTTAAAGAGGATGAAGAAAAAAAGCCACTGCTGGCTTCTCCTAATAAGCCACATTACTAGCTGCTTAGTCCCCCGCAGATACCAGGGCCCCCCAACAACCTCTGGATTATCACTGCACCATTAAAGCCCTATGTGGACAGGACTCATTTTACATGAGAAGGTGGGGTCATGCAGTTTCTCTGTGACTTTAACCCCATCTGAATGCATCACCAGTGTTTTCTACTGTCTTTGTGCTTCACCTTCTATAAAGCAATCCTTAGAAATAAACTCAGGTTATATTAAACCCACTGAACTGACATGTCGGTAAAATTTAGAAATGTGTAACAATTTTTCAGGCTGAGCAAGCATGCTGAGCATTTGAGACAATACAGTTTCTTTACAGTCTTCTTTACAAACATGACTTAAATAATCATCAATAAAAAATAATCCTTTTATCAGCTGTTGACTTTTCTCACCTTCATCTTGCCAGCCTACATGTCTCCACACATGTTGGGGAGATGGGTTGTGAATGTTTTTATGTGTGATTAAAAACAGGCTAAAATGGCTCAGTGTATTCCTGGAGGGAATATGCCAAAGGAGAATTTAAAGGGAACTTCCAACTGCCACAGCGTCAGCAGGACCTTCGCTCTGCAAACAGACTCTCATTCACTGCCAACTGGAGTCATTAGGCCTGTGTCACATAGAATTAGGTGGTATCAAATGCTATTATTGGTGGATTTTATATAAGCGCATATAAAAGAGCACAGTACTGGGGGTATAGCATTACTGATATTGGTAATAGGAAGTAAAGGAATATGGATATGCTTAAAAAGGGCTTATGTGTATTCTCTAAGAATGTTATCGGTCGATATGTTCTGCATACTTCAATTATTTACAAATGTTTTATGTAAAACAAAATTAGTTTGAGTTTATGTGCCAATGTTGACTACTCCCTATGAATCCCCAACCAATGACAACTGACACATTACAATCATTTAAGACAGCAGGACAGCTGGATTTAGTGGTCCCCACTCTTTTTTGAGGTAAAGGTAGTGCCTAAATCAAGTAATCGCTTTCATCTCCAATTTATACCAAGATTTCTTATCCCGAGTCAGTCAGTCATGTTCTGTGGCACAATTACATCAACCACAAACCAATGGCAAACTAATTCTGTCCAAATAGTGCTTAAGATTATCGAGTGTGGAAAGTGGAAATAAGCAACTGGTTAACCATGTCTCAAAAAAAATAAGAATGCACACAGTCAGAGCTCAAGAACAGACTACGAAAAGCTTAAAGATAAAGGGATTTTTAGGTTTTATGTTGTTAAAGTTCTGCCATTTGTGTTGGCATTAATTTAGTCCTCCAATTTTTCTGAGCTTCAAAATCACTTAACTTGGATCTCTGGTAATCCAGGTTTACATTCTCAGGCTATTATTAATCTTCATTTGGATGCACATGAAATGGACAGCCAATAGCATGAGAAATGAGAAGAAGTAAATTAAACTGTTACCTAAACCTAGTACATTCCTGTATTATTTAGCCAGTTATAAATATACATAGTGTAGAGAGCTTGTGGAAATCACTGCTATTAGTTAGCTTTTTATTGTGCAATATATCAGACAGCAAGGTGGGAGGGGTCCCCAAAAGACTAGAGCATGCCAGTGATTAGCAACAGTACAGTTGATAAAATAGTTATGTTAATGTTAATGACCAGAGGAAAAAAGCGAGGAGCAGAAACATTACAGTGGATCCGTATACAGACTGCAGTGGTTCTGTAAAGCTGAACATATTGTCACCGTTCAAAGTAAAACAAGGCTTTTACAGGAGAGGCCAAAAACCTAATTTAATTTTAATGTAAGTCAATGGAACCAGACTTTTTCCCAGCAAGTCTAAGGTATTTCTGTTGATCCATTCATCGTGATATTTTCATACAATGTAAACAGCAGCTGCTGTACAAATGATGCATAAAGGTAAAAATCTACAAAAATGGAGATACATCTTTTTCATTGGACAGCGATGATATATAATGCATAATGTATAAGCAGAGGTGTGTAAACAAAAGAGAACAGTCATTTCGCTAGAAAATGAGAGTGAGCCGAATATGCTTTTCACACTGTTTTCAGCCTGTATAGTCCTCACTGCTAAAACACCTTTGGGTAAAGTGTCCATATGTTTGTGGTTACATGAGGCAAAAAAAGTTGCACACTAATATTTTGTTGGGTCATCTTTAGTTTTGATTACGGTAGGCATTCCTCTTGGCATTGTTATGCAGTGTCACAACATTGCCTTTGACCAGAGTTGCATTTTTGGTGTAGTTCTTGTTTAAATAACAGACGAGTGAAACCACTCCATAAAGTCTTTTTCAGCACATCCCGAAGACTATCAATGGGGTTATAGTCAGGACTGTGAAAATGATTCCTCATGCTGCCTGAACCACTCTCGGACATCTAGAGGCCCAATATTTCTGCATCGTCATTCTAGAATTTGTAAACAGGGCATAAAAAAGGGCATCCAGCAAAGGGATAACCTGGTCATTCAGTACATTTACACACACTTTCATGACATAATGTTGAACAACTGAAGCAAATCCAGAGCATAACACTGCCTCCAGAGGCTTGCACAGTGGACACTATGCATGATGACTGCACTTAACCTGACTCAGCCTTGACTCTAGGGTAAACCTGGACTCATCAGACCACATGACCTTTTACCACTGACTTTCCTGAGTTCAATCTTTGTGCTCTGTAAGAAATCCAATGCCTTTTTTCCAGATTAGCCTCTCCAAGATGTGGTTTAGTCCAAGTCCTGTGAGTTTTAGTTGCATGGTGCATATAGAAATGCTCTTACCTTCGCCATTAAACATAGCCATAAGTTCTACTGTCCATTCTGTACATCAACAAAATGTACAATTACAGAAAAACAATTACATCAAACTTTCTTTCTAAGCACATTTCTTCTGGAATACTGCCAGGTTACCACTGAAAAATAATAAAGCTCTGGACAGTTATTAGCCCAATTCCAGTCTTCTTAGCTGCTCCTTAGTTGTTTTCTTTGCTTGATGCAGATTGATTGCAGCAATTGTCCAATTAAAGTATTTAAAGTGTTTTCTTATTTAAATCCAAACCAATTTTTTGCCCAGGCATTGTACTTTTAGCCACATAATGTACACCTCATTATTATATTCCAATAACAAACCCCAGTTATATACAAAGACACTTCTGTTTTTGTACATCTGGGTGACAAGGCTACAAATGGAGTGTGCCTTGGAGCAGTTCCTTTGTACTTAAGTTCAAAACTGCATACAACATTTTGGTGACAAGATGATAGACCTTAAAGTTGCCGAAAGCACTTCACCAACGACAATGAGATTTCTATAGGGCGGCATTTGTTAAGCCTAGCGAGCTCACTTATTTGGCCGAATGCTACTATATCTGGCATGGGAGCTTGTGGTGTTTGTTTAGTCGTGTTAATTTGAATATTACTGCTGATGTCGGCCTATGACTTATGAATAAATGGCCAGGCCAAGTTTTCTACATTCTATAGTAAAGCTCAAATCAAGCTATAGAAGAACCAAAAAAATTACATCATTATTGGGCTGCAATCACGGATCTCACCAGAAATTATTGAAATTAGAGTCAGGTAAAAAAAAAAAAAGCTCAGATGGAGTTTTAGGCTATTTTCGGCTACAGACTCTTATGAAAGGTTCTTAAACATTCAGAATGTTTTGCGCTTTAGCTTTAGCAGTAGCTATAAGCACACATGTCCAGTGACGTTAATGATAATGCAACGAGGCTCTTTAGAGACCATTTGGCTTTAGGAAATCAACAGGAATGCTGACTATCATCTGGAGCAATGGAGGGAGGGAGGGAGGGAGGGAGGGAGGGAGAGAGAGAGAGAGAGAGAGAGAGATGGAGTTGAAGGTGATCATTTTAAATGCATTAGCAGTCATTCGGCCTGAAACACGGCCATGCTTATGAGGAAAATGTCTAACTTTAATCATATCACCGCAGGGGGTTCATTTCAAACCCTTTTTTCCCCTGGTTTTCATGCCTTTCAAATCAAAGAGCAAAGTGCTATGAAGTCATGTCAGCAATATCAAATGAAAGCAAACTTTTGAGCAAGATTGCTTCGCAGTCTGCAGAGGTAATTATCGATTTGAACCAGTAATTCGTAAAAGCACCAGTGTGTAGAACATTCCGCTTCAGCACCCACACCTAACCACGTGTGCAGATTTTCACTGAGAATAACTCGGCATGCGATCAGAAGTATCTCAGATTTATTTACACCAGTGAACTCAAGCATTGAAATTTACTTGGGTCAAATGTGTATGTTGTTGGGGTTGATACCATCCTATTTTTTTCTATCTATCTATCTATCTATCTATCTATCTATCTATCTATCTATCTATCTATCTATCTATCTATCTATCTATCTCTCTCTCTCTCTCTCTCTCTCTCTCTATATATATATATATATATATATATATATATATATAAAGAGAGAGAGAGAATTTTAACTGTAAGTATTTATTTTGTAGGTACTTATTTTGTACATTCCTGTATTATTATTTTAATCATTTGTGTTTCTATTTTTAAACTATTTTTAATTTTAATGTTTAATGCAATTTCTACAATGACATAACCTACAGTTAATTTGAAGGTTATGACCAGTTTCTCTTTTCACTTTCTCTTCCTTTTATTGAATACTTGTCCTTAAATGATCCAACCAAGTGCAGGTCCTTCAACATGACTGACAAAATGTAATTTGAAACATCTAATACAGTAAGTAAGTAAAGGTTCAGTTAACTCAACATTTAAAACTATATTGTACTAAATTGTTTAATCTTAAAACGTTCATCTTTTTTTACATTGTAGGCCATCAGGGCAGTGTGACTCCTTTATTCTCTCATTGTGAATTGATGGCAGACTTGACACTACAGTGACTCAGAGAGTTGTATTATGAGACAGGATGGGTTGGAGTCTATGTATGTTGTTTTTTCACAATCTGATAATACTTTTAGTCAAAATGTTGCAAACTACTTTAATACTTTAATAATTGTATAATTATAAATAAATTACATATATTATTCATAATTAATTATTATCTGCTTTACAGCTTTACAATGAAAAGAAGAAAATTAATTAACTAACATTAAGTAGCAAAGCAAAAATTTCCTTCATGTGTCCAGCTTCAAAGCATTTTATCATAAAGGCCTCAGAACTATAACCTTACCAGGCAGTAATAGGATACAATTAGCATGTGATAGTGATGGGAAACCACAAAGCATCTTATCATAACTGTGTCTGCCTAAGATATACCTAGTATGTAATTAACATGCAATGCCCGCCTGAAATTTCTTTATCATAAGGATTTCACTTTTCAACTTTTCAACAAGCTGGAAACAGGACTATTTGACAAGAGTCAGCATAATCTGACCAGCTCTTCAATAGCTATCAATGATTTATTAATACCATTCTTACTATCAATCATTTCAAATGCAAAAAATAATATAAAGTGAGATCCTCAGAGCTGCGTGAAATCCGTTCCCTCTGAAACCAATTTGGCCTTGGACCGGATGGAGCCGCAGGTGGCATCCACGAATTCCGAGTTCATGGCTAAATTAGAGGAAGTAGATACAAACTTGCATCAGCTAACGGGTTTGGCCTGAACCGTATTTTGGTTACTCGGAGAGTGCAGAGATTTTGCGTTGTGTGGGCTGCGGAGGGTGGAGGTTATATTGCGTGATGCAGCAGAGTCACTAAAAACACAACGTGCATCTCCCCTGTGGCTGGGGTGAATAAACACCCACCTTATGAAGCCAGCTTCAGCTATTGATGTCTCTGTAAGTGGACTCTAATGCCCCTCTGCCATTAAACATGATTAAACTCGCCCCACTCGCTCATCACTCCCCAGACACGGATGAAAGAAAGAGTCGCAGTAAGATGGCTTTAATTTAGCCAGAAAAGAACCTCCGAAAAAACACTGTTTCCTTTTTCTGTCTCACCATTAGTGAGAATATCAGCCAAGTTTCAACAAAATATTCTCTTTTCCTCTCTGGCTCTATTTCCTCTCTCTCTTTCTTTCTGCATTTCCTTCTTTCTCTCTCTTCCCTCCCTCCCTGCACTTTTGGCTTCACCTTTCTGAGGGACATTAGATGACTCACTCGTAATACCAGCAACCAATCATTCATGAAATCCCCTCACAACAAACAAGCAGAGAAAGCAAGACAGACGGACAGAGAGAGAGAGAGAGAGAGAGAGAGAGAGAGAGGAGAGGAAGAGAGAGAGCATGAGAGAGAGCTAGAGAGAGAATGAAATAGAGTGATTGAGAGACAGACAGACAGAGATAGAGTGATAGAGAGACAGAGAGAGCAAGAAATATAGTGAGAGCACGAATAAGACAAAGACACTTGAAAAGAGAGACAGACAGAGAGGATGAGAGAGAGATGGAGATGAAAAGATACACAGAGAGACAGCACAACTGGCATAGGAGTGAGACAGACAAACAGAGAGAGAGGGTGAGAGAGAGAGACAGAGAGAGAAAGGATTCACTCTTCGTATAATTTAATCTTGGTTAATCATAGTTAATCATAGTGAAGTCACAACCATGAGCATAGTCTTATCTGACTACTCATTAAACCTAGATCCTAGGTCATTTGCATATCAGTCTGGATGGCACAGTAAAACCAACGTGGTTAAGTTTATCTCATATTGCACATTTCACATTAACGTTGGCTGGACTCTTACACATATCAATTTGTTAAATAATAAAGATGTATGCAACACATTCAATAACTTTACTAGTTAGCTGCCAGCATTTTTGGATACACTGTATTTCTTTAACTGACATGTCATCAGCAGTTTTAATAATCAGTATGAATCTGCTCCAGCTGTTCTCTTTTGCTTTATCTTTATACCTAGCACACATTACCATACATGTGAGTCTTTCTCTATGTTGTGTCTCTGTACAGCCGTTTAAACTTCATGTTTTACTCATTCTGTCCTAGAAGCCCAACATGTTCTTTGAGCTCATCGTTCAAAAGAGCTCAATGAATTTAAGCATGGTCCAGTAGTAGGATGCCACCGTTGCAGCCAGCTAATAAAATGTCTTCCCTAGTAAATATTCCATGATCCACTGTAAGTGGTATTATTGAAAAATGGAGGTGTTGGAACTTATATTGTGTATGGAACTCATATAAAGTTACCCAGTGGGCTCATCAAGTGCTGAAGTGTGTAATACATAACAGTATTACTCTGCTGACTCAACAACTGAGTTTCAAACCTCCTCTGGCATGAACATCAGCATATACACTGTGCACCGTGAGTTTAATGGCATGGGTTTACATTGCCAAGCAACTGCATGCAAGCCTTACATCACCAAGCATAATGCCAAGTGTCAGATGTAGTGGTGTAGAATGCTGCCAGTGTACTCTGGAGCAGTGAATAAGTGTTCTGTGGAGTGACATATCTGGCAGTCTGATGGATAAGTCTGGGTTTGGAGAATGCCAGGAAAACGTTACCTGCCTGACTGCATTGTGCCGAGTGTAATGTTTGGTGTAGGAAGGATAATGCTATGTGGTTGTTTTTTCAGAAGTTGGCCTAAAACTCTTAGTTCTAGTGGAAGGAAACCTTAATGCTTCATCAACCAGAACATTATGGACTATTATATGCCTCCAACAGTTTGGGGAACAACGCTTGCTCTTCCAGTACGACCATAAGCAATGTCCATAAAGGCGTGGCGGAGTGAGCTTGATGTGGAGAGACTTAAATGACCTGCACAGAGCCCTGACCTCAACCCTACACTTTCTGAATGAACTTTATGAGGATTAAGATTATGAGCCAGGTCCGACCTCTGACTTTCACACAGGGCCAACTCCATATCCATGCTTAATGTGTAGGTGTCCCAATACTTTTGTCCATATAGTGTATAGAACATATAAGGGACTTTTCTTCTTCATATATAACTCAGTGTCTGTTCACACAGCCTTTCAGTATAATCTAAGAATCAGTTTATCCTTACACAGTCGCTAATTACCTGCGTTGATTTACTCCAGTCACACTGAGGTACTAATACAGTAATTACACAAATTATTTGCGCACAGAAACTGTTAGAGCTATTGCTAATTCAGAATCCTGGCAAAGACAGGAAAGTGTTAACCTGCTCAGTGTTTCTATCCTTTCTTCTGCACTAGCTGAAGAAAAGACAAAAGGTGGGCAGCACCCACTCATACAGTAAATATTTCATTTGCAAGACTGTGCCCACACAGGCATAGGATATACTCCAGAGTTCCTCCTCTATTGTTCTAAACTCTTGATTGTTTTGAGGGTTGAAGCAGCAGCAGAACTGTTATATCTTTTTCAGTCGTAGACCCAGATCATTCAGCTGAAGTCCCTACACACGCTGGCCTTTAAAAAGGTGCTGTTTGTGTGTGGCAGAGTGTGGCCTATTCTAAGATTGTAAACTAGAAACTCATAATTACGGAGCGACTTTAAACAAACCTGTAATTGTAATACCTGAGCAATTATGCAGCTTTGACAAAAAACTGACTGTGATTTTTTAGCGAGTAAAAATATGTCTTAAATATGGTCAATATTTCTAATAATAAGATTGATGTAAAGTTATTATAAGCTTATGCTATTTATTTCTAGGTTTTATGTTACTTGTTATAAGTAATTTTCTTATTTTCTTTTTAGCAGTCATTTATTCCACTCTTCCTCAAAAGGGGTAGAATGATAATAAAATGCTTTGATCTATTCAAACAACAAGGAACACAGAACCGATGCTGATCATAGAACTGATGCATACTGAAAAGACAAGAGCCTCAGACAGAGCAGTAGAGGGTTGGGGAAAAAAACCTTGGAACTAGACATGTGAAAAAGTGGAGCCGAATAAATTCAAACCTCCTTAACCCTCAGTGGTGCCTTATTAATGAAGGAAGTCATCATGAAAATGTTCACAGGTCTTCATTAAAGTTGAGGGATTTGGGGTTTGCAGGTGCATTTGGACCTGGAATTACTATTTCATCAGACTTAACAAGTGGATTGTCATCATAAGTTAATCAGTACTTTGTATGTTCTGTACACATTGAAGTACTGGAGTACATTCATCATCAACATTTTCATCACCACACTGTGTTTCTTTTTGTGTGTGTAAAGATGTATGGACCCTGGAAAAATCAAACCGAATCCAACCCAGGGTATTTTACTTTTAAAATATAAATTCAGGCTTTACAGGGCGACTCTCTGCAGAACATACACGCATCGTCAAAAGAAAAGCTGCATCCAGAAAGAAGTGTCACACTGCACTGCTATTTGGAAGGAAGATAAAGGTGAACCGTAAATGATGATAACTTTAGTCTGATATGAGCAATATTTATTGAACTACACATACAGAAGTAGAGTCTCTCAGTAAACATCAACATGCCAGATGTCTTAGCATGCAGTTGTAGAGGATCCTAATGGTGTCCTGTGATAATCCATCCCACGCAGCTTGAATATTCTGACATAGTTAATGCAAATTTCGCAGTAGGGATGGAGGTGGAGTGACACCAGGCCCTCTGGACAAGCAACACAGGACAACAAACCGCTCATCTTGGCGCTGAACTCGATGCCTCCACCAAGAGAAAAGTGGGGCGCTGCCATTCTGAGTGACTCCACGACAGTCTGGCATGACAGCATTGCAGTCTTGCTAACCAATGCTAACATAATCATCTCATATAGTGCTGCTTTAGTAGTGTTGTGTGCTACAGTTTCTCATTAGGCTGAATGGGATTTTTACTAGTGTTATGCCTGTAAAGCCCATCCAACAACAACAACTACAGAAGCTACAGAATACATGAAAGAACTCATTACTGGGCGGAGCTTGGAGACAACAATGACAGGACATTCATGACTGTCACTCATACCTGCTTAATAAACAAACTGGGTAACTTTTCAAAATGATCTGACACACACACAGACATGTCAGTCCGGAGTGTAAGATTACCATGGTAACCATGTGTTGGACGAAATGTCAGGAGCGTGTGTGTCGGCGGAGAGAGAGGCCCGCTGTCCCCTTTTGTCTTTTAATTAAACTGATTTCAGCTGAGCCTGCTGCAGGGCACACACACACACACTTCCTCTGTGACGATGTTCACGCATGCCCATAGGATACGATATGTCAAATCACTACACCAGTGTTGTTACTGGGTAGACGAGTGCACTGAGAAGAATGACTAATTAAATGAGTGGAGGATTGAGGAGGAGAGAGGAAGAGAGAGAGAGTCCTCCTGAAGCATCAAGCTTTCCAATCTTCCCAATCTTTCCTTTGCAGCCCCCTCAGCAACCCTCTGGCTACTGCCATTACTCCAGAGAACAGAGAGATACAGAGGAGGGGGAGAGAGAAAGAGAGAATCAGGGAGAGAGAGAGAGAGAGAGAGAGAGAGAGAGAGAGAGAGAGAGAGAGAGAGAGAGAGAGAGAGAGAGAGAGAGAGAGAGAGAGAGAGAGAGAGAGAGAGAGAGAGAGAGAGAGAGAGAGAGAGAGAGAGAGAGAGAGAGAGAGAGAGAAGGGACAGAGGGAGTGAGAGAGATGTGGGTAGAGAAAGAGGGGGCTAGGAGAAAAGACAGAAAGACAGACAACGAGTGGGACAGACGAAGAAAGGTAGAGAGAGACAGAGGAAGAGAAAGGAAAAGAGAGACACAGAGAGAGAAAATGGGAGAGGGGACAGGTAGGTAGGTAGAAAGAGAGAGGAGAAAGGTATCAAGGGAGGAAGAAGGAGAGAGAGATAAAGAAAGAAAAAAAAGAAAAGGGGAAGAGAGACGAAGCCAAAAGAAAACGAAAGGTGAGATAGCAGGAGAAAAGAGACAAAAAAAGAGACAACAAAATAAAGAGAGAAATAGAGAGAGAGGAGGGATAGGAAAAGAGAAAGAGAAAAACATAGAAATAAAGAGAGAGAAAGAAGGAGAAGAAGAAATGTACAGAAAGGAGAGAGATGTAGATAGAGAAAATGGAGCTGAGATTGAAAAGCAGAGACAGGGGGACAGAGGAAGGTAGGTAAAGAGAGAGGGGAATGAGACACAAAGAGACAGAGAGAAAAGGAGAAAGAGGAAGAGAGCTATAAGGAGAGGGAGAAAGAAAGAGAGAGAGGAAAAAAAGGGGAAGGAGAAAAGTGAGACAGAAAGAAAGACAAGATATAGAGAGACAGAAAATGAAAAAGAAAAGAGAAGGTTAGAGAGCAGGAAAAAAGAGAAGAGAGAAGGAGAGACAAAATAAAGAGAGAAACAGACCAAGTAGGAGAAAGGAAAGAGAAACAAAGGGAGAGCGAGAGAGAGAGGTGGATGGAGTTAAAGAGAGCAGGTACAATCTGAAAGCTGAATTTCCCCCAGGTACTGCCAGCAGCTCCCTAAAGGCCGGACTATTCACCTTAACATCCTCCACAACACACGCGCACACGCAAACATACCCACACACTCGGCGCCTCTCTCATTGCTACGGCAGCTCCCTACATGACCTACATTCAGGGTCAGACTACAGAATAAGGCAGAGTTCAGGGAACTACCCACAACACAAACACAAACACAGGAAGGTTTTCCGATCTCCTCTGTTTGTGGATTTTGAAAATATTCATAGAAAATTGGAATGAAATCCAGAAATCCAGTAAATGGCTAAACAAACGCTACTTCTGTGTGGCAGAGTGCGGTCGCTTTATCAGTAAAGGAGGGATGTGAAAAACATAGCCAGAAACACACGTGTTGACTAGTGGGAGGAAACATCAGAAGTGTTTGTTCACAGGGGTTCGCTGGGTGATGGTGAGGTGGGACAGTGACTTCAGCCCTCATTAAATGGGCCACTGCCCGCTCCGCCTGGCATCACTCCTCTCAAATGTCAGGGCTACAGCCGTGTGCGGCTGACAGAGGGTTGCCAGAACTGCTCTACTGAGAGATAATAAAGGTTGAAATCCCTCCATTTTCTACGCCACACACAGTGAGTGAGACTCTAGCATGTCATATCATCATCTATAGTTACTTGTGCAAACCAGCCACTAACAGAAAGACTGATCCACTTCATAACTTTCCTTTAACAAATTCCAGGAAATTTGCACACAACAACTAAATGCTTCGACTGTCACCATCCTGGGGGGATTCCGACCCCCCAGAGTGATAAGCAATGATGAGCAATGCTCCATCAACAGCATTCATTAGCTTTTCATCTAGTAGCAGTGACTTTAGTCAGTTAGTCAGACATGTCTGAGGTTTGCTTTCTTGACTACGAGACTGATGTAGCAATGTAGAAGCTTTGTACTTCCACTGTGAGCAAACAAGCTCTACTGGGCCTGGGACATTTGGTTTATGCCACACCTGAGTGAGGAACATCTGCATTTCCAACCAAGAGAAAACCATAAACTACTGTGCTAATGATGGAGAGGAACCAGAGAGAGGAAGAGAGAGAGAGAGAGAGAGAGAGAGAGAGAGAGAGAGAAAAGTTATGAAGGAGATAGAAAATGAGAAAAGAGCGAAAGAGGAGAAAGAAAAGAAAAGAAGAGAAGAGGGGACCGGGAAAAGTGGGGGAGGTGAGACGAGAAGAAAGAAAGTGAGATTTGAAAAAAGAGATAGAAAGTGTGAAGAGAGAGAAGAAAAAAAAACGGGTGATAAATGAGATGAGTTAGAAAGGAGAAGAAGTGATAGAAATAGGAAGTAGAGAGATTAAAGAACAAAAAATAGACAAAGCTAGAAAGATACAGAGAAAGATGAAAAGGAAAGAATAGATGTCTAAAAGAGGTACAAAAGTGAATAGAATGAAAGAGAAAGATAAGGAAGTAAGAGATAAAGAAAAGGGGAGAAAAGTGAGAAATAGGAAAGAAAGAGATTTAAAAGAAAAATAAATAAAGTGTGAGATAGATGGGTGGGGTAGATGGGTGGGATAGATGGGATTGTGAGAAGAAATAAGAGAAAATAAGAAGTAGAGAGAAGAATATGTAAACAGAAAGAAAGAAGAAGATGTGTGAAAAGAGAGGAAAAAGATAAGATGAAAATGAAAGAGAAAGAAAAAGAGGATGAAAGCTAAATAGAAAGGGAGTAGAAGAAAAAAGTAAGAAAAGAGAAAGAGGAGAAAGAACATGAGAGAAGAGAAGGTGAGGAAAAAGTGAGTGGAGAAAAAGGACAAAGCAAAGTGAGATTTGAAAGAAGGAGAGAAGACAGAGAGAAAGGGAAAAAGTAAGCAGGGTGAGAAATAAGGAAGAAGAAGAATGGAAGTAAGAGAAAGAAAGAATTTAAGAGAGGGAAAGAGTTGGGGAGAGCAGGGGAGTTGAATGTAAGAGAAGAAATTGAAGTAGAAAGAAAGGTGAAAAAGTGAGAGGAGAACAGAAAAGGTAAAAGCAGGAAAAAGAGAGAAAGAAAGTGAAAGTAGAGAAAGATAGAAAGTGAGAGGGAGAGTAAGAAATAGAGATTTGTTCACTCTGCTTTGATCAGTATCTGAAGCCTGGAGAAATTTGATAATAAAACTGAACATGGATTTTCCCGAGAGAGCATAATTATAGATCCTCCCTCTTTCTCTCTCTCTCTTTCTCTCTCTCTCTCTCTCTCTCTCTCTCTCTCTCTCTCTCTCTCTCTCTCTCTCTCTCTCTCTCTCTCTCTCTCTCTCCCTCTTTCTCTCTCTCTTTCTCTCTCTCTCTCAGTAATGACTGTAATTTCAGCTTACTATGTATCTGCACACCATACATCCACAGTGTAATACCTGGGGAAAGCGATGTTTAACTGTCTTTAATAACCATTATAAAGGATATAGCTGCCCAGCTGCACTGAATATTTAGTAACACGACAGTCAGGGCCAGCACAGGGGCACTTTCCACTCTAATAGCTTTTTATCTATAATTTATTATTAATGATTACATTACAACTGGCAGTCAAACAGACAGACAAAACACAACACAAAATATCAGTTAGCTTTTCACCTCCAATCCAATCTCATACGGCACTACGGCAAGATTTATTAATATAAACAATCTGCCTTCAGATTTAAAGCCAGAAAAGCCAGAAACATGCAAAATGTTTTATTGTGTGATCAGTAGGATCAGTAATATGAAACAATTTTAATGATTGATTATAAATGATTTTATAATGGCAAGAATGACATTAAAGGAAAATAAACATTTTATATTAAAAAAAAAATAATGAGCCTGATTTATAAAGTGTACATGCAACCAGATAAAAATATAAATCATGGTTAAATGTATTAATCTATATTGCATGACATTATACAGGGGTTGGACAATAAAACTGAAACACCTGGTTTTAGACCACAATCATTTATTAGTATGGTGTTGGGCCTCCTTTTGCGGCCAATACAGCGTCATTTCGTCTTGGGAATGACATATACTGCGTCCTGCACAGTGGTCAGAGGGATTTTAAGCCATTCTTCTTGCAGGATAGTGGCCAGGTCACTACGTGATGCTGGTGGAGGTTCGTCCTTCTTGGTGGTATGCTGACACAACCCTGGAAACCGTGGCTCTTGATACATCACAAAGACTTGCTGTCTTGGTCACAGATGCGCCAGCAAGACGTGCACCAACACTTTGTCCTCTTTTGAACTCTGGTATGTCACCCATAATGTTGTGTGCATTGCAGTATTTTGAGCAGAACTGTGCTCTTACCTGCTAACTGAACCTTCACACTCTGCTCTTACTGGTGCAATGTGCAATTAATGACGATTGGCCACCAGGCTGGTCCAATTTAGCCATGAGACCTCCCACACTAAAATGACAGGTGTTTCAGTTTCATTGTCCAGCCCCTGTATATGGCCGTGTAGTCAACTTTCATTTACTTGGTAAAAAAACTTCTCCTAGAGGGGTAGCATGTAAGGGGTCCATCACTGTTGTCTTGCTGTTCTAAGAATTAAAACATAATCACATAAATACATAAGTAATTCTAGAGTTAAGCCCTATAGAGCTGGTTTTGTTTTTCCTGTGGAGGTGCTGTAATTTGAGTGATTGCTGATGGTAATCCAATAAGAATCTTCTATGTTCACCATTTTTAGTCTGCCTAATTGGAATTCCAGAGCAAATTACCTTCTATAATTACCTTCTATGATTCCTTGGAGCTCTTTAAGTAATGGCAGTCCTGTTCAAAATCCACCTCACTTTATTGCAATAACAACTTCTGATAATAGACCTAGAGACCACTGTTTTTTGTGAACGGGAGACAAGGCTAACTGCTAGTGTTTCTTTGCATTCAGGTTCAAAACAGCACTACTGTAACATGAATGAGCCCACTTTACTAGCTGAATACTGTTCTATCTGTCATTAACTGGATGAACTTTTTGGTTCTGTGTTTATCTGGATTAATTTCATCCTAATCTTATTCGCTGAAGTGATTGTCCAGGCTGTGTCACTTTGGTCAATATCTCTTATGTATCTCCAACTTATTTACACAAATGTGGTGTTCAGAATCTGCACTTTCCACACAATGTATCTGCTTACTTCAGTAAGCCATGAGTGAGAAATTTCCAACTGATGATGAGTGGTAAAGCCGACAAATTTTACTTTTAAACTCAAACATTAAACTCAATATTTGCACAATTGAAGGTCAAACTGACAAGAAATATTAGCAGTTGTTTTAAAATAAGCAGTACTATTCTGGAAGAGCCTTCTGCCTCATTCTGAGCATGAAATAGGTTTATTACTGTACGGCTGAAAGCTACCCCATCATGCATTAAACTTTTGAGATATTACTACTGTAATGTCTTACAACTCGTATTCCAAACAAAAACAAAACCCTGACACGTTAACGATTATATGTCTCCCTTTTTCTTTTTGATCATCATCGTATCTCGTTTCTACATGAACATTTTCAACCCCCCCCCCCTTCACTCTTCTGAATTAAACTGATACCCCAAAAATGTAGCCAAATTAAGACGTATAACAGAGAATGATTTCTTTTTTGAATGGGTGGGGCTAACCCTGGGGCTAAACTGGTCTGAACGGCCATGAGCTAAACTGCTACAGGCTAAACAAGTGGAGCCAACCTGCTTTAAGGTGAAAGGGTGGGGCTAAACTGCAGTAAGATGAAAAGGTGAGGCTAGACTGACATAGGCGGAATGGACAGGGCTAAACTGCAATAGAGTGATAGGCAATTGGTATAGCCTAAATGGGTGGAGATAAATTTGAATTTAAAACCAGCTGTTTCTTGAATTTAGTTCCCATACACAGTGTATACCACGGACTGGAGAGTGAATAGTATGATTTTATAACATTTCAAGAAACAGAGTAACAGTCTGCTGTTTGTTTATATACATGCAATTTGTTTACATACTGTATCAAACTTCATCACAAACTATATAAACATAAACATGGTTTGCATTAAATTGTGTTTGCTGTAAGGTATTAGGTCTTGTGATGGTAAATAGTTAGTGTCTTTTTGGTGGGGGATATAATGAAATAACAGCAGGACAGTGTTGTGGAGAGAGGATCTATGTCCGTGCCCTAATGCCTGGCTCACTGTGCGCACACACACACACACACACACATATACACACACACTGGGTGTCATGTTCCTCAGGCACCCAAGGGTCGCTTGTTAGAGAGGCAAATGTGTCACAACTTAGAGGGCAGTGAAGCATTAAATTGCCTTTGATGGAATAAGTTGGCACTACTGTATCTCTCTCTCTCTCTCTCTCTGTATTTTAATTTTCAGAATTCCACTACAAAAGGGGAGGAGTATTAAAAACTCATATTAAAAGCATATTAAAAATGTGTGAAATTCCAGTAATATTATAACACTTACAACAACAATGTTCTTTTCTCTGTTGTCTGCTGCTATTCATATCAATCTTATGTATACGCCAATATTAAGAGCTTACAGATCTAAATGGCGTTTGCGTGAGCTTGTGCTTTTACTATTAAGAAAATCACAGTGTATCCAGCAATTGACAGCAGACGGCAGACGAAGCGCTCATATTGACATGTTGCAGTTTAACATGTAACTTTGAGTATATACAAACACTGATACTGAAAAATGTGATCCTGGCTTTTTCTCTCTCTTACACAGATTAACTGGATAATACATTTGTCTGAATGCACTTATGGCCATCTGAATATCATTCTTCTCATCCTGTAGAACAAATAATCTTTTCCCTTAAAGTAACAAACACATAAGCCATAATATGATTGGGTTATTTAATTCTGCTGTTCCTTTTTTTACTTTACGTTTTTACACAGAAAACCTTTAGCAAGATGGTTTATTAGTCAGCCCAGTCAAACACTGTAAATGAAGGATAGAGTGCACATTTAAAGAGTTAGTTAAGAATTTACGCAAGAGTTTAGGCTGATGTGAAGTAACAGGTCGTAGCACCTTAAACTGAGGCTTATTCAGGTTTGAATCACAATACACAATTACTGCGCTTGGAAAAAATTTTCAGGTGTATAGGCCAAAAAATATATATGCACAAACAAATCTTAGATCAATAATTAAGTTATTAATCTTAAGATTTTCTGTAGTATGCTCTAATTGTGCTACAGCTGGACCATTGAGCAGTGCCATATGGGAGCCTTTGTTTAGAACCATGTTTCTATATGAGAAAGCTACAAATAACCTTCACATAATATACAGGTTGTTTTAGAGTGTAGGGCTTCTTTATAGAACTTTTACATTGTGTGTTCACACAGCTCATTGACAAAAATGGTTCTCCAAAGCAGTGAAGCATTCTTCGAGAGGTTTTCTAAGATTCTTCTATGGCACCACACAAAGAACCTTTTTTTGGCATCTTAAAAATAAATGCTACTACTTTCAATGATTTGGTAAACAAATATGTAGTTATTTAAATAATTTGTAATAACTGCTGTATAATAAGTCTCATTGTTTTTGTTAGAATAACAATCAAATTCAATTTGTTGGATGCTTCTCATGTACTCTATGGACGTTTGTTATCGATCGTTTGTTATCGATATGTTACCTAATGCTTTAGATGCTACTGATAAAATAAGAGACACTGCACATGTTGAAGCAGAAATGTCTGCAGCCCTGAGTCAGAATCCATTATTCACATTCTCAGTGGGATTTGGAATAAAAGTCTGAATACTTTATTCATTTGATACCTTCTGTACATATATTTTTACAATGCTTATACACTATACTGTACATACTGATGCTACGGACCCACTGACTTTCTCGAAGGGCATAAATAAAGTTATCATATTGATCAATAAAAGTTACCTACTTGAGGAGTATCACGAACAGAGTAAAATTCCAGCATTGTACAATTTCTACACAATGAAAGCTTATTTTGTTAATTTATATCATTACTAATACAAAAAAACTAGCCTTAAAGGTAATACTACATGTCTTAAACCTAATTCTTAGATATACCACTGACATCTACAGTTATTAATATGTTCCCTCCTTGATGACTACTGTTTGCTAAAATGGTCACACCTAACAGAACATTATTCTCCACTTCTAGGTGTAAGAATCTAATGCACTAGGTTATATTAGGAACCTTTCCAAGCTAACAAGACAATAACAGCAGTTAATAGCAGACACTGAATGCTTTGTGATTGACTGATCTGCATATCAGTCAAATGGCCCCCTCCTATTAAAGTATGATGATTCTTCTCTCCACTGAGCACGGAACCCACCAGACTCTCAGGAGACTCTCTGGCAGAAGTCTGGCTTGTAAGACTACTATATAGTTTGAACATCCTGACCACCTTGCACAGAATCAAAGATGACCTTTTAGAATCAGTTCCTATTTCCTATCAGGAGGAGACATTTTCAGTCTCTGGCAGGTTGACTGGAGTAATACAGATAGGTATCCTTTATGCATTTTACTCTCCAAATTTCATCTTCATTGATCAAAACCATCTGATATGAGGGATCAGATCATTTCTTTTTGCTACAAAAGTTTTCACTGTTGTATAAGTGCTGGGTAAGTGAGTTACTCAGTAACTGAAGGATGTCAGCATGTTTCTCCCAATGTCTTTGCTAACAGAGTACCTCAGGGTTTCGTATTAGGCAGGAATTATTCAGGCTTTATATTGATTATAGGATTTCTGCACGGAGAGAACCTGCAAGGACTTTTAGACTGAAGATACCGTACTGTGTACTTTTGATGTGTGGCTAGCTACACATTCCAGTTTCAGTGTGCCCATTTTCAGACAACAAACAACGCATTTTTACACCTGTCCTGAGTCTGCTGACTGATTTTGGTCTCATTATTTTCTGTGTTAAAAGAATTCCATCCAAACTGTGTACCAATTGCGAACTGCAAAATCCTAAGCACTAGCTTTACCTGTGTGCTGATTTTTATTATTTTCCTCTGATATTATCTCTAGATCAGCAACGAATAACGCTTTTTGCCAAAAACAGTCCTTTCCCCTCTGTCACAAAGCTTGAAAAGGCAAGTAATGCAAATAAAGCCAAAACTTGCATTACTTACAAAATGAACCAATTGTGTGAATCCACACGTGGCTCCAGAAGCAGATAGCTCCCAGATTGCTCCCAGGATCAAAAGTAGCTTTCAAACTTAACCAGGAATACCAGACTCATTGAGCAAGCAGTCCTGGGTCCAGACAAGAACTGTAGTGTGAAAACATCCAGTTTTGGCAAAGGCAGTGTGGTCAGATTTTTGACATATGAATGTATTCTTATTATACACTCTGTGTGAGAGGTATGGTGTGTTCCAGAGGAACACTGTAAAATCTGGTTAAAAAAATTATGACACGGTAAATTAAGTAAGTTAAACAGCTATATAATTAATTATAACAGAATTAAATCAGAAACAGAAAGTACTAAAAGGTGTCTGCTGTGATGGAGTACGTCACTTATTATTACGAATAGTTCCTTCCTGGACTGGATAAGCACACTGAACTGATTGCACTATTGAGTTACTGAAGGAACCCAGCATGTATCTCCTGATGTCTTTTCTAAAGGAGTACCTCAGGGTTCCATATTAGGCAAGAATTATTCAGGCTTTATACTGATGATAGTGTTTCTCCTGTGAGTTGTACTTTTATGCTGATGATACCGTACTGTATACTTCTGCCTCTGCTGTGCACCCGGCTGTGTTTGACTTGCATAATGCTTTTAACACCATATGAAACTTCTCAGTGGACCAAAAATTGGTCCTGAATGAGCGAGAGATAAATGTACAGTAGAGTTTTTTTCTCCACATCCCCCAACAGTGATTATGCAGCCTTGCACATTTCTGCTTTCAGTGGGCTGAGCTCAAAGTATGTTTTTATGAATAAATAACTCCATTTGGATACTGAACATATGGCTTAAAGCTTGTCTATTAGACTTTATGATAAAAAAAAAAATGTGAGCATGCTGGGTTGGTTAGCCTGCAGAATTGTGAATCACTGTGATTTCATTATTATGTCCTCCGCTTTTATGGTGGCATGTTTAGTATTTGGCATATAATCATCTACTCTATGTTTACATAATGCATGATTTCTGGGTCGGGTCCTGGTATTTACCAAAGACCATCTAGCCATATGGTATGCTTTTAAGGAGAGGAGAACCCCTGAGACCAAACAACTTAAATTCATTATATCAGTGATTAATCTTTATCAATAAAACAAGAAACACTTTGATGCAAATATTTTAATTAGGCAAATTCAGGTGAAATTAATATAAAAATAGATGTTTATTTATTGAGGGAAAAGATCAAATAATGCATTATCTGCGACTGGCAAAAGTATGTGAACATCTAAGATTAGCTGCAAACTTGAAGGTGAGAGTATTATTTAGAGTAAAGTGTTTTCAATAGATGGGAAGACAATCAGGTGTGAGTGGCTGCTCTATTGTATTTAAACTTAGGGGTTCTATCATATTCTGATCTTCGCAACACTTGCTTGAGGAAGCCTATCATGGCATGAAGAAAGGAGATTTTTAGGATCTCAGTTGAACTGTTGATGTTAATCAGGCTGGAAGGAGTTAAAAACCATCTCTATAGAATCAAAGTACATCGATTCAGTCAGACAGGCTTTGTGCAAATAGCAGAAAGTGATTGTGTAATAGTCTGCGAGGTCACAAAAAAACCAAGCTAACTTCTAAGCAACCCAAAGATGCTCTCACACTAGCTAATGTTAATGTTAATCAGTCCACCATCAGGAAAACACTAAGGAGCAATGCCATCTATGGCAATGTTGCAAGGAAAAAGCTAATCTCCAAAAAAAATATTGCTGTTTACCTGCAGTTTGCTAAAGTTGATAGATGCATTAGACCAAAATACTTTGAACTTTTTGGTTAAAATTGGAAATGTTATGTCTGGAGAAAAGATAACACTGCACTCCAGTATAAGGATCATATTCCATATCTGCAACATGGTGGTGGTAATATCATTGTTAGATGGAACAATGAAATTGGACGTTTTTACCAAATGTATACCATAACACACTAAGGAAAATGTCAGGGCATCTGTATGCACACTTAAGAGTCTCAAAGGAATGTGGGCAAGTAAATAACACCAAAATTCATTCATAAAAAATAATAATGTTTTGGAATGTCTTCTTGACCTAACCAAGTTCTTGACCTTAGCATTTCCTATGGAACAGGTGGGAAGGACCTGAAGTTCATGTGAGGAAACCCACCAAACACCAGAGAGCAGTGAAGTTGTCTTGTATAAATGAATGGCCTAAAAATCTATGTGCAGAACAGATCAACAGTTCATGTAACCTTTAATTGCTTTAGGGTCACAGCAGATACAGAAAGCAAAGATTTACATGGCTTAGCACAGAAATATTATTTTGGATTCCTTTCTTCAAGTAATAACTGATGAAATATAATATTTTGTGCTTCATTTCTTCAATGGAGTTCTCTTTATCTACATTTAGGACTTAGTGAGAAAATCATATTATGGACTAAGGTGTGAAGGTGTATGCAGAAATGTCTATTTGTTGTCAGTTTCCGTAGAGTTCTGCACATAAACATTTATCTCCCTTCCTCAATCTTCCCCTCGTCAAACATCCAGAAATAGCCGCCTCCTTCATTTGGGCTCAGTGTAATTACAGGTTAAGAAGCGATTGGTTGTTTTGGAGAACAGTAATCAATCTGTTCCTCTGGTCAGACTCTATCCAAATGAAAAGACAGAGGATGACAAGGGTGGGGGGTTTGGGGGGGTGGGGTAACTCTGTGCAGTGTTTAATCTCAAGCAGATAAGAAATTAAAAGATGACCTTACAGCCTTACAGCCTTGTGATTTATGAATACCAAGTGGTGTGCAATTACAGCAGAAAACACCTTCAAAATTCAGCTCTGAGAATAAACTTGTGCGAGAGCCATCATTGTAGTGGTGTTTACATGCAGGTATACAGCATATACACACCTCTACTGAAAACAGTTTAGCTCACCTATCAAATGTCATATAATTAGTGGGCCTTTGTATGTGTCTTGTGCTGTTGTAGAGTTCTTCTTTTAAGCTGTTGTGCTCTACAACCTCCAACAAATTCCTGTGGTGTTGCTGTAGTGTGAACACATCAAGATGCTTTATTTAAATGTGCAGAAGAGAACCTATAAATCTGGGTCTGATGCTTATAATAACATCAAGTGCAAAGTTGCAGTCCAGCCAGTCGGGATAAAACATTTAATATCTACAGAAATCATGTGTCTATAATCACAATGCTAATTTCATTGTGTTATATGGGCTTGCTGTTTATTAACCTTCAAATATTCATATCTGAAAGGTCTATGTGTTTGTCTTATAAATATTTTTAAACAGGTCATTTTTTTCCCAACATGCAGCTAAAAAGTGAGTTTGTATCACTTTATTTGAACATTTCTACAACTTAAAAATACTATTAATTACATGTAGTCAAAAACAAGGCGAAGGACTATCTTTAGATTTTCATTCAAGGTATAACTACAACATTTCACCTAGCACATTAAGCATAAAACACCACTTTAAGTGCCTCAAGGTAAAGAATGTGCGATTTCCATTGCATTTTTATATAGTTTTAGACTTCCACTATTATTATACACTATGAATTACCATAAACACCTACCAAACTCCTAGAAATGGGCTGAAATATGTTCTGAAGATCTTGAACAGGAACCTGGATTTCAAGGACACACACACACATAAAACTGAAGCCGGTGGAATTACCTGTGCTAAACCAGGGTCCTTTACTGGTCATGCAGACTAGATATGTAATCTGTGCCAAAACCCTAAAATCGCATTAGAGGCTAAACCCCATTATCCTGCCCCCAGCTTTAATTTATTCACACTGACATACCTGAGAGAGAGAGAGAGAGAGAGAGAGAGAGAGACCTTGAGAAAGAGAGAGAAGGGAGAGAGACCTTTAGAAAGAGAGAGGGTAGAGAGAGGCAGGAGAAATCGACATTGAATAAAGAGAGCATGATAGAGAAGAGTAAGATAGAGGCATATTAAAAGAGACAGAAAGAACAGATAGATTCGAGAGAAAGAAGAGAGAAGGAGATAAAGCAGAGTGAGAAGGCGTGAGAGAGAGATTGAGAAAGAGAGAGAAAAGTAGCAGGGAGATAGGGAAAGATGTGAGTATGACAGGAAGCAGGGAGGCCAAGAAAGAGAGAGAGGCACAGAGACACAGAAGGAGACAAAAAGAGAAGGAGAGAGAAAGAAGAACAGAGATGGGGAGAGTGAGAGAGGGGGAGAAAGGAAGACAGAAAGCGAGAGAAAGAAGGAGAGGGAGAGAGAGATTTATTGCTGACAGCACAGGCGGAGAAACCCCAGATCCAGTTCACAAGAGAGAGAAGTGTCTGTATCCTGCTGTCTTGCACCACGGATCTTAGTCCTGAGAATTTCCAGCCAAACTAAAACAGAAGTCGTTTCTAAGTTTTACAACTTCCGTTAACCTCAAGGCACAGTGTCTTCACTCGCGTCCTGCTGTACTATTTAAACGCATTAACACTTCCATGGCTGAATACAGACGTGGTCCAGTTTAATGTTCTGAGGAATATTAAAGATTCTTATTTCTCACACAGTGGCTGTATGTTCTGTGATTGAATGTTTTGTATGTCAATCAAATGCTTCTTTCCTATCAGAGACAGCAGTTCTCAACAGCTCCTTTATCTCGCTTGCAAGACGATACTTGAGCACAGTCCTGCCCAGCCTGCCCAGTGATATTAGTTTCATCTCATGTAGTTTTCCACACAAATACACTGCTTTGGGCTTTGTGTTTAGCAGAAAACTGATTTGTTCTCTCCTCCTGCTTCTTCACTGTGGATTCCAACGCCACTGTAGTTCAGGCACTATCCTCAGCTATTCAGCTGCTGCTCACAGTGCAGAGAAGTGGATGTAATAGCCGACTAACCTTCTACTCACAAATCCAAATGATTTATGAATCCAAAGTCATATGTATAGGCTGTGTTTTCTTGTCACGATCAGTTGTCCTCAAGCATAGATAGTACTTCATCAATCAGTTTTGTGGCACACAATGGGAATCATCCCCACCCCTTACTTTACACCAGGTACCCATGGTACCCATGTAACACCTGGCTTTAAAACTCAGGCATCCTCTTATCTGTATTGCGCTGTTAAGCATTGCCTGGTATTTCTCATTGGCCTTGTTCTTTTGTTGGTGTTCATTGTTGCAATCCTTTATCCAGTCTAGAGCTGCTTCCCTCTTCTTTTTCAGACATGCAATATGAAACCAGCTTATCAGAGCCCAGTGAGCACTCCCACTCAGAACCATAAAAAATCTGGGGAGAGCGCTCTGAAGTTCTTGAGCAGCAGCTGTTTGAATTCGCCCCTCAAGTCCATTAGAGTGGATTTGCAGCCTCAGCTTTCTACACCGTAAAAATACTCACTGAACATTTTTAGAGGAACTGAGTTAAGTTAAAACATGGAATCATTTTCGACAGTTTGGGTTATAGAGTAACGTTCACTGGGTTTTGGTGTAGGATGCTTTAAGTTCTAAAGCATGCTAGGCTCTACAGCAACAATGTCTAGTTCAAGAGCAGATATCTGGGTTTTAGAACAGCATCCTGGGCTCTAAAACAAGGACCCTAGTCTATAGAACAGTACTCTAGATTCTAAAGCCACCAATATGGTTCTAGAGCAGAACTCTGAGTTTTAAAGCAACAACCTATGGTTCTAAAGTAGGATGTTGGGTTCTAGGAGAACATTCTGGGTTTTACAGCAGCTACAAGAAGTACAAAGTTGCTGGGTCCTAAATAAACATTCTTGGTGTTATAGAAAAGTACTCCTGGTCAAGTATTCATAGCAGCAATCTGGGTCCAACAGCAGTGTTCCATTAATTCTACATTATTTGGCTTCTAGACTCACATGGAAGCAGAAGTCTGGGTTTTGGAACAGCAACCTGTATTCAGACGGGTGTTGTCAGTTCTAGAGCAATAACTTGGCTTCTAAAGCATTGCACAAAATTGTTTTGGAATCTTGGAATATGGCATTGTTCCAGAGAAGCACAATGGGTTTTAGAGCAGTATTCTGAGTTCTTGGGCAACCTATTCTAGCACATCATTACTGGTCCACAAGCAAGATCTGCCAGATCTGAATTGATTCATTATCAATCATTCGGTTTCTAAGAATTCTAGCGAAGCACTCTGGATGACAAATCAGTTATAGCACTCTGGGTCCACGGAGGCAATTTCTGATTTAGAGTGGCACTTTGAGGCCTAGGGCATATGATAGCATGCTTTGGGTTCCATAGCTACGATCTCTGAGTTCTAGCATAGCACCTTGGTTCCTAAATCAAAGTTTCTAAAGTGATGTTCTATGAGTTCTACAGCAACATTCCCTAGTTATTAGAACACCTGTTTTTGGGTTCTGGTAGGTTCATTATTAAGTTTTTTTGCTGTATGTTGTGATGTGTGCATTAGTTGCCTCTGAATGCAGATTCTCAGCCGGGACAGCAGCTGCTTTATGGTGTCGATCTCCTTCCTGGAGTGCACTGAAGGGAAAATGAATAGGAATGTAATACAGGTAGAGGTGCTTGCCTGTGGAACTGGAGGGTGAGGAAGTACAGCAGTGTTCCTATCTGCATCACTATCTCTCTTTCTTTCTCCCTTATACCTGTCAGTGCAATGCGGAACGTGCAAACATCCAGCCCTGAGCGGGTGGGGAAGTCTGGCTCTGTGCTTGTCACACTTTGTCAGGCCTTTTTCCAGCATTGACTTAAAGTCTCCTCCCTCCGCCTTTTTTCTGCATGGCAAATTATAAAACATGTTGCAGAGGCTCGAAACATTCACCATCAAACCATCTGTGAGAAGTCACAGTTGTCGTGTACCTGTCATAAATAAGAGAGACATCACGGCAATGGTGACAAAACCTCGTTGCCTCTGCAGGCCCAGAACCACCGGGGAGCGCCGCACTAACACGAGCCAGAGCTGGTGCTCATCATTAATTCAGGAGAGTCGAAGTTCATGCAAAAAAAAAAAACCCTCTCTACTGTTCATTTCTCCTCGCTAAGACTTAGCAATGCGCTACAGCAGTGAAGTGGATACGTTTGGCCTTGATATGTCCTGAACACTGTCTAAATGAATAGCATTGACTCTACAGGTAACAATGGAGCAGAGCACATATATGTATATACATGTACACACTCCGTCCACTGTGCTTAAATCCATTTTGATGGACTTGGACAGAGAAAGATAAGCGATCCCCAGCACCACACAAATTTACAACCTTTCTTTCCTTTGGGTATATTTAGCTTCAACGCTCATCAAACGGCTTATGAGGGGAACCCTCAGGGCGCTCAAGGCTTTTCCAAGAAGCCTTTATGATTTCTGAGAACTGAAAAATAAATGCAGCTCATTTTTATTTAATAAAATCTGCATGCTTGTTGTACTGAGGCTCTGTTTCAGAGTTTGCGTAGAATACACTTATTTTGTTCAGCTTTAGTTAGAAGCAAAATGGGTAGAAGCTCTGTGGTAGCTAGGCTTATTTTCTTATTGGTTACGCCTGGGCTGGCCAGTCCTGGTTCTTAGCTCAGCCCTTAATCTAATTCAGGAAGGTTTTCAGGAGCTTCTGAACATTAAAGTCATTTGTGTTGGGTCGAAACTCTGCAGGACCAGGATTGATTATCCTTAGGATAGGCCTTCAGAAGCTAGACAGAAGGCCTCAGGTGTTAAGGCTACTGTATGGTGGAAGTCACGGCATGCTGAATGAAATAACGCTTTTGGGCTCGCTCATCATGCTTAGCAGGAGTTTACTACTTTTTCACAAACTAGCAGTAAAAGATATGAGCTGAAAAAGGCTAGGCTAGTCTAGTAATATTAGCCAAGATAACTTACTTACTGCATGCTGACATAGATATCGTCACTGTCCATTTTTGTTGATTTTTACTTTTATTTGATCACATGAGCTTCTATTTACACTGTGTGGGAATTTCATGAAGAATGAACCAACAGAATGGCCCAAAACAGCTTGGAAATACATCCGGTTCCATTGACTTCCATTCAAATTAAAAGAGGTTTTGGCCTTTCCTGTAAAGTTGCCATTTTGGACATACATGTTTTTCTTTGGACAGTGAAAATATGGAAAGATAACTTACCATTACCATTTCCCTGTTTTCCTAAAATACAGGCTGCCCTTCTCTGTGTAAACTTCAAGCTGCTTTTAATCTTCTATTGCTTGGAGTGCTCGGAGTCATTGAACACTGGCATGTGTTGACATGTTGTGATGGTGTGCGTTCCCTTATTGTGGCTTTGAGTTTTTGAATGTTGCATGACGCGGCATATCCAGTGTGCAGTAGCCTTTAGATTAAGCACCAACTTAATTAGAAAATGAAAGAATGGTCAAACATTAAAATGTTAGTAATACAGAAAATGTGAGGGGAAAAACTATAGACTGCAGCAGTAGTACACCTGAATTGATTTGTTTTGATAACATTAGATTTATTGGTAATACAGAGTGTGCTTGATTAGAAAAAATGTCTGCAGCCACGTTAGTCCTTATTGATAAGATTAGTGACTCTTGCTCTAGAAAAGCCTAGATACTTGTATTGTGAATGTGAATGGTAATCTAACCAGTTTCCAGTCAGTTTATGGTAAAGGAAAGGGAGCAGGTCTATGTCCTGCAGTCACCGTAAAAAGGCTTACAATGTGAAATATAATCAGTTACAGACAAAAACAATGTAGCTTAGCACTAACATAACACTAGAAATCCCATATGCTAAAAGGAAAATAGTTTCATCATAGAGTTTTAACATTCACTCCCCAGGGTGAAGGCTTAGCTCTAATAGTCACAACTGCCCCCTAATATTTAATATTAAAGATTATTTGAAAAAACGTACGTAACAAATATAACAAATAATTCCAAACTTCTGATCAGCAACATGCAGTTGTTATTCCTAACTCCACAGCTATCTCTATTTAGCTAATTACACCACAGAACAACCAAAAAGACACCCAGAACTCCCAGCACTGTTCAGGCTAAAGCTGCTGTTTGACACTAATGTCCACCATCTGTTGAAGCGGAAATGTTAGTTTTGAAATCCGTTTTTCAGCAGATGTGAGGTTTTTTTTTTTTTTTTTTTTTTTGAATGATGGATTTCCACTGTCATGATTATAAATGGAAGTGAAGCTCGTCTGTCCTCCTTCCCTTTTCTCTCCATTCCGTCAGGCTGCTGTTTTTTCTGGCATCGTTTAGGCTTAAAGCTCCACACTGTCCACACAAAACAGCTTACAAGCCTTAAGCAGACTTTTTGGCCCGCCTGTGCTGGAACAAACTCTCCATGTTAGGACACTTTCTGGAAGCGTTTGAAGTGAAAAGATGCAGAAAGCAAGCAACTCATTAAATGCGGCTGATGTTTAGTAGTAGTTAACGATATGCAATCAAAGATTTGTCTCTAACGGGCCTTTGGATGAGTTCCCTCTCTTTGTTCTCTACAGCAGCATTGATTAAGGAATAATAAGCAGGGTGTTGATGAGGGAAACTCAGGCCAGGTCTGCTGGTGTTTATCACCGATTTATCTGCCTACTCAAACGATTTCTTTCTAGCACTGTGGCTAGGCTGATTTTCACCCATTATTATCGTGCATGGGTGTGCAGAACCTAACAATGGCTGTAAAATGTTTGGGGATGCCCAGCTTTTGTATTTTAAATACTTTAAAATTAAAAAAATAAATAAATTACATTTGAACGAGGAAACAATATATTATACTGTATATACTCATATATAAGATATATATATATATATATATATATATATATATATATATATATATATATATATATATATATATATATATATAAACACTCATCTTCTAAAAAATTGCACATTGAGGGTGTATACCCTAATGGTGTCCTGTAATAGTCCATCCCATGCAGCTTATATATTCTCACACAGTTCCTGCAGATTTTGAGGTAGGGGTAGAGGTGGAGTGTTACCAGGCCTTCTGGCGAAGAATACCGTTCTTGGTTCCTAAACATGGCACTGTATTGAGACATAAGCTAAATTCAACTCTTACTTAAAGATCCTCTATTCAGAAGGGGCTCTGTCTTAGGAGGCACTGTCTGATTTTATAGTGTAACAACACAGTTGTTTCTGTCAAAAACTTTGTATGAGAATAACACTATGATGTTGTTAGGCAAATTAAACTGCAACACCAATAAAACTCTGTGAGACTTGATTTAAGACGTTACATATTTGAAAACAATGTGGGACATGTGCAGGAGGGAGAGCAGTAAGCGATTTGTTGAATTTTGGTTTTCAGCAGCATATGGTGAAGGTAATGCGGGTGAAGTGTGCTGCGCTAAAGCCCCTTCTGCTGGAATATAGAGCAGAGAGACAGCACGCATCAGTAACACTGAGATACACTCCAATTCACCTGCAAACATGTCACTGTCCCCACATGCACACAAGCACACACACACATACAATATCGCCACTGTGAATCATTCTCCTGCTGAATGTGCCAGGCCCTCCTTGCCCTTGCCAGACAGCTTGACAGTTTGTTTCTGCTGATAGGAGAGCTGAGGGGGATTAAGGACCCTCTACTGCCCCCAAACACGAATCCAGCCTCCAGCTGCCCCTAAAAACAACCCCCCCCAACCACACACAAGCATACAACTGTCATGGCTTCAGCAACATGTCAGACATGTGCACCCACTTCATAGAATGCATGTTGAAAATTCATCATTTTTTACCTAAAAAGCCTGAAATTTGCTCGTATTAAACATTCAAAATTGAGGTCTGTGTACCAGTTTATTAACAATGCCCTCATATCCTCCAATTACAAACTTTTATTTGCATAAAAAATGACTCTGAAAAATTTGAAACTTTTAAATTTTGCTCTCTAAATGGGATGAATGATATGATGCACATATTTTGTGTCCACCGATCATTCTATATATAACTAATATAATGTGTACAGTACATGATGTTATTCCACAATACTTCCTCTAGGGGTATACAATCTCAGTATAAAAGGTATTAGGTATTAATGGTAAAAGAAGTGATGTGACTGCCCCAACCATATATACAGATGAAACTATTAAAAGAGGATTATTTGGTTATATGACATTGCACATAAAACATGATTTTGCATGATTTTATATTAGATTTTTGTTCAATTATACCATGTTTCAAAGTACACCAGCTGTCAGTCAAGTGTAAAACTGTAAAAAACTGTTAAAATAATTCTCTCAAAATTGTTGACAAATGTTTTTTTTTTATTCTGATATTATTATTATTATTATTATTATTATTATTATTATTATTATTATTATTATTATTATTGTTGTTGTTGTTGTTATTAAAATAATGCTCATTTATTGTTATAATATTGTCTATAATATTGTGTATGTATAATAATACTGTGAAAAATATATAGAAACTTCAAGAACAAGAAGGTTTGTATGAGGGTCCAAGTATAAAAACTTTCATATCACAACCTTTTTTTTGTATAATATTCCAACAGTAAAAATAAAATCAGCACATTAATAATGATATTCAGTTTCATTTGATGGAGAATACAGTTATCTATCTATATATATATATATATATATATATATATATATATATATATATATATATATATATATATATATATATATTAAGTTTAATGGCTTATGAAACAAATAAACTAATTATAACACATATTAAATGGACTCTTGCTAATACAAAATTTCTTTTTATTTATTTATTTTATATATTTATATTAATTCTTATTATTTTGAAAGTCAGTTTTATCACTAACACATGTATATCTGTTAATCTGTTAGACACTGTTCTAAAACAGTGGTCAAGTAATCCTCCTACTAGAGTTTCCTACATTCAATCAGGTGCGTCCAGATGTTCTAACCGGTTACTGTGTTTTCCATTCCTGCAGAAGAGTAAAAAAGAGGGAGGAAATGGATGAACGGATTGAGGTTCTGCGCTGAAACCCCAGCGATCCGGCGGACGAACACAGTGCTAACGAGTTTTGTCAGAGAAACAGCACGTCTCCCCGGGCCAGCGGCCGGCCAGAGATAACACAACCAACACAGTTCCAGCCGAGTGGAGTGGCCAAAAAACCAGCGGGCCCCTGAGGGCCTCTTCACTCGCCCATTCTCTCTCTCTTTCTCTCTCTGTCATTCTCTCTTGTTCTGCCTCTCTCTTGCTCTGTTTCTTTTCTTTCTCTTTCTACTCAGTCTCTCTCTCATACCCACATTCTTTCTCCTTCCCACTTCCTCCGCAATTGTGCTAATTATCAGCCTTTTATTAGTGAGAGAATCTGAAACTGAAACATAAATTATATAATGAGCTCAACAGACAAAAAATGAGTCACTTTGTGTGTTTAGGGTGATAGTATCTTCAGGCTCCTGCAGATGTCGTTACACAGGAATGATGGGGTAATAATTACCTCTGGGGTGACAGTATTAATAAATTGAGAAGAGGTGGTACAGTTCAAAGCAGATGTTAATGATTGGCTTAAAAGAGTGATTGCATTTGAATGTCCCAGCGGACATAGTGTGAAGGAACTGAATTTGCAGGTCAATGAAATTTCACAGGTCTACCAGCAGTGGCAAAAATCCCAGCCTACAGGACATTTTCCTTGGAATTGTGCCAGGGAAGGCATCCTCCAAATCTGGCCCAACTGTGCAATTCTTTGTGCAATGCAGAAGTCGCCAACATCCATAAATTGGTACAGTCCAGATAGACACCAGCTTACCCAGAGTTTCTCTTGACATCAAGCGTAGTAGTAACAAGTTTGTTCTCCTTTACTGAAGCAGCTTTACACTAGCTATTGGAACATGCTGTGAGAATTTGGCTGCTTTCAGCCACAATGGTAAGCATTGACCCATCTTTGGTATAGTCATGTACTGATGTTGGATGATGTGCTCTGGATCACAACCTCCAGCTCATCCCAAAGATTTTGGATCGAGGTCCATTCACTTCGGAGAATACAGCTCCACTGCTCCACAGCTGAGCTGGAGTAGGGGTGGTGGTGTTTGGATACTTTTGGTCATATTGGACATGTATGTTGTAAGTTTTGCTCTATACAATAATAAAAGTATACAAACAATATGAAAATGTGTTTGCATCTACACACACACCTCCAAAACCAGCACTCATCCAAAGGGGGCTAACAGTCACAGAGATGTGGCACCTCTGATCCATATACTTATCATCTCTCTGCTGCTGTTGGGTCGAATACCCTTCCCAAGATCCTCCTCCACAAAGGCCCTCTCCCTCTGTCTGGCACTGTCTCTGTCTCTCCCTCCCTTCGTTTTCGTGTTCTCCCTCTCCCTCTCTCTTACCTTTCTCTCTCTGTCTTCCCTTTGTCATTCTCTCTCTCTGTGTGTCTCTGTGTCTGTAGGGATTTCTCCTGATTCGCTCTGATTGCTGGTACACTCCGTTTTTTACCTTCATGTCAGTCCTGTTCTTGTCATCCTGCCGTTCAGTGCTGACCAAGCAGCATCAGCAGAAACCTCCCAAACACTCCTCCCACCACCATCACTCTCCCACCCGCAGCATCCCCAACATAGAAAACAAACCAAAATAAAAAATTCTATTGCTGTTAAAAAATACACTACCGTTCAAAGATTTGTTATATTTTTCATTGACAGTATAGGTTAATATTTCAACCAATTTAATATATGCAGAGTACAATCATTCACAGGAATATATCTACAGTAGAAGAATATTATATACTATGTATTATATATTATATATATTCTCGGACGCTACTGCTATTGTGGCTTGCCCCAGGAAGGGGCAGAGCCGACTCTACTTCCTGAGGAGGCTGGGGTCCTTTAACATCTGTAGGAAGCTCCTGCAGATGTTCTATTAGATGTGGTGGCCAGCTGTCTCTTCTATGCTGTGGTGGAAGCATCAAGAAGAGAGACGAGATGCGTCTGGAGAAGCTGGTCAGGCGAGCAGGTCAGTTGTTAGATGGAGCTGGACTCTGTGGTGAAGGTGGCGGAGAGGAGGACGCTGCACAAACTGCTGTCTATTATGGATGATGATGGCCCACTGCACACCATCATCATGGACAGGAGAAGCAAGTTCAGTGGCAGGCTGCTGTCACAGAGCTGCTCCACGGACAGACTCAGGAGATCCTTTGTCCCGAGAGCCATCAGGCTCTTCAACTTCTCCCAGCAGGGCCGGAAGAGGGACGAGGACTGCTGAGGACTAAATTCTCTTTTCAATCATAGGCTTATTTATTCTGCACTAATTACACTTTACTGTATATACTGTACATCTTAAATCCTGGACACTCCACTCCACTTAAATACCAGTATATGCACGTTTACTATGTTAATTTAGTAATTTATCTGCTGATAACTGCGCCGCTTGCACAATCATGCACATTTATTGCACTTTTGCACTGTTTTGTTTTTTTGTTTTTTTCTACAGTATACAGGAATATCTATATTTTCTTGTATATATTTCTTGCCCCCTTGTGAAGTGAGAGATATTTTTATTTATATTTATATTTAGATATTTATCCATAGTGACCTGTACTATGTATAGTTTATAGTTAACAGTTAATAATATCTAGGCTTTCATACTGCATATGTTTTTACAATTTGTATTGGTCCCAGCTGTTTGTTTTAAACCGCTCTAGCTGCTAAATTTCTTGGGATCAATGTTCAACATTTTAAATTTGTTGATATCCTGTTTCAGGTATATACACTGTCGGCATTTTTTTACAATACGTTTTGACTGATATGCCTTACACATTTATCACTATATTAAATATGAGTATTCTATTTGTCTTTGTCAATATCTTATTTTTTTATTAAATGCATGGTTGGACAAATACACACACACACACACACACACACACATATATATATATATATATATATATATATATATGAAATATTTTTTATATATATAAAGAAAAGAACCTTGTGGTAAATAAATATTGATTGATTGATTGATTGATATATATGTGTGTGTGTGTGTGTGTGTGTGTGTGTGTGTGAAATGAAAGATCAAACTTTTCCATATATATATGTATATATATATATATATATATATATATATATATATATATATATATATATATATATATATATATATATATATATGTATGAAATGAAAGATCAAACTTTTCCAGTACTACATACACCACACTACCCCATGACTTCAGGTGAGGCATCCATGTAGCTATGTCAGATGGATCAGTCCAAGAAAGAGGTGTTTGTTTGACCAGTATCTGTGTTTTGTTTGTTGACCTCACCATTCACAAAGAAATGTTCTTCATCACTGAACAGCACCTGATAGGGAAAACTAGTCTTTATCTGTTCAGCCCAGATGACTGGTCAGCTCAGACTGTCAGACAGCATTGGAGAACCTTTTCTGATTTCTTCCAACAGGAGGGCACCCTGCCTCATTACAGACATGATTTACTATACTTTAGCCTCACACAGCACCTAATGATATTTATATACTGTAATCTTCTGTTTACACATTTCAACACTGTTTGAATTAAACGTGGAATGTAATGACTTCATTATTATTTTAATTAGCTTCATTCTTAATGTTCAATATGCCATATCAATGTTTGTCCCCTATAGAGGTGGTGTTCATTACTTTTTAATAAATTAACACTAAGAAAATCAAAAAGATCTACAACCAAATGTTTTACTACTGAACATGTTCAATCCAACGTTATCCAGTGCTTGCATAAGTGCTAAAAGGCTATAGTTGTTTGCTTTCTGAAAAGAACCTTTAAATCCTAATGTAGCCCCGCCTCAGTTTCAGATGAAACTGCGGAAAAAGCCATCAGCCGGCGTCTGGAAGTGGATAAATATCAGAAAGCAATCTCGCGCACACTGCAACAACCAATTAAAGCGTGTGATCAGTGGCTTTTGGAAATGTTGCCGACTGCTGGGTGGCTGGCCAATGCTAACAATGCACCACAAGCTAATTGCTGTTGTAATTTTGTTTGCCAAAAAAGGAGCATTGTGTGGGAACGTTTTATCTAGTGTTCTATTTGTTCTTCACTTGTAGAACAAAACAACCAAACAGGAGAACATTTGAATGGGCCAATATTACAATGCTACAATATTCTCCCAGCAAATTGTTTCATTGCTTTAATTTCTGAGAAGGAGAGACAGAGAAAGAGGGGAGGTGTAAATAAGGACAAAAAGTGCTAATCTTTTAATGTTTGCAATATGCGTATACACACACACATCTCAACATAGCTCTAACTAGAAAATAATCGCTCTCCGAAGGATGAAATGTATATCCTAAGAGAATGACACTCGTCACTGCCTTAATGTCTTCCTCTCTCTCTCTCTAAATGAACTCTGTACATCCTTTCCTCCACACAGTGTATAGAATTGAATCAGCTGAAAATAAAAGTATAACACACATGCTGTTATACTATAGCCAACCAATCAAAGTTGACTGAATGTATGGCTGTGTTCGAAATCACCTACATTCAAACTACACAGTATGTCATAGCAGTAGGTGAGAATGACTGTTGGGTCTGAATATAATATGCATATTACAGCACACTGTCCTATTTCTTATATATATATATATATATATATATATATATATATATATATTTATCAATGACAGCAGCTCCCTCTTTTAGCTAAACCACAACATGAGATGTCTGCCGGTCTGCTCTGCTGTCAGGTTTTTTTTAGGACTTTTGGGCGTGCTTAATTCACAGGGTTTAGAAAATATAAATAAATACAAAATAAATTCAAAATGCATGTTAAAACAGCAGCTACAGTTTATACTGTCTTAAAACTCCCTGATGAACAGAGCTAGCAGAAATTACTTGGCCAAAATTATTTGGAAGAAAACGTGTTACATTAACTTTCAATAAAATTAGGAATATGCATTAAACTGTGTAAACTTTAAGATCATTATCATTCAGATGTTTTCTTTTGCTGTTGTGAGCTGGCCCAGCTGATGATGGTGGTGGTGGATGATTTTCAACACTGCAGTGACCCTGATGTGTGGGTGGTTTGTTAGTGTGTGTTGCACTGGTGTCTACTCACTGTCCACTCTACTACATATACTGCTACTTTGTTTGTTCTCCTAGAAGGTCAGAGATGATAGCTCATCTGTTGCTGCAAAGTTTGTGTTGGTCATCCTCTAGCCCTTTATCAGAGTCCACTGGATGCAGCCCACAGCCCACCCAAATAATCCCAGCTCTGCTCTGGTCTAAAAACTATACAGAGAAACAGATAGGCTAAGTCTTTGCAAATATAGAACTATAAAGCGCATATATATGATTAATGATCTTGATCAAATTGGCAATGAGGGCAGATTCCAAGGCACATTGAGTTACATTACATGACAAATGATCTTTAACTTGAATCAAGGATGAAGCAAAAGGTGGGCAAATAGTCAGTTTAGTTTGTTTAGCACATTTATGGTCACAGCAAAATTCCTACATTTAATATGTAGTTTTAAAGTCCTCACTATTACTCCAAAACATACAAGGAAAAAAGGAAAACTGCTCTGTGAGTAAGTGTGTTTAAACTTTTGACTACTGCTACTCCACATCTACCGCCACCTGGAGAATAGTGAACACACACTGACTCTCACTCCAAACAGAATCAGCCACAGGGACTCCAGCAGGCTTTTGGTGGTGTTGGAGCCGAGCTGAAGCTATGATTTCACTTTCTCTGAGAAGAGAGAGCCCCAAACACAGCAACAGCACAGCCTTCTCCTGCTCAGGTGAGAGACGTGTATTTTACCTACAGACACTCAGCTCTGCTCTTAACCAGCTTCATCTCTCTCTGCAGACAGTGAGCTGCTGAGATGGAGCACTTCTGCAGATATGGTGTGTGGATAGGATATACTAGGCGTCCAGACTGTGGTACGGAATCTGGACTACTTAGTCCGCTGGCCACTTTTACGCAAGTAAAGAAGAAAGCTTGAAAGAAACAAAGAAAGAAACAAAGAAAGAAACAAAGAAAGAAAGATAGTGCCAATGAAAAAGAACAAAAGAAACTAATGAAATAGAAAGAAAATTTAAGAAAGATTGAGAAAGAGGCTAGAAAGAAAGAAAGCATAGTGCTAAAGAAAGAGAAAAAAAGAAATGAAATAGAACTAAGCAACACCAAAGAACAAAAGAAAGAAAGAAAAAGTCTGTTACATAGAGGGAAGAAAAATATTAAGATGGGAGAGAGACAGAGAGAAACACAGAGAGAGATGTTGACTTAAAAACTCCCTTTATTAAAGCACATATTTAAATTTATATCTACTGTATATTAAGTGGAGTGTAATACAGATTCTAATTAGGACTTCAGGAATGTTAAATTACCTGACAGAACATAAATTCCACTCTTATGTGTGATTCCACTAAAACCTAAACAGTTTTATAAGGTTAGTGTCCCTTCAGAGACCAGCCTAAACCACTTCTACATTGCTAATTTAGCCTGTCCGCCTAACAAATATCCCCTAACACATTAAGAACCCCAAACCCCAAAGTATGAATAAAAACGACACAGACAGCCAGACTGAATTCCATCTGCATCAGAGGAGGAGCTTTTGATCACTTTAAACTACCACCTGGTTCATATCACCACCACTGTTAGTCTGTCAGTCCGCTCTGAATAACTTTTTATGTCTTAATGATTTAATAATCCAGAAACTGTGAAGGAGGAGAGGAGTTCTCTAATAAGGAGGACTGGTGTGGAACTGTTTTTGATGGGTCACTAATAAAAGCTCTAATTTTAATCCCGGTCCTCTGCGTCTGAATAAAGATGAGGTCGTGAAGATATGCCTTCCTTTGATGGAGGTTGGTGAAGGAGAGAAAATCCGAAAACATGCTCATCCTCTTGCTTCTCTTCCTTCCTTTCGGACTGTCTATAAATGGCATGCATTTTAATCCTTTTTAATTATGGATCCCTGCTACAATTACTTCAAATCGAATTACTGCGCAAACCTCGGAAGAATACGTTTACGGAAATCGAGAGGATGGATCCGTCTCAGTGTTCAAGCCGTTCACGACCCCTGTGCCATTAAAATATTTAGATCGCCTAAAAGCTTGCATGAGGTCCCTGTAGCCATGAACACACGCAGACACTTGCACAGATCATCTCCTCCCTCTTCCAAAAAGGACTACTGAGACTCTCTTGCCCGGCAGGCGCTTACGTTTTAAATAATGGTGGGGGTAAAAAGGCTGGGAGGGAGGCGGGATGGGGGTTAAAAGGCGACGTTTGTGCATTGGGGGATCAGACAGAATCCCAGGTGCCAAGAACCAGCTGTGTGCCAAGGTCAAAATGCCAACCCCTGTGCCAGTGCAGCTCGTGCCAGGCTCTCCCGAGACACACTGAAAAAAAAAGAATCTTCATGCTAATCGCTAATCTTCTCTCAGCGCTACTGACCTCCTATCTCTCTCCTCTCTCTCTCTTTCTCTCTTTGTCTCTCTGTGTGTCTCCATCTCAGTCTCTCAGCGCTTCAGCTAAATGAAGTATGCTTTAACATGAAAAATGAAGTAATTACTTGATGTATCAAAACGGCTAATTGCATTGGTGGAATGGGTCGCCCGTCAAGTGGGATAAAGTGTTGAGAAAGAGAGAGAGAAAATGAGAGATAAAGAGAGAGAAGACAGATGTCACTGGATGGCATTATAGCGGGATTACACCAAATCTTTTAGCCACCCAGCACCTCTCAATGTGAAAATGACCACTCGCATACACACACATATAATCATAGACACAACAGTCACACACTTATATCCCTCTCATCAAAAATAATATGAGCTGAAATTACAGGCCCTCATCTAATGCCAAAGGAACTGGCATTTCCAAATTTCTCCAGAATTGTCACCAATTTAACCCTTATGAGCAGTAACCATGGCCTGCAACAATAAAAGCATGTTATGATTTGGCATCAATTAATTCTTGCGCTGGACCAAATTGGGAGAGCCGAGAAAAATTTCCAGTAGGTCCAGTTAATCTCGGCTAATAGAAGTAATGTCTCTGACTGTGGCATTGGGACACCATGTAGGCTAAAGCAACATACCTGATGTCTCAGCATGGAATTGTAGAGGTTTCTAATGGTGTCCTGCGATAATCCATCCCATGCAGCTTGAGAATTCTCATACAGTTCCTGCAGATGTTGTGGAGATGGAATTAGTCCAGACCTTCAGGATATGTGATTCACGACAGCAAACTGTTCATCTTGGCACTGACCACAGTGCCGGGACACTGAAGATGACCCGCTGCCATCTTCTTCTGTTACTCCGTGATAGTCTGGCATGACACCATTGCAGTCATTGGTGAAGTTGACGCGGTTGTCATCGTAACGGTCTGCGTGCATGTAATCCTGCATCATGTAGTGGTCTACTAGTGATGCTGCCACTAACAGTATGACTCATGGAAGGTATCATTGCTTGTTAAATGTCCACAATCGTGGCTGTTGGGTCAGTCAGGTACAGTGCAAGGTCCGTCACATGGATGGCCGACATGCATGATGAACCCAAACTTCACAGATCAGTAGAGCATGACATTCTTGCAGAGTCCTACAAACCTACTCACTGTAGTCCATCTGATAGTTTACATTGTTAGTCTTCTTTCAGCCTGTTCTACAAGCACTGCAGTGACACTGACGTGGTGGTGTGTTAGTGTGGATCATCAGCATCCGTGATAAACGACTAAAGGATGACCAACACAAACTGTGCAGCAACAGATAAGCTATTGTCTCTGTCTTTACATCTACAAGGTAGACCAACAAGATTAGAGTGTCTCATAAAGTGGACACTTATTGGACACAGTGTTTAAAATCTCCAACAGCATTGCTGTGTGATCCACCCATAATGTCATGGCTGATGGGTGCATAATTCATAAATAAGGAGCAGGAACAATGCAAATACCTAGACTTTAGGCAAGACTGTCCCTTCCTGGACAATGGAGAAATTGTGTGGAAAGTCCAGATTTCTTGAAGTTGATATGTGCACTGGAAGTATATTAAATAACAAAGAACTAGCATCTGAAAACTCACTTCACTGTTCATCGACTGGACATAAAATTCAACATGTAATGGTCCAAATCCATACATCCTCAAAGTATAGCAAAACGACAGCAGTAATTCTATACATCTAGGGGTTAGCAAAATAAACCATTGTCCTTACTGTGTCACTTTGAGATGGTTAGATCACTGAGCGCTGCTGGCCCAGGAGAGAAGATGTTTTGTCTGATTGCATCTCCGAGGCTTTAGACAGTGGGTTAAAAAGCCCCTGTAATTAACTGTAAACGGACGAACGCAAACCACTGCTGGGGCCTTTTGACACCTCTAATTGGGTTTGTTTAAAGAGCTGCCCTAGAGGTCCTAGGGAAATTCATTAGAAAGGGAAGACGCCCTGAGTATCCAGCAATGAATGTCAAGGGTTTGTGAAAAGAACTCAAGGCACTGAGAAAAAAGTGGCTGTGCCAATTAATTACCAACAGCACGGCGGCTTGGAGAGAACCTAATCTAAATCAGCCCTTCATCTGATGGCCAAAACAGAACAAAAGCTCAGAGATTAGGCAGCAGAAGCAGCTAGGGTCCTTAATCACACCAAAAGATCGACCCAGCCTACACCTATTCTCTATAAACACTACAGAGCCTGTAAGGTTTTACCACTCAGTGTGGCGGAGAGCTATGATGAAATCATTCGACTGACATGCAAAATCACCAACCTGCCATATTAGTGTGATGTCCATTGTCAAAATGGTGTTCTACACCTGCCGATGTGGCAAACAGCAGCTTAGTGGCTGCTGGAAAATGCTCTCACTAATGGTACATTCACATCTACTTTGTTGGGTACAGACCTATTAAGCTTTAGCTTGGTCCATATTAATAACAAGAACATTCCACCCAATGCACCAGTGCACACTAAACCAACGAGGAACGATAAATACTGAGTCTCGGTTCACTTCCAAATAAACCTTGTTTAGGCCGCTGCTTGTCCGCTGCCTGGAATGCATTTTTGTGATGGCCCACACAACACCAAGATCAGAGAATGCTTTTCAGCTTCTTCTAGCAGCATGTCAATGCTATACTGCCTGTTTGAACTTCTGACTCATGACATATGCTCAAATCATTTTTGCATGAGCTGCTAATTTCGACAGACGAGAAGTAAACTAATGGTGAGGGAATGTCTTTAAATTTGCCACATGGATCGCATCATTGACCTGATTGACTACACTTAAAATGACAAACCGGTCAAAAAGAAGCAGATCTCAAGCTTTGGAAGATTTGTGTTTAGTTTATTATATTCCATGCAAATTAGAGTTTGTTTTTTGGTTTGAATAGTAGCAAATGTGAGAGTAACGGATCACTTATATCCCTGCATAACTTTTGACCAAGAAACAAGCATTTACATGCTTAATATGGTGCAGTTTAGCCAGTGTCGTAACTGAAACCCACCAAACCAAATGAAAAAATGCAAGAAATCATGTCACAAAATCTTAAACTATGTCTTGGCCTCTATCAGCCAAACTTAGAATGAAAAAAGCCTAAGACAAAAAATACAAGTGAAGATCTAGCATTTAGCATTTGCCACTAGTGACTAGACAGGGTTTACTTTGCTGCAGCTGACTAGCTAGTTTTATGCTTGCTTAAAAACCAGGCTTGTGATCAGAGGGTCACCGGTTCGATTCAATTAACCAACAGGAGACAACTGAAGTGCCCTTGAGCAAAGTACCTACCCCCAAACTGCTCCACTAGCACCATGACTAGGGCAAGTGTGCTCACCACCCTGTACTGTGTGAGTATGTCTATGTTTCACTTGATGGTTGGGTTAAATTCGGTAGGCAAATTCCTCTGTGTGCAGTTCTTAATTCTAATTCACATTCTGAAAAGACAGCATAGAGGTTCAGAGAAAACTATCCTGCTATTACTGCTGTGTTAAAAAAGCACATCGATTTAAAAGAAGCACAAATATATTTTTAACATCAAAGGTCGTGTTATACGTCACATCTCGCAAACTCATGTAACATATAGAATTCCGAGATTACCAGTCGTACACACTTTGTCTGCCATTTAAGTACAATTCACAAATGAGAAACTGGTTTTCCTAGTTTCTGACACCACTCGAATGCAGCATTAGCATATCTTATAGATTCATTGATTTGTTGGTGGAGCTTTTGAGGCTGAGATTGCGTGTCTCTAATTTCAATACAAACACATCAATACAAACTTCTTATAACTTCTGAATTAAAGTCATCTACGGCCAAGATATATTCATCCTCACCTCCTCCTTCAAACCATAATGAAGCATATTATCATTCTCATTATTGTTACTATTATTATTATCATTATTAATGTTATTATTAATATGAACCACCATTCAGACCAGTGTTACTATCTACACCTTAAAATCATCATTCCTCTCCTGCTAGCATGCTAGCATACCAAATATGACAGGCCGTGTGTGCAGTGATTGACAGCACATTGATCTCTCCTCTCATTCTCGCGTCGTCCGTTCCTGGCGATAAAAATGTGAGGAGAACCGTCTTTTTTTTGGCGGTGACAGATGATACGCTCTCCAATAGAGTCGCTAAATACCCAGCGGAGACGACGTCAGGGAAAATATCAAGTGGCTCTTTAATTCAGTGAGAGAAATGTTAAGCAGGACGTGGAGAAGATGGCCAATCACACCTGACTTCTGTCTGAGAGTCAGCGTGTAAACACCAATCTCACACATACACATGCATGCACACACACATTCTCAACCGCACACCACCGCCAAAGACAAAGGGCCCCATTGCTGCACACAAACACAATCCTGTATACACATACACACTCTAGCATACAACTATCAGCCGTAGCATTAAACCACGTCAATGTATCTACACACTTCTATCAGTTCCACTTACCACATAGGTGCACCTGGTAGTTGTACAATTACAGACTGTTTAAAACCTCTAGCAGGACTGCTGTGTCTGATCCACTCACACAGACACAACACACACTAACACACTGCTGCCATGTCAGTGTCACTGGAGTGCTAAGAATAATCCACCAGTGATATAGCGGGATAACAAAGTATGAAGAGAAATAAATGGACTACAGTCTCTAATTGTAGAATTACAAGGTGCACCTACAGGGGTTGGACAATGAAACTGAAACACCTGGTTTTAGACCACAATCATTTATTAGTATGGTGTAGGGCCTCCTTTTGTGGCCAATACAGCGTCATTTGGGCAGCCGTGGTTTTATGTTTTTTGGATACAATCCGGGTTAGCACCCGAACACCCCTTTCAGACAGCTTCCTCTTGCGTCCACAGTTAATCCTGTTGGATGTGGTTCGTCCTTCTTGGTGGTATGCTGACATTACCCTGGATACCGTGGCTCTTGATACATCACAAAGACTTGCTGTCTTGGTCACAGATGCGCCAGCAAGACGTGCACCAACAATTTGTCCTCTTTTGAACTCTGGTATGTCACCCATAATGTTGTGTGCATTGCAGTATTTTGAGCAGAACTGTGCTCTTACCTGCTAACTGAACCTTCACACTCTGCTCTTACTGGTGCAATGTGCAATTAATGAAGATTGGCCACCAGGCTGGTCCAATTTAGCCATGAGACCTCCCACACTAAAATGACAGGTGTTTCAGTTTCATTGTCCAACCCCTGTATGTGGTAAGTAAAGCTGATAAAATAGATATAGAGTGTGGTTTTAATGTTATGGCTGATGGGTGTATACAGTGTGTAGAAACGAGCATTTGAGGCACAAAAAATTCATTACAAATCCGAAAATCAGCTAGCACTGTATATATTGGTTGCTATAGATCAATGACTGTGCTGTTGCCAGACTCTGTAAAAAGAAAACTAGGAAAGAAATTCTCTTACCTTGTTTTTTTTTCCAATGGAGGAGGAAGAGTTCACAGCACATGCAAGAAAAAAGAAAGAAATCAACACTTAGATTGAAGTCTGAATAGCAAACTGACCTTATTTGTACTCTTACAGAAGAAAGAAAGTACAGTACATACACACACAAAGGTGTGTGTGTGTCTGTGTGTGTGTGTGTGTATATATATATATAGAGAGAGAGAAAGAGAGAGAGCGAGAGAGAGAGAGAGAGAGACAGACAGACAGACAGACAGACAGACAGACAGACAGACAGACAGAGATAGATAGATAGATAGATAGATAGATAGATAGATAGATAGATAGATAGATAGATAGATAGATAGATAGGACCTCCTGTCTCTGTATATATTGTGTGTTATGTGTATATTTAATACCTCTCTGTTTATTTAGTGTTTCAATGCTGCCCAGCTCTAGAGTAATAACCAAAACCTTAATACAAGCATTCCAATGCATGAATGTCTTGACATGCTGTGCAAATGACAAATAATCTTAAGTAACCAAAGTTAACTAAACTTAGTCTGCAAACCCGCAACATTATTATTATCATTATTTTTCAATTACTCAGTTAATTTGCCAAATAAAAGCTGCTTCAATAAACACCACTCAAAACCATCCTCTGTTTTATCCTAAACAGAGACTTGATTAGGGGTTGAAGTCCACTTTTAGAACCGCCTCTTTTAGATGATAGCTGCCCTAGAGCTACTGGAAGAGGTAAAAGCGTGGCTGTGGATTTTAAACACTGGTTTAAATGTCAAGACCTCCCAGCTGAGACATTCACCAGTTTTGAAGTCCAGTTACTGAGACTGGAATCCAGTAACTCTCTCACATGTGCTCTTATATACAGACCACATAAATCAAATAGTGATGCTGTTATTTTTTTGGTAACACTTCACAATAAATGTTGAGTAATTTAAATGAAGGAATGCTTTAGTTAACATGAAGTAATACAGTAACAATGCTTAACTGATGTTATTTAAACATGTACAGGAACCTTTTATATACCTTGCCTTTCTTTTATCTACGTCAGACCACTCAAACTGCAAATAAAGACAATTTGATTCATTTCATGTTTACTTAACATTAATTAGGCTTTCTAACCACTGTGTATGTATTATATCCTGTTAGTTAACACTTTTACCTTTCAACTTTTGATTGTGCCCACCACTGTAGAATTTCTTATTTTGAGAGATTTTAACATCTCACTAAACTGCTGCTTAGTTATATTATACACCTACTTCTTAGCATAGCACTAAACTTAGCATAGTCTACCTGTGGTCCACATATTAGCATGGTCATACACTAGATCTTGTTTTGTCTTATGGGTTATACATCTGCAATACTGAGCTTTACGATATAGTTCTCCCTGAATATAGATTAATTATTTTCAACATAACATTACCCTGTCAAATCACTGCTAGTAGACCTCCTAGCTATCGTTATTAGCCCATCGGCTCTCTTACAGTAAGACATTTTACGCTTATCTTAGGAATCTCTCACTAGGGTGTATCATCTCTGCATCATAGTGCTAGTGCTGAGGAGCTAGTTTCTATTTTTAGCTCCACATGTTCCTCCGATCTCTCCTCTGTTGCACCTTTTAAAACCAGACCCATTAAGTTTAGGTCCCAGCCGTGTCTGCAAGAAACAGCACTGGTGCCTAGAAGGAGTGTTAGATAGCAGAGCGTAAATGGAAAAAAGCTGCCAAAATGGCTGTGAAAAACTGTTGCTGATATTATATAAACAGTCACAAGCCCAACATTTTGTTTAGCACAATTAATTCTGTTCTCAACCCTCCAGTTGGTTTTCTCACATGGTCCTCTAAAGCATGGGATAAATTCCAGCAGGTTTTTATTGGGACAATTATGGAAATTCAATAAAAAATATGTCACCCCTAGCCTACGCCCTCCACTTCAATACAACGTACTTGGAGCATTCTATTTTCCATTTATTTACCATTTTATTTTCCATAAAGACTATTATCTCTATCTGCAATGCCATCCTGCACATATTGAGATGTTTGACTAAACAGACTCTTGTTTGCAGTCCATAATAAATACTTCCCTAACCTCAGCCTCTCCTCGAAAAGCATGATCTCAGTGCTAACATGCTTTGTGATTACAGACCTATTTCAAAACTCTCCTTTCTCTCTAAAGTAAAAAAACAGCTCTTTCTCTATCATTGTCTTGTGGTTGTGTAGCTCAGTGGATAACACCACTACCTGCCAAGTAGCCACCACCACACGTGGGAGACTGGGGTTCGAATCCCGGTCTGGGTGACTATGCTGTGTTACACCAATAAGAGTCTTTGGGCAAGACTCCTAACACTACACTGGCCTACCTGTAATGTGATTAACCTTGTAAGTCGCTCTGGATAAGAGCGTCAGCTAAATGCCAGAAATGTAAATGTCTTACATTACTAAAATTACGCGTTTCTCAGTTTAGGTTTAAACCTCACCATAGAGTCAGCTGTCCTGACCGTGACAAATGACCTGCTGCTTGTCGTTGACTCTGGTGACTATTCCATTATGGCCTTGCTCAACGTCAGTGCTGTTGACACTGTTGAGGATAACATTCTCATTGATCGTCTTGAACACACTGTAGGTCTTGGTGGAAATGTACTAAACTGGTTTAAGTCTTGTCTTACTGCAAGTAGTGGCGGAGTACCTCAAGGGTCAGTATTAGGGCAGGTACTCTGCTCATTATATCAATTGCCTTTAGGTGGTATCTTCATAACGTTCAACATCCCGTTTCATGGCTACACATCTTTATTTCTCTTTAGAACTACAACTTTCCTGTGAGTTTTGATTCAGACTTATATAAATTCTGTTGTCAAAAACAGTTTGTGCCAACTCTAGTCAATTGCCAATATTAAATCATTTCTCACTCCCCAGTATTTGGCGAAGGTTATACATGGCCTCATTTAATCTCACTTGGATTTCTGCAATGGATTTTACCTTGGTGTCAATAAAACTTCACTGGCTCATTTGTAGTTAGTGCAACACGCACCAGCATGTATACTCATGGGCACAAAGAAAAGAGAGCATATCACCTCGACTTTAGCCTCCTTCCACTGGCAACCTGTTACTTCCAGGGTGCCGTTTAAGATTCTTTTATTTGTTTTTAAGGCCTTAAATGGACCTGCGCCATCATGCATTATTGAGTTACTAAAACCTCTTTCCCATTCCAGGTCTTTGAGGTCTTTAGATCAGTTGGTCTCGGCTAAAGCTCAAGGGTGACTGAGCATTTGCAGGTTCATACACTTTGGAACAGCCTACCATTGGACATTAAGTCTGCCCCCCTTGTTTCAGTCATTCATTGCATCATAAGCGTAATTCACTTTGGTTTTAAATGTGCTTAATAAATAGATAAATAAGCAACTGACTTACTGAAAGGAAACAAGTTAAAAAGTAATCAGTCTATGTGTGAGAACATCCAAAACCATGTTCATATACTCTATATAGTATCCAAATAATACTGCAAATAGACATGCAAAAGTCTGGGGAAATTACAGAACTGTTAGGTTTGACTGTCAAAAGACAGTACCGGCAATGTCTAGAAGGAATTTTTTAGATGTTTATTACATGTGCTACATTTTGAGATCTATTGTTTTGCAATATGCAGAGGTGCTGCATGAAATTTAATAACCGCATTTCACTCACATTTCGGCAATGTTAACATTTTAACATGTCTGATTTTTATCCCAAATTATAGGCACCCGTTTAAGACAGATATCCCACCTAATTTGCAATCAACAGGTAATTGGGGAGTTTCATTTGCATTTCCAACAATGTATCACAACGTCTCCTGCAGCAGCATCAGCCAAAAGCCGCTGAAACCTGCCGTCAGGTCACGTCAATAATGAGCCGAGCTGTTCGCTCACGTCAGCAAGGTGCAAATGAACCTCTATGTGTGTGTGTGTGCGCACATGTGTGTAGAAAACGCAGCAGCATCTGGGCCATACACTTCGCTCTGAGTGACGTTTTATCTGCTAGGATGTCAGCAGGGCAGGTGGGGGAGAGCCTAAAAATAAGGAGAGTTCAGTTCTTACTGCCGGATTCCGCCTGACCAGGAAAAGGCCTGAAACTGCCGTGTTTGCTGCAGTGTGTGATAAAGCCGGGCGAAGTGGTGTGACTCTCAGTGACACTTTGACATGTCGCCTTGTGTTAATTTACATGAAACAGCACAATTAAAAACTTTAACTGTGTGCAGCTCAGAGCGGTTTTCATACACTGGTTGGTGGTGATGATGTCACATTGATGTCATGACACGTTAGCTCATGTGTGATTACACACAGTTCAGCTTCATGAGTTCCTGAACCTCATGAGTTCTATGTACTGTAGAACCATTTCATGCTTCAATGGTTCTTTGCATGGTGAAATGGTTTGAAATGGTCAGATTGATGGAGAAGGTGTTGTATATGTTTCTTTTTAGCACCAAAATAAAGAGTTCAGTTTTTTTTAAGTTGTTACTTATGTAATGTAGAAGAACCCCCTTTGGTGATATACATAGAAGAACCCAGGGTTCTAAACATAATTATTAGTCTAATCACTTTGCTAATTTACACTCAAATAGACTGTCCTGCTTAATTAAAAAAGAGGGGGAAATCAAGCTGCACTCTGGTTTCAGACCAAATGACAACACTATGGGTCTGAAAGGAATGTGTAGCTGTCAAGAAACCCTCACTGAGAAAGCCAGGTCGACAATAAAGAGGAAAGTTTGCAGAACACTAGAGCTTGATTTTGGAGCATGATTCTATGGACTGATGTGTGCACATGTTTGCATTGAAGAAACCAAACCAAGTACATGAGAGCAAAATGGATATAGCAACCTCATGAGCCTAGGTGAAAAACTGTAAGAGTGTTGTGGTGTTAACAAAGACACTCTGGTGGTTCTTCTGTTCCTATATCCCGTGGAAGTTGCTCAATGATGCTGACCCACAGCTGAGGAAGGATGTAGCTCTTCTACTACAAATCCCATCACTGTTCTGTAACACTCCTGGGTTTTTTCCCCAAACTACTTTTCCAGTCTTTGCTAATGAGGACTGCTGTGGTGCTGTCTGCGGTGCTGGCTAATACGGTGCTCTGGCATGGTGCACCACATAAGGAGGTGCAAACTATTTTACAACAGATTAACCTTCCCCATTTAGTGCATGTTTCATCTTTCTGTTCTTCCACTAAGTGGTGCCACACTATCGAGACTTTCCTGGCAGATAGCTGCACCTTATAAATGCATCTCTGCTGTGATCGTGACTGTGTGAGGCATGTATGAATGAGAACGCATTGGTAGGAAACAAACTAAGAATCAAAACTGTATTTCTGTAAAGGGTTCACAGTTTTTGGAACTTTGGAAATGATTCCGAACTGGAATCAGCTTTCAGTACCTATTCCCACTTTTACTACATGAAAAGACAGATCTGCTATTTTAAAGGAGAGGGCTAACAGATCACATAACATCAATTCAGCAATAATTACTGTGTTCTACATCTATCTTAACCATTTTTCTATGGCATTTCAATGAGCCACTTGGCTGGAGAGCCTTTTTTTGTGCTACAATGACGCTGTCTGGACAGATCACAACCCTTCTATTCAGACAGCCATAAAGAAGTTGTTAGACTGAAGGAGACTAATTAGCTCTGAATGCTCTTGGCTGATGTATTATAAATGACACTTCAATTAAAGTGTACAATCACAATCGTTCACCTTGCTCTCAAAAGCGCACTCATAACGAGACAAAAAAACCCCACACGTATACATCCAAGCCCTTCAATAACACGTTCCTCCACGTTATTACAGCTCAGCTTTCTGTCTCTCTCAATCTGCTCATGATAAAGGAAGCACGGCAGCACCTCCAGAGCCGAATGGGAAAAAGAAAGAATCAAATTAGCTTGCTCTCCCATCACTCAGCTCTGAAAGCCTCTTCCCAAACTTGTTTGTTGCATGTCATTAGACGCAGAGGCCTGCGAGAAAAATGTGTTTGCGTGAGTGCCGGGGGAGCAGATCAATCAGGCTATTAATCTGGACTGAGAAATCGCTCCGTTTGTGCTGTTGCGAGTCTGACCCAGTTCTGAAGTCTCCAGGTGACGATCGCCCGGGACAGGTCACATGCGCACCATATGTTTGAATGGTTTGTTTGTTGAGGGTAATAAAATATACCTTAGAAATGTCAGCTTGGTGTTTCCTTATACTGTATATGGGTATATAAAAGTTGCACATGTGCTTTAAAACCTGAAACTGATACATCCATGCTCCACACATTCATACATGCTAAATTAATCCTTCTATAGCTACATGTGTGAGATTAGACTCTCTGGTAACACTCTCTATGAAGCCTGTATTCATGCATAGCTATAAATGTGCTTATAACTGGGTTATAACAATGCTGTGTAAGTACATTTATAAACTGTAGTAATGCCTCAGGGGTTAATAAGGTACTGTAATTACTATTTTGTTAATTTGTTGCAACACAATTTTAATTGTTTACTTTCTATTGCCTTTTTACATTCATGTAATTCATGCATTACATGCAATACATGCATCGCATGCACGTAATTATTAATATTATTTTATGTTATATTGAATTATATTGTATATTATAGTCATTCATTTAAAATCACATGCTTATGAACTTGCACTTGCCTTATTAACAACTTGTAATGCATGGTGACGTCAAGGTTTTCAAAAATGTAATAAACTAGCAGTGAATATGTTGTGATCACATGTTGGCATTAAATTTTGTCAGGTTGTGTGTCTTGCTCTTTGACCTCCACTTTTGAAATCTGACACATTGTGGATATTCATTTTATTATAACTCATTCTTAATGTTATACAGATTTCTCAGGCATTTAACAGTGCTCAACAGCTGTGTTCATCATTCTGGTCACATCAAACATTTCTTATTTGTTAGTTAGTTGCTTCCTGTATCTAAAAGTTACAGGAAAGACAGGGCTAATACATGTATTCATTTCTTTGCAACAAATCATTTTATATTGGAGAAGAGTGATGTGTGTAAGATCACAATGTTGCATGAGGGAGGCAAAGTTTGCATGGTTGCAAATTGGTTGCTGCTGTTCCCAATAATCTATAACCTTAAGACGAAACATCAATGAATTGAATGCATTGAATCTTAACAAAGAACGCTACAGTTTCTCATTAGCTTAAATGAGATTTGAATGGGCGGAAACAAAGAGAGGGATCTGTTGCTGACCTTTGATTTTCACTCTTTAATCATATTGAGGGAAAGGTACGATGGGAGGAAATAATTTACATTGTCTAAACGCCATTCGCCAACTAGACGACTGACATTTGCTCTGTAAGTGAAATTTGTGTAAAAAAATTCTGATAATTCAGATAAGTTTGTCATCTCTTGATGCTATGTCTATCAAACTTGAGGAATACCAGAGGAATATCTAGCACTTGTGCTAACAGCCTAAAAGGAAAGATTTAAAAGCACACAGTTTAGAAGAACGCTTTTGAAACATTCTTCATTTACATTTTAGGTTAGAAATCTTTGACCCATGTTTGCTGACACCCAACTTTCAGCAGTCCATGTGTACCCATGTTCCAGGGTGCATGGAGGTGTGAATGTGAGAGATGTGGTTAGTGTGTGTGCGCGTGTGAGGAAGAAGTGAGGAAGAAGTCACTGCCTCAGTGTGTGATGATGTATGTGTGGTGTTTTTACCCCACGCTGAGGCTGAAAGACTTTATTAAGGATCAGCCTCATTTTCACCCTCACACTGCACCCAAAACTTCAGCCCACAGATGTTGAGAGTGAGACGTGTTTCTCTCGTCACGCCTCACCCTAACTCCACCTTCCTCCCCCAACATCCATCGCCAGCATAGCCCTATTAACACCATCACTACATCCCTCAACTCTTTCCTCACCTCAGAGGTTGGGGAGCAGGAACTCGGAGAGAAGTCCAGGTTGCGAGTCTACAGTAAAGAATCCATTTATTCTCTGCCTTGCATTCTACAGCTGTGCTGAGACAAGACCAGTAAATTAGATTTGAAACCTTAATGGTGGAACTGGCCTAATGGTACCATTACAGACCACTAGCTGTACACCTTTAAATAACATCTGTTCGCCCATTCCTTCACATGCTGCTTTACCCATTTGTTCATTTGTACATTCCTCTATACATCTGTTCATCCATTCTTTCACAGGTTGCTTTGTCTGTACATCTGTTCATCTGTGACTTTTTCCATCCAGTTATCATCACATAAAAGCTGAATAATGATTTTAGTTTTGTATGAGTGGCAGGTCAGGCTTGGAGTGTTGGACAGAGAGCTGTCATTCATGCTACTTATTAGCCACACCCACATACCGCTCAGGTGTTTTATTATATACATTCCTTATGTGTTTCATACAGGCTTTGCTGGATGTTTAATGTAACACACGTTTACTATCATACAAATCTGAGTAATATTTAATCTTTTTTATTCACTTTCTTTTTTATTCATTCTGTCCATCGGACTGAAGATTTCTCAATAATACTCTCATTACTTGACGGCTTAACAGACCTGATTTTTTTAAATTATTTTTTTTTTGCCGAGGGAAAATGCCACTGGAGTAATGATTGAGAACACAGTTCTGTTTAGGTGACTGTTACTAATGTAAACAGGTATTGTTTGCTTATGTCTTAAGCCACATGTCCAGGTCCTTAGTCAGACAGCATGTGACTCAAGTGCAGCTAGAATCTGATTCACAGCCTTGAGGCTTCGTGTCTGGTATGAACAAGTATTGTCCAACCACAGGGGTTTATGGGAAGGGTTACAAGAGCCATTTCATTCATTTCATATGTCTCCACCTTCATATACAAAACATAATCTATCAAGCAAGTGAAGGTGCTGCAATTACTAAACAGAAATGAATCATTATTAAGGTAAATAGCACTCGGTTTGAAGTATATTACTATTCAGCAAAGATTATTTAACGTTAGTGCATGTATGTTAACATCTGGAGGGTCCTAAGTGGTTATAGACACCATGTCTTGTCTGTACCTTTGCTCCCTACTGCAAATTAGTCCTGGAAACTAAATCAACACTTGTGGTAGATGCACTCAAATGCTTTCATAGCATTTAAAGCATCTTAATTATCACATTTGTGAAAATAATGATTCAATTTGGCATGGACTATTTACGGTTTTGGATGTAAGCTACAACAGTGTTCAGCTACTCTTGCAGCAAAGAATTAAAAAGTTTGGCCAGATTCGGTGGATGTCTTCCCAGGCACAATTCTGTGGAGAATTTCCTCTAGACTGGGATTGTTGTCATGGCTGGTAGTCCTGTATGACCGTACGCTTCCATACACCTACAAATTCAGCGACTTCCTTCACACTATGGCCTTTGACGGCCCAAATACAATCACTCCCTTGCACCAGTCATTAACATCTGCTTTGGAGTCATTTTCTACACATCAAACAAGACATTCACTGCACTGTACAACCCCAAAACTAAATTATAATATAAGTTAATATAAGGAGGTTTTATTCCCAGACATTTTGGTAGATCAAATAATGTGGAAAGATAAAAACCGAATAAAAAAACCTTTTGTTTTGCACAACAATGATAATGCAACACTGTTTCTTTAAAACGACCAGTTTTCAAACAACAGAACTGGTTAAAATGCCCATCCCTAGTACCTACAGCTGGCCTTTCCAGGAGACTGAACCCATGCCGATGCTTCTGAAGAGCCTGGCCTTTTTCAGATAATTAAAATCCACCCAGTGAGTCACGACGCTGGTGCTGATGTGAGCAGTGTTTGATGCAGTGAGATGTGATCATGGCTGGTGGTCTCTGTGGAGGTACTGTGGGATAGATAACAAGGCCAATGCGACATAAAGGAATCAGAGAATTAGCCCAGAGAACAGAAAACAGCAGCCAATCAGAGCCTGTCTAAGCTGATAGCATCAACATTAGCACCTAACACTCTCTCTCTTATTCCCTCGCTTTAATCACAGCTAGAGCTCAGATCAATAGGGTGATGTATTAAGCAAAGTGCCAAAAAAAGACAGAGAAAGACACAACATGAAAGTGTTGAAGGAAGGCTGAACAGCTGAAGGTAAATCAAGGCTTGCGTCAAACTGCTTGTTTTATTGACAACCTTCATTAGCTGCAGCTCAGCGGAGTCAAAGTGAGTGCGATCACAGGAAGTCAGATGAAGCCTTGCTTGGTTGGAAATGGTGCATTTCTGATCGGAAAAGGTGGTGTTCATCTTAGAACAAAGGACGCATATGTTCATTCTTCGGTCCATACAGAGCAAAGAAACACGAAAACTGAACTGTAAAAATACATGTCTCGCAGTCATTGCTTTCTGTCACAAAAACATATTAACATGCTTACATAAAGGTATCACTCTGCTGATTGGTTCTGAATCAGTCTTTCTGAATTTAAATTAGACAGAAATACAGTTAATTATATTTATATTTTATATCATCACATTATTATATTAATTATATATATATATATATATATATATATATATATATATAAAATAAAGATTTTAGGTCCTTTAAAGTATAACTCAAAATTGCCATTATATGACTAGTAGACACACCTGTACATACATAAAATCAAACAAGAAAAAGCTTCGGTAGTCACAGTATTTAATGCCACACACAGATTTAAAAACTTTGAGACACAATTATTTAACTACAATGGGATCTAAGTGCTCATCATGTGCTCATGAGTGCTGTCTCACATCCTGCTATAACATGTAGGGGTGTGGCTAGAATAGGGTCCTGCCTACAAACTGTTGCTGTGTTTTGGTACTGTATATATTCACATTCACTTTGTGTAGTGTTGCTCAGTACATGATGGATTTGTACATGATGGACATACTGCCTCCAACAGTGCTTCATCAGTTATACACAAGAACATGTAATCAGTAGTACTCAGTAGTACACAAGATCACCAGCAATAAGGCACCTGGTTCCGCAGCAGCTCCTAGTGCTCTGAAGAACACCAGTGAGAAGGTGTCTTCAGTGAGAACAGTCCCTTCCAATACTCTGAAGACCATCAGCGTGAAGGTGCCACTGCTTGTTCCAGTGCTCCAAAGATCATTAGGAAGAATTTGCCACTGTAAGGATGCCTGTGTCCACAGCACCTTCTAGTGCCTCTATTTGCCAAGTGCTTTGAAGAGCACCAGCACGAAAAGTGCCTGTTTCCGCAGTGCTCCTAGTGCTCCAAAGTGTGCCTGGTCCAAAAGTGCTTTTCAGTGCTCTGAAGATCACCAGCAAAAATACCTACCAGTGCTGCAAACAGAAGAGCAACAGCAAATCGAGTATGGTTCCACAGCACTCTTGAGAAGGTGCCCAACCCAATAATGGCATCCAGTGCTCCGAAGACCACTAGAAGATGGTACCTGGTACCATGGCTGTTCCCAGTGCTCCGAAGATCACTTATAAGAATTTGACTGGTCCCACAGCACCTCCCTGTGCTGCAAAAAGCACCAGCGAGAAGGCATCCGGTCCCACAGTGCCTCATAGTGCTCCGAAGAGCAGGAGCAAGAAAGCCCCTTTTTCATCAGGTGCTTTAAAGAGCACCAGCAGCAAGGTGCCTGGTTCCACAGTGCCTTCCAGTGCTTGGAGTGCCCCAATGAGCAGGCACTCACACAGCATCTCATTTATAAAATGTAGTAAAAGTTACTAAAATAACTAAACTGTAATAACCAAAGGAAGAGACATTTTGTTTCCTTTACCTACCCTTTTTATCTGGCTCTACACCATCATAGCTTGTAGCTTTATTGCTTTAAATGAGACTTAGACTAGAAGCATGAACAAGCCTGTTTTTCTCCCACCCTCAAATACCACCGTGTAAGCTGTGGCACAGAAAAAGCAGCAAACTAAAAGAAATTGAAAGTAGACAGCATGTGCTTTGGTGTTTTGTAGGTTAAAAACAACGCTGAATATGGGTGCTGAAATTGTTCCCTGTCAGTGAATTATCAGTCCTAATGGCCTGCGCAGTAAAAGCAGAAATGTCAGCTGCTGCCATTTAGCCGTCACTGCCTTTAGTCACTGTAGCTCTGTGCTTAAGGTATTTACGGCAGGAGAACAGATGAAAGCTGTTTGGTTCGTCAGGCAACAGGTCCATGTTTAATGCAGGACAGCGAAAAGGCTAAGCTTCATATGAAGCTCTAATAAGAGACGGCAAGTCTTGTAGGTTTTTACATTACTCCAAGTATGCTCTGTTTATTCCAAATTGTTTTGGAGCATTTCTAATGATCTAGTGTTCTTAAATAAAAGAACTCCCGGTATTGTCTAATATGTGTCCATTATGATGGTGCTACAATATAAATAAGTTTCCTGATGGTCAAAACTACTACCCAGCAACAATGTCTTTAAGAATAAGGATGCATGGCCTTATTTAACCTAGACGTCATCACCTACTAAACGCTACAAATAAAGCCCACCACTAACAAGGGGACACCTCCTCTAAAACACACTCCAACTCGTCTAGTTTGTGTTCTTTTAACATCTAAAATACACTGATAAATCACACTAAAGAAGATAGTTAGCAAATCACTATTCTTAGCTAATAGAAATGTGTTCTCTGTGTGTCAGAGCTCATTTTATATTTTCACTACATGCAACACACACCTAAATGAATCCAGCAAAACGTGGCGGATTTTATTTAATTAAAACAAACATTGGTGCACAAGAAATCTAGGGACCAAGACTCACAGAGGCATCTTAGTTCACTTCAAAATGTAAAAATGAGTTATAATGCATGTTGGCAAGAACCTTAGGCCTAAGGATGGCACTGCATAAAGATGACAGGACTGTGAATACCCGTGGGAGGTGTGGCGGGATTTATGGATTGAGAAAAGGTGGCACAGTGCAGGGAATGTCCATTCGATGGCTCCAAGGGTCCATTCAATGTGTGGAAAATGGGTCACGGATGTTAATAATTGGCTAAAAGGAGTGATTGCATTTGGAAGTGCCGAAAACCATAGAGAAGGCATTCACCAAATATGGCCAAACTGTGCAATTCTTCGATGCAGAATCTTGTCCAGTTCATGCCAAATCAAATTGGCAGGTGATTAATTTGTTGCCTGGTGAGCTTATAAATGCAATACAGACCAAAGGCAGCATAAATCATCAACTGTTGGTATGTAAAAAGATGAGTTTCTGAATTGGTAATTATAGGACATATGGTTTAAGAACATTATAAAAATGCTTGATACGTACTTGTGACTGGATTCACAGGAGTTATATTACATATTTAGGTGCCAAGATTTCTCTGTTTTGTAAATGTAACAAGTCAATCAGGGCCGTTACAGGGATTTTACCCCGCCTTGCGCTGTGTAAAACCAAATAAGCTTGCAGCTTATTGATGTAATATCACAAGACAGATGAAACAAGATACAGTATAAACAAAACTAGCAAGCCCAGATGATTCAGAACATTATCAGAGCTGTGATGTTTTGAGGCCTTTTTTTATTTATTTAATTTTATTTTATTTTCCTAGCATTATTAATGACTAGCAGGTAAGAATTTCATTGTACTCCTGAACACTGAATTTTGAATAACCTGAAGGCCAAAAGTCAAGCATGTTTAAAAGGAGAAGAGATTCCTTTAGGCTTAAGTCATCCAGTTGAAAAGACTTATGCTGTTTTGGGGCAATTATCTGTGAGGAGAAGTTCACATAGAAGAAAGCCCTGCTCTTAACTACCTACAGCGCATACATACATTGACCTTTTGTGTCTAACAAACACATTCAAATACATCATTATTTCAGAGCAGGGAAGAGCCGGGGCTAATGCACAGACTGCACAGAAAGAAAACAGATGAACCGAATGACAAAAGAAACAACAGCCAAAAAACAAAAACAAAACAGAGATCTGGAGTCTGCCTCTTGAAGCAAGTTCAAACTGAAATTTAACATTTAACATTTTGAAACCTGACCAATGAGCTACAATTAACTCATTACATGTATTTCTACCTTCTCTGTTACATGGGAATTAATCCAGGTGCCTGCAATGTTTATGACAAACAGCGGCATCTGGGAAACAAGAGGAGGAGTGACTATTTTAAAGAAGGATATGTTAACAATGCAAACCAAATATGATCCCTTTCTTCAAATGGGACACAGACCTGTCTGTGTGGTGGAGTGAACAGTCAAAAAACACGCTGACTTTGAGCTCTTTCATACATGATGTGGGCGTTTATCACATCTTGCACTGTCGAGGGAGTATGTAGCATGATTTGCTTTTTCTGCTATAACAGCAATGGTCATGCCTCCATTACTCAGTGACTGGTCAGATGCTGCATGACCTAAAATTCTTAATGTAACAAGTCCGTTGTGGAAATTCACAGCTGACAGTGCTTAGTCATTGAAAAACCAGGAACTGCCAACCTCCAACAAAAAAAATAATATCCCATAGGATAAATATTACCATCATTATACATTATGTTACACTGGCAGATTAAGATTAAGATCTACGGTAGACTGTAGTCTAGTGTTATGTCATTTTCATCATCATATACTGTTGAATTAAATATATAGTATACACTCATCATCACAAGAACAGTTGCACAATAGAATCAACTAACAGGATTGAAACATGGTGGGTATTGACATAGAGTTTCATGCTTAGCTATGCATATGGTTGTACCTGACTAACTCAACAGCCATGCAAACATAATGCACCAACACCATTCTGAAAAGCCCTTCTTCTTCATGTGTAGCTTAATAAATATTGCCCATATCAGTCTAAAATGTTCATCATTTATTGTTCTTGGTAACCTTTATTTTTCCTCCAAATAGCATAGCAATCGGACACTTTCCTTCTGGGTGCAACTACTGTTTTGATGATGAGTCTGTATAATGCACTAGTCCATAGTCAATAAAATAACATACCTATATTATCTAATTAACTACTTTTAGCTAATCTCAGCTAATCTTGATTAATGTGTTTACAAATCCTAGCAGATGGACATAATATGGGCACATGGCAGGCCCTAAAATCCTGCTTAGGGCACCCAAATGGCTATCACCATCCTTGATAGCTCATCTCTGCTTTAGAGTATTCAGAGACATTCTGAATCTATTGACTACAGCATCTGCGCAACAGGGCTTTATTTGTGGAGTAGTAAACACGTTAGCAGTTTTGGTGCTCTTCCCAGACAGCAGAGGAAAAAGTTTATTAAACTGGAAGCACATGGACAGCACTCTGTGTATTCATTTTGAGAGGTTTTGAAAAAAAATGACTAAAAATGAAGGTTTATTTGCAATGCCACTTAATCAGTGGGCTTCGACAGTTTAAACACTACCGATCCCATCTTCCATTCCAAAAGCCCACCAACTCTCTGGTTATTGTGCATTTAGCAGCTTCCATTGAGGAGATAATAATGAACATCTTGCATGCACTGATTCTGTTTTGACAGTCTGACAATTTATATGTGTATTGATAATAGAGACGTCCATCAAAAACCTCCAACACACATCAGAATGCGTTGATGTACAGCAGTTCTCCACTGTATGGGACAGTGAAGGGAATATTAGCATTCTTTCTGTTTTATGATCTTCAGCTGAACATAAGATTCACCCTCCACGCCTGAAACTCCTCTTTAGACATGCTGTTTTATTAGTTCTACTTTATGTGTTGTTGAAATAAGTGGAGAAAACCTGGGTGAAGTGCAGTGGAGATATTTTATTAGGGTTTCAGGTTTTCATTAATATTTGTCTCTTCTTTCAAGGCCTCAACTGTGGTGATTGAAAGGCACCTCAACTCCCAATGTAACCTTACCTTATAACAGTGGTCCTAAAAAATCTATGTTTCTGTATTCTTTAGCTCCAGACTTAATCAACCCCTACTTGTCCACCTGACCCTGGCCTTCACAAGCCCATACTTAGTTGCATAAGGTGTTCTAGATTTAGGGTGGTTATCACTGCGTTATGCTTTACTCAGGGATGTGAGGATGTGTATGGAGCTAGCTATGGTGCATCAGAAGCACTCAGCTTGGCCCTTTTAGATTTTGAGTTCAGGTACTCAGGTAATTGTTCAGTGTCCACAGACTACTGTGGATGTGATTTAGACATATTATCACAACAGGGTACCACCCCCCCAATAACTTTTGTGGACATGACTGAGCCTCAGAATACTTAAAGAGGGCCATTTTTGCTCATTTTCATGTCATAGTTTTGGGGGTCTATTAAAAAAGATTTACATGCTTCCACAAGCACAATATTTTTTATACATGTATATTCATCTGAAACACTCTGTTGGAGGGTTCTGGGTCTTAAAGTCCTGCCTCCTGATGAGCCTTCTGAGTGTTCTGATTGGTCAGCTGACCCACTTTCTCCTGATGGGCCAACCACATGAGCAGCATCTGGTTTCAAACTGCTAGGCTTTAGAGGGGGTTCTGCCATGTCAATTTGAGCCAGAGTCCTGAAAGGGTAGAGCAAGTTGGTAGACCAAAACCACTTTCACAAGGCAAACTGGAGCAGGATGTTTCAGATGGGCAAGATTTTACTGTTTTAGCTACATGTGTTGTCTGAGGAGGTGCCAAGTTTGCTGGGAGGCACATTACATACATTCTAGAATGTTCTAGAGTACATTAATGGTCCTTTTTGCGTGGGTAAGCCTTTCATTGTCGCCTGCAACTACGCTATAATTTGAATATGGAACTTTTTACATTTATGTCCTGTTTGAATGTTGTGACATTAAAGCATCCACAAAAAGTGCAGACTCTAACCTGCTGATTCAGAACGCAAATGGAAATCATTATGTAACCATGTAACTCACTACGTAACTCATTATGTAAATACATAATCACATATAAATAATGTGATGTAGGTCAGATGCATAGCAAAGTGGCAATAATAACTCCAGACTTTTAAGAGCTAAAGAAAAGTACTGAAGATCGAACCCCAGCACGTCCGCTTTGAGTTACTTTTCTTCAGAAAGAGCTCATCCTCGCAAATGGCTTTATTCTTCTCTTCTATCTCTCACAAAGATTAACACCATCCTATTACCTCCACATTAGGGGAAAAAAATGCTATGGCAAATGGACTACTACTTAAAACACTAGAACCCAATGCACTCTTTCTCCTGACTCGTGCTTTATGGATCTCTCTCGGCTCTTCTTTCATCAGAACTGGTCCCTGTGCTCGATTAAGCAAAATAAAAATTCATTGCATTTGATTAATCCTCTTCTTAATTCAAAAGGGAGTGAGTCCCCATTGGCTACTCTTACGTATATCTACATCTACAGAGCAAACTGTCATCTTCATTTACATTCTGTCATCTTCATTTACATTATGTGACTTTACATACATATATATATATATATATATATATATATATATATATATATATATATATATATATATATATATATATATATATATATATATATATATATTAAGGTACGCCTGTCGCAATAATAAAGGAAAATTTTAAGTCTGCATATTGCCGGTGTGCCAGTGGTACTATTATGACTCCAGTCCTTAAGCCTACTTTTTTACTTTTCTTGAATAGAGTAAAGGAGAAAGAGTAGGAAAGTAAGGGAATAGAAACCTAAATTAATTGGTTAATAAATATTAAGATGTATTAATGCATTAATATTAAGATCTCCTAAAAAGTTAATGGAAGTTTCAAAAGGTTAATGCTACTAAATACTAAAAGGTTTTTAATAGTAGCACAGTACAAGGACATCAGATTTTGCCAAAACAACCATGATTTCAACAACATTTTTATTTTCTATTTTCAGTTCTCTGAAATATTGCCCAGTGCTCATTTCAGTTTAATAAATAATCACGGACAAAGGTTCCAGAATAGACTAGACATTCAGCTTTGAGGTCTGAGGAAACTAGAAAGTAAACAACCGCTTTTATGATCTGTTGTGTCATTTCTCAGCTGCTTTTGTCATAAACTTCCAAACACAAGGACAAGGACAGCTGCAGAATGTACTGCTGTAGAGACTGGGTGGGCTAACACTGCTGTACCATGATTTCCCATTGACTGAACACTTAGTAGGCTAGACTTGGGGTGCGTTCAACAGCAAAACAATGTAAAACAACCATATGCACTTTCACTGTTTAGATCTTGACCCAGCTAAATAATAATGTGTAGATTTAAAATGTGTTCTCTATACAGGATATAATAAAACTTTTTTCAAACAAAAACTTGTTAACAATAAAGGATATGGTTTATACAACAAATATATATTAAGTTCTTTATTTCTTTTCCTTTTTTTTTTTTGAGGACCATAAAATGTCAGGTTTTTATATAGCTGTGGATTTGCCAGTAAATACGAGTAAAGCAGTGTGAATGTCATATGGATTTCTCTCTACAGGGCAGGGTCACAAGAGGATGTGTTTAATTAAGAAACCCTTCGTGCTGCAGCACCATGAGATCAGAGCAGAAGATCCTGTAGCAAAATATTAATTGAACCCAAACTGTACCACTCAACCCATTCTGAGTAAATTCAACTACTTAAGGTGCAACCACTTTACATACATCTCCGTAGAAAAGCACTGGGTAGAATAAGATCCTCTAAGGTAGTCTAAGACCAGGATGCTCAACATTAAGTATCAGCTAGAGGTGTATATAGCCTTCCAATGTTGGGCTGAGGAGCAGTGAACCTATGTTCTCTGGAGAGATCCAGCTCTATCAGACATATTCTAAGTTTAGCTTAGTTTGGATCTATGGACTGGGGAGTTAATGGTGTATAATGGTGCCCTATGGCCATTGATGTACAAAGTGCCATTTTTCTGCATTATTTTTGTTCTTTTAACCATGACATCATAACCATGGTGCATTCAGAACAAACTGTTATGTGGCTTATTTTCTTGTAGGTGAATCTTACATTTACATCCTGCATCAAAAAAAGGAAAAATCTGGTTGTCCGTAAGGAAAACTCAGATATGGGCCCCTTAAGGTCCCTAAAGTCTCACGAAATGTGCTTTTGCTTTGTTGGAAGTACAGCTTGTACTGTTTGAGAAGATGTCGATTTTTACCCAACCTCACTTTAGCCCCCGTTGTGTCTGAGTCCCTTATCACGGGCCGTTATCACATAAACAGCTGCGGTGCCCTTGCTGTTCCTGCTGACGGATCTGAAGACCGTGTTTACCATCTCGGTGAACGGAGATGATAGCAGTGCTGGGCTCAAGGACGCGGCGCGAAGAATCTCAGCTTACGCGTCACAATCCGCTCACACAGGACCCCGCTGAAGGAAAAGGTCAAGAACACTCGCAGACTGCATCGCCACGGCAACCGCATCCAGCACCATTCATCACAGATCATGTGACACCCCGGGCGGGCGGCACCACTTGTCAGCATTAGCAAAGGACCTGTCAGTTACCGTGCTAGTGCAGTAACGCAGAGAGCAAAGCTGCAGTTAGCCTGACACTTCTGCACAGATGCAGACAGTGGCCACTTTATTAGAAACCCTTGCCTTTTATGGTGCTGTGCAAAAGTCTCAAACACATCTGTTTTTCCACTGAGGAAATTTAATTTGCAGGAAAGCTATTTATTTGGGCAGAAAGTATGTATTTGTTTGGAATAAATATAAATTGAAATGACCACAACAGATAGTGTGTGATTTGTCTGGGTGCAGTCATTTTAATCTAACATTGTCTATATATCTTAGACTGACTTTGATTCGTATGCTGTCTTTTCTTCCAGGAGCACAAATCTTAAGAAATATTTTAAATCAATGACATGGCTCAAATACCACTTAATCAGTCATATTACATTATCTTTTGTTTCCATTGAACAATAACATTTGAACAATAGCAATAACAAATTGACGGATTGCCAATAAAACTATGTAAATGACTTAAATAAAACAATTGCTGGTAGATGTTCATCCAATATATAACTATGTACATTTTAAGGAATTTAGACCAATCAAAACAAGTTCTGAGGCATTTCTGTTGCTGGGCATGAATATGTTAACCATTTCAAAACTAGTCCTAGATCAGTCCAGTATTTATAGCATCTATTATGTAGTTTGGTAAACCAATCCAGCATGAACTTTCCTCAAAGCAAGACCACTTTTTATTATATTAATGTGCATTGAAGTATATTATTCATTTATATTATTATCATAAAATACACTAATTGCATTAAAAAATATATTAATATGTACAGAGAAAAGGAGAAACAAGGGTTCCTAATAACAATACCACCAAATCTAGCCTCAGTATATACACTCTACTTAAAGCTCGTCATTGAGAGCTGCTGGTGTTCCACCACTGTTGACTCCAAAGTTTAGACCTCAATGTTACTGGGCTTACTTGGTTTGTGAAAAGTAGGAAATGCAACCAACTTTTAAGACTGCACTACAGAAGCATGGAAAATTCCCTGTAGATCTCTTTGAAGGAAGTCTCCTGAAAAGACTGAAAGTTGGACACACTAAATACTGAACAATTCTGTATTAAATGTATTTTTAAGCCATCTGTTCACTTTTTCATTTATTCTAAATCTTCATTTAGGGGTATCTAATAAAGTTTCAGAACAGCAGACAATTTCTGGCTTTTCTGTGCAAGTTCTTATAATATTTCTACTTCTTTAATTTATAAGCTGTACAATTCCAAACAGCCACTGGAAATGAGGCATATGACACAGATAGAGCATAAAGGAGAACAAAAAGTCTGGGAAATAAGAGTGAAAGCCAAAAAACAGAGAATTAGCAAGTAAAGTCATCAGGAAATCAAGCACATATCAAAGCCATATGGCTGAATCTGCGGCAGCGACAGCCTCAACATCGATTGTTTTTGGAGTAAACAGCTGCGCTATTTCTGCGCCAGGAGTCATGATAGTCTTCCTGTTGTGTTTACACAGCCGTACAGAGGCCCCTAAGGATTGTGGGTTTTGTAGTAAACCCCAGCTGCTGCTCTCATGTGTGCTGTAGAGAAAGTCTGTGTATATATGTGTTTGAGTAATGTCGTCAACGGCACTGACTGTGTTGACTCCGACAATGTAGTGCTAACTGACGTAAACGTAGATCAAAAGAACTGTGGTTCATTAACTCACATAACCATTAAAGGTAACACTTTCTATCACGTGTCCATAATGCATTGTATGTGCATTTATAAAAATGTATAAACCCTTTATAATGCTTTATAAAACTAGACATACAACAGTTGATGAAGCCTAATGATCACACACAACATCACTGAATAAGACGTCATAAAACGTAATGTGTTATAATCTATATATTTTTCATGTTACCAACATTATTTGTAAACTGGCATCATAAAGCTTAATAATTAAGGTTCTTATTATGCTATTAAGTTCCACAGTGAGACCTCCACTCACATGTGCCTCTGTATCTTCAAAATGAAAATGATTTTGTAAATACCCATAACATCTAATGAACACCTATAAGCTTCAGGCCTTTAGTGGTGTTATTGATCAGCTTTATATCTATTAATACATTACGTGACATGAGTGAATGAATGTGTTAAGCTATTTATTAAGGGATCTCAACAATAATGTTATGGACAGGGAAAGTCTATACCTTTTAATGAGACTTGATGCTTTGATATTTGTATGGCTGTTTAAGTGTGTTCTAGGTCTGGGCACCTCTACAACTCCCAGCAAAGGATGCAATGATATCCTTTTATAGTCAATCTTAAGTACCAAAGGTCTACCTCCCAGACTGAGAATAAAAATCTATAGCACAGTGAGTAACTCTGATAATGACCACACAGCAGACTGGGGTTCAGATCCCCAGCTGGACAAGAACACCACACTATGGCAATAGTTCTTGGCCAAGACTTCTTGCAATAGCATTCTTCTACATATGTGTGGATTCATCGCTTAGGATAAGGGCATCTGCCGAATTCAAAATATAAACTTATATTGTATTTATTTTATACTTAAAATTTACAGAGTGCCATTTGGGAACTTCTTTTGTTACTTCTATCACATCATTAATCTGAATAGATAGACCTTGTGTTATATTATCCACCTTGATTTAGTACCCTACCCTAGCTTTTTTTTTGATATTGCCACACTGATGAGTAATGGGGTTCAGCAGGGGTCAGTGGTGGTCAGTGTGATGTAGTAGACTCTGCTCTCATCTATTCACCTTTTCTGGCTTTTCTACACTCTTGTTTTTTATTCTAGTGGGGGGCGGGGTTTGATGACTTTGACAAGCAGGATCTCGCGGGAAGCTTCCTGGTGCCAATCTATCTGGAAGGGTCAAAGAGGAGACGAAGGGAATACGCCAGGAACACTAATTAACACAGAAACGTGTGTATGTGTGTGGGTGTGAGAGAATCAGCGGTGTACATAGTGACCTTCCTTTGCAGGTATTTTATTTTTTTTCTCTATCTATCTATCTATCTATCTATCTATCTATCTATCTATCTATCTATCTATCTATCTATCTATCTATCTATCTATCTATCTGTCTATCTATCTGTCTATCTATCTATCTATCTATCTGTCTCTTTTAGTCTTATGCTCAGGTCTTTTGGCTTTCATATTTTTATGAGCACTCTGATACACTAGAACAGGAGATATTAGTCAATAAACAACCTTTGTGAACACTATTACACTATTACACACTAAAAACTGAGATAATAGTCCACTCGATAAATGACCTTACATACCAGAATAGAGGATATTAGTCAATGAACAAGCTCAATAAATGTGCCTAGACTAGATGTATAATAGAACAAAAGGATATTAGGCCATAAATAACTTTAGTAAACACTTCTATTCACTAGAATAGGATATTGTCGCTGTCCAAAGAAAAACATGCATCTCCAAGACAGTAACTTTAGAGGACTTTAGAGCTTACTTTAGAACAAAAACACTCTTCACTTCCATTGTAAGTGAATGTAAAAAACATATAATCAAAGTATTATAGAAGCACCTCTGTTGGTCCGTTCACCATCAAATTTCTATGCAATGTCCACCAGAGAAGGCAAAGGTCCACACTGCCAAACTGGAGATTACTGTCAGCCCAGTATCTCTACAATCACAAAAATACTCCAGCTCCCTCAGTCAAAGAACAGACAAGCAGCGATGCTCTGAAATTTTCTTAGGTCCATATGTTCAACTCTTGAGGCCAAAGCTGTAGAACATTGTCAAATTGATCAAATCATATTAAGCTGCTGGGCTTGAATGGGTTAACTGTATGGCTGTATCACTGCTGTGGTTGAAGCAACTCTGTTTCTCTGACAGCTCAGAGGGAAACAAAATCCCATAAATAAGCAATCGCCAGTGCTTTCAATTACTGTTTATCTTCTCTCCCAATGGTGAATATTTTAGCTTGTTTAGGTTCTTCACTTTGTGTGGAGTCGTCTTTGCCTCATTCCTCTCAGAGCGGATATGCGAGCGATCGTCCCTCAGCAGGACTTCACCCCCAAATCAAACCCCAAAACTCTAGAGCTTCGCGCATACACACGCTTCATCATTTCATAAACGCTGAAGGCAGCGTTTGAGGCGCTGGACAAATATGAATATTAATTATCGCACCAGGGACCTAAGGGATGCGCTGCAAACATCGAAGAGCATTGGCTGATCGCTGGTTGAAGAGAGAACGCTAGTCCAAACCCATAATGTGCTTAATGATATGCGGAGGAAAGATCAAAAACTCTACTTCTGAGGCTTTACGCTGGACCAAGCTAGTTTTACCCAGAGGAACTCAAGCTGCTGCCCAGGCTGCTAGATTTAGCCTTCAGGTATCTAGATGTATCATTGTCTTTTTGCTATGCATAGATACAATGTAAAAAAGTAATAACATTGTTATTACATAGTTTGTTACACAATGCTTTCCATTTCATTTACATTGTGTACCCTTTTCTACATCTACACTTCTGGGGCTGGATTCAGGAATGCTTACCTATGAAAAAACACATGAAGGATCTTAAGACAAACACTAATGCACCAATCAGACTTCAGATTAGGCACTCAAATAGCGATACATTCTTGCCATGTCTTGGCTGGGAGAGGGGCACTGTACATTTGATGTCGACCAATCAGCATCTGCGTCCTTGTAGATGGGTCAAGAAACAGTCAGTCAGAAGCACTATGTGTAATGCTGGCAATTTTATGTTATGAAAAGAAAAGAAGAGAAAATACTGTGGACCTGTTCCTGGGTGTCACAAAGAGGACAGAATGAGCCCTTACTTTCACTATTACTTTTACTGAACTGCTTTAAACTGCAGTTGCAGTGAGCTATATTGTGTAGCTGCTTAGCTTTTGGCATTTTGGAAATTTGTAGCCCTGCTTCATGTTGTACTGCTGTTGAGATCTGAGATTATATATATTCCGCCCTTTGAACGCTGAGACAGGCTCCACTGTGAAATGAAGAAAATATTTAACAAGGTTCACTGCAGAATGACTTTTGCTTAAATATCTAGTTTTTAAAAAAGAGACATGTAAAAAGATTTTCCTCACAACACGTGTAAATACGACCCCAGATGTTTGTTTAGATGTCAAACATGTCAAAATTTTAAATGATGTTTTTCCGTCCACAGGAGAAGACTATACAAATCATATGCTCACTCATATGCTCATAAGTTCACTCATATGCTCATAAGTTCACTCATATGCTCATAAGTTCAGGCCCCTGCAGACGGTATTGCACCAAATTGATCAAGCTATAAAACCCTGCGGGGTGTGGCATCAGGATTCATAGATTGAGAAGAGGTGGTACAGTGCAGTGAATGTCACTGAATTTGCAGGTCTATGGAAGTGTATGGTCATATGGGTCTACCAGCAGTGGCAAAAACCCCAGTCTACAGGAAATTCTCCTCAGAATCAGGAAGCATACATCAAGTCTGGACTGACTGTGCAATTCTTTGCCGCAAGAGTGGCTGAACATTATCGTCCAGTCTATGCCAAATTGAATCACGGCTGCTGTTATTGCTGTTGGAGGTATTAATTGCTATTAAGTGCATTTCAGTCACAGGTGACTAAGTTTTCTCTGATGACTTTAATATCTGTTCTTCTGCTTATAAATGCAAATGTGGTACGAATTAAACATTTAGAATGTGTGCTTTCTGCACAATTTCTCACAATTTCTCCACAATTGTTTCAATTTTAATTGTGTGCTATTAACTACATAATTAAACATGCATATAAGAAGATCAATTTCAAAATAGGAACACCAAGAGGGAGCTAAGGTGGATAATTTTATGTTCAGCTCAACACGTTAAAGATGAACACTAATATTCCCATCATCACTTTTTTCAAAGAACATAAAAATAAAACTACAACATGCTTTATAACCGCAGCTTCTAAGGTCTCCTAAAGAGACATAAAGAAGGGGGGATTGGGTGTGACATGGCCATCAAGGCCTTCTGATAAACCCCTCAACATTCCTTCTAAAAATAAACTGTGTTCAGTCTGAGGACACGCTCTATCTGTGTTGTGTTCTCCGCTGTAAACAGCCCCATCTCTAACAATCTCTCAACCAGATCAGCAGAAGGCAGATTATTATCAGCGATAGTGAACAAGTCCGACAGTGGAGGACATTAGTGGCAGATAAACGATCCGCTCTCCTCCTTTAGGTCTCAGACACAATATTCATCGCCTGCTTTGCAACCCCTGAACTCTGCTGGTGAGTGAAAGAGACCTTAATCTGTCTTTTCTTGTGCTGCAGTGTAACTGTTCATTCATGACTGGAACGGGACAGTGATTAGCATAAATGCTAACATCAACATTACATTCACGTTGGTGTAGTTCTACAACTACAGACTGTAGTCCTCAAGTTTCTTGGTATCCTCCTTTCACCCTGTCCTTCAACGGTCAGGATCCCAGGATTGTTTGGGTAGTGGATCATTCTTAGCTCTGCAGTGACTCTGACGTGGTGGTGGTGTGTTAGTGCGTGTTGTGCTGGAGTGTTTAGACACAGCAGACACAGCAGTGCTACAGGAGTGTTTAAACACTGTGTCCACTCACTGCCCCCCCTAATAAACACTCCTACCTTGCTGGTCCACCTTGTAGATATAAAGTTAGGGATAAAAGCTTCACTTTTACTGTGCAGCTTATGTTGGCCATCCTCTAGTCCCTTATCAGTGGTCACAGTATGCTGCCTATAGGATGTTATTGGTTGGATATTTGTGGAACACATGTATGTTAATGCCTACATTCCCACAGAGTCTGAAACTGACTACTGATTCTACTTTTTTTGGATGCTTTAAAATCAGAGCTCCACTGACATGGCTGCAGTCCAAACAAAGGCGCATCAGGATGGGGGCAAATCTTGTATCACTTGGAGTGAGGCTCATATCACACAGTCTATGAACATGGTTAGAGAAAATATGGTAGAGCAGCTAAAAGCCATGTAACTACATGACCGTTAGTAAGAAGAGCTGTATATAACTGCAGTTCATTCAGTCCTTTAAAATGAGAGGAGCAACAAGTAGAATCAGAGCCTCAAATTCTTTACTGACATGCAGAAATATCTGCAGAAATATTTATTCAGCTTCAGCTCCTGTACGCATCAGTGACCACTGTTGTATTGCTTGTAGAATGGGATGTAGACAGCCTATGTACTGTTTAGTTGCAGTGCTTAAAAGATATACAGTTTTTAAGAGCAAATTTGACCAAAAAAGCTCAGACTTGGTATGAAGGGGCCACTAGTGTTTGGGAGCTTGACTTCTCCAGAGTGTAATGTCTCTAATAGCTACATCACATATTATATGAAGTGCTTATGGACATGCTATCTGATGCCTGAAATATTTTAGACAGTTTAGTAATGAAGTTTTGGCCTAAAATGTATTTTAATTCATTAATTAAAAGAAGTAAGCGTAACATGTCGCATGATGTAGATGTGTTTTTCAGATTTACCCCATTTATCAATGCTCAGGACCCCCCAGGACAGGTACACACACACAGCAGGTAGCTCTGCACTGAAGTAGTGACACTGTGTTAGTGTGTGTTGTACTGCTTTTTGTGGGGAATCAGACACCTGCACAGAGGAAATGCCTCAAAAGGCTAAGTCACAGAAAGTTGTTATATGAAATGGTTAAGAACATGCTGCATTTTTAGTTTTAGGACAGTTTTGTAATATACTTTTGGCCTATATTTCAATCCATTTATTTTAAGAAGTAACATGCAACGTTGTCCTCAAAGTAAATTTATTTTTCAGATTTACTATTATCAGTATGACAATTCCAAACTCAGAGAACACACACTGGCTCACTGGACATTCTGAAATCTTAATAAAATGGCTATTTTGCATTTTAGACTTTACAAGCCCTGGCTCCTATTTCCACCATGGTAAATAAATCAGAGTTTTCAACAACAAAACCACATCCAACCACTCTGATTGACTTTTTACATCTCAACCACTGAATTATGCAGGAATTGTGAAATATTCTCTTTTAACTTTGACAGATTCTCAGAAATGTTAACTTCAACTGCAAGGGTTAGCAAACATTGCTAATTCGTGTTGAATTTTACATGTGTTGTTGCACCTGTTAGAAGGTAAAAACACAGCTTCACAGATCTATAACCTGTCTTAGCTTTCTGTCTGTTTTTTATATTTTAGACCCATTGTGGTGGGATGAGTTTGGGGAGAAGCGGGATGAGGTGAGACGAAACTGAACTTTGTGTGTTTTCCTCAGTCCAAACACTGTAATTAGCTCTGTTCTCCTGCCGCTGCCCCCGCAGGTCTACCGCTCACACAAATGTCAGACTCGCCTCAATCGTCCTGACCCAGAATGCCTAGCAGGGGCATTTTTTCCACACTTTCACACTTTCCCTCCTGGCTTTTCCCACACCCTTATGACCTGACCTGCCACTCACATTGATTAACACAGATTTGATTTTCACAGACAGGCAAGCCGATTTGGTAGTGTGTGTGTGCACACTGAAACACAGAGGATTGTAAAGAGGGCACTTGCAAGCTTGCCACCAACTCGGGTACTGTATTTGCGTATATACGTCCACCTACCCTTTGCTAAGTTTATCAGTAGTTAACAAGTTAGCTCACCACAAAATACCTGGCATCCAGCAATTTCGTGAGTAAGGACGTACGGGAGTATGTGAATTGTAGTCTAGGCAAGTCAAGCTCAGTTCTTCTCACCTTTGAACTATATAGAGGTGATGCAACAAGCAGATTAAACAGGACCCTCTGACCGATCATCCCTGCTCTCTGAACATGCCTAATCCCTATAATATTGATGCTCACACACTTGTTGTAAAAAAGGCTAGCATGGCCCTTTTTGCTACACCTGACCTATCCAGCAGCCACAATTGTGAACATTCTGTTAGTAGCGATGCCCTCTATAAGTCAACCTGTGAGCACCAGCACCATTGGCAGCATGATGTAGGACTATGGGCATGCAGACTATTACAACAATTACCCTTAACAACACTGCCTCACATGCACCCTCTGAATCAATGCTGTAAGAACAAAATCTCTGATATATAAATGACAAGTTGGGGCCATTTTTTTTTAGTTCATTCATCATAAAATGTACACAAGGGTAACAGATACTTTCAAATTTTTTCCAGTACTGTAAAACGACAAAACAGAGATGTTTTGTTCCAACAGCAGCGATATGCCATTTTGTTGATATTTTGTCATTATAGACATAATGTTGATAAATATGAAGTGATTGTATGTATTGGGAGTGAATTATATTAATTAAATAAAATAAATAAACTCATTATTTATAACTGGGACATTTATAACCCAATCTTAAAAATAATAAATTAACAAATAAACGAATAGATCAATAAAAAAAAATCTGCTGTAGCTGATTTTTCCCTTTCCTCAAAAACGCTACTGCAGCCTCCAAACTCCACCTTCACCCAGTGGACTTTAGAAAACACTGCTGCAGTCACGTGCATGAGACTGCAGCACCATATGGAGAAATATGGATTTACATCACAACACTGATGAGGTAAATAAAATACAAACCCTCAACTGACAGCACCTACGTACTAGCGCACCTCTGAATATTCTGTATTTATTTGATATGTCACTGAAAACACATTGCTGGGAAGGTAACCAACGAAATAACAAAAGGTGTCTGAGAAACACAGAGAGAGAGAGAGAAGGAGAGAGAGAGACGGGGAGAGAGCTTGCTGCATTTCTTCTCCTCTATGAGTCTCTCATGTTTTAACGAGTGATTGCGCAGGGGAACAGTTATTTTAGCATTAGCGTTAGTATTCCTGCTAGCTCCTGGACTGAATATTGAATAAGAAAGCTGAGCTAAGAGTGGTTAAAAGAGTTTTAAGATGTTTTTACCAAGAGTTAAACAAGCGAGAGCAGAAATCTGCCTAGAGTAAACAAATAGAACCTGTTCTCTTATTAAACCATATAAAGTAACAGATTATAGTAGCTGTCCATTTACGCAAATAAGGCACGTCTGTAGAGCTTGCTTACAAGCACACACGATCTCTGGTATAAAACTCCCTCTGTTCTACAGCGCAAGTGCTATACATGTGAATGACCGATGAGTGCGAGCTGTAGCAGTCACCCTGCCACATCACTCTTGCAATGCGGAGGGACTACGTGTGAAACCCGCCCCACCATATTTATCCCTAGGCTGAAGTTTCAGTTTCGGTCCTGGTTTGAAAGACATCATTTCAGCAGCTTTTATCATCTTTATTGATTATTTCATTTTCCATTTCCTCTGTACCTGTGCAACAAGTGCTAAACCTGAGTTGTGTTGAGTTCTCTTATTTCTTTTCCTCTCTTTATTTCTTTCTCTCTGACCTGTCTGCGGATTTTCAGCTGTCCCTGTGCATTACTGTCAATCGCTGGCCGCAGGCCCGCTGCACTCAGACCAGCCAAACCCAGAAACAGCCCAGAGAAAAGAAAGAAAAGAAAGAAGTGGAGAATGTGAAATCTCACCTCCTGAACTCCTGCTCCTTCATTGGATTCTCATTAACACTCACATTAAGAGTAAAGCTGGAGAAAAAAGAGGACACAGGGGAAATCTCTAATCCAGCAAGCGCTTAACGTGTTCAGTGCAATCTGGGAAAGGTCTGAGATGCTTGTGTGGTGAGAATATGACTAGTACTTTTTGTTTAGTTCAACTCGATCTTAGACATGTTGTTTTGCTGTTTATATTAAACTATGAAATAGCTGTCAGGAAATAATGCAGTCTGCCTTAAAAACCTCCAAAAGAAACTTTACAGAGGGATAAACCAGATTTCTTAACCTGCAATTGAGGTTAATATTACAAGCAATTTGGGATTATATATATATATATTATATATATATATATATATTAGAGGTGGCAATTTGGCAATATTAAAAAAAAATGTGATACATAAAGAGTATATGAGTTGTATCAGGATATTTATTTTTCAGACATCTGATCAGGTGTAACTGTTAAACATGAGCCTGTAGAGTCTTTAAGAGTTTAGGACTAGTGTGGCTAAACATTAGACTTTCAGTAATACCAAAATGAATAAAGGTAACAATAATAATAATGTTCATAGAAGTTCATAACTAACAGCCTAAAACTTATACATCTGGTATGTGGCTCTTTTAACTTTGTCAACAACAATTTGGCATAATCCCTTTGACTGTCTCCTCGAATGCAGACTCACTTTTGGCTCTGCATCTTAAGAGTTAATTGCAGTTCTCGGTTCTATGCTCCCTTAGCATTCCCAGCCAATACCTGCACCAGTGCCTATCATGGCACTGCCAGAGATTTAACAGCACCAAGTCAATTACGTACATATCATTGTTTAACACCTTACGTAATCCCATTGACAGTCTCTTAGCAGATCTGTAGACTCATCCACATGAAAGTTTTAGAATTCTAATTAAATCTAAAGTGTTAATAGTGGTTCCAAGTGCTTGGTCCCCTTAGCATTGCCAGCCAGAACCCACAACAGCTCCTATTACGCCACTGCCTGAGATACCGCAGCCGCCACCAAGGCAATTACACACACATCAGCTTTTACAGCCTAAAGAACCTCTTTGATTGTCTCTTAGCCAGGCTGCGGGCTCACTTCTCACGATCAGAAGCCATTTCTCTTCGGAGGCGTTCCTCATGACCCCCGCTTAAGCGTGCCCTTACCTCCACCGGCCTGCTAAAGGCACTCTTCATTTCAGACAAATTAAAGGCAAAGCGGCTCGCCAGCAAAAAGCAATCAGTTTCCTCTCAGGGAGAGGCGCCACTTGTTTAATTTGACGTGTGCATGTAAGAGTAAATCACGAACAAGGCGGCGTGTGTCACTTCGTGATTCATGAGGGAAACTTCACTCCAATAACAAGCAGCTCCGATCGACTCTGTCAAACCGCGAGCGGGTGTGTGATGTGTCTCTGGTGGGAGTCGTTATTGCGAGTGCATGTCACTCAGGTAGAGCAAAGGAATTTAAAAGCAGATACACAGATTTACACTAAAAACAGAAACATAACTGTGCTAAGAAATACAGTTATGGATTTCTTTCTGGTTACTTTGATGATGAAGGGCACATTTAGTCATGTTATCTGTAAGCCTACGCACACTTTAGCGTACAGCAACCTGTATAAACACACACATGCTAATGAGTACAAGAGTGTTTATGAGACAATTTCATGGATTTTCAATTATTTCTGGCTAAGTTCTGCTGCTGAAGTCAATTTTTGTATCCCCTGCTTCTCCTAGAGCTCATCTAACACTAATAAAATAATGGCTCTTAAAGTATCATATGAATTATAATATTTTTTGGAAGGTAAACAGCCATGTCAGTCTGCAAATAGGAAATTAGGTTACCAGGAACAACAAATGGCATGAGACATATTTATTGAGCTACGCATACAGAAGTAGTGTCTCTCAGTATGGCGTAAGGCCACCATGTTTGCTAACACAACATACAACATGTCTCAGTGTGGAGTTCACTAATGGCGTCCTGTGATACCTTATCCCATCCAGCTTGAATATTCTCACATAGCTCCTGCAGATTTTGTGGTAGGGTTGGAGGTGCAATGACTCCAGGACAACAAACCGTTCATCTTGTTGCTGACCACACTGCCTTCACACATGGATTTGTTGGTCGTCTCCACCAAGGCAAAAGCAAGACTTTGTCACTGACAGTAACCTGCTACAATTCTGAGTCACTCCCTGATGGTCTGCCACAACACCATTGCAGTCTTTGGTGAAGCTGAGTTTGTCTTCAGGGCAGTCATTGTAACGGTCTGCATGAATGTAGTCCTACATTGTGCAGCCATCTGCCAATGGTGCTGTCACTATCAGGATGACTCAAGGAGGGCATCCCTGCTCGCTATATGTTCACAGTCATGACTGTTTGGTCACTCTGTGCATGTCGGACATGATACATAAAAGGTAACATCCACACGTCCGCTTCCTAGAGCTGTACGATGCGACCCCTCTCAAACTTTTCTTTCACTGTTCTCTGAGGCCATTTTGCATTCTGCTTCCAAAAGAATGGAAAGCAGGTGAAACAAGATGACTTACTATAGTCAGTCAGGTACCACATTCACATATCTCATGATGTTAAACCTACACACCAAGTTTCATCCCTGTCTGTTGATTTCTCCTGGGTGCAGCTATTGTTTGGTGATGAGTGTATATAGAATGCTGAAATAGACAGGTGTTTTTTTATGTATGTATGTAAATCCTGCTGTACTAATATGCACATTGGGGTGGTCTTCTGTCTAAGCCTGCGTAAAATGTTGGACTAAACACGCACTAACACCATCTTGTATTACATTCATGCATCTTTACTCAGACAGCAGTCAAGGTTAATGTCTCTTGTTGTACAAACAGAGAATTAATATTATCAACGACACCACTTGCATGATGATAAAGTCATCAACAACTGTGTGTTTTTATTTAAGAATGCAGACTGTCTTACCTTGTAAGCAGTGTCTGGATTATCAATGCACAGGCGCATCTGCTTCTTGTTAATGCATAACTGAAAAATTCAAAGCTTCATTTTTTTAAAGCCTTTGCTCACTCCAGCTACCTCCATAAATGAGAAAAACACTGATGTCATTTGCTTATCGATGCGCAGCACCATGCAGCCACTTCCAGTTTTGGCCTGCTTCTTTAGACACCACATTCTGCCACTCAGCAATGTGCTATCACTGCAGTTAAACCTAGAATGAGACCTTAGAAACGGATGGTAGGTGACTCATAGCTTGAAAGGCAGTCAGTCTGACACCTTCCAGCTAAACAGACAAATGCTCGTAGTCTGTTACCTCAGTAAATGTTACTAAGCTAGCCACAGCGTTTTTCCCCTTGTACATGGGTCAGAAACATGTAGCTCCAACAGTACAATGAAATATCTAGGTATCTGCAAATATCATGCTCTGCAGTAAAATAGAGCTTTGCTGAGCATTCTAACACATTTGTAACACAGCTTTCTGTAAACAACCAATGGTCTTAAACACTAGAATGACTGCCTAACTGCTAATTTGCTAACTTTTAAACCTAAAGACTGGCAGCTGGTCACATAGCATGCACAGATGAAAATCTTGCCTAGTCAGTAAGTAATGAAAATGGAGAACAGAAAGATTCAAGACTAACATCAAGAATTCAGAATTCAGAATTCCATGAATGGACAGACATATTTGCTCATATGCTTACTGAACAAAAAGCTAGTCTTCAGGCTTTAGCGTTTTGGTTTTGCTATCCAATGTTGACCAAAGGAATGGATTTTCTGCAAAGCTGCTTTTTGACTTCACTCTAAAAAGTGCTATATAAAGGAATTGCGATTTGACCAGATGTCATGTTGTGAAGGTATATACATATAAATAGCTCCTTTGTTTTGTTAAGCTTATCAATTTGGCAGCGGCTTAGCATTTAATTTAATTTTTAATTCTGTCCATATCAACCTTACATTCTGGTTTCAGTGTTCTATATACAGTACCAGTCAAAAGTTCAGACACAGCCAACTAAATGGATGTTTTCTTAAAAACTCTACAGGTTTGACCGTTCCAACTGATGAGATGTCTGAAAAAAAGAAATATCCTGATATACCACATATACTCGATGTATTCTATCTTAGTTGCCCTTTCACTTCTGTGAATATTTATCATGTATAGATCAATATAATTCATCCAAAAATGCCCTTCAAAATCAACCTCCGTTACAAGTTCCGTTGCTAGTTAACAAAGCAGTTTATCCTCCTGTAAAGCTCGCATTTTGGAGTATTTTAAGGTGACTGAATAATTCCAGTGCCAATTTATGGTGAGAAATAAGGAAACCTTCTATACGTAGCCATGTCTAAACTTTTGACAGGTACTGTACCTACAGAGTTCTAAAAACTCTAGGCATAGACTTTACTAAGATTAGCACTTTCTACTGTTTTTGTCATTCCCACTACTTCAAAGTTATTTCTCTTTTTATAAGTCAGCAGTGCATCTATTTGCGTCCAAGTTTGTTAAAGCTTATCTTAAAGTGAAGTTTTCTAACTTAAGAAATCTGTGAAGCAAAACTCTTGATCCTAATAATTCCCACTTGTGAAATCACATTATTAAAACGCCGGTGCGTTTTGAGCGTTTAAATGACGGCTCAAGTCACACCGAATACAGTGAATACAGTAACCAAATGAAGCAATACAGATACTAAATAAAACTGACCCAGAAGTGTACAATCCAGCTCAGAAGTAAAAGTTAGTTGACAGTGAAGGTGCTAAGTGTTGTGCCTGTTTGTTTTATCTATGAGTGATCGTGACAGTGATGTAAGTGATTAAAAGCAGATTAAACACTTCACTTCACTTCACTTTGACACAGTTGTCGACTTTTCACTGTAATTACGACTGCGGTAGCACAAATGAAAACAGCAGCTATACGTTCTGACATCCAGATAAAAGGCTCCAATAAAACGGTGTAAAAGATTTGTTTGATGAAGATGACAGTTCAGGTGTGTGTTTGAGGAGTAAAGTGTCGCTTTTACCGCGTCTGCGATACACTGATTACATGCTGTTAAATACAGTCAGCCTTTTATTTCTAAAGCTTCTCCACTTTTACAGGCTTCAATGGATTTAATTATTAGAACTGTGACTGAAACTCATGTTTATTCAGCTTATTTAGTCTGCTTTCTATTAATAAAAGACTGTATTGATCAGTCAAGAGGTTTAATTCGTTTGTGGTCCTATTACAGAGATGTTCCTTTCTGTGTGGACTGGAACTGCAGTCTGCATTTACAACTTTGATCCAAAAATGCGAGGGATGCGTTTTCTTTCTGCAAAACAAAACTGTACACACAGCAATAACTTTTCATCAAATTCCAATCATAATCAAATATCTCCTCTTGTACCTACAAGCACAGATGGTGTATGGATTGAAAGTTTAGAATGTGCACTCTCATCATCTTAAATTCAGCAAATTCCTACTCAGACAAGAAAATCTAAATGATTTCATAAATGAATAGTGGGATTGGTGTGTGTGTGTGCAACCTTGTTAAATCCTGGAGAAAGTTGTTTCACTACCCAACTTGTAAATTACTCTCCAAAACACACGCACATCTGCATCAACAAGAAAGTGCAAGGGAAAGTATTTGAAGTATTGAATGACACAACTACAGCAAACACCATTTCAAATGTATGGCACTATCCCTGCCGTTACTCTTAAAAAGGCTGGATTCAAATTATTTATTTGGTTACTGCTGTAAAAAAACCCATAAACTAGCCAGCAGTATGAAAACAACTGCATCAAAATAACATCTGAAATAAATAAAATATGCAATGTAAATCTTACAGAGCTGTTCCTGACTGAAAACTGGGTCTGACCTGATGATATGAACTTGTACAGTGCAGAAATCTTAATACATCAGTTTCACATTTGCATGACTTAATGCTTTGACAGATTACTCATAGAGTTTACAGACACTGGCTTATTTAATCATTATCACAACTGAAGTTGGCTGTCGTCAGCCGAGCACATCTGCACAGACATGTACAGATAATATTAACACATTATACTGGTAACACTTCTCTGTAGGGTACTATCTATAAAGCTACATGACATGCATTAAGCTTGACAAGTTACATAAGTGTCAGGACTATGTTTATAAATGCTTATCACAATAGATATCATCTGTCTAAAGAATACTCTTGTAACGGGGAGGTTGAGGCAGGTTGCAAATGCACAGTGGTTTTATTCAAGTTTGTCCAGGAGACAGGACATGAAGAGAGAGACGACAGCCAGGAATAAAACAAGGGTCAAAACTCAGGAATAAACACAAACGTTACAAAACACAGGAAACAAGAACTGAAGGGAAACACGGCTTAAACTTATGAGGGAGAAACAGAGACTTCACAACAAGCAGGGCAAACAAAGGGGTCTTAATGGAAGTCCAAATGAGTACAGATTAGCATCAGGTGTGGGAGGGGGTGGAGTCAAGGTGGAGCAGGAAAAGCAGTGCAATGACATGAAGCAACCAGAGGGGGCGTTGTGAGACATATGGACACAACCAGACAGACACACACAAGAGATGTGACAACTCTAGCTTTTGATCAAAATTAGCTCTTTGTAGCAAATGACACCTATATATATAGGACAAGTTTAATGTAAGTGTCATGTAGCTGTATGGACAGTACCCTACAGTAAAGTGTTACCATTATGTTCATTTTTAAATGCATTGTGTGTACTATTGTAATATTGGATACATATTGTTCCAAATATTTAAACAGCAAAACTGAAATACCATAACTCATATGATAACAGGATGTAAACTGAATGAAGTATGATGGTTGAATGCCTTGATTGGGCTCAATGTTAAGCAACCATGCATTTGTTGGCATTTGTTGGTTGCTTTTACAAACCTATTATTTACAACTTGGGGCCAATTGCACGGTGCATTATCCTGTTTGAATGTCCTATTATTGTGGGATATTGTGGGAGTATATGAAGTCCATGAAGGGCTATGAATGGTGATGAAGCATAGTAAGCCATGGTAAATGATGTGTTTTGTCCAACCAGTGGATCCTGTCCATGCCATGAGAACAAACTCTTCACAAGTATGGAACCACCATCAGCCTGCACAGTGCTTTGTTGACCATTGGGGTCTCCCCTACACATGAACACTACCATCAGCCTAAAACAATTTGTACCCTGTGACTCTTCATACCATGACCACATGTTTTACATCCTCTAGGGTCCCATTAGAAACCTCAGGAACATAGGTGAGGTGTTGTGTCCTGTGCCGTGGTGTTAGTAGAGGCACTCTGGTGGGTCTGCTGCTCCCATATCTCATGGAAGCTAAAGAACGCAGCAGGATATGCATATGGGGCCTCCTGCTTTGAATGAGCATGTCATTTCTGTTAGAGTTGCTTGTCTGTATGCACAGACTATTCCAGCCAGATCCTGCCAGTCAAAATCATTTAGTACTTGTGGGTGGCCATTGCGCTGTCAACTGAAAAAGGTAATGGGCATATTGCTGATAAACACATGGCACTATGGATCGAGGAATGTGAAATACCCATATGACTTTAGATATGGAATGTCCCATCCTTCTGGCCATGGGCATGTTGGCCAGTGTGCATGTTTACTATTACCATCAATGTTTGTTCAGGTTCAGCATGATCAGACTCATTGATCAGGTTTAATCTGATCAGCCTTAATCATCAGGTTTAATGTGTTCAGAATTGATTGTTAGGTTTAGTCTGATCAGAGTTTATCTGGTTTAGTTTGATCACAGCTGTTCATTCAGGCTGATCTGATCAGGATTGATCAGAAGGTTGCATCTAATCAAGGTTCATCATCTCCTTTAGACTGATCAACTCATACCAATGCAATACATCCATGTCAGGGTCATTTCACTGCTGAGAATGATCCACCACCCAAATAATAGATGCTCTGTGGTGGTCCGGTAGGTATCCTGACTATTGAAGAACAGGGCAAAAGGGATATCAACAAAGCATGCACAGAAACCGGCTTACACTCTGTAATTGTAGAAGTACAAAGTGCTCCCCTCTGGTAAGTGGAGCTGATAAAACAAGCCAGGTGTACCTAATATGGTGAGCAGTGAGTGTGTATGCTATTTGCTTTCATACACAAACACATTCTCCCTTACCCTCACAATTCATCATTTTCGGTGTTTACTCTTAGAACAGAGACAGAAGGGTTATGACCCAGCTGCGTATGTGTGAGAGTTAATTTGAGCAGTGAAATGCCATGCAGTGATTTAGCCGTGCTGGACTTCTCTCTGTAATGACTCGGGCTGATAAAATCTGTCTGCTCAGCTGTACCCTCGCCGTGATACACACTGGCGTGACCTCAGTCGGGCACACACACTGTATTTATGTAAACACTTGGCCCACAACCTAAAGCCTTCCACTGCTAGTGGTAATGATACAATGAGACATCTAATGGGCTGCACACAGGGGTAAAAGATATTCATTTACGTCTGTGTGAAAGGACCAAAATGATCATAATGTGGAAATGTATCAATTATTCATACAAACTGTAAAAAAAGCATAATCTGCTTTTCAGAATAAAAAGCATGTGTCATCCAAGAACGATCACACACAAACAGAAAATAAGTTCAACACATCAGTAGAAGAAGCCTTTACGCCTTGCCAGCTGAAATTTGCTTGCACAAGCTTTAAGTGCAAATGCTGCATGTGGTGTGGATTAAACATCACTGCTGAGCAAAGTCTGAGCACGTATTAGTTTATAAACGACAGAAGCCTGAGCTGAGAACAGGTAAAGCACAGACTGTGCTATATATATATATGTATATATATAGTGTATAGTGAGGAGATTCTATCTTAAGATCTCAGAATAGGATGACAGCGCAAGTATAGTTCAATTTTTAACATTTTTGAAAATCCAGCTATATAAGTTATGCACATTTCTAAACTTTCACATCAGGATTGATCCTTAAATTAGACTGAGAAGTGTTAGGATGATCAAAAGTGATCATCAGATTTAATCTGTCCATGACTGAGCCTCATGTTTAATCTAATCAGAGTTGATTCCTGTTTAGAATTGATTATGAAATAATTCTGACCTGGCTCGATCATCAGGTTTAATCTCATCAGATTTGATGTTTTAGCCTGATCATAATTAGCCATCAGCTGTAGTCTGATCATTGATTGCCAGGTTTAGCGAGTCTCAGGTTTATTCTAATCAGATAGATCCTCAGGTTTAGTCTCATTAGGATTGTTTGTGAGTTTTAGTCTTATCAGGGTTGCTTCTTAGATTTCGTCTTATTAGGGTTGATTCTCAGGTTTAGTCTTATCCTGGCTGATTCCCAGGTTAGTCTTATCCTGACTGATTCTCAGGTTAGTCTTATCCTGACTGATTCTCAGGTTAGTCTTATCCTGGCTGATTCTCAGGTTAGTCTTATCCTGGCTAATTCCCAGGTTAGTCTTATCACAGCTGATTCTCAGATTTAGTCTCAACAGATTAATCCCCAGATTTAGTCACATCAAGATAGATTAACAGGTCAGATGTCATCAGATTGATCCTCTTATCAGGTTTCATTCTGAAGTTAAGCCTTATCATGATTGATTCTCAGGTTTAGCCTCAACACGTTTGATAGTGAGGTTTAATGTCATTGGGTCTGATAAATGTTAAATTGAACTGATAGTTGTGTTTAATATGATCACCCGATTTAATCAGATCAGGAATGATCATTAAAAGCGGAAGATTACTTGGAAATGCTACTTGGAAAAATAGACATTACTCAGAAGCCTTTGACAGGCAGTGGTAATGACGGGCAATGGTGCTTCACCAGCCTCCATGGGAATCCTTCATCTGCATTTTTAGGGTTTTTATATGCAGTGAACAGGCTGCACAGGTATTGCTGTAGCATGAAGAATCGGCACAATTACCAGCAGACCTATATGGAGGAAAACAAGGCAAAGAAAAAAAAACTTGTCTTCTCTGAATATCAACCGTCAATCTGGGGGATTTGAGGAATACTGAATGACATTTAAATCACCGAGTGGAATTACATTTCCTGGAGAGTCTGGCTATTCGGCTTACGGAAGGATTGACACTCCGTCACTCACCAGCACACACACACAGACACACACATGCACACAGACACACACACACACGCCTTAATTTAATACACAGATTCCAGACACTCACACACATACCTGCATATCTGGCCAGAACCTTTCTCATCCTCCACCTCTCTCTTTCTCACTTTCTCTCTCCCCATCCCTCTCTTTCGCTCCTCCAGCCAGATTATCATGCATTGGTAGAACAAATACACTTCTGTCTGTTTGCTAAATCTGATTATAAAATTGTTGAAAATTAAAAGATAAAAAAATTGCATTGACCTGTAACCTATACATCTCTTTAGCCACTTACCATCCTCACTCTTTTATCTTTTATTATTCCCTATACTAAACAGTTTGGGAACCCCTCTCTACTTGTCTTTCGCTTTCTCTCTCTCTCTCTCTCTTTCTCTGTCTTACTCCCTCTCCCAGGCCCTTCCCAGTGTGCCATGGGCTCAGTGTGTGATTACTTCTCACCTTTTGTCCTCCCCCTTGTCTCCACCTGTCATTCCTCCATCTGTCTCTCCTCCACTCTCTCTCTCTTGCTCTCTCTCACTCTCTCTCCCTCGCTCTTGTCCTCCCCCTCCTCTCTTATTAATCTGTTCTTCCGTCACACTGAGCTCTTTCTCTCCTGGACTGCACACCTTCACCTCTCTCTCAGCCTGCTTTTGAGCTCTGCCATTGCAACAGAACACAAATGAACCTATAATGAAATCATTTACAGCATCTCTCAGCAGCAGCTATTATCGAACATGGAGAAATCTATTGCTGTATCTTAACTGTATACGAAGCTCCAGTACTGAAAACTGTGCAACTTTAACTAACTTTAGAAAAGTGTAAGATTTTGGCACGTAAGTACCCAAAATAGAAAGCTGGGAGCATGAATTTGTCCAAAATCTCTTGGTCTGCTTAACCATTAAGAGTTCCTTTCACTGGAACTAAGGGGCCGAGCCCAACTCCTGAAAACAACCACACACCATAATCCCCCCTCAACCAAACTTTACATTTGACCCAATGCAGTCAGACAAGTACTGTTCTCCTGACAACCACCAAACCCAGACTCGTCTATCGGATTGCCCAACGGAGAAGCGCAATTTGTCACTTCAGAGAACACGTGTCTACTGCTCTAGAGTCTAGTGCCCGCGACCTTTACACCACTGCATTTCACACTTTGCATTGCACCTAGTGATGTAATACTTGGATACAGCTTTCGGCTATGATAACCCATTTCATGAAGTTACACACTGTTCTTCAGCTAATCTGAAGGCCACATGAAGTTTGGAGGTCTGTAGCAATTGACTCTGCAGAACGTTGGTGACCTCTGCGCACTATACGCCTCAGAATCCGCCAAACCCCACTCTGTCGTCGTATGCGACCTACCACTTTGTGTTAAATGCAAAACTGTAAAGCTCAAAGTAGACGCCAAAGGGAGAAACTCACTCTAACAGAGACCATACCCTCAGACAACGCACAGGAATCTAAAACAGTACAAACTGATCTCTCTGAAATATCCAGCACCAGTACAGCTGCAAAGATCAGCTTGATCTATTTGACTTTCAGATCAAATTTTGGACTAAATTGATATGGCAAAACTGATGCCAAGAACACACGCTGCAGTGTGACTCTGCATGGTGGTATAGGTATTTTTCCAAAACATGTTCTCAATGTGCTGAATATAATTTTTACCAGCAGTCAGTAAGGTTTGTTCAGTGTTGGTTGCTATAAACAAATGCATTTGTGAGCAATTAAAATTTTTGTAGTCAAGCATATAAAACCAGTCTATAGAAATATGGCCTTAATAACATAAACACAATGTTCATTTGCTCCATACAGTACAGACAGATCTAAAACCATTCAACCCCTCCACACACAAACACACACAGTACCCATATACACAGCCTTGTGCCTGCACACACATATAGGCATGTGCCCACCTACAACACAATCACATACACACAGCTCTGTGCCTCTTCCTCTCCACACGCACACACACACAAAACACACACAGTATTAGTAGTTGGACACATGCCAAGTCCACAAGAAGCTGCAATTAACAGGCTGGTGATGCTGAGAGCTGCAGCAGAACTGAACCTCAGACCATATGGTGCACGCGCATACACACACACAGGCAGTCAAATCTACCCATCTAACACACTATCAGATTAAATACCTAGGGACCAGTCCTGAAATCATATACTCACTATCTGTCATTTCTCTTTCCTGCTGTCTGTCTCTTCCACCTTTCTTTCTCTTTCTATTTATTTCACCTCTACTGTACTTTTTTTCTTCTATCCTTTTCTTTATCTGTTTAGGTCTCTTTTGTGCAGGGACTGTGCAGATCCTAATGTAAATACATTCCAGACTCTACCATCTCTGTCCCTCTCCTTCTGTCTTTCCCCTCAATCACTTGTTAGCTCTTTCTCTGCTTCTGTCTTGTCCTTCTCTCTCTATGTATAAACCTGTGGATTAGGCCCTATCACAGTGCTGTATATCCTACCTCAGCTTTACTGGGGTTAAGTTGAGATTCACCTGAAGAGAGAGACATTACACACACACACGCACGCGCACACACACACACACACACACACACACACACACACACACACACACACACACACACACATTATACGCTAATGCCAAAATAACTGCTTTAAGTTGCTATCCCAACACACACACACACACAGAAAAAGAAAGAAAGGTGGAGAGAAAAAAAGCAAGTTTGCTGAGTCAAACGGCGCCCTGGAGAGACGGCTTTAAACCCTCTCTATCTTTCTCTCTCTCTCTTACGCACACACACAGTTCAGTGCCAGCGCAGAGATGCGTAAAAATCGGGCTGCGGTACAGTCTGAGATAGCTCGAGGCGTTTTTGGCTACGCTTTGCTCCACCTGTCTGCATTTAGCCGCCCTGTTTATCGGAGAGGAGAACGGTCACTGACAGAGTGAAACTGCCACAGTCACACAATAAATGGGGGAATTGATCTATCCAAGCTCCGCCCACAAAAGCATCCTTTTGTAGCTACTATTGTGAATATGGCTATGCTTTACAGAGCACTGGTAAAAATACCATTCAGCCTACTGAAAGACTCCAGCTCATAGTTTAAGACCACATACCCACATTTACTGTGTTGTTAATTTGAAATTATATTTAATTTATACATTGTTAGATCATGTGTTTCCTTTTTACTGCTTTCATGTCTTTGTCGTATCTCATTTGGATAAGTGTAATACTCTGTCCTAGGGCCTAGGATTCATTCAGAGTGGGCATTGGTTGGATTCACTCAGATCAGGCATTGGTTGGATTTATCCAGAGCAGCCGTTGGTTGAATGTATTTAGGAGGAGATATTTTACACCGGTTTTATTTGACATTTTTGACAATTTACCTTTACTTTTTCCAGTAATTTGTACTGGAAACAACAACAGTCAAGTAGTCAAAGAGTACTTGATTTAGTCCTGACCTGCTCTCACCTCTTTTGGGCTAGGTCCTAATTAAGTAATGTTTTGACAGGTTTCTTTTTCAAACTATTGTGAAAGACACATATCGGCTCAAAGGCCCAAAAGGGGACAGGTTCTAATGAGCAGTTACATCACAACAACAGTGGCTAATAACAGTCTTGTTGGGGGGTATGTTGCATCACTACCAAGTGGTACTTTTATTATTTTGTTCTTTCTAAAGAGCCTTTTATTTAACATGTTTTGTCAATGTAAACTATCAGTCAATACAGTGGTTGAATGATTAAATTAATTAAATGCGATTAACCATTACTAGAATTTACATTTACTTAAATTTGACCCTAAAAAATGCTTTCTTTACGTAGTAATACACTGTAAATTACTGCCTACATTTTAAGTCATCTTAAGACATTACTTTGTTTACACCGAAAAATACTGTAACACTGACAGTGAGCTACACTCTACAGCGATATGGGATACAGCAAAAATTGGGAGTTCAAAAGGTGTAAATATTTTAATAAAAAATGTCAACAAAAGTGCTATTATTCTTATGATTTGTAAAGACTTAGTTTGCTGCAATTTCCTATATTCTTTACTGACATGATGAGCAACAGTTTAACAACAGCCACATGTTCTAACTTTTCTGTAACCGTAGCCTTGTCACTCTCATACTGCTAGTCTACGTGTTGCTGATTTTCCATAGATCTCCTGTGTAAACTGTCCCATATATGTCCCTCTGGTGCTAGTGTTAAAGATGTTACTGGCATCAGTGCTTTGTTTCACTTTCTTTGGTAATACTTTACTGTAGGCCATGTTTATACTGTAGGCCACATGACACATACATAAGCCTTTTATGACAGCAAAGACAGCATCTACAAGCTACAGCTTCTGACTTTGTAACTCAGTATATTTTTGTTATGTCCAATTCTAAATAATGATGATTATGCTTCATAAGTGTTTCCAAAAATGCTGGTTGAAAAGCTGCTGTGTTGTAATTGTAGTGAGAAGGTCTTGACACTGATACTCTCTCATGGCATTGTTACAGGGGTGTTCGCTAGGCCAATTTATATTCTTTAGCCCTGTTGGCACATGGGATTAACAACTGTCTTGAGCGATCTGATCATGAGAGGAGCTTTAGCACCCTGTAAACATTATTTGGTCTTATGCGTCCCTGACCACCTCCAAGGGTGGTTTGAGTGATCGAATCTCAGTGTGTTTCCAAGATGCATAGTACCATGTTCACACCTGAACACTGTGTCCTTATGTTCAGATCAGCCTGGATACAAATTGAGTGTGGCTGAGGCTTTTGGTTGCATAATAATGTTGTATAATTTTAAAGCCACCACATCAGTAGTAGCCACTGCTGTCTGAAAAAGGCTGCACAGTGTGAATTATAATGCGGTTTTACATTTACAGCATTTAGCTGACGCTCTTATCTAGAGCGACTTACAGTGTGAATCATATTACAGGGAGGCCAGTGTAGTGTTAGGAGTCTTGCCCAATGACTCTTATTGGTCTAGCACAGCATAGTCACCCAGACCAGGATTCAAACCCCAGTTTCCCGCATGTGGTGGTGGTTTTCTGGCAGGTAGTGGGGTTACCTGCTGAGCTACACCAACCACACCCCTCAACCACACCCATCAACCACACCCCTCAACCCCTCATGTGCAGGTCCCTCAATTCTTGGACCTGCACATGAATGTACTGAATTTCTTTAAAAGAGGTGAGAGATGGTAAGATTTGTGGTAGCTTTTATTAAGACTATTTAGACTATTGTTATTTAGACTATTGCAAGATATACAGGCATTTTGGCCTCCCCTAGTAAAGCTTTAGATCCCCCCAGTCTACTAATCTTTTGGGACACCCCAAATTTATAGTATATTTGTATTATATTTATATAAGTTAATATGTATTTATTTTCTGCCTCCTGAAGCAACACTATGTAGGAATTGAGGACTTGGTGACCTCTTCACTAGAAATGTAAAACCTGCCCTTGCGCCTAAACATCAAGTCTGATCTTCTCTTTGAGCCCGCAGGTATGATATTAACACATATAGATATATGATATGGTCCGAAAAACATCCGCCAAACCCTCACTACACCAGTTTTTCACTTGTAAGGCTCTTCATATTATCTTTTCAGTGTAACTTATATCCAACAATAATCTGAACAGATCACACTGACTGTACATACAAAAGAGCAATGCTTCACGTGGCACGCTCACCCAGAGATAAATAATCGTGACAGATATTGTATTATTTGACCATGGTCTCTTCATTGGTTGCTGTCCTTGGTTTCTTTAAACTCTGCTTTCAGACTTTATTCTTTGACGCAGCAGCCTCATTTGTGCTAAATAGAAAAGTGCTTTCATTTGTTTTGCAAAGGACCATCAGCCTAAATGGTCTCAGCAGAAATTATAATGAATGTTGAACTGGATTGACGTAAAAGTTGCATGAATTCTGATCTGGCTGTTCAGTCTGAGTTGCAGTGCCACGTATCGGATATGTATCGCATTTCAACACACATGCAATGTGTTTCACATATGAATGTGTTTTAAACTGGAACTGAAAATGTGAGATTCAATATGCTTGTGCTTATCGCACTGCCATACAGACAGCACATCTGTGCCACATATGAGGAAAAAGAACAATGTAAACATAACCTTAGGGTGTTTTCACACTTGTCCTGATTACTTGAGTCCACACCCAGGACCGATTCTGGGCTTATCTGGAAAATGACCTCAATATCGCTGGTTTGCCTTCGCACCTTAAACTCCAGCCAAACTGTGGATCAATTGTGCAGTTCCATGCATCACTTTTCAGAGGTTTGTTTGCAAAACGGTAGGAAGAAGGCTCATCTGTTTGCTTCTTTTTGGGATACAAACATTCAAGTGGTGAGAAACAATGCTTTTGAGATGCATGCACTTTTGTTCTTGTATGAGAAGAGGTTTAGCCATGTTGGCTAATGCATTACTGATGCATAATCGTGATAACAGTGGACTCTCATGTGGCTAATTCGATAAGTCGAAGCAGTGACTTTAGAAAATGAACCAATCACGCAACCCCACACACTGCACCAGAAACAGATAGCTTCCACATCTGCAGCGGACCACAACAGAGTTCACTAGAGGGAAACCCTGGACCACCTATTTCAGAGAGAGCAGAGATCTGGACTACCCCCGGGTCACCTTTCACACTTGACTAAACAAACCAAACACTAGGAGCAAGAGGAGTTGGCTATGGAAGAAAGCTTTTGTTAGAAGCTTTGGTTCTAGATTAGGTTTCTTATTAATTTTGCTTATGGATTATAATGTCCAGTGTAGTGTTAAGGCATTACATGTGAAATAGACACAATGCCACTAAGTCAGCTGTCATAATGTGTTAGATCATTTCCCCCAGATAGTGCTCTGACACAACCAAACATCACCTAAAAATAATTGATTGTGTATTATTGAAATGTCAGTATTAACACCGATAATTAAACACTAATTGAAATGCTGTTGAGGAGAAAATGTTGTTGTTTCAATACATTATCTGCAGAAAAGAAGGGGAATTAATTTGAAAGGATGTGCGCAAATGCTGATGTATACACACCTTTTCTCACTGCACTGCCCACCCCCCCTTTTCTTCTCTGCTTGAGTGAGTGTGTTTTGCTGTCTCGCGGCTCAGCGGAGTGTGTATCTTCCTCACACTCCTCCTTCTGTATCTCATTCTCCCTCTGCAGACTCCTATCTGCAACAACATTTGCACTTTTCAAAATCGTTCCACTGCAGGAGCAGCTCTTAAAAAAAGCATGAGGTTCATCCAGATCAGACCACTGCACTCTTCCACAGGAATGCAATTTTGAGGACATTGTTTTTCAGTTTTTTCTTAACCCAATAACAAAGCTGGAGATTTGCATTCATTCTTTCTCACTCGTAGCTCTTTTGAAACAAATGAGGGAGGTGAGTGGAAAGTGTAGATTCAAATCCTTCAATTCATAGGACGATTTTTAAACATACAGAACAGGTAGTTCATATAATGATTATTTAATATTTTTACAATAGGTGGCTGAAGGTTTGTGTACCCAACGCATATCAGGGTGACACTAGTCGACCAGAAACATCTATAAAATATAACAGGACAGCCGTTTAATAACCTCTTTAAGAAACAACCCAGCAGCCCCCAAGAAACCACCTGGGATGTCAATACAGCTACAAAGGAATACCCTACCTTCCACCAGCTGGAGTAGCAGAACAAAACCCTAGCAGCCATCTATATCTGAATAACCATTTGGAATGCAACTTACCACTTAACAGCCACTTGGAACACTATGGCAAACCGCCAAGCCATCTGGGATGCCATAGCAATCATTTTGCAATACCGCAGCAGCCATTTTGTATAGCAATTAGTTAGCAACACCTATTCCCTAAAATATAACAAGCCTTCGGCAATGCCCTAACAAGCACCTGGGAACTGCTTAAGCTGCACAAGCACTGTGTTTCTTCATCTTCATCTTTGTTACCTCACAACAAATAAGGCTTGGGTTCAATTCCCCAGCCGGGCGACCCTTCCTCCTTCCATAATTTTTTTTTTAATCTGTGATGATATCAGGATCAGGTTATAATAAGGATACATGCATTGTTTTTATTAAAACCATATTCATGCAATAACAAATGATGTCCAGTTGTTCCTGCTCGATCTAGGTCTATGTAAATGTAACAGCAGCCACATGTGCGGCTATTAAAAGGTTTTAAATAGGCCAAAGTCATCGTCGCTTTATGCATTTGCCAAAGCCATCTTTGGCTCAGATCGTCTGCTATCAGTCTTGACCAGCAGGAGAGTAATGCGCTCAACAATTATTCCCATAATACACAAGCATATTGATGATTTCGCACATTATCTCAGCTTTTGTGACTGTATTTGGGTCTGCACTGTATGTGTTACAGTATTTAAGTAGATGGCACTTTAATTGAGTAATGTAAAATTCATTTCCGTCTGAATGGCGGTAATTTACCGCAAACTGTTTTCTAAATGGCTCTGAAAACGGGCTGCGCTTTAGATCACACGTCGATCCATCTGTTCTCGGGGAGAGCGAGTGAGATCCATCACAAAACGTGCACACCTCTGGAAGGATGACAAGTTCTTACTTTAAGGCACATGCAAAGAAGATGCCAGGAAGTATATTCTCAGATATGTTCTCTCAGATAATTTTTTTTGGTTTTGGAAATGCCAGCTGCTCTTTTCTTATGTGTATGTGAACATTTCATGATGAATGAAATTTGAAAAGAGTACATGATGTTTCTTTTTTTACCCCAGTATATTACACAGTAATTGTGTATTGAAATGTGCAGAGGTGTGTTCTCTGCGGAAGAGGTGTTAACTGACAGTATTTTCACCTAGGGAGTTTTCACGCTTGTCCCAGATCCTTGAGTCTGCACCCAGGATTGATTTTGGGCTTGTACTGGGGGAAGTTCTAATTATAGCTGCTTTGCTTTCACACACAAGAATTTAATCTGAACTGTAGATTGATTGCAACTCCATACATCACTTTTCTGTGTGCACTAGTTTTATCCACTGGCTGCTTTTAATAGTTTTCCATGGATATAAACACTAAAGCAATGAAGGCTCCATGACATTTTGCCATGTAGGAGCACCTGCAAACAAGGAGACATTTTCATATGAGACGTTGTCAGTCACACAACAAGCTTTCACAAACTACAAAATGAACCAAACATACAACCACACATGTGGTGTCAGAACAGAATGCTTCCACAAGTACATTTGACTGTACCAGACTCTGGAGTCAACTCCAAAACACAGATTTCAGAAGGACCAAGGGATCTCACACTCCAAACCAGCTTTAATACCTGACCAAACATTTTGAACTTGCAGAGCAAAGAGATCTGGGTCTGGAAAAACACTGGTTCTGTTCCAACAGTGACAAAATGCTGTTTTTTTTTACTAAATTAAAAAAGGCTGCCCAAGATCTTTACATCATCATCTTTTAAAGTATGCCAATGTAGTGTTAGGAGTCTTACCCAAGGACTCTTATTGGTGGAAGCACAGCATAGTTGCCCAAACTGGAATCAAAACCAGTCTCCCACATAGGAAGGTAGCTCACTGGCAGGTAGTGGTGTTATCTGCTATGCCACACTGCATTTTGAAGTTGATATATTCAAATGATAATCTAATATATATACACTAAAATTAAACACTACCTAACAAAACTTACTACTTCAGTGTAGGTGCAGTGTTAGTAGTACCCTGGTTTTCAGTTATAGTCATACAGTGTCAAAAGCCACATAAGCAAGCCTATTTGACATTACAGAACAACTCAACACAGTGTGAAGAAGGTATGTAATGATGTTAATTGGTGGTATCAGCTTCCATTACTCGATAGCTACATTGGCCTCATAGCTCCAGTGCAAAACTAAAGGAGCACCCTTCAGACACCAGACCTGTTCCTGGGGGATTAACTACAGTTGAGATAGGGTGTATATAGAGATGGCACAGATCCAGTACCAGGTATCAATACTGTAACGATATAAGCAGAAAATGCTGACTCAGCTATATTCATTTTTTCAGCTCTGACTCTACCTAATAATAGGCGACAGCTACTTGGGACCCCGTGGCCGCCAGGAGGCCCCCTAACAATTTATACAATATAACTGTACCATTATGTCATCTAAAGTCCTATTCGGACAGGATTAGTTCTACATGAGAAGGTGGGGTAGTGTCATTTTAGCCAGTGCTTTCTGTGAAGTACCCTCAGAATGAGGCATGACAGTCACTTTCTACTGGGTGCGCGCCTCCGCATCAGTAAAGCCCCAGCACCTCTTACCTTCTATAAAACAAGCTGTGCAGAAAAGGAAAAAGAGTTTCTTAAGTGTGGAAGGGTACTTGTATGTACTGACCTCCACAGGTGTGTTGGCTATGAATTTTCCAAGCTAGGGACACACTGCATTCACTTAAGACAGCAAGCCAGCTGGTTAGAGTCACCACCTGTGGCATTTATACGGAGATTTCTTATCCTCTGTGAATCGCTCTTATACATTACAGATGTTCTGTGGTGTAATTACATCACTCCACCTCCCCATGAAAAATTAAATCCCACCCAAGTTGTGCTTAAGATGTTCATGTTAGGGGTTAACTCAAGAAATCTGAAAAAATAATGTATGCATCTGGTGCCATGTTGGGGTGGCTGGGAATCGGGTGGCAGGAAATCCTGCTCCAAGAGGTTGGCATTGGACCTGTCTTTCCCAAGTGATTCAGAATTTTTTTTTGCTGACCCACCAGGACAACAAAAATACCCTGAAGTATAGTTAATGTAAGTATGTTTAGTACACTTTCTTGCACTCTTAAAAGTGTAATATACTATCTATGTACTTAGTATGGTAAATAGAATCGTTAGTACTGTTGAAAATACAAATAGTGCTGTTAGAAAAAATTATTTAGTTAGGTATACTAATATGTTAAAGTATATTTCTAGTACATCAAAAAAATATGTATTGTATATATATATACAATACAACAATAATATGCTTAAAATGTAATTGCTGATATAAAGGTAAATTGTAAGTATATTTAATTTGTACCTGGGGACAATGGCTCAGTACTAAAAGTGGTAATATTCACTTTAGGCATGACAGCCTATTTTTGCATGTTCATTAAAAGAGAAATTTAAATTTAGTTTAGTTTTAACTTTAACTTAGTAATTGAACCTAGTTAACTCAGTACATTTTACAAAGAGGAGACAACAGACGATTACTGACCAATACCTAAGGTCTCGATATTTACTGTTAAAAGGTTTTTGGCCACTAATTTTAATATACAGCAAGAAACGAGTTGAAAACAGTGAAACTTCACCCTCTAAGCAAAAGTGCAGGGATCATAGCTGAAGCTGAAAACCAAACATTTCCATACAACTGCTGAAACAAAAGGGCAGATCAAATTAACGTCAACCTTGACCTTGCTAAAATGAAAAATCATTAAAAGCGCTAATGCGTCAAAATTAATTTTCCAATTTTAATCAGGCATTATTAGTATTTCTATTTTCAAAGAGAACCAAAAAACTGGCTACATCTTTTGACCTCAGTAACTTTTAGCAATTAGACCCTTTTGTAAATCACAGACCCGTGACTTTTATTTTTTGTTTCAAATGACCTTCCTCTGATTTCCAATATTCCTCTCCATCAGCAGCAGGAAAGCTTTGGTCTCATTTCTCAATTCCTGTTCCAGAGAGAAACGGAAATGAGCTTCATCTTCTTTAGATGAGGAGTGCTTGAACCTGCTGTGCTATAAAAAGGCTTTGAGCTCCATCTTCAGATTTCTATTAGCGAATTCTGAACCAATCAAATCAGTTTATAGTCCATCATGCAGTCAGACACTAAGGTTCCATTTTGGGCAGATACATCCCCCATTTCTACTGCTGAACAAAAAGGCGGTATCAAAAAGTATGATCTATATTTTTTTGAAGTTTTGTTCTATCAAGTTCTCTCTATTAGTGTCTATTACTCTCTCTAGCTTTCTCCTCTGCTCCCCTGCTTTTTCTTTCTTTATTCTCTCTCTCTCTCTCTCTCTCTCTCTGTCTCTCTCTCTTTCTCTCTCTTTGTATGTGATTACCTTATAAAGCCGAATGCATCTTTGTCCACTCTATGGAAACCTGAAGCAACATCTGGCCCTCAAACCCAGCCAAGTCCTTCTTTACAACCTTAAACAACACCACACACACACAAACCCAAACACACACCTCCGCCTTCCTGCTACGAGAGAAATCTGGACAGCTTGTGCGGTCACGTTTACATACAGGAATAAAAAAACGGAGTAACTTTACTATCCCATGCAGCATGATGCTCTTTTGATTAGCACTGTGCTGTTTAGAATGGTTTGTGCTGAAATGTGTCTCTATTGTGATACATTGAACAGCAAAAATTCAGATTTAGACCAATTGTACAGAACCTGTTATCAACAATAACCACTGCAGAGTTACTGCTTAAGCTACACGGTAACAAGTAACTGAGAGGCAGGCAGCTTATTATGCCATTATTTTATTAGCTCATTTGTTGCCAACTGTTTATACAAATGTTTATTCTTTTCTCCTGTCTTTACTAAATATCTCATTTGGTACATGAATTTCAAAAAGCACACAGTTTTTCATAACCTTTTCACAGCTGCACACACTTTTTTCTACCGTGTATTTTGAGGAATTTATAAACCTCAGAAAAAGCTAACATTATTAGAATATTGAATTAATTATGACCTACAGTATTTGCAGACGGAATCCTATTATAATCCAGAAAAAATATATATTCTGAAAATAAATTCACAAAACAATAAACACATCATTTATTAGACACAAAATAAACCATTTGTGAATAACCAACAGGCAATAAAGGAAGGAAACATGAGAATACATGCCCTCCTGCATCGAGTATTAGGTACACAATCACTCATTGTATGCGTTCACACAAACTGCTCTCTCCTGCTGTATTAGCAGTGGAACAGAAGGACGAAGGACAGCAGGCTAGCCTGCAGGAAAACTCCTATACACCTGTTAGCTGACTTACTCCATCTCTCCTTTTCTCGGTTTCTCTCTCTCTTTCTCCTCTCACTCATTCTGGGCCTGGGTATATCTTGTATCAACGTGTGTTTTCAGTGATCAGATCATGTTCAGATTTCCTTGATTAGACTAAAAGCCAGGTGTAAACGCCCCGGGATGTAATAGGATTACAATTGGATCACGCAGACTACATTTGGACAGAGCTCAGATCTTGAACACACTCAGTAAAGTGTAAATGGAACATGGTTTTGTTATCCGTGTACAGTTAGGAGCAGAATCGTGTCTGCTGTTCCCTTTTTGCTCTCTGGACTGATGAAAGAGTCCAAGCATTTCAGGATGGAATGTGGCCGGATATGATCCGAACACTAAGCGCATGTTAATGCACTGTGTAAGCACGGTTTCTGTCCTCCTAGACTCTTTCTTTCTCTCTTCCTCTTCATTCTCTCACCTTCCACTTGCTATTTCTTTTTGTCTCTGCCTTACCATCTCTGTCCATGTCCCGCTTTCATACACACTCTTTCTCCATCCCCATCTCTTTCCCAATCTCTTACACACTAGCTTTCTCCTTTTCCTTTTCTGTCCCTCCACTTCTCTTTTCATCTCTCCATATTTCTTTCCATAGCTCTTTCCATCTCACAATCCCTCTCTATCTCTCTCTCTTTCCCCTTTCTTTCTTCTCTCTCTCTTACTATGTCTTTCGATCCCTATCTCTTTCCATCTCCCAAGCTCTCTCTTTCTCCTTTCCCTTTTCTTCCCATTTCCCTCTCTCACTATCTCTTTCCCTCCTTATTTCTTTCCACTTCACAATCTCTATCTCGTTCTGTTCTTATCTTCACAATCTCACTCTCTCTTTCCTTCCCTATCTCTTGCCATCTTACTATTTCTCTCCTCTTCCTCTATACATCACTTCCCATCTCTCTGTCCCCATCTTTTTCCATCTCTCTCCCTCAAATGATCTCCTTTTCATTCTCTCTCACATTATCTCTGTTATCCTCCTTCTCTTCCTATCTCTCCTTCCTTCCCAATCTATTTCCATTTCACTCTCTCGCTTCTTCCCCTTTTCTTTATATCTCACACTATCTCTCCCTACCCACCTTTCCATCTTTCTCTCTCACATCATCTTTCTCTTTTTACATCTGTCTCACATCTCTATGGCCACCCCCTTCTCATTCTATCTCCCTTTCATACTATCTTTATTTCCTTCTCCACCTCTTTTTTTATATTACTATCTCTCTCTTTCTTCTTCCCCTTCTCTTTCTATCTGCCACTATCTCCTGGCATTTCCCCCTCTAATTCCATTACTGACACACACTCGCGCATACACTCTCTGTCTTTTCCCATTTCTGTCTCTCTCCTCTCTCTATTTCTCTTTCTCCCTCTTCATCTCTCAATCTCTCTTTATTTTTCTTGTCCCTGCATCTATTCTTGTTTTCTTTCACTATTTCTTTCTCTCTAACATTTTTCCATATCTCGTCTGACTCTCTCTTTCCTCCGTCTTTTCATCTGCATCTGTTTCTCCTCTTTATTTGTCTTTCATTCTCTCTGTCTGTCTGTCTCTCTCTCTCTCGCTGTCTCTCCCTCTCTCCCTCTATCTCTCTCTCAGGAGATACGGGAGCTCTATGTGTCCTGCAGTGATGTTGTACTACATCCTCTAAATTCCCCAGAGATGATGTTCCAGCATTCATTATCAGAGTAGATCTACTTTAGTGAATGTGCATGTCTTAATTCCCGTAATGATAACTAACTACGTATGCTGCAGGTTTATAATTAGTCCACTGGCCATAGCACGTTCACCAAACTTTCCGTCTCTCCCCGATGGACACTCATGTCACTGCTCCTCTGGCTGAGGCTGGAAATCCAACGCATGTGTGCATGAGTGTGGATGCCAGCGGGTAGCTCCTGGGCAAACGGTGAGCTCATGGTGGCGCTCTCTCCCCAGACGCCACAGCGGAAGTTTCCACTCCTGCTAATTGCTGCCTTCACTAAGGGCCGAATCTCATTTCTGCTTCTACAATCTGCCACACAGTACTGTTATTACTATTATTAATAATAATATCATCATTCTTGCAATATCTTTAAGACATTTGTCATATTAATAACTTTTATTCTATGCCACAGTTCAAAAGCGCATTATTACATTAATAGTTTTTATATCATCAGCCAAAGGTTTGGGATCAGTGTTCTCAAAGATATCAGACCAGTTTGGTTACAGACAGTCATCATACCTAAATACCTGAAGATGACTGTAAAATGACTGAGAAGCTGAGCGAAATCAACATGGCATACATCAATCTACAGTGTATATGTTATTAATGAATAAAACAATGAAAAATAATATGACTTGTGATTCCAAAATGCTTGAACCATACTGTATGTCAAAATATTATAAACTACATAATCTATAAACTGTGCCTTTTAAGCTTTTAATTAATATTGTTTTAATTATTAATAAATTACTAAAAGAAAATGACCTAATGTTATGAACGTATCTGTTCCCAGTGTTTTTTGACAAGTTACCAGGTTCAGACTTTGACTGCCACCTTTAAAATGTGAGACATTCGGGATATTAATTTTACTACATCTTCCTTTGTCATTTTTTCGAATAATCTACAGCTCTGGTTATCATTTCTTCACTTTATCTGAAAAAACAAGCTTTTTGGCTTTCTATTTTGCACAGGAACAACATATTGAGACAATGTTACACGTTTATCTGCAGATTGATTGGGCTTATGTTGTTAAAGGTATTGATTCTAAAGCTTTGAAGTGCACTGGGTAAATCAGCTTATAGGTTCTGGAAACAGCCAGACCGGTGCTAACCCAAACAGCCGGATGGAAAAGTGACAGCAATGGAGCAGTCAATGTTAATTGAATAAGTGTTACTTGTTGGCGCGGCTGTTTGTCAACACAATGCTTCAGAGCAGGTCTATTGTAGGAACCACAAAGGCAGCAGATGTGAAGTCCATTACATTTGTGACACTGTCAGTTATAGTGAGGAAATCTGCTGGACAACAAGGCACCAGTCTTCCAGTAACAAGCGCTGAAGGGCATTTACAACACTCCAGAGCCATCAGTCAACATGGCGCTGTTACATGTACTGGGAGCGCACTTAACTCCTTCCAATCTACGTCATAGAAAATCAACCTTTATTTTATGCAACATGGTTTTCTGTACATTGTCTGTGTAAAGCTGTATTAATAAACCTGAATGATATTTCCATATAAACTATGTGATTTTGGTGATGATATGAATGGCTAATGATGATATAGTGAAAGGTGTATGATGATGTAATGATTGGGTAAAGGTGATGTAATGAATTGCTACTGGTGATGTATTTAATGACTTGAGGTAATGCTATAATCGGTTAATGGAAATGTAATTAAGAGAAATAATGGTGGTGTTAAAATTGGTAAATGGTGATGTAAAGAATAGCTGATGATTATGATGAAGTGCTAATGAGAATGTTATTAATGCTAAGGGTGGTGTAAAAAAGGCTAGTGGTGATGGTATAAACTAAAATGGTACAAATGGTTAAAGGTAATGCAATGAAGGACAAGTGGCAAAGGATAGTTACAGATAATGTAACAGACAGCTACGTTTTTTTGTTATGAATGATTACAGTTATGAATGGACAAAGGTGATGTGACAAAGAGTGGTGATGTCATTAAGGTCAATGGTGATGCAATGAAGTGCCATGGTCATGTTATAAAGGAATGATGCTGATGTAATAAAGAGCTAATGATGTGCAACAGTTACAGGTGATGTAATGAAGTGATAAAGGTTACACGATAAAGTGATAATGTTGGTGTAATAAAGTGATACTGGTGAAAGGTTACAGGCAGTGTAATAAAGGGACACTGGTCATGTGATGTAATAAAGAGCTATTAGTGATGTTATGAATGGTAACAGGTGATGTACTGAGGGGCTAAGGATGATCTTATAAATTGTTACAGGTGATGTAAAGAAGACCTAATGGTGATGTAATAAAGGCATAATGGTGATGTAGTGAAGGGCTAATGGTGGAGTTATGGAGCTCCTGTGTGGTGCTTTTAAGTGTTTGGAGAGTGTATTTATGAACTGCAGCTGAGGATTAATCCTGAAGAGTGTCTGGAGTGGACAAGGAGGAATGAGAGAGTCGTAAGCCTTCAATAAACAGCATGTGTGTGTGTGTGTGTGGTGCAGTGTGTGGTGTGTGTGTTGCAGTGTGTAGAGCATGGAGGGGAAAACACCCATTATCTCAAACTCATCAATGATGGATGGTGAAAGTGCTTCTGTTTTGAAGCTGAGAACATAACAATCTATTGGAAACTCTCTGGGAGTCCCAGAGCCTCACAAGCACACATACACACAGGCACATACGTGCATGCTAAAAAAGTAGATCTTCAAAGAACAAAAAATAATTTGCAATTGAATCAAATGCAAATGAAGGCTAATCTAGAATGAAAGTATCTGCATGCACAGGTTTTGGATACTTTATGGATGTTTGAAGTACAAGTCATGTTTTTTAATTTTTAAATGATATCTTTATCAGAGAGGCGATAAAAACTAATTTCAGATCCTTTTCACTGACACTTTCAGATTCATTTTTATTATAATTTTTTTTTTTACACAGCATACAAGGGGAAAATTCAAGTTCAGTTATTGGTGCAGTAATTCAGTTAAACCCTTTTTCGTTGTTCTTAAAAACATTAATGTTTGTTATCCTGGGAATAAATACATTTGTCATATATAAATAGCACATATATTTGTCAAATTTTGAGATTGTGAGATTTGTTGAGTTTGCCTGTTTTGGTACAGTCACGAACGTCTATCACTGTGACACCATTCATCCTCAGCTCGCAGCTGTGTCAAGTTTTAATATTGAAACTATAGGTACAAGGAAACCCTTCATCATTGTGGACAGAATGAAGCGCTACCTGCAGTAAATATGATTATCAGAGGAGAGAGCCAGCTGTTATACATGAAGTCACCAGGTATTCCTATTAAAGTTTACTGAAACCACAGATTAATTAACTACTGTGTTAGATAGCTACAATACATGCTACAAAACTACATATCAACAAATTGTTTTGTGTTGTTTTTCCTGTTTCCTCTGAACAGCACATTGACTGCATGTAGTGCTTTGCTCTTCAAACAGAAGGCCTTTCGAAAGGGAAAGGTGTATTATTTGAAGCTTTGTTGAACCTGACAGGTGTTAACTGTTATATAGAGTTGCAACGATACCGGCATTACAAACGCTTAGTACAAGCCAATGTATATAGCACATTTTAGGTGATTTTCTGAATGGTTACCGATGATGTTCTGAGTGTCTCATGATGCTATGAGGGTTAAAGGTGATATTCTGAATATCTTATGACGCTATGAAGGTTAAAGGTGATGTTATAAAGGGCTAATGGTGATGTTATAAATGGTTACATGTGATGTAATAATAAGCTAATTGTTATGTTAAGAATGGTTACAGTGCTTGGTGTAACTCCCTACTAAAAATTTCAGACTCAATTTAAAGACAACTTTTGAACAACTCTAATAATCACACACATACTGCAGATAGACCATATGCTAAGTGTATTCATGAGTTAACAATCTGATTCCCAACTCCTTCTGTCTGCAGCAGTGTGCTTTCCAGGGTTTTATTTTCCTCTGCATTCCATGTTCACAGTAAACGTGGTGTTAAATCAGAGGAAGAATCTCTCATGTTGTCTCATGATCACTGTGGGGAGAGAAGATTTAAATATGAATGAAGCTAGCTTTCACACATACTCCAGAAGGATGCTGCCAGCATGAGTGTATGCATGTGTACTGGCACAAGAGTGCTTGCAGCTGTAACTTACACCAACATACACTAAACCCAGGCACTGCTGAGACTCTTTAAACCTGCTACCATTAAACATTACTGCTTTGAGAGATCATCCAGTAGTTGATGAGCCAAGACATGTCTGGTGTCTGAGGTTTGGTTCTTTAGTATATCTTATTACTAGAATCAATAAGCATATCTTAAACTATATGCCTATGGCTGGCTTTATATGATGAAACAGTCACATAGTAATTTTAAGGGTTTAAAAAAATTCTGTCAACATAGTTACATGACACACCAATGTTTTGACTAGCTGCTTCACGGAACTTATTTTGCAGCATTGCAGGGCATGTTAGAAACGCATGTATTATGTAGGTAACTAAAGTTACATGAAAGATTCACTGGGCAAACTTGGCCTTTATACAATGTTATGCACTGACTGTGAGTTATTTATTATTATTATTATTCATTACATAATTTATTTATCAGTAAATTAGTTCAAAGGTGAGCATAACAAAAGTCCCTAGCACATTGCCACAGTACTACCACAGTTGTCTCTCTTATTGGAATAGCAATAACTAAGATATCAAGAAAGATTAGTTTGCCACATCATTTTGTGGCGATGGATATCTAAAATCAACGTAAATAGGGCTATGAGCATCAGAACAATCTGTTAATGACTTTTTAGAGCAAGAAATGAGTCACTCTGTGCTCTTTTTTCCCCTTTCAAAGTGGAAAGTATAACACTTTATTTGAAGGCTGATATATGACCATTTAAGCTTTTTGTCATTACAGATGTCAGTAGCATGTTTACATGCAGCCTGATAATCTGTCAACAGTTGGACTAATAGCTCAATTGGACTAAAATACTGTCTTTGGCTACAGTCAGCCATTAGTCAAAAGGCTAGTTCAGTTCTCAGATTTCAATTTTATTAGCACTTCCATCAGACATTGTCCCATAGGAGCTTTTCAAAAAAATTTAACAGTTTCTATATAACAGTCAGCACATGCCAAAGTTCTTATAGAAACATCTGTTTACTCTACTGCCATCTTTGTTACACACACAGGCACTTATTTCCAGCTATATAAGACCAGGCTCCTATCTCTTTGCTTGCAGGGTTAGGGTTAGGGTTAGGGTTACGCTGATTGGCTATTTTTCCTAACGACGGGACATTTGTTGTAAAAATGATGACGTGTTGAGCTTTATTATGACTGGGCTCCTCATTTATAATGTTCTTGCACATACACAATGACCAGCTGAGAGTGGCTCCTACAGTGTAATTAAAAAAACAGAGTAATGGCTGGGATTCCATGATGGTCAATGCTAAAGACACCGTAGCGCTTGGTTATTGGTTCAGGTCGGTTCAGTTAAGTTCACCTCACCTTACCTAATGAGTAACTTTAACATACAACCATTTTACTTCAAAGTATTTTCAATTTAAAGAACATGATGTTTTTTAGTTTTAGTGCAGGTTTTATTTGTTTGCTGAATTTACTGTGCTGGCTGAAAAATAAATAAATAAATAAAATCATTAATAATTAAACTAAGTTAAAAAATGATTGATGCAAATTGATGTGCAGAACATTTGCACTGGCCGCATGTTGTGTTATATTATTTTTCCAGTATTTACTAGCATTTTTTCAGTGTACATAACTACTTTTTACACAGAAAATCAGCAAAACATTTGACAATGAGTACCTTTTGCATTTAAAAAAAAGTTTTTGTTGCCATAATTAAACCCACATATTCTTTTAGCCTTGTTTCATTAACTGTGTATAAATTAAAAGTGTTATTATAGTATGATAAGAGCATAGGTGCAGTAATCAAACAGTAGTTGATGGCTTTCAAACTAAGTATCTCACATCACTGAAGAAGAGCCACGATTCTTCCTTTATTCTGGTGTCATTAACAAACCCAATTAAAATCACATGCTCGTCAAAGCTAAAGCGTTTGATTGGATCAAATTTGCCTCCTTTAGCTTGGCTCTGGCTGCTAAGGTGTGTAAAAGCTGCTGCAGCTGCGGGCGGCCATTTCAGCTACAGCTGGAGGTAGGATCTCAGGAACTGGTTAATTAGAGGATTAATTATAAAGTTGGTAATTAGATTAATTAGTTAATTGTATAATAGACTCCACTCGTTGCTGTGGTAACACATCTCATCAAGGCTCAGGACTTTCACGCTGTTCTAGATCATGGAGAGAAATAAAACTGACACTACAGGCTTTCAGGGCACTTTTGGAGAAAAACACACCTTTTCAGCTTTTGTGCACATGCACTTGGGTATCTGGTGAGCTTACTAACCCATAACCTGACATAATACAGTGTTATCGGTTTCTGTGGGCTACCCAATTCAGAAAACATGGGATTTAACAAGCCATTTTGATTTGTCTCCTTTTCCTACAATCAAGTGCAGGCTCATTAGAATAATACCACCAACCAACTGAGTAAGCTCCGCTCACAGCTTAGGAACTGCCATTGCGAAGGTAAATTTTTATTGCAAGTGTCGAAGCAACTAGCATAATGTGGAAGCTAAGAGCCAATCACAGGAAGTGGTCTGTTGTCGGCTGCTCCTAAATGGACACTTTCAGTAGCAGCTTCCAGCCACAGTCAGCAAAAACCTGTATGTGTATCTGACACAAAGATAAAGTCAGCCTCTTAAACGCCAGCTTGTTTGAATAGTGTGCCAGTTACATTTCATCACCTCAGGCTACCTGCCCAGCTTCTTGTTAGAATTTTTCTTCCCACCTTGAATGGTACAGCAGTTACATGCTGGGATTTCAGGCAATAGCTGTTAACTGCTGCACCATTTAAGGTGGAATGGTAGAATTTAGACCAGAAGATGTAAAATTAGAAACCGACTTCAGCTTCACATGTCAGTCTGTTATTTCAACCTGGGGGAGGTACTGGCAGCACTGGCAACTGAAGTTCAACTAAAAGAGGGATCAGTACCCAAGCTCTGTGGCAAAACTACAGACGAGGGAAATATTTGAAATATAAATTATATATTTGAAATATATATAATATGGAAATATTTCAAATATTTCTGCTCTGAGTTTCTTTGGCCTTTAAGCACTAGTTACTACCGCTGAAATAATATATTAACAGAGATTTAATATTCTAAACAATTATAGTCATTTCTTGCTGCAGGATTTACATGATGAACTTCATCCAATCAAAACATGAAGACAGTGAGAGTAAAATGAGAGAATGTGTACTGAGAAGGGGAGTGGACTGAGCAGCGGCTCATTGTTATTAACATTGTTATTAACTCAAAGCGGCCATTCTGAATGGGGCTCTTTAGACAGGATGAAAAAGGATTTTGGACATTTCATTAAGAATTTTTCTTTATTGGCTGAATTTAATGGTGACATATTATTAACACACCTCCTTGGGATCTTAATAAAATGCCTGTTACATGCTTTGGCAAAAATATCTATTAATCCAAGAGAAGTGTGTTCTCTGTAGAGGATGTGTTACTTATGTCCCCTTAGAAAATCAATAAACATGTTGTTTACCCAGCATTAATCAGAAACGGCCAACTTTAATACTGTTACCTTGTAAATAATGCAATGCCTATTTCAGCTGCCTGCTCCATCCTTCATATTCTGTGAAGATTGGCCTCATTCTTTGGAATACCATAAACCCCAATGCTGCAAGCATGAAAATAATAATATTAATAATAATTTTAACACTTTTTAAGTCCAAGTTGATCCTTCAAATCCTTGTTTGACTTCTTGGACTTAGTTAAGATCAAGCAGATGAAAAATGACTAAAGCCTTAACCCTCCCTTTAGCAACAAAGTAAGCATGCACATTTGAGTAAGCTGATGGAAACCATAAATGACCACTGCCATTTAAAAACCACATCAAACAAAATCACATTCAGCCATGGTTTATAGAATGAATGTATGAATTAATTTTTTTGTGGAGGACAGGATTTCTTTTGAAATAACATTTCTTAATACCAAGATTTTTTCTTAATATGACAAAAATCTGTAAATTAACCATGCCATAAATTGTTTTAATAGTTTCCGTGACCCTACAGCAGTGGTATGCAATATGGTGAATATTATAATATTAGACTACACTTATACTTCTTCAGAACCTCAACAATAAAGCTTTAGCATTAGTTACAAAACTTTTAATGAGGCTATATTGCCATTAATCAATACTATGATAGTTCTAATAATAGCAAATAGGGATACACGATCTAAAACCTATAGGTATCAGATATAGTTATCACATTTGCTTAAACATATCAGCATTGGATAGGTGTTTAGACCTAAGTGATTTTTCAAATTAAGATTTGATCACTGTTGGCTGCTCCTACCATTTGAGAAGAGCCGAAACCTAAAGCCATGCTGGGATACTGCAGTAGGTCAGAACCTTTAAACTCTAGTACATTTGTAACACTTGAGAAATGACATTCTTCTGTAGTGTTTATAAAAGTGGTTCTAGTACCAGGTGTTACACTGTATAAACATATATGTATGGCAGATATTGAACATCACCATCGGGCCAGAATTCCCATATCAGTGCATCCTTATTAGTAATCTATACTCATAGAAATGATGTTTAATGATTTTGGCTGAAAACACCTCAAAGCAGAACACTGCACACTTTCAAAATGCAATGTTAGATACAATGTATATATGATATACTACTAAACACAATATCATGCACGAGGCTGAGCTTGAGCCCAATGTATAAATGTTGTGGGGACCACTGCACTATAGAAAAAAAGCCAGACTATTTTTGCACCTCAAAATTCATCTGTCACGCTCTCTCAGTTCTCTCCACCCACTGATCACTCATTCATCTCGTTTCTGGCCCAGTGTCACAGCTCACACACAGCGTCTCTCCAGCGTGGGATCATATTTCAGCATTTCTACAAAGGCAAATATGTTACATGAGTCTTCATCCATCTAGAAAACACACCCACTTCAATACAACCACGAAAGCACAATAAACCCAATTCTACACAATACATCATAAACTACACACTTCATCCAAAATAACAAAATACATCCCATTCAAAAGATCGAAACCTCACAAAATACCCCAATTCAATACACCAAAACCACAAACTATACCAATAATCACACATTATAACCGATTCAGGAAACCAAAACCACACAATATAACTCAAATCAACACAAACACAAGCTACACCCACAATCACATGATACTTCAACTCAGTATACCTAAATCACACAATACACTCCAACTCAATACACCAAAGCCACATAGTTAACAGCAAACTACAGCCATAACAACACAACATACCCCAGTTCAATACACCAAAAAGCAAAATCAACTCAAAATCATACAACATAAGGTTATAAGATCATAAGAACATAAGATCAATACACCTAAACCACAAACTACACCCATTACATTGTACTGTGCGTTACAACATATGATTCTGTCCCTGCTGTATTCTGTTAAACCGCCCATGTTTGCGTGCTCCTGGGGCGTGTTCACACTTTGGCAGGTTTGGTTCAATTAAAATGAACCCTGGTGTGATTGCTCTGTTAGTGCGGTTCATTAAAACAAGTGTGAATTTTGCCTTTCCAATCCCAAAGGATCTAACATCTAAACAAACTATGATGCAGTTCATTTAAAATTTAAGTGCAATACAAACCCAACCGTCATCTCTCCTCTGCAGACCATCTTTGAGATATATTTAATCATCTCCCATCGAGCCCAAAAATGTTTCCCTTGCCCTGCTGCTTGAGATCTTGAGCCTGTTTCCCCTCATGACATTGGACAGCCGGGATGCTATAAAAGTGTTCACTATGTTGTTTTATTGTTGGTGTTGTTTCTACAGCCATAAACCACACAGCCCACTATGGCTGTATTTTATCTCTCAGGATGCTTTATTAACTAACGGTGACTGGTGGAGTGTCAACAATATGGCGGGGGAAGCCAGTGTGATACAAATCAAATGCTATTCTTAAATTATGAATTTGTGTATAAACTCATTGTCAAAAATAGTTGCGCAGATAGCTGCACCCAGAAGGAATCAAACAACATGAATGAAACTTGGTGGGTAGGTTTTACAATGTGAGATGTAAACAATTCAACTTCAGACTAAAATCCAACCATTATAATGGCTGCCCTTAACATCACGTCAGCATCTCCAAGACTTCAGTGGTGTTCTGCCAGATTGTCATTACTCAGAATGGCATCGGGTTATCTTCAGCGAAGATGTTTTTGTCATGATGGACAATAAATTTGTGTGTGGCGGCACCGTGGTCAGCACGAAGATGAACCATGTCGTGGGTCACATGTTGTCACTCCACCTCTAGCCCTACCGCAAAATATGCAGGAACTGCATAAGAACATTCAAGCTGCAATTCAGCTGGATGGATTATGGCAAAACAGATGTTTGCTAAAGCATATAAGCATGGCAGCCCGACAGCATATTGAAATACACTACCTCTGTATTTGTAGCTCAATAAATACGGTCCATGTCAGTCTAAATTTATCATCATTTATTGTTCCTGTTAACCTCTATCCTCCTTTCCAGTAGCATTGCATTTCCTACTGGGTGGGACTTTTGATGATGTGTGTATTTATCTTATTACTATGTCTATTAATGTCTTGGGTTCAAGTAGATCATAACATATAGTCTGATCTAATTTTGCCTTGCATAATTCAGTAGAATGGTATATAGTTTAGGGATACTGATCCCAAACAAAACTCATAGCTCATATAAGACACACTGATATAAATTAAGCATGTAGAGTAAAAAATATTGGTGTTAATAATATTTGTAACTGACATAGCTATATAGTGCTGGAAATAAAAAAGTGTTCATATCTGTAATAGCGGAATGCAATCTTATTTGTCCATGCTTCAGAGTTGCTCCTTCCTTCCCACCTCAGCACCAAAGAATTTAAACAAGCCCGCTTCTGACAGTGTCAACTATTTTCGTTACAGGTGGGCAGCCACTGTGCTATATGAGTTTTTGGTCTGGCAGTCATGATATAAATTCATACAGACTCTCTAGCTGTAATAAGAGTCTTCCTCAGGCCTAAACAGCTTCTGTGCCACAGATAATAAAATTCCCCATCATGCCACGCTTTCCAGCACCACTTGTTTATCTGCTACACATCGGGTGTAAATTTCCATCCCATCTGATCTGTCCCTAACTGCGAGTAGAACCAGCTTTTATTTTCCTCCATCCTCCATTTCCTCCATTTCAACCACCACTTTCCTGTTCCCTGCACTCAGCTGCGTCCTAACGCTATCTGAAAGTTTGACCGCTGGGTTTGGGCTAAAGCCCCTTTTTTAAACCCCATAATCCTGGGGTTAGAGAAGCGTATCGCTAACCAATCCCATTCCAGCCCGTTCTCTTCAAAAACACAATTACCAAACACACAGAGCGGATCCGTCTCTGCTATTTTGTCCCCCACAAATGGCAACACTGCACTCAGAGCGGCTTTTTGGTTGCCGATTTTTTTTGTTTGGTGGGATAGGGGGGTTGAGGGGTGGGGGGTTGCCCTATCCCTTTATATACACACTCAAATAGCCTAGCACTTAGAAAACAATATATCTCAAACATCAAGGAGGAACAACGTCCCTTGCTGCTGCGCAATGGTGGCCAGTCTGTTTCCTGGACATCCACCTTCTTGCAAAGCTCAGCTCCTACTCTCAACAGCCACAGCTGCTTTAGATGATCAGGTTATTTTTCCAAGTGGATATGATGTTTTTAGGGTTTTAGGCTGGAGTCAGGCATGGATCCGAAGACTGCATGAATTTTGGAATAGCAATTAATTAATTGACCAATTCTATTAATATTCAATAAAGTATGTACCCAGTGTAGGCAATGCATGGTTCTTGTGGTCTACATTCCACTAGCATGTAAAAATGTCATATCATAACATATACTAATCATGAAGAACTGTTTATTATTTAATCGGACTGCTGCAGTAATAGTGAGAATCGAGAAAATGGAAATCACATTGAAAATGGTCCAGGAATGGTATAGGAATGGTCTGTAAATGAAGGGACTATGTGGGAATGGTGTATGGGTGTGTGGCTGATCACTTCCAAGCCCCACCTGACAAATTAAAACCCCACTATTAACCCTCTCCACTTTTATTCCTCATCCCTGCACCTCGGAGAGTTGGTGTGGGCTCCGGGTGACTTGCAGAGGCTAGCTGCTTCCCAGAAACCCATAAAAGGACTTCACACACTTCTGGCTTCTTAATCATTAATGACCCCAGCTAGACCACAAACCTGAGGTATTAAAATGTATATCAATAAATAAACAGCTTCGGGCTCATACCAAATTAACAGAGATGCCGTAGAGTCTATGAGCATGCATGGGGAGGTATTTAAATAATGAATACACACTAATTATACCCCAAAGTTATTCGATTATAAATTAAATCTTTGTGGAGTGTGTATTTGCTGCATAGCAACTGGTGGATTAATATGGCTAATTATTTCAGCGCTTGTAGAAACTGGCTAACAATTTACTGTGCAGGTTTGTGCACTGTAACAGAAGGCTCTTATGTGTAGCCTACATGTGCTCCTCAGACAACACGCGTTAACTCACATATCCGAGAGGGTGTTCGGGATGAATCAGAAGGATGCGCTCACATCCAGCTTCACCTTCATTTTCTGACAACAATAATAATATGTTGAACACGAAGACAGAACATGAAGCACTGACCCGTGCACAGCACATGTAGGCCCTGCGTGCTTAATTCCTTGTGATGAAAGGCGTTTTAATTAGCTTATATGCATGTCTTTTAATTAAATGCAAACTCAGACTCAGTGATGGCTTCTAATACTAAAAGCTGCTGAGGGAAGAAATAGCACGGGGCTGGTTTTCATCATGGCCGACAATTCTAGGCTAAAGTGAAACAGCAATAGTGAAGACATGTGGCGAGTGAAATTTGACGTATCCGCTTTCAAGCACAGCCCCAAAAATAACGTTTCTTAAGCTCACGACCTGAAGGGTAGCAGTCTCGGAGCGTCTCTGAGGAATGTTTTGTTTGAGAGAAGTTTCGTTTGAAGCTTACACCTCTCGCACCAGCGCAGATAGAAGTGTTTAGCGCACCGGATCTCCTGCGGAGCCCAAATGGAGCCTTTTCACATTTCCCATTCCTCTGTGTTCTTTAAGCTTTCTTCCAGAAAACTGAGAACGACAGCCCTGTCAGCAGCATTCAAACGCAGACTTGAGCCTTTCCTCCTTCTCCTGTTTCATTCTCCTCATGTGATGATTCTGAGAAGTAACAAACATCTGTAATTCTGGACCCGCCGTAAATAAGAATTATAAAGGAACGGGATGAATCAAAGGAATATGACAAATGCTTCCAACATCAAAAGGTTAATTCAATCGCAGGGAAAATAAAAAACCACAACACCATCTCCTCGGTTCCCTCATGGTCGGAACACATCATACAGAGTTGACAAATTAATCCGCCAGTCTGTTTTTACAAAAGAGCGCCTCCTGAATCAGCTAAGTGCACAGGCATTGAAAGATTTGTGTGGCCCGCACAATGCCTCTGCGAGAGAATCCACAACACCCAGGCTTCTCAGTGCAGCGCAATGTCTTACAGCTAAAATGAAAACCCAATCCACATTCGCTGCCATTGTGGGCCGCAGTCAAAAGCGAGCGTGAACCACACTATTCTTCACATTCAGTCTGTTCTGTACAACCAACTTATTCACTGACCTTGGGGGAACCAAATGCAGACGTGAAGCGTGTTCCAAAGTACTGAAAAAGGAGGTAAAATGTGAGATTTTGTTCCCACAAGAAAGCATTACGTCTCCCGAAGACATTGCTTTTGAGAAGGGAGTTTTAGATTAGTGTTCAAAGTCAAAAGGGCACGAAGACATTCGTACACAAAAAACTCCATTTCAAAAAACTTTGGACAATACGAGAAATGTAAATAAAGACTAGACGGCAACGCTTCGGAAATTCTTTTTAACCTTTGCGAGTCTTAAATTGCATTTGTAGATGCAGCAATGAGCTGTGTTTACTGACAATAGTTTTCCAAAGTATTCCTTAGCTCTTGTGGTTATATTCATTACAGAGGCAAGGTTTTAATGCAGTGCTGTCTGAGGATTTGAAAGTCATGGTCATTTAGCTGCATTCAGCCTTGCTCCTTACATAGATTTCTTCGTGTTCTCTGAATCTTTTAAGAAATGTTATTCACTGTAAATGGTGAAATTCCAAAATTCCTTGCAATGTTGCTTTAAAAACGTTGGGCCTCATTCAACATTCATTCTTAACAAGAAAATTCTTCTTAAAACCAAAAAACATTGCTTCTTACATTGCTTTCTATGATCTGCTTTAAGAATCTACACACACTCGTAGAGCCTTGCTCAAAAAAGAAATTGAAGTAAAAGTTTAGCAAGGCAAAAAGTGAATGAGGCCTTTTCACTGTTACAAGGTGACGTCTCGTAACACAATCCTCATTGCCAACCTACTGCCAAGCTTGGGCACTCTGGTGGTGAGCTGTTCAATCATAGCACACATGGCTCTTTGGGAGATGGGGCTTAAAGGCACAGGCGCTCTAACAGAGTGTTTCAGATGGTGAATTTAGATGTACAATGTAAATGTGTTTCTGGAACAATGAAGCATGTAAATCTATTCTAATAGACCCCAAAAGTAAAATTGCTGTTTTTTTTTTCTTTTAGCCTATCATGATATCAGGAGTTTTTTTTGAAGACCTTCATTGGTAGAGGACCCCTTTTGTGAAAGGCCTGTTTTTCTACCTATTCCATGCATGAATAGCATCGTACGCCTTTCACTGGAGCTGGCCTAACCTTGTGGAAAAATTCATAAAAGGTCTACATATTACCTATATGTTACAATGTGTAGCTGGCTAAGGTCACTGTAAACCATGTTCTGATTGTATTTGCATTTACCAACTTTCCCAGGTTTTTTGGAATTGGGTTTGCAATTTGTGTTCTCGGTTTTCAAACAGCATCAGTTATCTACAACTTTATTCAGACAATCTGGGATACTGTCATGTATGAAATTATATTTATTGTGATAATAAAAATGTATTTCTGGATGTACATATATATATATATATATATATACAGTATATTAATATTTAATATATAACTACATTGTCTTGTTAAGTAGATTAATATAAGACAAGCTGTTAATGTAGGCCAGGCCTTTACTTTAATTTGACCCTTATGATATTTCAGCCTCACCACCTTACTGTAAATTACTGCTAATCAAAGTGAGGACACTCGACGTGTCTCTTTTAAGCTGAGCCAATGCAGCTGCTGTATATGGGCTGATTAAATAATTAAACCAGGTTCAGCTAATAACTGAAAGCTATCCCTACTCTGGAGCCCGACTTCAAAGGCTCCTTCAGTATTTAACTTCAGAGAAATAAACTTTGCAGCAGCACTTTGACAGCCTATCTGCGCAGAGATGGACCTTTTTATATGCTTAATTATTTTCTAACATGAAAGTGGATTATATATTAACTTCTCTACTTCCTCACCTTGGTCAGACCTGATAGACGTGATGCTGCTGAACTCGACTTCAACTGGGTCTTCTCTCACGGCAGTAAAAAAAAAACATTCTTTGTGCTTTGAAAACTCATAAGGAAATTGATCTGATTGACAGGTGCCTTTTTTCAGCAAGTTTAATAATCTCATCAAATACAAGCCGTGACAGTTTAGCAAAATAGATCATCTTTCTATGTGACATATTTGTCTATTTTTATTGCTAAAAATATGTCATGGAGTGCAAGAGATCACATGAATCTATTTGAGATCACCTAACAACTTGGTGCAGTGTAATCGGTGTGTGGTAAATTAAATGTGCAGTTTGAGGAATGCTAATTGCTTTTACATGCATTTACAAGTTTCCGTTATTTATTGGCTCCATGAGCCTTATAGTTCCAATACTAATCTAGTAATGTAAACTTTAGGGACCAAACATTTCTTGCCCAATAGCGTAGACCAAATATTTCTTAATGGGTATACCATGCCATACACCACATACTATAAATTCAGCACAACTCTGCATAGAAAGGAAAGATTCTTCAAAAATCATCATCTGAAACTAAAACCCTTTGAAACGCTCATATTTTGAGCTACATGTAAGCCGAATATAAAATATGGTTACAAAGCATAAAAAGAATAAGCTCCAGAATAGTGCAACATTCTGAATGTTAGAGCTTGTGTCACAAAATTGCACATTTCATAAGATTGCAAATGTCAGCCATTTCGGTTCAACTATACTACTGGTCTCGGCTAATCACGCAGAGAATCATTCTAGGCCTTCAGAAAGGGCCTATCATTTCCGGGAAGCTCATAGTAAATCAAGAGAATAAAGCTTGTTTCGAAAATCTCCAAATCCTACAGTACTACTGTTGTTTTATTATAAAGTTGTAGATGAATGCAAAAGGGTTAAGGTAAAGGTTAGCTAAGCAAGCTCTCCTATTGGGTAGGACTTGAACAGCTAAAGAGAAGGTTATACATGTGACAGGATTGTGGAATAAAACATGATTTCATCCAGAATATGGAGAATCAATTTTGTGAAAAAAAAAACCTCTTCACAAACTCTGTCTGGAAGTCGAAGATATATCACTGGCTGTGAATACAAGCGGCCCCCTAATGGAAAACAACAGTAACATCTTTTTACCGAGACACTTTACTAAAGGAATTGCTATGAAGGTGCTACAAGATAACACATATGCTAATGTATCTTTTAGAAACGTGTTTAATCTAGAACTGCCGAAATCAGGGTCAGTTATAAGATAATAAACTCCTAAAATCTAACAGAAATTAACATTAAAATAGAAATGGGTTTTTCCCTCTATTGTTTTCACCTAGTTTGGATAGGCCTACCAGTAGTAGCATTTGGGAACAGGGGGAAATTGTGGACAATTAGATTTTTAGCCAAACAATTGCTATAATGATTGTAAATTGACATGCATCGGATGCTCGGGTCCCCGAGTTAGTGACTCTAAAAGCACTCTAATAGGAAAGAAACTAAATCTGATTCGGTCATCCTGTCTGACAGTGACCTCTAATCGAAGCTGCCATGTGGGTCCACTACGGCCCCTCTGAGTGTGTACAATATTTGATTAAGCGCTGGTCTCTATGGCACCGCTGGGTTTGTGTGCTAATTAATTACCAGGCTTAAGAGCTTGTACATAATTGGTGTGTACACCACCATCAATTCCATTAAAAAGAGCAATTATCACCAACCTTATGCAAATGACTCTCCCACCGTCTCTCATCAAATTAAAAGGAGACACTTGAGCCATGGCCTGCTGTTCCATATTCCACTTTTAACACAGCAGTAAGAAACACTATGGAGTATCTCTGACATACAAGAGTACGCATCAACAATTATAAGACATAATATACTAAGAAGTGCACATTTATCTTCAGCTATGTTCTTTTCGTTGAAGTTATACCTAAGTGGTAATGATAACGTCTTATACTTTATATACAAATTACTGCATAAACTTTTCATTAAATGAAACCCCGGGATGTAATGATATACATACCTTAAGTGCCTTATATATAAAACATTATATACACTGTTTATCTAAAAGTAGTCAGACACTAATTATAATCAGTGAATTAATTCAATGGTTTGTATAATCTCCACAGAAAAGCATTGCTAATAGATCAAGGTGCTATTGAGCAACCACACATAGCATCAACTAGAGTGGTATAAAGCAAAATAGTGGAACTGTGTTCTCTGTAGTAAAGAGGCTCCATCCATTACCTTTGGACTGAGTTGGAGTGGTCTTTATGATCCTGAACTGATTATCCAACATCAGTACCTGATCTCACAAATGCTTTTGTAGCTGAATGTAATTAGTCTTCCAACATTTAGTGTAAAGCTTTCCCACAAGAGTAGAATAGGGAGCAAAATGGCTCTAAATTCTCTAGTGATGCCATAGAAACACTACCTTTAGTTCCCACCGACAGAATTTCTCCAGCCTGCTCACTGAGGTTCACTGTCCTGCACAGCTTAATGGTTTTCCTGCTTTAGCAAATACTTTGACTCAGAAATGGGCTGGTAATATGCTGAAGGCCTCTGGGACCAGGGTTAGGAAACACTACCTTACAGAACCTTTAGTTTCTGAAAAAAGACCAAAATGAGATGTGAACAAGAATCAGTTAAAGACTTTTCCTAGAACCTTACGTCCGAGCCAAAAAAACATTTAGGAATCTATCTCAGCATAAAATGTTGACATATTTATTGCTGGCATGCCCCGCTGCTTGAACGTCAAGCAAGCTTTTCTTTAGTGTCAAGTGTGCTCGACTGCTCTGTTAGAAGAGGAAGAAAATAGAAAACACCCCATAAAAGACTGCAGTACTGTAGTGGGTGTCTTTTTGCTTGGCAGTTTTCCTGAACACAAATTTCAGGAAAGAGAGTAATGGCCATAGTGTGTTATCAAAATTCAGTACTTCTTATGTGTTAGTGAAATGCCACAATGCAGAATTTTCATAAGCAAATTCTGTGTCATTCAGGACCAAATTTCAACCTATATCAGCCTAAATTAAATAGTTTTAGCTAGAAGGGCCTGGGTCAATTCCCAGTTGGGACATCTGGGTTCTTTTCTCTGTGGAGTATGCATATTCTCCCCATGTATGTGTGGGTTTCTCCCATAGTCTAAAGACATGCTGTCAGGTGTTGGAGATCGTAAGTTTCCCCCTAGGTGTAAATGTGTATGTGTCTGCCTTGTGTTGGACTGATTGCCTGTAAAGGGAGTGAATCTGAGAAAAGAATATTGAGAACTTGGTGAAGGATGTGTCTTTGGGGCACCAATGACAACTTCAGGACTATTACTGTGCCATTATGATGTCCAAGATGCTTGAGTGAGAAAAAGAGAGAGGGAGAGAGAGAGTGAGAAAGAGAGAGAGAGTGAGAAAAAGAGAGAGGGAGAGAGAGAGAGAGAAAATTTGGTTAATTGGGTCAAGAATGGATATATGCATTAGGAGCCCCAAAAATGGTAAAGACAAAGGGAAAATGAGTATATTCCATTTTTGGTGTGTTAACATTTTGCTATTTGTCTTGTCTTATCCTGATACAACAAGAAGCAATGAGTCAGTGGTCTATCTAACGAGGCAGGTTGAACGTAGACAGGCTTTTTGACTGAGTTTCAGCCTCACAGAACCTAACAACATGGTGAACTTGTTTGTGCATTTAACAACTTTCCCTGACAGTCTAGCTTTCAATCACCAGGCTGTGATCTTTGTGCACTTGCACATAAAAGTGTAATATTTGTGATGAACAGCCAGTTGCATAAATAATGAGGAGAAAGAAAAAAGGAATGCATTGAAATCCTTCCGCAACCTGTATCAAAGGCCAGGCTTTTGTGTTAAACATATCTGACTCAAATCCAGCCCTACCGATGAAGTCTGTCTTTTTAACACCCACAAACACCTAGCTGTGACCTTGGGCAAAGCAGTTGCTCATTCAGGTCTGAAGCGTGTGTGTGATGGTGCAAAGTAGGTCACAGGAGCGCTCTATATAAAAATAAAAAATAAAAAAACATCTCAGGCGAGCGAGACCCCAACAGGGAAATCATCTCCAAATAAATCAAATAGGTGTTGAGACCCAAACTGCTCAGGAGACAGAGCAGCAGGAGAGAGCCGTAATTGGTTGAAAGCGCGTAAATACACACACCTCTGTCCGTACAAACACTTCATCAAGAAAACGAGCTCCGAATGATTAACTCCAAAGCTGTGTCAACTTAATGTTTACCTTTGACTGTTTTTGTGAAGAAGTGAAGAAACACATTCTGTAGGTTCCATAGGCTTGTGGTCTTTTTACCGTTACACAGAGACTGCAGTGTTTCTTTCTCTATATCATCAAAAGGATAGTTGCTCAAATAGTTGCACCTAGAAGGAATCAACCTACAAGAACCTACCAGAATGAAACTTGTTGGGTAGGTTTAACATTGTGAGACATACGAATGACTCAAGTCTCATACTCAGCTGCACATGTGACTCAAGCAATCACAGACTTTATCACTGTGCCTGAGTGGCCCAACAGCCACGGTTGCTGACATTCAGTGAGCAGTGATGCTCTACATGAGTCATCCTGTCAATGCCAGCACTACACGCACACAGACCGTTACGCAGAATCCCCTTAACACCACATCAACAAAGTGAACACTGCAATGGCGCCATGCCAGACTGTCACTGAGCGTTTCAGAATGGCATCCTGAGTCAGGTCCCACTTTTGTCTTCAACCAACGAATCTGTGTGTTGATGAAAGGCTTGTTATCACGTGTCACATGTCTAGATGGCCTGGTGTCACTTCACCTCCACCTGTACCACAAAATCTCCAGGAATTGTGTGAGAATATTCAAACTGCATGGGATGGATTATCACAGGACACCATTAGGAACCTCTCAAACTCTCAACACACCCACAACTTGATGATGAAGACATGTATACAAGTGATGTCATGAAGGAGAGATAAGTCAACATCGACCACTATTAATTAAAGTGCCTGTATCCTACATATTTTTTCTCAATTGAGATCCAACTATGTGTACCAAAACCAGTTCAAATCATTTCTATGTGCTTGTTTTCCCACTTCTTATTGTCCTTAGTAAGAAGTCAGTGTCATATATATCCATCTTGAAGAGACTGTATCAAAGTTAAACAGGTTGCTTTATGTGCTCCAAGTACTTTTAAGACACATCAGACACTGTTCTGGCTGGATGTCCTGTATTATGCCTAATAAAAAAAAGGTCTGGCTACAGTCCTTATGTCCTTAGCATCAATGGGTGGGGCTAAAGTGCTATAGGCAGAATAGGCAAATTTATAGAAATGGTTTGCAGCTTTGCTACCATATACAAACTTTAAGGAGTTGGGCAATACGGAGTGGTCAGTTTCTTCTAGCAACTATTACATTGTACCTGGAGTCACTGTCTGTTTTCTTGTAAGCACCTGTGGTATAGATACAGTTTGTAGGTTACAGACGCTTTCCCTTCATCAATGATCAGCTTTTAATCACAGTGCTGCACTTGGCTGGATATTAGGGGGGTGGGTCAGTGTCAAGCTAGCAGTGACACAGACTTGTTTAAAACCCTTGTTGTGCACCACCTCCATGACAGTGTCAGTGCTGCACTAAGAACAGGTCAGTGTTCGAGTAGTTTCCAGACAACAGTGATGCAGAAACTGAAAACTGATGGGTGAAGTACAGAGTCTTTAAAGTGCCTAGCAGCTACAATCTGTAATTGTAAGCATATATATTGGACCTATATGGCAGGTGTTTCTGATAACATGGTCCATGAGTGCATATACAAGGTACAGTTTCTCCTTTGCCACAGTGCAACACACAAACAATTACTGCACATAGCACAAATACTGCACATATTACAAAGTAAAATTTTCATGCTTCTCACTCAGTACTGCCTGCTTCTCTCATTCCTTCCCTCGTTCTTTCTCCAGCTTTCTCTTTTTCTCCTGTGTTATTGGATTTCATTTATTCATCGGGCTGAGACAAAGCAGGTGTGCGGGCGCTGCTAAAGATTGGAGGATTTAGACCGTGTCTCTGAATCAGTCACTACCACACGATCTGGCACACATTCAGGCAGTTTGGACCAATCACAGAGGAGTTTGGGTTTTTTTGCATGGCTTATGAGAGCGGCTCGATGGACAGAAACACAATAAACACATGCTCCAGACAGACTGCAACAGAAGAAGAAAAACACAGAGCCATTCTTCCTGTTTTGCTTCCATTTTCAGTCATTCTGCTGAAGCAGTCCAACGATGCTGCCTTTATGTGATAACAGAATTATTGGAATTACAAATCTGATCTGATATTTGTCTGCTTAACTGGCATTTACATGTCAAAACTTTGAGAAAAATTTGGTACCTGAGCATCATTACTGAACACTGATCTTTACCCATTTTCTATGTCGGAGGAATGACAGCAAATTCCTTTACTGAATGCAAAAGTAACTATCATACAACGCTCATAAATACCAACAATATCACCTGCTAGGCCACGGCTACTACTCTTTGTCCCTGATTATACGACATAACTTTATTTCTATACATGTTGTACTCTGCTGTTGTTTGCACTGCCATGTGTTTTCCTTGTTTCATCTGCACGTGTGTTGCTTGTATACGGTGTATTTGGGTAAATAATATGTACATTGTCTGCATATTACTTGTCCTTGACTAGTCTGTGTATATTATTTACTCTGTATTGTCTGTAAATCATATATAAATGACATGTATATTGCATATGGTACAAGAGTAACACCAGCAGCCAGAAACAAATTCCTTGTGTGCACCAATAAATTTGATTTCTTTAAGATTGTTGCATTACATAGAGTTTTACTATCCAGGCAATGATATTAAGACAGCACAATATCTCAGGCAAACTAGCACAATATCTCAGGCGAACTAGCACAATATCTCAGGCAAACTAACTTACTTTAGCATGCATGCTCAAAGCATTAGCATCACATATGCAGTTAGCAAAAGCACATACCACAAACTCATTATCAAAGCATTCATTCTTAAATCAGCAATTTACAAGCCCACATATTCTGGTGGACTTTGTGGTGGTGTAGAGGAGGAAGAGAAAACAATTCATGAAATCATGTTTCAGTAAGCTCCTAAATGTGTTCTTGCACACCTCTTTCATGTTTTTTAGTGAGCGCATATCCTGCTTTCCTCCTCCATTTATACTTATGCCTCATGGGGATTTGTGTCCCCATATCTCTCATTAGAATATACCCTCTGCTAGGTAGAGAAGTTGATCTGACTTACCTGAGTTGGGGTCAGAGTTGCCGTCGGCTTCAGTCCTCTTATCTGGAGAGGCCTGTTCATAGAAGTCATCCTGTGGCTGCACCAGAGGAAGCGGGTGTGTCAGCAGGGGGCCGCCGCCCACCGGCTCATGCTCCCCCAGACCGCTGTCGCTGCAGCTCTCCTGAGAGCCGTCTGGCAGGTGAAATGTGACACGCCGCTGAGACTAAGAGGAACACAGAGAGAGAAAAAAAACAAAGACCTGTTCGTTAGTACCTGGCTCCTCCCCCTCATTAACTTTCCTTAAGTTATCCACAAAAGAGATAACAGATTAAACCCAAAGGATTTATATGCTGAATAATTTATATCATTGACTGAAAAATAAGTATTATTATTGCCACTGTTGTTGACAAGAGCTAGAACAATACACATGTGTAATACTCAGAGCATCAAACACTCACTATTGTGGACACTATATGGACCCATAATCATCTATATATTAAATATGACTCAACTATTGTGCAAAAGTTGCTGTTGCGCCTCACCACCTATATCCCACCTGTATACACATTGTACTCACTGCCAACATCACTATACTTCTCCTGCTCTGATTGCTTATATTATTAGTATTTAGGTGACTGCCAAGATCATTAGTATTTATGTAACTGGTATAAGAGGACAGTAACTGTGCAATATCTATACAGCATATGTGCAATATCTTGCATTATATATCTGCAATTACAAATGTAAAATTATTTGTAGAGTTCTATTTAATTTTTTGCCTGACAATAGAGATTGTACATGTACATGTTGCACAGTATCTGCCCAGATTAACAATACCTTGCATTAACAAAGTTCATCTTTCAATCTACCTTTTTATTTATAAAACCACAACTCCAAAAAAGCTAAGACAGTATATGAAATGATTTGTAAATCCATTTGAAAGGAAAGTAAAAAATAAATTTGTTGCTATTTCTGAACCTGATGGCTTTTAACCAATGTTGGGGCAGAGACTATTAAAGACTGCAAAATTGCTAAATGTTCAGAAAAAGTTTTTAGGTGGGACTCTAATCACGCATAGGAATAAAAGGATCATCTAAGACAGTTCTGGTCCTTTGTAAGCAAGGCTGTGCGGAGGCTCACCACATTGCCAAGAAATGAATCAGCAAACTGTTTAAGAACAACATTCCTCAAGTGTTTGCAAAGATTGTAGGAATTTCACCATTTGCAATGCACAAACAAAATCATAAGAATCCTGAAAAAAATCTATGTGCATGAAAGCATAGCCAAAACCCACAAAGGAAAGACTGTGACCTTCAGTCCCTCAGATGGCACTGTTTTAAAAGCCAGCATGCTTCTGTGAAGGATATCAAAACGTTGTCTCTGAAATCCTTGTACAGTGTACAGTGGTTTGCTAAAGTGTTCCAGAGCCAATACGGCACTGCCAGCTTCTCTGAACGAACGCTCATCTGAGATGGAATGTTGTATATTGGAAGCATGTATTGTGGTCTGATGATTGTTTACTGAAATAATGTGTTCTCTGGGCTAAAGAAGTGAATAGCAGTCCAAATTGTTGCCAGCATAAAGTTCAAAAGCCAGCATCTGTGGTCATATAAAGATTATATCAGTGCACAGAACATGGGTAACAAGTGAAAGCATCATTAGTGCTTAAAGATGCATACACATTTTGGAGCAACATCTGCTGCTGTTTTTCAGGGATGCACATGGATATTGCACCATGACAACATGAAACGTGCTATATCAGCATGGCCGTGTAATCAGAATGCAGGTGCTAGACTGGCCAGTCTGTCTCCAATGAAAGTTGCGTTTGGCACATTATGCAACATTCAACATACAACCCCCAGCTTTCCTGACTTCATTAGGTACACCCTCTAGACACAGCAGTGCTACTGGAGTGTTTAAACACCTCATTGTTACTGGACTGAGAATAGTCCATCAACCAGAACTATACAGCCAACAGCATCCAGTGGGCAGAATCATGTGACCATTGATAAAGGACCAGAAGATGACCAATGCAAACAATGCAGCATCAGATAAGCTATCGTCTCTAACCACAACTACAAGGTAAACCAGCATGGTGGGAATGTCTAACAGAGTTGACAGTGAGTGGACACAGTGTTTAAACACTTCAACAGATCTGCTGTGTCTGATCCGCTCACACCAGTACCACACTCACTAACACAACACCACCACGTCAGTACCTGCTTTGTGGTGGACCTGTGGGGGTCCTGATGGAGTATATTCTGCAACTGTAGAACTACAACGTGCACCTATATGGTATATAGAGCTGATAGAATGCAGAAATAAAAGAAATTGTATCTAATGACATGGCTGGTGGGTGTATAAGTAAAGACTAACGTGAAACTAAACACTGGCCAAAAACATCAAACATCACGTTTTTAATTTAATACATGCCACTTTCTGTTTTCATTAGCATTCCACATTCAGTGCTGACTTCACTTTTTACTATTATTAACATCTATTATCATCAACACTAAACTTAGTATGATGAGTTTCAACGCTTTAAGAAGAATAAGATGAGGTCTGTTACCAATCAACAATTTAACCTAATTTAATTAATCAATCAGTCATTATATGTTGTAAACGTTGTGATTTTTTTGTTTAGCGTCTTATTTAGATAGTAAGTTTGTAACTAAATTAAGCCAAGCATATATACTAGAATTTATTAGCTCACCACACAAACAGCAGGGAGTCAGAGCAAATACGCATAGACACTTGCATAAACACAGTAAAGTGAACGTATGCTCTCAGCAGAGGTGCGAAAGGAAAGAAATTCAGGTGGCAGGAAGTGTGTTAAAGATGACTCTGCGCAGTAAAATGGGGCAGTGTGAGATGTTGCCTACAGGAAAACATTAGCACCAACTACATCTATCTTTGCCTTTTCAAAATAAGACAGGGTGTTGATCATGGAGGAAAGAGGAGGTGTTATGTAACATGACAAACACATGAGGCATGTAATTTACTGCCTCTGGGAATGCAAACTCAGTGCATATTGTACATGCCAGATACAGTTCATTGGTTTAAGAGCTGGAGATCATAAATATGTTTGGTTCCATTTGGTTTCTGGTACATGCTTATTCAGATAGTGAGTTTTGGTTGCTCCTTGTTCTTGTTGTGTTGTGAATTTACTGGTTGACTGCCTAAAGGTTGCACCCGAATGCCTGCTTAAAGTCTAAGCTTAAAGCTCAGTGCTACCACTGATACCTCACCATTTACGGTATTTAGCTGACACTCTTATCCAGAGTGACTTACAAGGTTAATCATATTACAGGTAGGCCAATGTAGTGTTAGGAGTCTTGCCCACGGACTCTTATTGGTGTAGCACAGCAGAGTCACTCAGCCTGGGATTCGAACCCCAATCTCCCACATGTGGTGGTAGCTACTTGGCAGCTAGCGGCGTCATCCGCTGAGCTACACCAACACAGTCGACAAGGACTGTTCTGCTGAACCCAAAATCATGACAGCATTATTTAACGCATAATACTACTACTTTTTTATTGTCATATTTAATATAATGTTTAGAGCTTTACTTTTTACTTTCTTCTGCAAAGTTGGGGTATACGTAGAATACTCAACCTCACAAACAACACAAATATCATGGCTGATATGATCTACTGATCTACTGTTATAATTTATTTATTCATACAGATAAATTATACACATACATTTATATTACACACATATCCACAGTGATGCCATAGCCAACACAGTTGGCTGAGGGGACAGGATGGTCTTCACTCTCCCCCATCACTCTGTGCTATGCAAGCAAATGTTGGTTTAGGTTTCAGAACTAATGTATTTAGTGCTGCAGATATTTAAAAAGTCCTTTTCTGCGGTCAATAGCAAAAATTTGAATAATTTAACTTGGTACGCAACACTCTGCAGAAACCTGCTGTACACTCCTATCTACACTAGGGTGCCAAATATAATGGAAACATTGGAATATCTCGTTGAACATTAACTGGTTACTTTCAGAATGTAAATATTGGTAGTATTAATGGTGAATATTTCACTGATTTCAAACGCAACAACATAACATAGTGCTTTTGGCTAGCTTTTTATATTGTGTGCTTTTTGTTTTTTGCATGACATTTACCAGTTTAACCGTCAAATGTATAATTGTTTTTATTTTGTTATTATTATTATAATAATAACTATTATTATTATTATTATTATTATTATTATTAGTAGTAGTAGTAGTAGTAGTAGTAGTAGTAGTAGTAGAAGTACCAGTAGTGGTAATGTTATAGCCCTAGTCCACAGGCCATAATATACACACATGCATGCACTCAGACTAAGATATGTTCATATTCTCAAAGACCCCTCCCACTCTGAGATCTACACACTGTGACTAAAATAGGATCAAGTCACTGATCTCCAGGTCTTCTTTAACTGAAATGATTCTCCACTGCTCGTCTGTGTCCACTGCTAACTCCGACCGCTCTTCAGGAAGCTCTAATGACATTTCATCATTTCATGAGCTCCAGAAATAAGCTCAGCGCTAACCTTTTCCTGCAGCATCTCCGCGCTCCGCTGCAGAGCCGCTCTGACATGATCTCTGCTGTAATTATTGGCAAAAGCAAAAGGTCAGCCGATCTCAGCGCAATGCAAATGACCTGATTACAGAACTTACAGCATTTCAGAAAGCAAGTGACATTCAATTAGAGCAAAGTGAGAAACTGAAGCGCGAGTGTGTGTTGCCGCGCTCAAAACAGGACGCCTGAAAAGCACCCAGAACGGCCCTCACCTCACATACACACACACTCATACACACTACACTCTTTTGCAGTACACACTTATCATTTGCTAGGTTCATAAATAACATGGTGGCCTCTTGTTGCAGGCCCTCTAGTGGCCATTTCTCCAGCAGAAAGAAAATCAAATGGGATATTTTTAATTAATATAATCAAATAATGTTTCCTTGTAGCTCTGATTAACTAGCACACTAGAGGTTCTCTATGCAAAGCTGTACTTCCAGGTCTTACTAAAGTTTATTCGAGTATATACATCAGTTCCACATGAACACAATAGGTTAACACCCACACAATCCTTGCGAAAAGTATACAAAACAAATGACTGCTGTCAGGACATTTTTGATCCACTTGTTTCCTTTTTTACAGAGGGAGCTTTACCTTGTGCAAAAAAAAAGTCAAGAATTAATTGACTAACAGAAATGTTCCAGAAAATTCCATACATTTTCTTTATCTGGAACCCAAATTCTGTCCTTTAATGGACTTGCGAACTTTTCAGGGTGTTTCTTGCCTGGAAAGCGCCCAGTAGCTAGCCTTAAGATCAAATCATTCAAATGTTGTTAAATTCCATGCAATAGCTGGCTATGCTAACCATTTACCTTGTTTCAGCACCACTGTAGTGAAGAAGAATAGGTTCTGTTTCGCATCAGAAATGCACTCTGTATAATAAAGTATGTTTCATAGTTTTGATCCTCAGCAGTCTCTGTTGCGCTGTGACCACAGAAATAACGTACAAAGCTACTGCAACCAAAGTGTTCACTTGTCCAGTTTTTATAATTTGTTAGAGTTTTTTGAAAAGCTGGTTAAGATGTAGATTTTAAAAACTTGTTGCTTATTCATAATTCATACTGTACGATTGAATAGACTATCGAATATAAACCCTTAAGAATAATATGCTCTCTTATGCACTTCCCAATTGACCTGCTACGTTAAACACAGCAGGCTAAACATCTAAACATCCTACAGGCATCTCTGTGTACAAACAGTTATCAATAATTTGGTTTCATTCCAAATCACAGGCAGCACGTCCAGAACTGCAGGCAGCTATGTCCTGGGGCTGGGCAATGTAAATGCTCTACACTCTGTTTTTCAGAGACAATTAATAAATAAATAGTGTATTTTATACATTTTACTTATATTCATATAGCATATACAGACTGTTGTGTTTTTTTTTTTTTTAGTCTATTGTGTCCACACATTGGGGAAGTGGTTTTGATTGTGTTTGTGCATGTGTTTTTATGAATATTAGTAAACAAGCATGGTATTAGGTATTGGCATCAATGTATGCCTAGTATAATTATGATATGTCTTGAAGATTGTAAATGTATATCTTTTTTGTATGGGAAAGCTTTACATTTCCATTCAGTGTATGAGTGTGTCACTGATGTTCAGTATAATTTGCACACTGGAGGAAACACAGAGAGACAGCTGGAAGGACTGAAACACACTTAGAGAGGAAGCAATAACTTGCACTAAACCTGAGTTCACACTCATATACACAAGCACACCCATATACGACACTAGCTGTCACTGACCATTTTATTTATATCAGTTATTTGTAGAAATCAATGTGAAAAAATTGTTGTTCGATGGCCAGTACAACTGAGGAAAGCAATAACGCTAATGTTAGCTAGCAGCATGGTATTTATTAGCCTGTAGATCTGTGGCTAGCGGTCAGAATTTATTGAGCACTGTAGGGATTCCCAAAGGTAGTATGACACATTTGTACAATGCATAATTCATATGTATTACTGGACGATATAACATTGTGATTACTCTGAAAATGATATACTGCTGTGTGATGGAATGTTGCATAAACATGACAAATAACATCAAATTACAGGTATATGTTGAAATGCCTCATTTAGAATATAATCAAGAGCATATAACAGCAATCAGCATACAAATACAGTATGACCCCACACATCAGCTAAGTTTAATATTACGGCACCAGGGAACCTATATCAGTATGTTGTTTCTAATGAAGTTAATTTTTTTCCTCTAGGCCGCAATATCCATGTACAAAGCATAAATGCCTTCCCAATGTCTAATAAAGCCTCCTGTATTTCACCACACTTCTCTCCAATTAAACTTTGTAGTTCTAATCTTGTATCACAAGTCCATAAGCACTTCCTAAGCAATCTCAGTGTCTGTGTCTTTTGCCTCTTCCACACAAAATAAGAGGAATTTAGTGAGCAAAAGCTAATCCAGCATAGCTAAACTGTAGCTACCTGTTGTGACTATTAGTCTATTCATAAGTCAACAATGTTCATTCATCCATTCATTCATTCACAGGTTGCCTTTTCTATTCATCTGTTCATCAGCTACTTATTTCCTTCTTTTTTATATATATTTTATCACACTATTAACACATTAACACATTATAAGTGAACAAGCACACATGATCTCATAATGACCTGTCAAGCTGCCAATCTTGGGCCCTTAAATCTCTCTACTCCAGACCTGCTCTATCATAGCTGACCCACACTCTGATCCCAGCATTCTGATTTTGTATTTAAATTTCTAAAAGTTTATCAGAGAGAAATTTACAGAGACATTGTTTTCACAATGGCGGTAATAGCAATTGAGAGAGTTGAGATATCTACAGTAAAACACATTTAATTGGCTATCCACAATTAGCAAACCTCCACAAATCTTTTAAGGGTTATTTTGGCTACATTGTTGTTGTGAAATGTAAAACATTCATGTATCTCCATTTTTGTGAATGTTTACTTTTTTGCATCATCTAAACACAGCAGGTGCTGTTTACACTGTGTGAAAATTTCATGATGAATGAACTGAAAGAAATTGTCTCAAAATGGTTGGAAAAAAAGTCTGGTTTTGTTGACGTAAATTAAAAACACGTTTTGTCCTGTTCTGTTGAAGTGAAGTTGGTAATGGCAAAATACCGATAGAACACCATTTTTCAGGGGCTACTTTATCTGCATGTACCTCTATAAATGTATAGCAAAAACCTCAAAATTGCTGTGAAATAATGTCTCAGAAATTATGAACCATATTCGTAAGTACTTAATGTAATAACTTTCTGCGATATAGCTCTTAGAGGAATTAAATTCTTCAGACATCAGGTTTCCATCACCATCATAGTTGTGAATTGGTAAGCTTCCCTAGAACAGAACGTTTTATGCCAAACCACTGACTGACTGTTCACATTCTAACGATTCAATTACACAGAAATTTTGGAAAACCAGCACTATTCTCCATTAATGAGATGTTTGTTGACGCACATTTCCATTCATAGCATTATAGCTCCCATCAACACAATTTTAATGAAGAATTTGAAATCTAGTCATATATTCAAGCTTTTGAAATATAACTGTGCAGTCTGACTGAACATCTATGGGCAGACGAGCACTTTTGTGTATTTGTGTGCTTGTGTGTATGTGTGTGTATGTTTGCCTAGCAGCCATTCACAGTAGTATTAGCATAAGACCAGCTTAAGCTATCTCCACTGCCAGTTACTGAGCTATCCTCCCTCATCATGCTTGTCAACCCTCATTAGCGGCTTGTTTTCATTTTCTAACAGGACCACACAGACCGGGCATTAGCGTTGATGCTAACCAAACAGCGAGATGTTTGCCCGAGTTAGAACACACAATATAAGTGTCAGAGAAGTTTGCCGTTCATAAACACACAACTTGATCATGCCGGAGTCTCAGCTCAGCGGGCGGCAGGGTGGGGGGAGGGAGATGATGCCTCTAGACCAGCTTTTAGAAAATGGATCTGCCTTAGCAGAGAGCTAAATAGGCTATCCGACTCTGCGTGAAGAACAAATCTGCAAGCACGGAGATGTTTTAATGAATTACGTTCGCTCCAGCTCTTCTTCAGCTCGTGTCATGTTCTATAGAGGAATTCAGCTGCTTGTTTGCGCAGATTTAGACAGAGCTTTAAAAGCTTCAAGCTAAGTCTGAGGTGAACCTGGAGTCCAGCTATGTGGAAATCATAAAGCTCTGAGGAATCAAGCTAACACGCACACGAGTTTTGCCCTGCATGAGCTTTACAAGAGCACTCAAATACATAAAACCTGAAAGTTTCCCAACAGCACTTAAGTATCCCTTAAAAGATAAAGCTGTAGATGCTTCTTATTAACATGTCACAGCTTTTTGGCTCCCTTTTTCTTGTATCTGTCCCAGATTGGCTTTTGGAGTGCCGTTTGTAACACTTGCATCTTAGGAATCTTCAGGAGATTCTGTAGAAAGCCATTACAGTAAAGTGTCTGCTCTCTGTAAGGGCATTCTCAGACTTCTGCACCCAGGATCAAATCAGAGTTTGTCTGGAAAAGGGGCTTATTATTCCAGGTTCAAGGGATGTGGGAGGTGGAGGTGCCGAGGGGATTGCAGGGCCCCCAGACTTCAAGACTGTTTAACTGAATGTGCTAAAAAAAAAAAAAAAAATTAATTAAGCAATTGAGCATCAAAATATGAGGATAGCTTTGTGCGTTTGTTTCAGGGTGGAGCTTATATTTTGAGATATTCAACCTGAATAATTGACTATTTGGATATTCGTTTGCTGGGTAAGTCATAGGTTTTTAATTTTGGGATTCATATTGGATGACTTTTTGGCCTAAACGTAGGCTATCAGTGATGGTGATCACTTGGGGTTTTCAGAATAAACTTGGATGACTCAAAATTACAATCAATAACACAGCTTTATGAAAACTGTGGCAAACACAGCAGCAAGAAACATAGCCTCTTCAGCGCTAACAGCTAAAAATAGGAAATCCACAACTCCTTTACACATTAAACACAACTTTAGGCTCTTTAACATATGAAACTAAGACAGCCCAAGATAAACTCTCACTACACAATGATAACATTTATTCCTGAGATGGCTGCAAACAATGCCCACCATACTGGACTCTTGCTAAGGCTGTGATGTATGTGATATATTAAGCACTGGTAAACCCCTGCATCAACCAACCAAGAGAGGCTAACGGGCCTGGTAGTGTAAGCACCACAACGCGCTGCAAGAAAAGCAGCTGGCCTGGAGATTTGGAATTTTCACTGGAATAGTCACTGTTGATTACAGTCAAAGCCTTAGATCCCAAAACATGGGATTTGGAACAACAGCAGAAAACACCTTATGAACATGTATTGATGGGTGATATAGCAAACATTTTATATCACAATACTTGATATACCACAAACAACCAGTTATGTTGCTTTAAAAAGCTACTATAAAAACTATGAAAATATCATAGTAACATATCATGACATCTATTTTATTCAACGGGCCATCTTTTTCACCACACTATATCTAATCCTGCAGGCCTAATTATGCCTTACATGCAGTTGGTCACTGTTCTTAAGTACTCATGACATCCACAGAATGCTTGGAAAAGCATACTGTGATGCGATTTAAGGACACAAATAACAGGCTGGCATATTGGCCAGCCCCTCATGTATGCATACACATATTTATGTATGCATACAGTATTTGTGTATGTATGTGAATGACTGACTGCGTGACTAAGTGACTTACTTTACTGCTTTCTTACGCTGTTTATATTTAAGCTTTATAGTGATGGCAGAAATTGCTTATTTTCAGGAGGCGCAGCTTGTGTATAGGCCTTGCTTGTAGAGTGCTGAGCCATGTGACGGACAAATTAACTGCTGTTCCTCTGGGGATGCTGTGGGATAACTCTGAGGCAGAATGCCGCCGTGTTCCTCTCTCTGTGTTTCTCCCTCTTTTTTTGCTCTTCTCCCAGGAGGTGCACTTAGCTAACAGTCATCTAAACTCTCCCATTCACAAACAAAGTGACGACCTTATTTCCTTCTGTGAGGGAAATCTCACCCACAGTGTTTACCACCACAAAGCTCATGTGCAGTTATTACTAGGCTGCTGACATGTAGAACTCCAGGAACAGCTCTGATAAAGTTGTACACACATCACACAAACTCTGATACCACTCCCGTCTCAGTGTTGCTAATACACTGTGAATAATTCACCAGCCAAATAATATCTTATCAAGAGTGGTCCTGTATTGAGAAACTTATCAATGATGAATAGACTGACACATTCTGCCCTAACAGATGGGCAACAGTCTCTGTCACATACAATGTATAAAAGGTATACACCTGTCCATCACATATATCGTCGCTGTCCAGTGAAAAACATGTATCTCCATTTTTGTCCATTTTGACTTTTTTGCATCATTTGAAAACAGCCGCTGCCATTTACACACTGTGAGATTTGCATGATGAACGGACCAACTGCAATGGCCCAGAAGTGCTCGGAAGGACGTCTGGTTCCACTGACTTACATTAAACTCGAATGAGGTTTTTGGGCTCTCCTGTAAAGTTGCCATTTTGGAGATACATGTTTTTCTTTGGACAGCGACAATATATGAGCTAGTTTGACATCCTAATCCACAACTATGACCCCTTATTCACAACTATAACAGCTGCCATTCTTCTGGGAAGATGACTTTGGTGTGTTAGTATGAATGTGTGTCCATTTAGTCCAAAGAGGTTACAATCAAGGTTCCAATCCATCCCAAAAGGTGTTCAATTTTGTTCAGGTCAGGGTTTTCCCCTAACTGTGGCAAAAAGTTGACAGCATATAAATGTCATGTCTAAAATGTCTTTACTGTAGCATTAACTTTACCCTTCCCAGGTACTAAGCTCTTAAAAAAACAACCCCAGACCTTTATCCCTCCTCCAACATTCTACTGGCATTTCACAATAATATCACTTACACTTAGCTGGGGCAGATGCAGCAAGGTGGATGTTTCACAGTCTAACTTGAACCGAAGTGGTTACTTTGGGATTTACATGACTATGTGCTTCTTATTCAACTGTTAGCAAAGCGTGTGGCTGAAACACTTGAACTCTATCATTAAGAGGGATGTCCAATGAAGAGGGTTTCAAGTACATGGACAGTTAGTGCATATAGGAAAACAAAGGCAGATAGATATAGTGTTCCCAGAGCTAATTAAATCTGCCAGTAGTCTTTGTTACACTTGTTTATGACATCAGCCTTACAATCAAACTCAAATTTCTACTAATGTGGTCCACATGAATCGTTTTCCAGGCAGAAGATTGAATAAAATTGAAGGACTGATTAAAAAAAGGCTTTTTAATAAATGACCGAATAATCAAACTCACTCAATTATTCTTTTTAAGAGGGGGCATTTAATTGAGCAGTCAGATTAATCTTCAAGTGTTACCTGAACAACATTACGTACCAGTATTTTCATCCATTTCTGAGGGTAATGTCATTATGTATTCACATTTACTGAATTCTTTCAGTTTTTGTGAAATTGAATCTAAAATAAGACCTGAAATGAAAGGATTTTTAATACTGATAACTAAGCTAATAGTGGAATAGAGGAATTTAAAAAGAGGTCAATGATAAGAGCAGTTTTGGAGCCATAAAGGTTGATTCTTATTAGCGAGCTGAGTCAATGTGACTCACAGAAAAGAGCTGGAATGCCCATCACTAGTTGTGTGAGTGTGCAGACTGCTTTCCACTGCATCCTAATTTCAAGCAGCCCCGATGCCTTAAGGTTTAACATTTTAATGTCCTTACCAAGAAAAAACAAATACAATTTTTTTGTTTGTTAAGGGGAAATCAGAATTGTAAATGCATATCTATTGAACTCTATTGAATTTTTTTGCCTAGCACACCTCTGCCGATTGGTAAAGATGGCACAATCAGGTTGAGTTATGTTCAACACCTTCTTTATTAAAATACAGTGACTCAAAATGTTAACAGGAAGTTACGGGGTTAAAGCTCCTCCACAAACTATACAAAAGAAAGTTTTAACTTCTTAATACAATCAAATTAATTGTTCTATTTCTAATGTATACAAGGGTCTTTTTGCTGCTGATGATTTAGCATCTGTTTTAGTGGCCTAGGCTTTAATATGGTGCCATTTTGACTAATAATCCTGAGGCCTGGTGGTCAAGCATGTAAGAGCAGCATGCAGTAAAACAAACTTAAACCCCCTGAGTTTTACATTTACTGCTGTGACATCACAGCAATAGCAAAATAAATATCGTGTCAATCTCATGGTAAACCAACAGCTTTAACCAAACTCTAAGACTTGACAGCGATGCAGGTTGCCGGGATATTTAGCAAGACAACTGAGCTCTTCTGACATGTGTTATGAGTCAGTAGGCTAATTTTCTCATCATGCCCTGTAAATATAGCAGCATTTAAGGCCAGTTCACACTTTGTTTACATGCATAATGAATATGTATAATGAAGTCAACCTTGTTCACGCATGGATGCTTCTAGATCCAAATTCTGAGCACAGTTTTAAAGAAAAAAAAGGAAAAAACTCAGGCATTTGGCTTGCACTGTAGAATCCACTTTAGGTCAATACTGGTCATCATTAAGAGAGAGTAAGAGAGAGAAAAGTAAGAGATAGAGAGAGAGAAGGAGGGAGGGAGGGAGGGAGTGTCAGCCCAAAACTGATTTTTAGCATATTTTTGGACAGCAAAACGCAACTTCCCCATGTTGTTAACCAACTTAAAATGCTGTGAAAAAGTATTTGCTCTCCACATTTGGAAATGTTTAGATTCTAATGGATTTGTACAGATGGATTTGTACAGATGCCTCTCAGTCTGGATGTTGTGGAGGCCTCAAATGGGATTTCGAAGTGTCTTTTGCATCACTTGCAATGTGACTAACAACAACAGCGTTTAATCCAAACTGATGGATGTAGTGGGGTACCAAAAAACCTCTGACACCAAACTAGAGGGGGGGATGACGCATGGCCTTGTGTCTTGTATCTGCATTTAAAATCCACATCAGCAGCTTCACTACAAACTTACTGACATCTATGTTGGTACCCCAACCCATGCAGATAGGTTGGTGATATCTGATCAGTTGTGAATAACAATGGAAACAGTCATCTCAAAACGTCTCTGATCTGGGAAACAAATCCGATCTGCCCGCATTCCAAACACAGACAGAAAGACCTTAACACTTGAGCCAAAACTGCAAACTCTTTCTCTCTCACTCTCTCTCTCTCTCTCTCTCTCACACACACACACACATGCACACACACACACACACCAAGTAATAATCCAATCCAGTAACGCTCCAGCACCTGCTAGGAAAACCAGCAAGAAGTGTGTTCTGGAAAAGCTTCAGAGAAACAGTGACCTACACACACACACCTTCATCTCTCATCCACTCTCACCTCCTGCTGCCTTCACTCATTCCCTTTCTCTCCCTCTCTCTCTCTCTCTCTCTCTCTCTTTCTCTCTCTCTTACTCACTCACTCTCTCACTCACACGCACACACACATGCAGACAAACAGGGATGACTGCTTTCACACTCATCCTCACAGCTGAAAGTGATGTGTTGCTTTTTAGGATTTTATAAGAACACTGATCTGATCCCTCACTCACACACACACTCACACACACACTGTTAAGTGGAGTTATAGTATGCACAGCTAAAGAAGCCAAAGGGAGTAAAATCTGCTGCAGTTTCTCACTAACTGAGTCAGAGTGGGAAAATTAACACGCTCATGGCTGTGTGGTGTGAGGGCGACTGAGAAGAAAAATGACATTTAGGCAGTGTGTGTGTGTGTGTGTCTGTGTTTGCATGTGTGTGTGTGTCTGTGTGTGCGTGTGTGTGTGCAGACTTGACAACCTTGGAAAAATATTTTGTGTAGCAGGAGAGTGTAATGCTGCTGTATTCATGTTTGTGCTTAAAAAAAATAAATAAAAAAGATACCGCACCTCATAGCTGTACACGGGCGGCACACAGCCATGCAAACGTTGTCATGGTGACAGCATTACCGGTGAAAATGGACGATTATCAGAGGAGAGCTTTATTAGAGTAGACTGATGATTTAAGGTAGAGAGAGTAAGGAGGAGCTCTATAATTGTTTATTATTGTTATTATAGCTGTTAAATGATCATTACATTTATTAAAAAATGAAGATTCACCCAGAGCCCGTATCGATATCTTTAATTTAACTACATGGGAGGCTTTTTGAGTTCAAACTGCCTGTTCTTGCCACAGCACCTCAATAGGATTCAAGTCAAGACTTTTGGGCAATGCTTTGTTTTTATTTCTCTGTTTTATTGGTATTTGGTGGTGGACTTGCATGTGTACTTTGTCCTGCTGCCTAAACCAAATGTACTTGAGCAGTAGCTAACAAACTGATGGGCAATTTTTTTTTCTAGGATTTTCTAAAAGAGAGAGCACATTTCATGGTTCCATTAGTTATAGAAGTCATCCATGTCCTGCAGAAGTAAAACAGCACCAGACCATTAGACCACCACCATCATGGTCGGCTGTAACATGTGATGTTAGCTTTACACCAAATATAACGGATCCCATGTCTTCCAAAAAGGTTCAGCTTTGACTGAACAATACTATAGTATTATCCCAAAAGTCTAGGATGTAATCTAAATTTTCTTGACAAATATGAGATGAACCTTTGTGTTCTTTTTGGTCAGCAGTGGTTTGCACCTTTGCAACTCTCTTACAGATTCAATCTTACAGATTCTCTGACAGAGACAAGCGATGCCTGTGGTTGTTGTTACCTCCTAGATGAGTCATCAGTGCAGTCTTGGTGAAGTTTTGGTAGGCTGATCACTACTGGGAAGGTTCACTTGTGTTTTCTTTTTTTGTGGAATAGGCTCTCACTGTGGTTTGTGGGAGTCCCAGAATCTTAGCCATGGCCAGATTAGCCCTTTTCAGACAATGACTTCAATGACTGTTTTGCATGTGTACTTAAATCTCTTTAGAACGCTGCATCATATGCTGCTTTTTGAGATCCTCTAGCTGCTGCACATTTGCAGGTTCCATTTAAGTGATGTTCAGATTCAACTGGTCTGGCAGTAATCATGGCTGGGTATGGCTAGCGAAATTGAACCCAACACTCAACTGAACTAAGGAGACAATGACTCCTTAGGGCAGGTAGGACTGAGTCTTGGGTTCCTGGGGTTATCATTGTCTAATACTGAAAGTATCTTGGTGATCTAAAACATTCAAGTGTCACAAGTGACACTGCATTATCTTATTTTACAATTTCTTCCTTATCCACTCCAACCTGTTTACCTTTGAGTTCCATGCACCACATTCCCTTAAAGAACCAGCCAGACGTTCCTGATTTTTCATGGAGAAATGATTTATTATTATCTTCGCCTGATATTTGAGAAATGAACCCAGCACTATGATTGGTCAAACTCTTCTTCTTGTGTTTCTCAGAAGGCTAGACTCTTCTGCCTCTTGCTGTTAGCCTTGAGTACTGCATATGCACAATTAAACTCACCAACAGGTATCAACAGCTTTCCACCAACTTAAACTGGTGAATTGTAGCAGCGTACTTTGATGTCAAAATGTGTAGTTGCTATGCCAAACGCGTACAGGCTGACAGGTCTTTCTCTGTGTGTGTTAGGGATGCACCTCAGTGGTAAATGTTGGCTGATAACTACATATGATTTTTTTTCAAGTGTATACCTGCCATTGCCAATACAAACATTTGTAAAATGTGTAAATCAGGACTAAATCTGCCTTGGCTGGCAATACAGAACAATGCAGCACTTATTTGTGTAGAGGTAAACATGCACAACATGAATAAAATGTAGACATTCTAGTGAAGCAGTCCAACTAAACATCCTGATCTTCTGTAGCACAATGCATAAATCAATATATATTGGTCCTAATATGTCTGAGGCTAATAAATGTGCTTTTTAGCTAGCAAACATCTGCCAGTAGTGATATGCAATACGGATTCCTGCATCATCCTGCATCCCTAGTGTATGTATATGTATATCCGTGCTACCTGAGAGCTAATCAGCATTCCACTGATGCACGGCTCCATAGATATGCACAGCTGAGATTTTGAGGTGTGCACGTTGAGGCCTCTGCAAGCTACGCTTACCCATGAATCCCTTCTCTGCATCTCAACGCAGATACATTTGCATGCATTACTCTTAACAGAAGTATAAATCAACCTTTATACTTGCTTCATCACACGAGCAGGTATTTGACAGGAAAGGGATGACAAACGGCTTGCGTGTGGATTTGACTGAATGCATTTGTCATACTTGTGTCTTTACATATTTAAATATATACTGTATTTGTGTTTGTGGTATATTGGTGTTATCACATATTGGGTTGTGTATATACATAGGGATTGTGGTTTCCAACAAGCATCATTTGGTTTTGTCAATTTCACCTCAGCAAGTGTTGTGATGAGTTCAGGAAAGTGTTGTCTGGTTGTGTATGCATGAGCACGTGAATATTATGCTTGTGTCATCACACTGGCACATATCTATTTACTCTGACAGCTTAAAAGCAATATGAAAAGTGAATCTGCATCAGTGAGCCAATCAGAGTTGCGGGCTGTGTGCATGTGATCGCGGTGTTATGCTAAAGTCACTCGGTGTGATAAAGCGTAGTACAGTGTCATGCTAAAAACTGATGTTGCGTTATATAGCTCTGGATGTGAATTCTACTGCGGCACCAGGCCTGTCGATTTAAACGCGCTGTCCATTCCCTCTGCAGTAATGGAGCTCAGATAGTACAGCTGTGATGGAAAATCCTGTCATTTAAATGCACTTGGTACCTGTGAGAGCGTGTGTGTGTGTGTGTGTGAGAAAGAGAGAGAGAGAGAGAGAGAGAGAGAGAGAAGGGAGAGAGAGAGCAGGAGAGATAGACATAGAGAGTGTAAAAATGAATAGGTAAACCTATCTGCTACAATAACTGCTGGCAGAAGATGCCAGGAAGGTTCTCTCTCTCTCTCTCTCTCTCTCTCTCTCTCTCTTTCTCTCTCTCTCTCTCTTTCTCGCGCTCTCTCTCTCTCGCTCACTCACTCTCTCAGACACACATACACGCGCACACACTCTCATATCTACTTTTTTACCCATCATTGTTCCTGAGTCTGTATATGAGAGAGATATATCTTGCTTTATTGAGGTGTCTGTATAAGCTGAGCCTCTAGAGAAGACAGAGTGGCCAATTTGCACAAAACCATTTGCCCCCTGTGGGTGGCTGGTGGAACTGCAGCATTGCTGCAACTATAACACAAGATTTAACTGCTCAATCACAGAGGATCTGTGGGTATTTTCACCTTCTGATAAAAGCTTTTTGTGCACCCTCCTTCTGTACAACACCAAATACTCACCACATAATTAAACATCACAAGATAATACACCATTTATTAGATATTATCTACTCAAGCCTTATTTAAACACTTCACTACGATACAAATGCCAAGATATTCTGTATATATTACAGGGGCATAGCTATGGGGAGTCTGTGGGGGGGGGCTCAGCCCTCGTAATTGGAACCCATGTTTCCCGAGATTGTGTCTCATATGATGGCAATGCTACATAATATAAAAAATATAGATGGAGGATATAACCATATATGGAGTCCAATAACCATTATTTTCCACCTAAATAAATAAAAATATTTACACCATAGGTTGGGCACCACCAGCAGACCTACTATAGGCCACCATTATCATGCAAAAATGTACCCAGCTGTCATTAACCATCACTATTTCATACCATATACTAAGCCAATATTCAACTAATAAGCTTCGTCGTACACCACTAGTCAAAAGTTTGAACATGGCTACTCATAGAAGGTCCTCCTTACTTTTAGCTTCATGCTTTCAAATAAAAGTGAAGACAGAAAACTATAAAACTGCCTCCAAAATGAAACGTTATAGGAGGATAAAACAGATTTCCTTACTTGCAATGAAGGCTGATATAACAAGATATTTTCAAAGCAATTTTGGGTGAATTCTATTGTTCTGTCCATCATGAATGTCCACAAAATTTAAACTAGAGCTTTTAAAAAAAAAGTAAAAAGTTGTTTTTTTTATGAAACAAAAAACTATGACAAGCAAAATTATAATACTGTGATACATCAAGAGTATACGTGGTATATCAGAATATTTATTTTTTCAGATATCAGTTGGAACTGTTAAGTGTAAGCCTGTAGAGTCTTTAAGATAGCAAAACATATAAATTTTTTTGAGTGTCTCTAAACTGGTAGAGCGCACTTTGCTGTATATATATACATATATAATAAACAAAAACCCAGTGCTGTGCAAGGTTGGCCTCTGATGAGCTAACCTTTACCTGTCGTGATACACTGTCGCCTGTACTAGTAACTAGACAGCTGACCTTCCTGTTATGTTAAACTGCAAGGAACAGCAAAAATGTTCCAGGTAAAGTAGATTCAATGCATGTTTAAGCATCTGAATGAAAGTTAAAACATTTTGTTTTCCTTTACCTTATTAATTACCTCCATATTATCTTTAGTTGAATTAATATTTAATTAATATTAGTGTATTACAGTAATAAAAATATGTTTATTATTTCTTACAGATCATGGTTTAAGTGTAATTCACATATTTTTCAAATACTGTTTTTCTTTTGTACAAAAAACTAGACATTTACCCCAGTCAGACAGGCCCCTTGTGTCTCAAAGATAAAAAAACAGTTTTGGTCTTAATTTTTTTTAGTCTTTTAGTCTTTTTAGTCTTTTTAGTCTCCATTTTCACTAATTAAGTTAAATTAGTAATTTTCCACTTAATGCTTCAAAATGTACAAATATTTTAACTATGTTTTTAAACTTTAAAATTGGGTCAATTTGACCAACAGTGTAAGAGGAAGGGTAAAGGTGAGGTCATCAAATGCATGTTATAATATTTTTTTTGGAAGCTACAAAATAAATTAGGCTAGTTGGCTAATTGGTGGTTAGCAGGCCCCACTAAGCTATAACTAGCCACCCACCCTTAATATAAAACCCTGGCTATGCTACTAGTATATTTATATAACTGCATCAATTCCTAAGACAGACAAACAAACGCCCACCAGAACCAGCTCTAGAATCTTCTTAGAGCAACTTCTGATTTAAAGATGAAAAACAACAAGGATGCGGCTCATGTTTTATTCTTTGCTTTGGCTTTTTAGTGCAATGTCAAGGGGAAAGCATCATTTAAAGCCATCAGAGTTGTTCTCTTAGGAGACTGTGTGTGTGTTTGTGTGTGTGTGATCAGTGATGATGCAAGGCACATTTTGAGCGTGTCTCCACTCCAGAGGGAAATCGTGATGTCATGTCAAACTCGCTGCTTATTTTAGGCTGTAACTCGTTCTGATGGAGCACAAGGAAGTTCAAGACTTTTTAGCATGACTGAAGGAAGGAGGGTCAAGGTCTCTGGCTGTAATGAGCAACGAAGGGATCATTATGGCTACAAACACACACACACTCATGCACACTCAACAGACCAAATCTGAGTCATAGAGGAGCTGGCACTGAGAGACCGAGTAGATACAAAGTTTGGGTTATTAAAAGTGAAGAGAGACTCCACCATTTGCTCTCCAGTTGGTGGGTTTTTAGCCATGCGTTTAAAAAAGTGCATAAGTAGATTTCCGTTCCTTTGTTAGTGGATTTTAGTCATGTTGTTTTCCTATTAATGGACTTTTTGCCACAATGTTCTCTAGTTGGTGGATTTTTAGCCATAGCTAAGCGCATTCTGACTTTGACTCCAGCACAACATTGGACAAAATCTACCACACTTGGCTCTAGTTAAGCAAGGATCAGTTCTGATTAGTACTTTACTTGGCCGTTAGTCTTCTTAAATCTCAGTAGGCTTTTAACAACACTCAATAGCTAAATGTGTGCTAACACAATTTTATCCAAAAACATGTACATAATTAAATGGTTGAGATGAAAAGTGATTCAGGGTGGTTTGGTATGAAATGCTCTTTTCCAGTAAAACATACCAAGCCCCAGTAATGGTGATAGGAACGAGGTGTCTCCATCACTATTTTACAGAAAGCTAGCTTATGAGATGGTTACAAATGCTTTGCATGATGCCACTAAAAGCCCCCTTACAGAAAGTTATTACACCAAATGCTTGTGAATACACTGCTCTGTTACATGGTTTTATGGTATTTCTGTTTTATGTATTTCCATCAAGCTTTTGGCATAAAAAGGATTTCAGTCCATTCATGGCAGAGGGATACAAAACTTTTTTCAGATTCACCTATGTCTTACCGTTATCTGTGTTAGGTATAAAAATCTATATGCATAAAAAGATTTACTTGGGACAGTATACAAAATAGCTTTATTTGTGCGGTACACATCAGGACCCCTGGTTCCTTTCACCAGCACTGTAAAAATAAAAACAACAACATTTGAATCTCTTTGCAAATGAACAATTTTACATCAAACCACTCTGGGTGACTCTGTCTATCTCTTAGTTATAAATACAAATTACTAGAAAAAATGATGAAATTCCTCTTGAATTGCTCAACAGATTCAAAGTTGCCAACAAAGAAGCCCAGTCACATGGAACCCTAGGTTAAAGATCAATCACTGAATCAACTGAGCCATAAAGTACAGATCACTACTTTGACAGCTGCACACAATAACTGAACAATAAAGAATACTGAAGCAAAAATGCTAGCGCTCCTAACAATAATCAGGAAAACCTAAATTAGCATGCTGCTTACTGGCTACTAGCTTCTATTCAGCTATGTTATAATGTTTAGACAAATGAATGTGATCAATGTTTTATTTATTTTCCTTGTGATACCTAAACACTACTTCTAGTTTCTTATCATTATTATTTATTTATTTCAAATACAGATCTATAGCAAAAACGTTCATAGTACCACTTCTCCTGTCTTGCCAACTCTCTCTCTCACACTCTCTTTGACTTTGTGCTCAGCAGGTGCAGTATTGAAGCAGTGAGTTAGCCTGTTAGCCCCTGAAACTCTCTACTGCTCTGCCACAAAGCATTAGCCACATGCTAGCAGCTACGCAGTCAGCTATTAGAGGTGAACCAGCTCACTGGACAGTACGCCTATGAGTCAGGAGTGTGTGAAGGGTGACTGTGTGTGTTTTGTTTGTGTGTTTGTGTGTGTGTGTGTGTGTGTGTGTGTGTGTGTGCGTGTGTGTGTATGCCAACTGCTACTCTGTTTCGACACCCTGTGGTACTCCAGGTGGAGGGAGCTGAGCTTTTCTGGTTAGAATCACTGCACTTTGTTGTCATAAACATGCTAATCCCGGGAAAACCAGTCCAACTGCATGCTGGGGCACTGTAACCCTTTAACACCAAATGTGTGACTACATAAACATATGTATTTCAAGACCTTTCTAGTTCAAATCTATTAAAAACATTGTTGCCTGGTTATCTAGACGGAAAATCCCAGAAGCAAGATGACAGCAGACCACTGTTGGCCCACTATTGGCAAAGCAATTTGCCCATTGTATTCTAGGTCTACCAAACGTTATTTGTCATCCCTCGTTTTCTGCTCACTGTCCGATTTGTTTGTTCTTCAATCAGGGTGCCTGTGGTTAGACGTTGTGAGACATGCAAATGATTCAAGTTTCATACACACTATATGGTATATCAGACTGACTATATAAGGTCGTCCCTGTGTGCATGCTTTCCTTTCTGACTTGTGCTGTTGTGTTGGAAGCATCATTTGCAAGCAAAGTATGCCTCAGAGAAGAGTTCAAAAGCAATTTGAGCATTTGGAAAAGTTTAATAGGGGTCATATCGTAGGGCTCTGGGAAGCAGAATGGTCTTATCAATGTATTGTGCGCCAAACTGGTTGTGATGATACTAACACAGTACGCTGTTAGAAGCAGTGGCTAGAAGAAGACACACACCAGCAACATGAAGGATCTGGGAGACCTACACAAACCACAGAGAGGGATAAATGAGGATTGTCCAACATGCGGGGAGTGACCAAACAGCCATGACTGAAGACATTTAGCAAGCAGTGATACCCCACATGAGTCTCTTAGTACCAGCATCAGGCTGCCATACTGAGAGTCACTACTTCTGTATGTGTAGATCATTTATTATTACCCATATTCCTGTAAAATTGTCATCATTTATTGTTCCTAGTAACCTTTATCTTCCTTCCGAGTAGCATTGCAATCTGACACTTCCTTCTGGGTGCAACTATATATTTGATGATGAGTAGATGAAGCTTAGAGGCATGGTGGAAATAGGTCTGGCCAAACTGCTGTAGGCTCGTGATGAATTACATGAGATATTACGCTGTAATGTCCCACAAAAGTCACAGTATTGGGCTTAGAGCTTACAGGGCAGTACAGAAGACGTCCTCCCTTTTGGCTAAATATGCTAGCTATACATAAATTAAACAGTGTGATCTTCATGCCTGAAACAAACCACACAATTTATTTTAAGGTTTTCAGAGAAAATTGCACCAAGCACATGACTAAATAAATGTCTAACAAGCCCCTGAAGTGAATAAACAGTTAATCTTTTGTTGTTGGTGTTTCATCCACTAGCCCCCGTCTGCGTGTTTGGAGATTTCCTCACAGCTATTTGTGCTTTTTTCTTGATCTGAGAGGAGAAGCAAATGTTTGCTAAATGGAAACTTGCAGCAATTGGCTAGATGAAACCATGCTTATATACCTCACAGTTATTCACATTGTAATGTCTCCAAAATGTACTGTGTTTACAACCTTAACCTAAAAGTAGCCCTAGAGCCAATACAGGTTTTTGCCTGAAGTTTGCTCCTTTAGATTTACACTGGAGATACTCTGCAGACGCACACCTAGACGCACACACAGTTGCCTCAAATCAAGTTAAATCAAGTACTAATAGGTAATCTTAAATAGACTTGTTTCTAAAAGCACTATGAAATATTGTTACATGTAATGCACTATAAAAATGAGCAAAACTGGAAACTGCCACACTGTTTTCACATATGTGATTCTGATTTGTTTTGACGTTGTTATATATTGTTGCTTTAAATGTGAGATTTAAATTGAGGCACTACCACTCAAGAAATTTCTCGTACTCTTTCTCAGTTCAGTTCAGTGAGGTTTGTTAGCATGGCCATATTTAGTTACAGTGCTGCCAAAGATGTGTTTTCATTGGGACCAGGAAGTGCCAGTATTCGAATGATGAAATTTCTATTCAAGTGCTTTATCAGGTGAAGACAGGGAAATAAAAAGGCCACCAATTCAGTAAAACATGGCGGCTTGCTTGTATTTCTGATTAAGCATGTCATGTGATACTCTGCTGCTCCGTTACACATGTCTCTGAATATTGCCAAGGATGCGGTGCTGAATGTGACTGAGAAGGCAGAGATGCAGTGGCTGTCTAAAGTGGATGCTGATGGCTCAGAAGCATTGAAAGTATATTTCTTTGACAAACAACAGCCTAACACATTACCCACTGAGGTAAAAATATCTTGTGTAGAAGACGATGAGTCTTCATCACCATCCAGTGTCACACGAGTTGGCACATTAGACACGGAGGCAGCCTCCGTTACTCATCCAACACAAACCTACTGGTTTCCCTTGACAGTTTTATTTATTTATTTATTTATTTATTTATTTATTTATTTAGCTCATCTCTGCTATTAACCAGATATCCATTCACAAGTTCATTCTAATGTCAGTCATGCACATCCTTAGTCCACACCAAATCACTGCATACATATTGAGCAGGATTGTATTTATCTTTAGTGTCTCACTATAACACGCTGCATGTTTCTTAAATAAATATCCATGTAGAATAAGGACAACACAGAACACGTATCTCCAAAATGACAGGCAAAAACCTAAGCAATTTTAGGCCATTTCTGTTGGTCCATTCATCATGCGATTTCTACACACTGTAAACAGCAGCTGCTGTGCTCATATGATGCAGAAAAGTCAAAATCAACAAAAAATGGAGATACTTGTTTTTCTTTAGACAGCAAAGATGTGTTATATGGATATACTTTGGATATACATGGATTAGGATTGAATGTAATAATCAGCAATCAGGGTTTTCAATCTGACTACATGGGGGAATAACTGTAGTGTAGTTCATGTCTTATCAGGCTACAATCCAGTCACATGAACTGGGTTAAATTGCAAAATACAATCTCTCTTCCTTTTGTATGATGCGAGTTTGTAGAGAAATATCTGAGATTATATCTGTTACATCTGTCATTCTGCAGTGCTTTGATACATCTTTAATTCAGACACACTGAAGATGCCTATGAGATACCACATGCTCCTTTCTTCCTTTCCACTCTCTCTCTCTTTCTCTCTCTCTCTCTTGCTCCACACATCTCTCTCAGTTTCACTGCTGCCATCTGTCCATGTCCCTGTGCGAGGGGTAAAAGTGTAGGGACAGACGAGGAGTGAAAATGGAATTTCTGTACTCAGTAGAGTTCACGTTTGCAGATGTACGCTCGAATAAGAAAAGAAACTCATCTGTAAGATTTAACCGCAGTGCTCTGGAGACTTTGCTCGGCTGGTGAGAAGATGGCCCGGATATATGATTATATCAGTGGAGTCTTTTGGATTTTTGAACAGAACATAGCTTTGCATAAAAATATGTTGTTCAGAGTGCTAACACACCGTGCACTGCAATCCAGCCTGCTGAGTTAGTCCTATAAAACCTGGCATTATTCTTGTTTTGCTATGCATTTCCATAATGAATTCTATTTTCATTCATTTTGCATTCTGCACTGCCTACACATTCAGGCTTAAATAAACCATTACATATTTTGTGATGTAATGAGTTTTTATTTTTCATTGAATTTACATTTTATCATGACAAGTTTGTGTGTACATAAATGTAGAGGGTGCTTTCTTTGTGTTTAGTGGGTAACTTTCACCGAATTTAAAAAATAATTAAATATAATAACATCTCTCCTACAGTGGTGGACAGAAATCACGTACATATAATTAGTTACTGTATTTAACTATTTTTTTGGTGTATCTATACTGAAGTATTTTATTAAAACATAACATGTCAAAATTAAAAGAAGCGCAAAATGACTACACCAATCAGGGTACAGTGCACACTTTGTTTTAAGCTTGTTTTGACCTGCTGGACAGAGATTCTACCTTGGTTCTACTTAATAGAAACATAGAGTGTTTTGTGCTTATAATCATTTGAATAGACATCAGGATCAATCTAATTAATGACCTTCTATTAAAGGACTGGAGTCACCTCATCTAAAATGAGTTAAATAAGCAGTCTTGTTCCGGAAATGATAATAGGGCATTAGAGCCAAAATAAATCATGCTACTTTTACATCCATACTTCGCACATTTGAAGTTATATACTTTAGTACTTTAAGTGAAGTGTGTCTAAAAGTGGGAACTTCTACTTTAGCTGGAGGAATATTTTACTTCTCCTACTTGTAAACACAAATGTGTTAACAGTTTGTAATCAGCACTTTACACAGAATTTCTCCACTTGGTTTAATAACCTACTGTATTACTTAGATCTTGTTAATCGTTAAATCGTATTGTGGTAACCCACTGCTGGCTGGTTTGGCTGTAGGTGACCTGGCGGTGTGGCCATGAATGGAGAACCCTGCAAGAACACCAGACATGCAAGAAGAGAGACTTGAAATCATGTAAATAGCTGTGGGTGTTGGCTTAACGGAGTGTAAATGTGTTGCATGGACTGTTCTGTACTATTAAATGATACAATTAAATGATAGAGAGACTATTATTTTGAACACTATCTCTCCATGGTTACCACATCAGGTCCTCAACCAAGCTTTTGGGAAATACAGTCCTGGATGTTCAGTAGTGCTTGAAGCGCTTGAAGTGCAAGCTTCTAAATCTTTGCCAGAGCCACAAAATAAAATTACAACCGGCTACTCTTATTACTGGCTACAACCGAACCTTCTAATGTTTATATGATTATATCAGTGGATTTTCAGGGTTTTCATAGAAAACACTAGCATGCATTGCATCCTAACCTACTGATTTAACGTGATTTAACACTAGCAACCTTTATGGTATCTCACTTGTTGACATTAAATGAAAGTGTTGGTTCCAATCGTGCTGAATAAATCATCCCGCCAATGAACAAGGGCAAAATCCAAGATGTTTTAGACCTCAGAGATGATAAGGGCAAGAGACCTGATCTTCTGTTCAGCCACTTTCACTTTGCTCACAGAAAACACAAAACATGTTCTCGGTTCAAGGACTGAGCTTAAATGCCATCCAAAGCTGCCCTTCCATTTTATAAATAAAATCTCTATGTGCTCTCGTTTCATCTCTCTTTCTCTTTTAACAGACCCACTCTTGACACCTCTGATCCAGATTAGCTGTGTCAAGAGCTGTGTGAATGCTACAGTGCCAAAGCCATGCTAACCAGGAAATAGAGGAGCCCCAGAAACCTCTAGAACGCTCCATGCCCTTCCGCCCTTCATTCTGTTCAACCTTCCGGGACGATGAGAGAGATCTGAATGATCCAGACGCACACTGACATCTCTACTGTTTTCCAGTGACACGGAGGAATCTGAAAGCAATGAGAATATGCTGCTGCCTGTTACGCAAACCTGGCTAAAGCGTTAGCCTGGCCACTGACTGCTCTAATGGCCGCCTCTGGATCTGCCGGAGCTTTGACCCAGCAGCCTAGAACTTGTTTTCACTTCCACTTTTGGGGTTTTGAGGCAATTAAAAAGGTATTTGAGTGGATGGTTCAATTCCTGGAGGACAAGAGGTTGCTTCTTCTCGTCTGACCTCAAGCCTTCTGACTGTATCGCTTTGGTCGGCTGCAGACTTTGGGCAGGGAGTGTGGGGGGGTTCCAGAGGAGGAGGGTAATGGGGTGAACCATTTAAAATCCACACTTTCCTCAGAATTGTTCTTGCTTTAATGAGCTACAAGCAAATATAATTGCCCTATCCATGTTCTGAGTAACTGCTACAGTAGGGTACCAACTATAGATCATGTCCAACAGTATTTCAAACACCTCTTTCAGTGAATTCAGCTACTTTAAGATGCATCCATTGTTGATGTGGGCATTCAAGTGCATAAGAAATGATTGCCAATAGAATCGAATCTGGAGCCCAATTCTCCATGCTTAATGCCAAGTGTTGGCTAGAGAGGTATAAAGCCCCTGGCATTGGACTGTAGAGCTGTAGAACTGTGCTCCCTGGAGTGATGGAGCTCCTTCCAATACCTGAGGGATGAGCTGGAATGGATCCAGAGCTAATTATCCAACATCAGTGCCTGACCTCACTAATGCACTTGTGGCTGAATACAGTCCTCACAGCAAATGTTCCAACATTTAGTGTAAAGCCATCCCAGAAGAGTAGAAGCTGTTACTGCAGCAAAGGGAGTACAAACCCCCCTTGATTTAAAACCTTTTATTTCAGGAGTAAAGTTGTATAAGCAGGTAGCAATAAACTTTAGGACCTAGGGTGTAGATAAAATTTGTGTAGATAAACTCAACATGAGCCATGCAGAGGACTGCAAGTGTGAGTGCATTAATATTTCTTTTTGCCAATGTGAGGAAAACTGTCACACTGTATGGAGGGATGGAGGAGTTGGGGGTTAATAGGGTGAACAGTGATGTGCCCCTGTGAACCATCACTGGGAACAAGCCCTCACTTAAACACTTTATCAGAACATGCCCCGACCCGGCCCACTCAGCCACACTCAACGAGCTCGGTCTGAAAAAGGGCAGGCAGATGGCCGTCTAATGGAAACGGATTGAACTTGTGAGAAGGTTTAAAGAGCGTAAGAGAGCGAAAGAGAGAGAGAGAAAGAGAGAGAGAGAGAGAAAGAGAGAGAGAGGTGGGAAGTGCATGAGAAAAGCTCTTGGTGACACGTTCACCAAATGTCACCACCATCAGTCCAACTGGAGTGCCGAAACACATACAAACAGAGGCAGAGAGAATAAAAGAGAGAAGTCTTTCATGATGAATGGTCTTATAAAACGATTTATTTTCTATTGTTCTATTTATATTCATACAGCATTTATATTCATATAACATTCATACCAATGATGCTGACACAGGAGAGAGAAGGAGTGACGGAGAGAGAAATTAGTAAAGGAAAGAAACTACAGCAGCAAATTTGAGAGAGAAGTGTACAAAGAGAGAATTAAGAGAAAGAGACAGAAAGATGAAAATGACAGAAAGAAATGAGAGAGATAAAAATGCAGAAAATGAAGAAACAAGAATTAAATAAGAAAAAGAGAGAAACAAGAGAAATTAGAAAAACCAAAAGAGTAAATGAAGAGAAAAAGTAAAAGAAAGAAGAGAAAATGAGGGGAAATAGGGGAAAACAGAAATAGAAGTAAAAAAAGAAACTGAGGAATAAGAGAAAACGAGAAACAGATGCGTAAGAGAGGGAAATAAGAAAAATGAGGACTAAATATGAGAAATAGAGAGAAGGAGTGGAACAGAGAGAGAGAGAGACATAGAGAGAGAGAGAGAGAGAGAAAGAGAGAGAGAGAGAGACATAAAGAGAGAGACCCATAGTGAGAGAGAGAGAGAGAGAGAGAGAGAGAGAGAGAGAGAGAGAGAGAGAGAGAGAGAGAGAGAGAGAGAGAGAGAGAGAGAGAGAAAGAGAGAGAGAATTTGAACCAGAAACAGAATGACAAAGAGAAACACAAGTACAAGAGTACAAGAGAAGGGGAAATGTGAGTGGGAGATTGAATAAAAATGAGAGAGACAGAGAGTGAGAGAGACGCACACACAGACACAGGCTGTAAATTAGCGCTCTAGCTGTGGAGCGTTTTCTCAGTGCTCGGCCCGTCTCCCTTAGCAATGGGGGATAATGCTGTGTTCAGTGCACGTTGCCAGGCGTTAAACCTATTTGCTTACAGAAAAAAGCGGGAGTGCGTTCCCCATCCTAATTCAAACCCGGCTACACCTCGGGGGCGGCAGCTAAGGGGCGGAAAAGCATAAATAAATAAATAAATAAATAAGCAAACCCACCAGAACCCCCGACAGGCTGCAGATTGAATGGAGCCTCAATTATGGTGCTATTGGCAGCTGAACATTTACAACACGTCACAGACAGCACGCTATAGGATTAGCATTGACAGGCTGAGGCTCTCCGTTAGCTGTCTATTCAATTTCTTCCATCACTTCACTCTCGCTATCAGAGAGAGAGAGGGACAGATAGAGGTAAAAGAGTCAGAAAAGGGTGAAATATGGAGATACAGGCAGATTTAACTAGGAAAATTAGAAGGTGTAAAGTGAGCTGAAAAAGAGACCCTCAAAAGGAGGAGAGAGACAAAACAAGGACAGGAAAAGGAAAGAGAGACAAAGTGGCAAAAAGGTAGAGAGGAGAGAAAGAGAAGGAGAGTCATAAACGCAGAAAAAAGAGAAATAAAGAGTCACATAAGACAAGAACGGGATAAAGAGAGTTAAGGAAGAGGGGCACTGACAGAGAGAGAGGATAGAGGGAGAAGGGTAAAACCGAAAAAGAGAGGCAGAGTCAAAAAGTTTGGAAAGAAAAGAAGAAAATCAGAAGGAGGAAAGAGAGAGGAGTAGAAAAAAGGAAATAGACCAAAGAGGGACATCCTCAGAAAAGGGGGAGGGAAGAAGGAGAGAAAAAAGAGGAGAGAGGGAAAGAGAAGTCAAAGAAGTTTAAAAGAGAGAGATAGAGTAAGAGCAGAAGAAAAAATAACAAACAAGAGAACGCAATGGAGGGTCAACAAGAAAAAGCGAGGGAGAGAAAGAAAGAAAGATGGGGTGCTAAGCTCTTCTGCTATGATTTCAGTGTTAAGTTAAATTAATGGTTGGTATGGAGTAAAAGAGAGAAAGGGAGACAGAGAGAGAGAAAGTGAGAAAGTGTGTGTGTGTGCGTGCGTGCGTGTGTGTGTGTGTGCGTGTGTGTGTGTGCGTGCACTGGGCGCTTTTGTACATGTAAAATGAATGTAATCTGTATCTTCCTCTGCTCGTCCCGCCTGGCCCACCGCCCGAATCACTCACTCTACACTAATCCTGTTTGGATAGACAAATGCAGGCTTAACCGCCGCACAAGAACCAGCCATTACCTGCACACTGCTGGACTCATTTTCACTCCAGCCAGGCTAAAACCTGCAGTCTCCAGTCTTACCCTTAACCCCAAACACAGCCAAACAGGTTTTCTTTTGACCAATAAGCATTTTGTAACCTGAGGCTCACATAGTGAGGGCTAAATCAGGACATTGTTAGTGCTTTTAGTTAGAGTCGTCCTGTTCGTGCCAGCACGACTGAGAGATGGCTGCAGGATGCAGGGCTACCGTTATGACGACTGCCCCTGACACCACGTCAATGTTGCCTTAACTGCATTGGTGACATGCCAGACTTTCATAGCGGGTCATCATCAGTCACGAGCCCTGCTTTTGTCTTAGTGGAGACAGCCAACAAATCCGTGTGCGAAGGCATCGTGGTCAGTGCGAAGATGAGCAGGTTGTGTCACGCATCCAGAAGGCCTGGTGTTACTCCACCTCCACCCCTACGGCAACAACTGCAGGAACTGAGTGAGAATATTCAAGTTGCATGGGATGGATCATCGCAGGACAGCATTAAGAACCTTTACAACTCCATACTGAGATATCTGGCATGTTGCATAAGTAAACAGAGCGGGTCAACGCCAAACTGAGAGACACTATTTCTGTATGTGCAGTTCAACAAATATTTCCCACATCAGTCTAAATTTATCATTGTTGATTGTTCCTGGTAATCTTTATCTTCCTTCCCAAAAGCACTATAATCTGACACTTCCTTATGGGTGCAACAGTTTTTTGGATAATGAGTGTATGGCTAAATATATATCCGGCCTCATGCTATTGCCATGTGCCATATGTAGCTATGGCAACTCAGGCAAAGACAGGATACTCAGCAGGAAAACTGTACATGTCACACGATAATTGACATCACAATGGCAGATAAAAGCTACTTTAAAAAATGCGATCTGATAAAAACTGGGGGCATTATGCTTGCCTGGGAAATGCAACACATTATCTGGCAAAGGCAATAACAAACAACTGCTTTGAAGGAAAAACTGGGCAAGGGCATTCCAGCAGGATGCTGTGAATTCCTTTGGAATCTAAACCCAGCTGTAATTATCCAGAATAAATTAACTACCCATCTATATGGTGGGAAAACAGAAAACTGACACAAAGCTTTCATGTTCCACCAGCTCCGATTAGAACGCTAAAGCTGAGACATACTCCTAAAATTAGGGTTTCTTGGCTTAGACCCAAGGAGGAACCTTTAATTGGTACAGAACAATTTACAACTCTTCAACAATTTACAACTTTAGGAAGTTTCTCCACACTCACACATCTCATTTACAAATATGATTCTTTGAAGGACCATCCATCTGCTGAAAAGTTCTTCAGGGAATCCAAAGTGGTTCTTCATCCTTTTTAGCTCATTTATATTTAAGAGAGGGCTCTTCTACTTTTCTGTGGCTGCAAAACAACAGCTTCCTCCAGCAGTACCGCTCTATGCACTACCACTCCTGCCTCTCAGTGCATTTTTTTTTCTAGCATGACCTTCACAACATCCCACTTGGAGAATAAAATACCAAAACATAGACCTGGTGGGCAAAGGAAAAGAGCCAAACTGTTTTCTTTTGGGCTTACTGAAGTTAAGCTTAGGGTCAGGCTGGGGGTCAGTCTTGTGGTTATCGTGTGTATGTGTAAGTGTAAGTGTGTGTGTGTGTGTGTGTGTTCCCGTTTTTGCAGTCCATGAAAGATTGTGAGTGCATTTTTTATACAGCTACCATAAGCTCACACTCTCCTCTGTTTGTTTGGTCTTACTGTCTGCTTGTGTCCAATGCATTTACAGTCATTAGGTAAAATGGCAGAGAAAGCCTAAATAGAGAGACATTAGCTGATGCAAGTGTAACATCACTCTGTTGTGTCGGTAGTACATGAACATGTTGTACTGCCTTAATTACTGCAGGACATTAGGAGCCAGCAAGCTTATGTTCAGGACATTCCAGCCAACAAAGGGCTAATTAGCTAACATTCAAGCACAGTGGCGTAACACTGAGGTAAAATTACAGGGCTGTCATGCAATGTCCAAAACAAAAGCTTACACGGTGTAAATGAGTATCAATATTCATATTATTAGTGACTTTTGCACTATTAACTCAACTGTAATGATCATAAAGCACATGATAGAGTTTGTTTGAAAATAATGTTGCTGGTTGGAAAGTATTGGTCTTTATTGAAAGTTTGTGTTCATCATAAAGTATTGCTATTTATTGAATCATATTGGTATTCAGTGTAGAACATCAGCCTTTATTAAATAATGTTGGTTTTATTAGAGATTGCTGGTGTTTGATATTGAAGGTTGGTGTTTAATGATGATTGTTGGTGTTTACTGTAATGTTGTATTTTGGTGGAGTCTTGGTGTTTCTTAATTCATGGTGTTGTGGAACGATGGTGTAGATAGTAAAGAATTATGTTTTTGTGGTAGCAAATTATTATTATTTTTTGATTAATTGTGGTGCTTATTGGAGATTTTTTGTGTTTGGTAAATAATGTTGGTGTTTCAGGGGTTGATGGTGTTTGACAGTAAATTAAGCTGTTTATCAGATGTTTGTATTTAATGGACAAAGTATTTGCTTATTGAAGATTTCTAGTGTTTACTGAAATATTGACTTTTTTTTGAGTCTCTGTGTTTCTTAGTGCATGGTGTTTGATAAATGTTCAATAGAGAAAGTCAATGTTTAGTGGAGAAAGTAAATGTTTACTAGAGAGTGATGGTGTTTGGTGGGAAATTATGATATTTGATGGTAACTGATGCTATTTAATAGAGCATGGTGGTGTTTGATAGAGAATGTTGGTATTAAAGGAATGTTGACCTTGGCTAATGTTAAATTGTAAATGATGCAATTTAATGGAGAAAGCTGACTGGTATAGAAGGTCTCTATAGAAGAATCTATCTATCTAGGTTCCAGAATGCTAACGCTAGTGTTAAGAAACGCTAGTGTTAAGGAATGATGGACCTTGAAGTACACTTGAAGTCGAGAATGATGGTTTTGTATTAAACAGCCTTGAAATAATTGTCTGCACCAAGTTAAAAAAAATGCCAGTACTGAGTTCTTCTTTAGCACTGAGTTCTTCTTTTACCCCTCATAGCGGAGCTGTCTATTCTACACATTCAGCTGCTCAGTCTGAAATAGCACATACATGATTAGTGACTGCAGAAGCAGCAGAAGGGAATCTTATATGTTACCTGGTTATATAGAAGGACAGGAAGTCTAAGGGGAGAAATACAGGACATGTCGGAGAGTTATGTAACTAGATTTGAGCTCAGCTGTTTTCTGTTGAGGTTTGTGACTGTCATAAAAGCACAAACTAATGGCCAGGCAGTGTGTTCTCAGAGAAAGAGTGCTTTCTAGGAATCAGAGCCCTCATGCAGTTGCTAAGCAGACTGTTTCAAGGTTGAGTAGTTTGTGCTGAATGGCAGCTGCCAAACAACAGTTCTTCAAACCAAGGTGATGGCATTATTTTGAACATTTATGAGTATGTACGGTATATTTCAGCCAAGCTACATTTTTTTTCTAAAGTTTTATACAAGAAGTCAAACGTTAAAGCTCCATCAAAAATAACTGACTTTTGATTATTTAAAACCTTCACTAAATGGCAATAATTAAAAATAATAAGTCTTGAAATTTGAAGGTACTGATTCACATCTTCCCCACAGCTATAGCTGTCTGATATGTAATGACTAATCGACGGGCTAACTCTCATAAATTCACCTCATTAAGCCCTTCTTTTGTCCTCATTTCAACCATTATAGTTAGTCAAAGGTGTGCTGTGTTTCTTGAACCCAAAGTTTTATCACACCACCATCATGACTGTGGTGAGCAGACATTATTTTAGGATCAAAGATAATTGAGAGTCATTGTTAGACTATGCTGTAAACAAATAATCAAATATATATCCACAAAAGTCAAATTTTCTCGGAAATGCAGGGGTTAACTTTCCAGATTAGCTCTGGCATCTATTTTTACACCCAGAAGGAATCAACCCACATGAATCAAACTTTGTAGTTTTGACACTATGAAAGTTCTGACTGACCCAACAGCCATGGTTGCAGACATTCAGTGAGCAGTGAAGCTGCTGTGAATGCCAGTGCTATTCGCAGACCAACTGCACCATGTAGGACTACGCAGACGATGACTGCCCTTGTTGTGCCAAAGATTGCAAAGGTGGCGGGCCATCTTCAGTGACGCCTTCTGCTTTTGTTTTGTTGGAGACGACCAACTTAACTGTGTGTGGAGGCACAATGGTCAGCACCAAGCTGAACGGTTGTGGCCACGCGTCTTACATCCACAAGGCCTGATATCTCTCCACCTCCACCACTACCGCAAAATCTGCAGGAGCTGCATGAGATTATTGAAACTGCATGGAATGAATTATCACAGGACACAATAAGGAACCCCTACAACTCGTTGAGATGTCTGGCATGTTGTGTTAGCAAACATTGAGGCCAATGACATACTGAGAGACATTACTTCCGTATGTGTAGCTCAATAAATATCAGTCTAAATTTGTTATTGTTTTTTGCTCCTGGTGACCTTTATCTTCGTGAAACCAGATATTACTGAGTAAAATGCTTATCTAGGTAAGGGATCCTCCCTAATACCACACTAACCTTTGAATACATTTTTGGTGTTGTGATTTTCATCTCGACTGTAACAACATAACAGAACCATAAATAATTATAGATCTCTTAATCTATTACTACAAGTTTAATGAACGTATGTATTCAGGTAACTCATCTTTCAGTTAAATAGTTGAAATTAAGAACTTCCAGAAATGACATTTACTGTAGAAATGATAAAACACAAATATCACCATTGTAGATCTGTTACATCCATAAACATGCAAGCTGTTTCAGTGAGCTGTCGTTATGCGAGCAGTTTCCAGATGTTTTGTGCCCTACTTCCATACACACGAAAACAACAAGGCAAGTTAAAAGTGCCTTATAAAGGTTCATTGTTTCTGGTTGGCTCTGCCCTTTTGTAATTGTCTCTGATTTTCATCATCCAAGGTTACATCAGCTCTAATTAAAGTCATTAAAGTTTTCACAGCTCATTATGAATTAGGTCTTAACTGGAGGTCTTGTCAGGATTTATGACTTTAGTGCCCACACACACCCACATGTAGGCGTATAGAACAACAAGCACCACGACAATTACATATGCAATCTGACAATCTGACGTTGTAACCTGCTGTAGCTTGCTCTCACCCCGTGCGTCTAACTGCTTGATGCACTGTTGTGTTGGTCTATAAAATCCTGCCCCAGGCCTCACAGCCGAGCCAAAACAACTTAATGGATTAATTGGGGAACCAACAGAGCTAATTAGGCCTTGGGGGTTATGATTCCACTCCTCGTCAACACTTGCCTCACTCGCGCCAGCCCCACCGCGCAACCGCCACAATTAACGAAGATGTTGTGCCACTGTCCAAGAATTAGCAGGAGGAAGTGTGCGCGAAGAGGTGAACTGGCATCAAGACTGGATCATTATCGGAAAAGCAGGCGGAAACACTGCCTATTTAGCACAAAGCCTTGACACAAAGATGTCAGGAAACACCACTGAAGTGCTCTGATTTTTTTATTGGTTCAGAGCCTTTGGCACTTTAGCATCACAGCTAGCTTGAAGTCCTTTTGAATTTCAGTTACAAAGCTATAAATCAACTGACATGCTTTCTCCTTTACCTCAAGCTAGTCAAGACAGGTTAGCTTCTTTAGCTTTGAATTGGATGCTTACAATGTAGCAATTAACATTGGGAAAAGTGCCAGCCTAAATCATGACACACTTGCATCAGACTACACTATATTCCCAAAAGTATTCACTCACCCATCCAAACCATAGAATTCAGGTATTCCCAAGGCCTAATATGGTCACATATGTATAAAACCAAGCACCTTGGCATACTGTCTGCTTCTACACTCTCTTTCTCTGAAAGATGGGTTGTTCTCAGGAGCCCAGCGAAGTCCAGTGTGGTAATGTGATAGGATGTCACCAGTCATGAATTTTTTTTCAGTACTAAATATTCCACAGCCAACTGTCAGTGGCATAACAAAGTGGAAGCGATTGGGAATGATAGCAACTTTACAGACCATGTAAAATTACAGCGCAGGGTTGGCAGATTCTGAGGAACATGCAAAGAGGTCACCAACTTTCTGCAGGGTCAGACCTCGAATCTTCATTTGGCCTTCAGATTAGCTAATGAACAGTGTGTAGAGAGCTTCATGGAATGGGTTACCATGGTTGAGCAGCTGCATCCAAGTCATACAACACCAAGCACAACGCAAAGTGTTGAATGCAATGGTGTTGCATTCGGCCACTGGGCTCTAGAGCAGTGACAAGTCACGCTTCTGGCAATCCGATGGTATGAGTTTGGCGGTTGCCAGGAGAATGGCACTTTTCTGTCTATATTGTGCCAAGTATAAAGTTTGGTGGAGGGGGGATTGTAGTGTGTAGTTGGTTTTCAAGAGTTGGGCTCGGCCCCTTAGTTCCAGTAAAAGGAACTCCTAATGCTTCCTCATACCAACAAATTTTGGACAACTTTGGATTATCCCTTTGTTGGAAGCATGTTCCGGTGTGGAAGAACCTGTGGAGTCCTGATCTCAACCCAATAGAACACCTTTGAATTAGATGAATTAAAACAGAGACAGCGAGTCAGGCTTTCTCATCCAACATCAGGGTCTGACCTATCAAAGAATGGTCATAAACTCCCATCAACACATTCCTAACCCTTGTTGAAAGCCTTCCCAGAAGAGTTGAAGCTGTTCTGGCTGCAAAGGGTGGGCCAACAAAGAAGATTACAGTATATGCCACCAATTAGCATCAGGCAAACTACATTGCTAAAACATCACAGATGGTTCAAGCCTTGTCGAGCCACACTGAACCAAACACTTTTTTTATTCTTTCATCAGTTCAAGAGAGGCTTCAGCACTTTAGCATCGCTCCTATCATGCGGTCTCATTGAATTCCAATGCTATGAATGTTAATGGTGTTTTTTCTTTTTGTCTTAGCCTGTGTGTCCTCGCATGAGTGTGTGTTATGTGTGTGTGCTGCAGAGATTGTGTGTGTGTGTTTGCCGGATGCCCGTGCGCCTGTCTGACGGCGCCTGCTAAGGGCCAAATTGATTGGTGTGCTCTCTCGCTTCAGAAGGACCTGAACTCAATTTGCTTGCAATGGCTTCAATTTCCTGGCCAGCTCCAAATCTGCCCTCTTTTTTCCCCTCCTTCTTTTCACTTTTTCTTTTCTCCTCCCCTCCTCTTCCTAGAAGGCTGTCATTTCATTTCATTAGCCAGTGTGAATCCACCTGCCCCTAACCCTCTATTCATCCAGTGACTGAGAACAGCAAGTGTGCATGTGTCCCAAGAAATGCAGATGTATATGGACAGTTCCAGGAGAAATCACACGTCCACTTTATTCCAGACCTATACTTGGTCTCGACTACACTACTACACCTTCCTATTAGCTTTTCCTTCATTTGTGATGTTTGGGGAATTGCGGGCTTGACTGCTTGAAAAGGTGGGTTGGAGTGCTAGGCTTTTGATTTATGCTAGGACACCTGTAGTCTGTTTTAAAAGTCTAAGCAGCTTTGGTGAAATAACGTGTTTTGCTGATTTTCTACATGCGAAAATATTAACACAAACAATACACATGTTTTATTCTCTTCTAATATGTAAACTCAGCTAAATGCAAAAATACATTTAGAACCCAATTTTACATGCCTTTTGCTGACTCACAGAAGTTAGCATCAATCAACTGAAAGGCTGTAGCCTTCTCTGGACATTTCTCTCTGTAAGAGCTAACCCAGGTAAAAAGTAAGTATATTTTTATGTACTAGAAATGTACTTTATTATTTACTAGAAGTATAGCTAGGTGAATCTTGTTAATTACAGTTATTGCAACTTAAAAACATAATCATATATTTAGCATATTAAGTATATAGTTACGAAATTGACTATAGCATCATTTCAGTACATGACATTAAGTGCAATTAACTACACTAAATATACTTACATTAATGTATATGTACTTTCTCCTGGAAAAATTGGCTTTCCTGTGTTTGCTGTAAGATGCAAGTGAAGGAAATCTGTCACTAAATATGTGTTTTTTTCTCCAAAACAATTTTTTTTTTGCTTAAGTTGCAAAGAATGGAAAACATTTTTTTGTCACCATTTGCTAAATATTACCAGAAATTTTTGTTTGTTTCTACAGTAGCAAACCCTTTGAAGCATTCCAACACTTTGTTTATTTTTATTTGTACAGAGAAATGGGTTTCCCTGTACAACAGAGGGATAATGATACAGTTAGACCACATTGTGGTTTATAATACTGGGTTCATGGTTCAATATTCTCAAGACATTTGAGCAAAATTTCTAATAGAGAAGAATGATGATGACGATGACTAGAATGCTGCTGTTGCTGAACTTACTAAGACACTAGAGCCTGGAGGTAGGAGGACTGCTAAAGAGAGGCATTGGAATGCACTGTTACACCCCCACTGTACAATACAATTCCTATTCATACCAGAAGAGACAAATCAGTGTCGTGTAAGCATAGCACAGCTGCAGTGAGCATCCAATACTCTATGTCTCTGGCTCTGCACCGTCATCTCCGAAGGGAATATCGGCTCTTTTTTCACTTTTCTTTTTTAACAGTTTTACAGCGGGTGGTTTAGAAACATGACAGCACAAACAACAAATCTGTTTATTGCGACAGAATCACAGTTGCGAGTTTTTACCACTGTTTGGTATCCGATAAAAGACATCTGTCTCAGCCTCAATACCACAGTGCAGGAGTCACAGTGGAGGAATCACTGGGCATATATCATAACAGAGGGGGACCCTCAGGGCCCTCTAGGCTAGACTAATGCTTTCCAATAGGCATGTCCTGGTAGTGCTGTAAATATACAATGTTTTAATGCAAAGTTATTATTATTTTGAGTGGTCACCAATCTTTGTTCCGCAGATCTTACTTTAGTTGCAACCTGCTTCTAATGTGCTGCCCCACCTCTTACCCAACACCTCTGCATCTAATCCAGCCAATCGGAGAGGTTAATTAACTGGAGCATTGCCGGATTTGGGTCCTGACAGCATTTAGCAAGAAGATAGATCCCCAGGAACACGGTTGATGACCGATAATATAGATTATTAAAAATACAGCATGCTTCTTTTAATGTGTAAAACTATGCAAAACCTATTAATTATTAATGACTTTTATTATGGATTCTAATCAAATCCTACATTCTAAATCAACTCCAGTTCACTTGTCTTCAAACTGACTGAAAGCTCTAATGCCTGTTCGTCTGCCTGTAGACGGTTATGGTGCGGCATCTGATGACAGAATGAGGACAGCCATGAAGTTTTTATTGCAGCTGCTAGCCACTAGCCGCTAGCCTGACCTATTGGCATTCCTTCCTGCCACAGACACTCTTAAACGAGTCTGGTTTATGTACCATCGACCTGCAGGTGGAACCGGACAGTGTGTAGTCTTCACTTTAAAACCTCAGTTTAATCCCTCACTCTGACATGCACACTGCATTAAACAGCCATTCGGAATTTCAGTCCTTTTACATTCAGAGCTGCAGGTGAAAAATCACCCTGGGTGTAAGCCCTACAGGTGGTGTTTCTTATTATTCACACAAAATATTTAAGATTAAGGTGCACTTTAAAGATGATTTAATGTTTTAACATAAGGAAAGTAAGTAACATGATTGCCTTAAAATTTGGAGCTCATTAAACTTCTGTTTGAGCCCCAACCCGCTCTGCAACACGTTTTTCTGCGCAATTACACATTTTCACCAGAGAGGTCTCCAAATCCCCAAACCTTATATACTGTACATTACATTTTTTAGACACAATGTACGGGCAACTTATTTAAGTGTACTTATAACTTACTCTGTATTCATTATAAATAAACACACCAAGACAGTGTAGTACAACTCCGGAAATGACGTCACCACATATCGTGAATAGACGACAAAGCTTGTCAAAATAAAAGTCAGTTCACTTCTTTCTTTAACTAACACTAAACAACAATAAATACGTTCAAGAAAAATGAAAAAAGACAAGAAGAAAGAAACATTTAAGTGTATGCCATGAGGGCAACACAGACAGTTTTGCTTGAAATAAGCAACATTTAAAACAAAGCCTCAACATTTGGACAAAATTTAAAAATATATCCTGAATATGAAAAATATTTCCTTTATGTTGGGTAGACATTTTGTAATAAATGGACAATACGAATGATCTAAAATATATATATATATTTTTTGCAGCATAATGCACTTAGCTCCATCAACTAGAAAACCATGTGTTTTGCTACATTTACAAATGTTTGGCTAGTTTAAAGTGTTTTATTTTGGAGATATAACATCCAGATGAAAAAGGACATGACAATCTATCAAAATATATGTTATTGCAATATTCAGAATATTGCTATATCACAATTATGCTGTATTGGATTGTAGGGCCTTCAGTGATTCCCATTACTAGCAGGCTGCATCTTAATTGCACACTTAATAATAATCCTAAATAGCTTTTGAGTATATGGCATATAGTACAGTTATGGACGTCATGGTTAAGTTTTCTCAAAAATCCACAATGCACACTCATAACAAGTTGAATCTTGGGTGTGGTAATGATGGACACTATTGTCCCACAATGCAATGGGAGAGGGAAAGGGAAGAGCTGTTTACATCTGGAACATTCTGAAGAAATGGCAGGTGGCAATGCTAAGGCAGCTGTGGAGGTGGCGGGACCAGAAATGGTGCATAAATGTGGGTTAAACATAAATCTGTACAAAAGCTCAGTATGAAGTAATGGGATTAGTGTGTAGTACACAACTGAGATGCAGCCATACATGACATGAAAGGTGATGTCATACAGAGAGATCAGCCTTTTTTCTCCCTCATTAAGGATGGTGGAGGGAAAACCGGAACACCGGAACATACATCTCCACACAGAAAGGGCCTAGGGTGCCCCGGCAGGGCCCTTGCTGTGAGGCAACAGCACGACCCACTTTGCCACCATGTGAATATGTGAAGAATGTTTTTTTTTCTACCTAATGTTATTAATATATCACTCTTAGCATTTGCAATGAGCTGACCCTGAAATCTCCTGAAAACCACCAGCACCTCACTTTCGGCATCCCTGAATGTAGCCTATATAAATATTTGTGCGCTATCCAGGACTACCAGTTTTTATGTGTAATGCTGATGACGGTAAACTACTGGTGAATCTAAATTTGTTTTTCCTGAAGATTCTTTTGCAAGAATGGATTTTCCCATTAGAGATGCAAATGGCCTCATTTCATAAAGAGAGAAAACACACTAATGACCAAGTTTAAAAAGCAGTAATGATATTAAAGTAAATGAGGTGTTTCTAGCATTATTCCTTGTGATGAACTGGACGCTCTTTATTGTGCAATGCAAAAAAGTACTAAAGGCTCTTGTTTGTTTACTAGCTCATAGCTTTTATTTGTAAACACCCTTCACACATGATTCATGGGTGAGAAGTCTCAGTTCATAGAAAATTACACAATCTCATTTCTTCTCATCTCTCTCGTTCTTCTTACATTCTCTTTCCTCTCGCATTTCTCTTTCACTTTATCTCTTTTCCATCTCTCTCAATCTTCTCTTTCTTTTGCGTTCGCTCCTCCTTTCTTCTTATCTTTTTCTCTTCACTATCTTCTCTCAAGTCTTTCTTTCAATATTCTTTCTTCCCTGTCTCATTCTCCTTTGCTGTTCCCCGTTCTTCTTGTTCCTCTCTTTTACTCCTTCATCTCTCTCATTCTGTTTTCCTTAATTTTCCATCTCTATCACTTATCTTTTATTCTCCTCTTCTCTCTTTACGTTCGAACATGTCTTTTTCCTCTGTTGTGTCATGATCTGTCTGGCAGTAGAATATGTAGACATGTTTCTGCATTATCCCCCCTCTTTCTCTCTCTCTCTCTCTCTCTCTCTCTCTCTCTCTTATTGTTATTATTTTCTAAACCTCCACGCTTTGCCGGCTGCATTGCTTTATTGTGTTTAAATGGATCGACTGCACAGTTTTTGATTTCTTTTCTGGGCTGCTGCAAATAGCTGCCATTAGCGTAGCTGCCGAAGCCTAAGTGGGGTGAAATTTTTCATTACATGACAGCAGCAATTTGTCATAGTAAGATTTGTAATTAATGCAGTTTATCTACATTAACTCTTTGATCTATCAGAGTCCTGTCTGCTGTGAAGCATATTCTCTCCGCCCAAACATCCGCAATAACGCATTTCAGACGATTCAGGAAAACTAGCAGCTGAAAAACTCTCACTACAGTCAGTACACTGCTGAGGACATTCTCTCTCTCTCTCTCTCTCTCTCTCTCTCTCTCTCTCTCCCTCTCTCTCTCTCTCTCTCTCACACACACACACATACACATACATTCACTCACAGATGATCATGACGTGACTAACAAGGTCTCTCTTTCTCTCTCAAGTTTTTGTCACACTTCTTTACTTTTACTTTTCCCCATCTTTATCTTTCACTTTCTTTTTCTGTATTTCTTGCTTTTTCCCTCTTTCCTTCTGTTCAGTTTAAATTTTTCACTCACTCTTCTTTCCCTCTCTCTTATATTTTACTTTTATCTCTTTCAAGTTTCAGGTTTATTCGTCTCTTTCTTTATTTCTCAAACTCTCTGCCCTTTTTTCTCTCTCCCTCTCAAACTTTTACATTTTTCTCCCTCGTTTTTCTCTGTTTTACTTCCTCAGCAGACTTTCTTCTTTTACCTCTGTTCTCCCAATCTCTCTCCTAATTTTCTGTGATTCTCTATCTTTATTTTTGGTTTCTTTCAGGTTCTCTGTTTTCTTTCTCTTTCTCTCCCAATCTATTTATCTATTAATTTATCATTTTCTTCCATCTCTCTCTCTGAGGTTGAGGTCTCCACATCTGGAGTTTTCTGCTTAATAACACCGAAAAGACAACAATAATTTCTTATCAAATTCACTAATGATAATCAAATTGAATAAAATACACTTATCACAAAAATTTTAATAAATATCATCATGCACCCGGAAGGAATCAGCCGATAGGAATGAAACTTGGTGGGTAGGTTTGGCATTGACATGCAAATGATTCAAGTTTCACGCTCACCCATGTGACTTAAGCAAGGATGGGTCTTATTGTTGCACCGGACTGATTATATAAGGTCCTCCTGTTGTGCATCCATTGCATTCTGTACTTTTGTGTTGGTAGCGAAGTATGCCTCCGAGAAGCAATTCCACCTTATGATTTATCAACAAATAAACTGACTGAGAAATAATGCATATTTAAAAATAACATGCTTATAATACCATTGACAATATTGACTGTGCATTCCCAGCATTCTTTACTAGTTCTACCAGTAACAAATATGCAAGCTAATGCATAAAATCAATAACAACATTACTAATAACTGCACAACAGTTACCGTTTAACTACTGAAGTTATACTAGAGTCATGGCACCTTTGTGACTGGTCATTCTCTTTGCTCGTTCTCGGTGTCCATGATGTGCAGAAATACACTCATCCCCAGCCGCTTTCTGGAGCAGGTGAGCGATGGTGTGGGATAGGTATCTGTACTTCGTGTATGACATGTATTATTGGAAAAGAATTGCCAAATATGCTCCGTGGTGGATAAACTGTCAGCCCAGTGTGTATTTGATGGTATTGCCAATGAATCGTATCGAAACCATGTCCGGTCTGCTGGACTCGTCATACATCACCCGACCAAACACACTCTGAAAATGATAGAGACGGAAGGCCGCCAATTCCCTTTATGAGTGCAGCCGAATTATAGCCACCCTTGGAGCCTGCTAGTACCTTCCGCTATCGTCATACTGCCAGCCATTCAAAGTCCCTCCAGGAATATAAAGCCCAAGCCAGTGACACTTCCATTACCGGAGCTAGTGACAGGAAAGGAAAAGAATTCCATATATATGCGGCATGTGAATGTGCAGCATGCCAATGCACAGCTTCGAATATGCAACCCTGAACACTGAATATGCACCTTCTCAGTATGCAGTGCTTGAATGCACAATAAACCACAAAAAAACAAATATGGAACATGCGAATACAGATTCCATATAAACAGCTTCTGAATAAACAGCTTTTAAATACACAGCATGAAAACATACAGCTTTTGAATATGCAACTTCTGAAACTACGTATTCCTAACTTCAAATATGCAGCTTTCAAATACTTAGCTGCTGAATATGCAACTAAACATAGCACAGTTTCAGAAGGCTACTGATCTTTAGGATTTTCATCACTCTATCCATCATCTGATCTCATCTTTTTGAAAGATTGCAGCCGCCTGATGACCTGTTATATTTCTAATCTGTTTTATTTTCTTAGAGAGGCAACCAGAACAGAAAGAATGAACAAAAGAGAAAGTATGACGGAAGGAAAAAGGGAGCGAAGGAGAAGAGAAAGAGAGGAAGAGAGAAAGAGGGGGGGAAGGCGAGGGTGGGGGGGAAAGATGAAATAAAGAGAAGAGAAAGAGCGATAGAGAGGGAGGAAGAGGAGAGGAGAGGAAGGCCAGAGAGAAGACAGAGGAGGAGTGAGAGGAGAGGAGAGGAAGAAGGAGATGGCACACAAACCAGAAGCAGGGAGAGGAGAGGAGAGGAGAGGAGAGGAGAGGAGAGGAGAGGAGTGGAGAGGAGCGAGGGAGCTATTATAAGTGCAGTTCTTGTCTGCTGTAATACTGTATGTGCTGTAGAGGAGGGTATTGTGGTGGGCTGCTCAGGTGTAAAAGGGGCGTCACACACACTCCTCAGGAAGCTAAACATGTGTGAAGAGCCTGATTCTTTGCACCACTATGTGTGTGTGTGTGTGTGTGTGTGTGTGTGTGTGTGTGCGCTCACAGGGAAAGCTAAACACTTCCATCACTTCAACTCACTGTTAGTGCCTTTGACACCTGTCAATCATCAGGCTGCAATAAGACTGACTCTGAGAAATGGCTAAGCAGCTTTACTGATGAACATACAGACACCAGTGTGGATGAATTAGAGCTGGAAGAGTCATATTACAATATTTCAAGAAGTTCTAACCAAAAACAAATAGGCCACAATATTTATCATTTACTGACATTTGATAAGTTGGAAAATACAAAGCATTACCACCTTTAAAATAATAAATCTAATTGCAATCAAGTTTACAGCTGTGGAGTGTTTCTTCAACATGGGCAACACATATGTTGGGGAAGCCAACATATTGACACACTGTGACTTAATTTAATTTGACAAATAATAAATATCATCGTTTTGGCCATCAGTATGGTGAATGTCATTACCTCATTACCTGAAAATGTGAAATTATGTGCGACATGCGGAACAACACTTTAAACCATGGGTTGTTCTCTGGACCTCTTCACTGAGCTGATGAATCTGATGACTGTCATCATAACATCACAGGTACAACACTTTTTGATTTTGTATCGGGGACATAAAGATCAAGCTGGACTTTTTGATCTAGCTTAGCCTGTGCATGTGACGTTGTGCAAATGCATAAGGATGTATGACATGGTTCGGAAACCATCCGTGAAAACCAACACTTTTACATTATTATTTCAGGCTTGTGACTAGTAGCAGCAGAGCCACACCATATTTTAGTATATTTGGTTTTGAGTGACTCATAGGTGCTACTTATTTCTAGCCCTGACATGAGGCTGCTTTATGGTAAACATGTAAATGCTGACTCATATCTTCTTGCTTGAAAACAGATTTTGGGAAGTGTTGGATATCTGTCACCAAAATTCATAAATCCACTAAATAAGTGTTGAGCTTGAGCTCAAAGTTTAATGCATTCTGTGTGGTATAGCTGTATACACCTGCTGTCACACAATCCTGTGCAATGTTTTAAGTGTGCAGTGGCCTAAAAGCCTGAAGGATTACTGAAACTGTACCACTGAAATGTCCTTATTAGTATCCCTTCATATCTACTGTCCACTGTTATTCTGCATCATTACACCTGTTGCAGATTTATACACTTAACGAATGTTCCACCACACACACACAACTCATTCCACATTGCTGTCTACCCATACAGGATCTCTTATTTGACCTCTCTCTGTGTTGCACGTGCTCTCTCTCTCTCTCTCTCTCTCTCGCCCCCCCTCTCTTTTCCTCTCCTGTTTTCCTCTGGGTTCTGATGAAGACATAAAGCCTCCACTAAGTCTAATGGAGTGTATCCACACGAGCCTAACTAACCTCTGCAACACACCAACACCGACTCCTTTGTGTGTTTGTGTTGTATGATTCTGCATCTATACGTGTTTTACACCCTTATGCCTACAACACACATAGAGTCTAGAGTCTTAGACAGATTCTTACAGCAATTACCTGTGCCCAATTAACCAACACAAAGTTTTTTAATCTGATGATTAGAATTTTTTCTTCACAACATATGCAATTATGCCTTGGGGGGGATAAAATCACAACACCAGTCCATTAGACGGCCATATTTGCATAAGGTCTTTTCATTTATGTAGTCACTTATGTTTAGACAGAGTCTAAATGAAGTGCGTTGGTTCAATTTCTGCCAGATCCCTTATAACCAGGAGTGCTTAAAACATTTGTGAGGTTGTATGAACCATAACGTACTCATCACTGACCTCTCTTTATCCCCTAGAATTGACCAGTTACCAGATATTTGCAAAATATCTAAACTAATAGGGCTAAACTCTGATCAATAAGCAGAAATATGTAAAGGTGTTGATTTTCATGACATCGCTTCATCAAAACAGCTAATTAAAACCTGGCACATTTTGGATCTTCAGATGTATTTATATGCTACAAACTGTTATGGTGAATAAATTATATACACTCATTATCAAAAGAATAGTTGGATGGCCAGAATGAATCAACACACAGGTATGAAATTTGGTGTGTATGTTTGGTAGTGCGTTGAGATGTTTCACAAGAATGATACCAAACTGTGCAGGCTACCGACTTAACCGCATGTTCTGTACCCTGCATGGGCTCACACATAATGACTGGACTCTTATTACTCGAGACCCAACTGACCCAAAATGTCCAGATACATTGTCTATGCTAATTTCCTGGAATCATCTCCTAGTGCCCTAGCGACCTCTGGCAGTCTGCTGTTATGATGACTAACCTTTTTTTTTACCTTTTGATGATGAGTGTATTTTCCAATGCTTTCTCATCCCTTGGCACTGACTTCACAATTAATGTGTCCATGCTCAGTTCAATAGTGCATTCTTTTGTGCATTCTTCTCCTAGATTAAACAAGTTCAACAGAATGTTATAATTTGAGGACAGAGCATGGAGGATGAATTCAGCTTCTCCCTTGCTTTGTTAATGCTAACACCTCTCTTATTGGAGACATATCAATTTCATTTACACCAAACAAATACCAAAATGAGAAGAACAGGGCCCAGCATTTTTAGTTCCAGTACTGATAGATGCTGGATGAAGTAAGAAATTCCACTGTCAGGAATTTAAGTTGTGGTCCAACAACAGAAAACCAACATAACTTAATCAGATATGTCTCCGGGGGTTGTGAATGTGATGTTCTGGAATGCCGTAGTCACCTGTGTTCCAGACAACAAAAATAGCCCAGCTTTCCCTGGGTAGGTAGGATGACCCTCCCTCCTCACCTCACCCCTCGGACCATCTGTTAGCTGACATATCAGATCTGCCAGTTAGCGTTCTCTTCCAAGCTGTCCAAATATGTTGCATTAGCAGCAGTTCAGAGGCACACAGTAGTTGGCTTCATCCTCCCAGCTTGGTCGCACTGCATAATATGAGGGAGTGACTTAACAAGAGTGTGGAATCAGGCAAGACAAAAAGACAAAGAGATATAAATTGCTATTAATCTCAGATATAAATGAAATTTGGTAAATGCTTAAGGTAAGGTGACCTCTTTCTACAGGTCCTCCTCATGGCATTCTCACCATTATTTAAATAAAATATCTCTCCCAGAATTCTGTTATCAGATTACTAACAGATTGATAGTTTGTTATCTAGAACACTAGATCACCCTCTGTGAAGTGTAATGTTGAGCTGCTAGCAAGCAATAAGGTGCAAAAGGGGAGGGGTGAGAAAACTGGTGTGAAAACAATTGAGCCCTCTCTACAAGGACCGTACATCTTTCTTTATGTCACAGAACATGTAATGTAATACAAACCCCACACATAAACTGTGGCGATACAAAATAGCATTATAACACAATACAAACTTTTATAGGTGTTAACTTGCTTGCTGACCAGAGAAGATAAAAATCCAATTTGCTTCAGTTTTGTTAATGACAGGCGTTTCCAAAGAAACATATGTTGTCAGCAATACTGAAGAAAAAAATGCATAGTGCAAAAAAAACGAGGGACCTCCAAAACTGCTAGAAATGGCATTTCATGGCTTCATTGAAAACTGTTAACAACTGCTTTAATTAAAACATCATCAGATAATGATACTAACTCTAAGTGGTTGAAAAAGTCGGGTGGGCAATATGACACATTTACAATAGAAGGATCTTCTTAATGGTATCTCTACTGTATAGAACCATTAACCATTATAGTTCTCTCACTATAATTCTCACTATAATTCTCACTGTAATTCTCTTCTAGGCTGCTTTTCACTGTACACTTCATGTACACTTCATTAAAACAACTGTACTTTTACTTGATGTGGATGTAGGTTACTTAGGTTACTGTATGTTGTTATTTATGTTCTGTACAGAGCTCTGACCAGTTCTAGGATCCACTATCCATAGCAAAGGAGCTGAAAAAAATAAATAAATAAAATAAGGAATAGAGGAGAAAATAAATAAGAATTGATTTTCCTTCAGAAGCTGTGGTGATGCAGCAGCTGAAATCGTGGCTCTGAGCGGGACAGACAGGCCAGAGCTGTGCAGATAAATCAATTAAAACCAGCACTTCTGACACACGCCGCTGCGGTCGGGATTAATCGCGGCAGATTCACACACACACATTGCCAACGTCTCTCACACTCAGCCAGAAACACTCGGCCTCCTGAAGGCTTCACACACTCCAGCCTGATCCACGGCCATCATCAGAAAAAGGCTCAGACAGGGTCAGGGTGTTTACAGCCACTGGGCGTAAATATTTCCCTCTACTGTGAATACACGTCCTGCAAGCTCGAGTTAGCTTCTGTATCAAAGGCTGGAGTCGGTTTTAACCCTTACATTGAAAAATAAGAAACAGAATTTACACTCAGTAAAATACAATGAGGTGGAACAAGTATTCAGGCACTGTTGTTTTTGTTAATTTAACACACAGTGCCAGTCAAAAGTTTAGAAAACCTTATTTTTAGAATAATGCTATAGTTTGGAATTAAAGTGAAGACAGAATTATGCAGTCACAGTAAAGGCCCTCCAACCTGTCAGCTTTGCAGGAGGAACAGCTTTCTTTACTTGCAATGGAGGTGGATGTAACAAAAAGCAGTTCTATTGGTCTTTCCATCAAGAATATCCACTAAATTGAAACTAGAGCCTTTTTACAATGCAAAATATATATTACAGGTGAATCTGTAATGTAAACATAATACTGCGGAACATCAAGAATACATGTGGGTATGTCAGGATATTTGTTTTTTTGTTTAGACATCTCAGTCATTGTAACTGTTGAAGTGTAAGTGTAGAGTCTTTAAGATGACCAAAAACATCCATTTAGTTGGGTGTGTCTAAACGTTTTACTGGTACCATACCTCCAGTCTATTTACCCGTAGACACAGGTTCTTACAAATAAGAACCAAAATCTGTATTTCAATTAATTAATTTATTATTTTGCAAATATATGCTTGTAGGTGTCTGCAGCATGGTTTTGTGGTTTGTGGTCTCCTAATAACATTGTGGTTGAATTTTGGCCCATTCCTCTGAGCAAACCAATGCTCCCAAAGGTTACGAAATGTCCCTCTGATGGACTCACAGTGTTAAACTCAGGACACTGGCTAGACCGAACATCTTCCTGGAGGTCTTCTTTTCACAAAACCAAGAACATATAATGCCATTACTAATGTTGTTTCCAAACATAAAACAAGAACGTAAATTTCATTGCACTGAACAGATTGGCTTCATTGATGTTAATAACCTCTCATCAGCAATCAGACAGGGGAACTGACCCATACACATTAAATTAGTCGGTGCCAATCTTCAGAACAAGCCCAACACACGGTCAGGGCAGTGGAAAACCAGGTGCAATCTGAAGTTACGCTTTTCAAAACTTGATGAAGACAGCACTCTCTGCAATATGTCTAAAGCAAAATGCAAGACTAGCGAAGGCAACACCTGGACACCCTGAGTAAACATCTGGTCAATCACAACATATTTCTAAAAGCTGATTTAACAGACTACTGTTAGCAACACGTCTACAGCCAGCGCCACAGAAGTTAAACCCTCCGTTAAAACGTTAAATGAGGCATTAGGTAATTCATTAGCCAACTGGAGAAGTTGCTGTTGTTTCAAGTTCAAGTTTCAAGTTTACTTGTCAGTTGCACAACATGTCAAGACATTCATGCATTGAAATGCTTGTGGTGAGGCTCAGGTTAGTACTATATTATATACAGAGACAGGAGAGTCCTAAGTACAAGTGCGTATATCTATTTTCAAAGGGACTCTATCTAGTGATATTGTCCATAGAAGGGATATGTTATATTAATATATTAATAGCAATAAAGTATCAGAGTGAAGTGGTCCTTATAGCTTGTGAATAAACAATGTTCATCAGCCAGTTTGTTCTAGCCTGGATGCTACGGTACCGCCTGCCTGATGGCAGTAAGGTGAACAGGCTGTGTGGGAATACCTTTTCCCACTGGAGGATAGCATTTTACTAGTGTGAGTTAACACTAAGCCTCTGGCTGCATCAATTCCTTACCAACATCCTGTAAACAAACAGTAACAGTATGTGAGAAACCCCACTTCTCTAATTCCACTAAACTATCCTTGCTGCTATGACTCTGCTATGGTTTTGGAGAGGATGTCATACGTGCTTCCATCGATACATGCATGACAGTGGGCTCACACTATGTCCTGGTGACAGACTGTGGCAGGCTGGGAGTTGTAGGAATGGCTGTGAGAGGGGACAGGGATGTAGAGAAGGGCTTTATTTAGTTTCTGTATTTTGTAAAATGTTCTAAAATTAATTTACAACTTATTAAATCCGAGAGGCTTGAAAATCCAAAAACTATTTGAACCACATGCTAAAATGAATGTAATCATTTACACTTATTACAGAAGTTCTCCCAGAAAGACCCCAATGCGACATCACTCATTCATTCTCAGAGTTTCTCATAATTCATTAATTCATTTTTAGAGTCTTTAACTTATGTTAACTTATAGTTTGGTCCTCGTCACTGGATACGCCTTCAGTACCCGTAGCTAGGGAACACACTTTAACCAAGTTTTATATAATTACAATTAATTTAAGATGTACTGACTCCTCACACTCTGTCTCATTTCAAGTCCTTTTATTTCATTTTTCTATTTTTAAACATTATGTTATAAAAATACATGAACATGTTCCTTTTAAGGGAAACAATTTTTGAGTTGAACCATTTTTACACCTTTGCCGGTACCTTTACATTCCTTGTACCTGAATGGACCACCTGAACAGTACCTTTTGCATATGTATATTTTAATGGTCTGCCTTTCGCAGAGCTAACACATCCAAAATCACACAATACAACATCCCTAACCCTCATATGCATGCAGAGCACTCGTGTAAAACGCACACGTACACAAGCACACGCACACAGACCCTGAGGAAAATGCTCTAGTATCGTACAATCTGTGTGTGCGAGCGTTAAGATAGCTGTTTGCTATTCATTCATTCATATCGCTACATATCTGCTGTGTACATACAGACCAGAGAGGCGCTCGCAGGTGTCAGAGGACCGCTACATCTTTCTCATGCACGTGCGCGTGTGCGCCTCTCAAGCGGGAAAAGGTGGGAAAAAAGAAATAAATAATAAAAGCACACTCCTCACGAGGAGCTGGGTGATATACTGTAGCTTTCAGGCCTGCAGAATAAATAACCAGCTGTTGGCTGAAGCAGACTGATGCATGCTAAACAGCGCTTTTCTAAAACACTACATCAAACGCAGACATGCCAAAGTCATTTCCCTCCACATCACAATACGGCTGGGTCAATACTGTGGCCAGGGATCAATAAAAGAAAAATCAGGAGCGATTTGGCCTGTCACAGCAGACAAAGCGCGGGTGTAAGCCCTGGCGTAGCGTTAGCGCTGTTAGCGGTGTAGCGTTAGCGCTGCTGCCTCGGCCCCGGCAGCACCCTCATCAATCCTGCTGTAATGCGCTTAACCTAACGAGCGCCGCGCTGCAGCCTGTTTTGTCGAGTTATTCAGGTCAAATCCTCCTTTTGTTATGCATCAGCCCGAGTCAAGCTACGGCACGCTGATTACAGCTACTGGAGATTTTTTCTCTGAGTCTCCAAAGTGAGAGGCGAGGAGATGAGAGGTGAAAACAAGGGAAGAAAAGAGGAGACGAGACTGGAAAAAAGGACAAGAGAAGAGAGCGGCAGAGACAAGATTAAAATGGAAATGCTAAGAGAAAGTATAGGTAGAGTAGAAAAAGGACATAAGAGGTGAAGAGATGTAAAAAGAGAAGAGAAAGAGGTACACAGAGATGAAAGAAAAAGACAAAGATGCAGAAAGAGAAGAGAAGAGACAAGACTAGAGAAACATGAGATAGATAAGGGGAGCAGAGATGAGAAAAGAAATCCTGAAATGAGAGAAAGGAAGAGCAGAGTAAAAAAGTGAAAAAGTAACAAGAAGAAGACAGAAGAGAAGAAAGAAAGAGGAAAGGAAAAATAGATGATAATGAGGAAGAGAAGAAAGGAGAAAGATGTCAAAAGAAGACCAAAGAGAAAAGATGAGAAAGGGGGAGATAAAGAGAAAAGTTAAAGAAAGATGAAAAAGAGAAGAGAAGAGAAGAGAAGAGAAGAGAAGAGAAGAGAAGAGAAGAGAAGAGAAGAGAAGAGAAGAGAAGAGAAGAGAAGAGAAGAGAAGAGAAGAGAAGAGAAGAGAAGAGAAGAGATAGAAGAGGAAAGGCAGAGAAGGCAAGAATATAATTTAAGAGAAAAGAAGAAGGAAAGAACAATGACAAACAGGGAAGAAAATAGGAGTGACGAAAAGCGGATAAGAGATGGGAGGAGAAGAGAAAAAAGAAATGGAGAACATGTGTAGAAAGGAGAAATACAGAAAGGATTAGTAAATGAAGAAGAGAAATAAAGAAAGGAGAAATAAAAGAGGGAGAGAGGTAAAAGAAAAAGACATAAAGGAAGAGAAGAGGAGCTGTACAGTCCAGCAGTTCAGCCATTAACACTCCCAGATGTTCCGAAGGCTTGAGTTACATCAGTCAGATGGATTTGAACAGAGAGGTACGTTTATTACCCAGCCTGCAGAGCCCAGTGTAAACCTGCTGCATTCCTATCTCCGAGAAAATCCCGCTGTCTTTCTGAGTGCTCCGCTCTTCTCATTGCAGCCACGTTTAATGGGTTCAGTCATGCTTAACACACCGTATTCAAGGTGTGTTAGTCTCTCTCCACCCCTCACACTGTCAATCTCTCTCTCTCTCTCTCTCTCTCTCTCTCTCTTTCTCTCTCTCTCTTTCTCCCTCTCTCTGTCTTTTTCATGCATGAAGATACTTTTTCTAAGAGCACAAAAATAAAAGAAGCCATTCTGCACATTCAGTTTTTTTTTCTGTTTTCTGCTTTTCCTGCAGTAGCTATGTAGAAGAAAATGTTTTTTTTTCTCCACTACTAATGGAGGTACAACGCCTCGCAGTACGACAGGAATTACACGTGTCAGTGCTGTTATGACCCCAGGCGAAACATTGTGTAGTTTAAAAAGTCCACAGATCTACTTTTACATGCAATTGTTCCAAACATGACACAATCTCAGGCAATCCTAATGAGAGCACATCCAACGGGCCATTCGGAACATGCTCTTTATTCTTTCAAGCCTTGGCCTATGTTTCATTAAAAGCACAAAATACAGGCAGTGATTTTACAGAAGAGGAGAAAAGAACAGATGGGAACAGAACAGAAATAAAGAGAAGAGATAATAAGAAAACAGAACAGAGTGGAGAAGAGAAGAGAAGAGAAGAGAAGAGAAGAGAAGAGAAGAGAAGAGAAGAGAAGAGAAGAGAAGAGAAGAAAACAGAACAGAACAGAACAGAACAGAATAGAATAGAATAGAATAGAATAGAATAGAATAGAATAGAATAGAACAGAACAGAATGTAGATAGGTAGAAGAGATGAGATGACAAGAAGAGATGAGATCAGAGAGGAGAACAGAACAGAACAGAACAGAACAGAACAGAACAGAACAGAACAGAACAGAACAGAACAGAACAGAACAGAATGTAGATAGGTAGAAGAGATGAGATGACAAGATGAGATCAGAGAAGAGAAGAGAAGAGAAGAGAAGAGAAGAGAAGAGAAGAGAAGAGAAGAGAAGAGAAGAGAAGAGAAGAGAAGAGAAGAGAAAGGAAGAAACTCATGGAAGTGCATATAGAGTGCAGGAGATGAGAAGCAGGTGAATTTCCACAGAAGTATCAAATGAAAACTCTTTAGAAACACAGACACACACTGCACCATGTAAAGGTGTCCTCCTTATCACCCACGTGTGACCTGCTATCGTGCTGTAGTGCAGAGTTCCATCAGCTCCATAAAGCTCTTCATTATCATATCTGTGTAAGAGGGAGCAGCAGCACTGCAGAAAAACTCTACTGTTCCACTGCACAACTCCTTCCTGCGTAAGAGCACACTAAGGTCACACTGTTACAGCTCCAAGAGAACATTCTCTTACAGCTCTCACACCCAGATAGGTTTTTTACTCAGTACATTTGACCAAGTGTTTGAAAGGTGAGATCTCGTACTTTCTTAAACCGTTAAAATGTGACATTACTTTATTTGCAAACTCATACAACCAGTCACTGCTGTCTGAAGTTAGCATGTGTCCCAACAGCTTTTTCAGCTTCTATATGTAACCAAATCACTGCCATAATGTTATTTGTGATAACGCACTCCCCCTTGTTGAATTGCTTAAGCCACAAGAGGATTCACATTACTTAGGTATGATGTGAAGTGGAGTGCCTAAAGCCCCCTACCAATGATAAAACTGAACATGCCTTAATGCTTTTATAAAACGATGGTCAACTACTAACTATATACACACTACACACACAACCTCGTAGTTACTGAATAATAAGTCTATTACAATTCTAAAGGGGATTATAATAATGATTATTGATAATAATAATAATAATAATAATAATAATAGTAATAATGTTTGCTGTTGGCTAACTGACCAACCTACTTCATCACTACACTCAGTGGTCCATTACTAGCACACAGATTTTTGTGATGTGGTACAGTAATGAGAATTTAGAGTTTGAATGCAGCTTAGCCAATCAGATTTTAGGACTGGTGCTTTAGATTTTGCCGCATTATATACTACAAAAGTACTGCAGTTATAGACACTTAATAACACCTGTTTCTGTGGGGATTTTGGCCTAATATGCTAAGCACCCAACTCATCACACCCAGCAGTGCTAAAACATATCATCGCTATTCAAAGCTTTAGCTCAATTTTTGTGGTTCTTCAGCTGCTTTTAACATTGGGCAAATATTTCATGATGGATATACCAACAGAAATGACCCATAATTGCTTGGAAAAAAGTCTGGTTCTGCTATTTTTTTAGATACTTGTATTTTTTGGACAGCGCTAATATGAACATCAGATTATCTATAATTAACTTGTAATTAGAAAAACAATATGCTATTTGTGCAGTACCTTTTAAAACAAGTTACAAAGGGAAAACATAACTAATCAACAGAAAGACAACCTAACTGAATCTATTGAAATGTATTACTCAAAGACTACGGTTTAAGATACTTTCTAAAGGTGCCAAGAGTGCCAGCTGCTCTCAGGTATCAGCCAGCCAAAGGATCATTATGTCCATCCACTGAAAAATGCTCTTTCTCACTCTCGTACTGTTTTCCTGTACATCAGAAGCATGCCTCTATTCTCTCCTGGCCAATTGCATCACTGGATCAGTGCGTACAGAAGGGCCGTATTTCAGCGTTGACGCAGAAGTCGTGGGAAAAAAAAGAAATGAAAAAAGAAGAAAAAGAATGATTCTGCACCCAACGCCCCGTCAGACAGATCATAATGAAGTTTACACCCATCTCCTCAATGCCGGAGAGCCGTATAACAGCAGAGTTACAGCCCCCATTATTCAAGCACTTGAAATAAACGCCTGGAATAAATGTCATGTAGAAGCACACGTTTGCTCCGTTCAAAACATGCAAATCACAGGTCCCTTTCATCCCTCTCTCCGGAGACTCGCAGGATCATTCTGGCTTTGGTGACCTTCCTCAGAGAATTCTCAGCTGACTGTCATTTCAGTTGATAACATAGCTCCAGATTTTTTTAATCATATTCTGCTGACAATAAAAAAGAGACGAGACGACAGGAAGTGGATGGAGCTCACTACCCGAAGGCTCTAAAAGCTGTATTCACACCCAGACCAGAATGTATTTCACTGCTTGGACAGCTGGCATTCATGTTTGTGAACATAGGTTCAGAATAATAAGGGCCGTGAGGTGAAGGCTATTTTCCAAAATCAATGTTTGTCCCCTATACTGTCATATGACATGGTGTTAATGAGTTTAGAATTATAACAGGTTTATTGATGAAAATGTATATGCAGTACAACTACTCAAGACATATATATTTACATAGGAGCTAGATTTTCCTACTTCCACTACAAGACATGTTGCACTACATCCATTTACACAGTTACATTCACATCCATATACGCTATCCCCACATCTATAGCGATGTATAGCGGCTAGGGGTTGATCTCATTGGGGGCTCAACACCCCTAAAGCTCTCATCCTTAAGTTGCTCCTGGAAGACACAACCATGTCCAGAGCATAGGGTCACCTGGACAGAGATTTCTAAAAACCAAAGCTACATCCTGTCCCCTGCAAAGACCAGCATATACTCACAGGCAATAAAATGAATGAATAGCACAACCTTTATCAAACATCATTTGCTCACAATCAATAGTTTGATGAATGACATGTGCATTCCCAATGAAATGCCCCCCCCACCCACCCCCCCAACCCCAGATCCCCTCGAAAATAATTCCTATGTGGCCATACTACAGTCAAATGACTACATTGCAAGATTGCAACTTACTAACTTATAGGTCATTATCTGATCAATTAACTGATCAATGTATTCTGCCTTTTACAGGACCTCTTGCTTTGCCACCACCATCATTCAAAATCCCATCTGTGCAAAACCTGATTTCTTCCTCTATGCTGCACTGGAGCAACAGCCCTATCCATGTATGATAACCAAGCCATATCACTCCCTACACTTACTATAGCATATTGCAATCTGTCAGAATGACTTGGTGGATCACATGAATATTTGAGCTTTGTAGAGTATGTGTAGCCTTAAATGAAGTGCTTTTTCATAATTCTTTGCTTTTCTATATCTGCTCCAGGAGCATATATGAAAGTGACACAAATCTGGTTTGGCAAAAAGAAAATTGCCTGCATTTGTCCCACTTACATCGCAGCCATCAAGCGCAAAACAAAAGCTTGGGCTACTTCAGACCCGACCTGAAATTTACCAAACAAATATACCTACAACTTCTCCCTGTCAGCTCTTAGTTACAGCAAAACAGGGAACATGAATAATAAAAAAAATGCAGAACACAAAGAGTGAGGAGGACATAAATATTAATGAGTTTACTCCTCCTCACTTTGAATGCTTGATGCGCTCAGTCGACCTGTTATGAGGCAGTTCAGCAGAGGAAGGGAATTTTCCAGGAAAGAGAGCGATGCAGGCTCATTCGGGCTGAGAGGAGGATGAGAGAGGGATTTGTTGTTTAAAATGAAAGAGCAAAAGGGTCTTCACTTTCGATGTTCTCCTCCCAGGCACTTCAGAGGAGAACCGTAACCTTACTGAGTTTCTAAACTCCAAACATAACCTTATCAGGGTGGTTCAGGAGAGGCAGAGAAAGTGTTTCAACAATACACTAGGGCTTGATGTTAACTTACTGCTTAAACTATTGTCTCCTCAACCAATTTCTCTTCCTGTTAAAGCCCACAATGCTATTTTAATTTAATCGGCCAGAAATAAAATACTTTGGCAAACTACTTAATGAGCTGACCAGACAATAAACGAGTCACTTTGTAACTGGGATCCTGCATGTGGCTTTGCACAAAGATGATGGTGCTGTAAATACCTGTGAGGTGTGCACCGAGATTCAGAAGTTGAGAAGAGGTGGTACAGTGCAGGAAACGCCATTCATCATTTAATGTGTGGAAAATGAGTCGCAAAGCAAAAAGGACTGATCGCATTTGGGTGTGTCAAAGGTTGCTTGTGAAGGAAGTAGCTGAATTTGCATGCGTTACTGAACTTGCAGAACTTAAACCTGCCCTTCAGAATAAAAGTCCCTAAAAAAGCACCCAGGAGGCGCAACAATTTCAACCCAACCACACTTACTAAATGTATATGTACAAGTCTTTAAAAGAGCACAATACAGAGCACAAACAAAGCAGGATATCAGTTACTCAACACACTTTTAAAATAAAAGGTTTGAGGGTCATTGATATGATGTGGAGTTTTGTGTTTTAAGTCTATCGGTTTCCCAATAACATCATATAATAAACACATTACATATATCAATACATCAATAAGTGCATCCATAATATTCATTCTAGTTTCTGTTTGGCTGTTTTGGCTTCATGGATCTTAAAAAAGTTGTCCATTTATGTTGAGTAAACTATCAAAGACTGTAATTTAGTTATTTAGTAAAAAACAGATTTTGGTGGATGCCTTCCCTGGCACAATTCTGGCACGTTTCCTGTAGACTGGGATTTTCCCACTGCTGGTAGATCCGTGTGACTATACACTTTCATACACCTGCAAATTTAGTTACATCCTTTACACTATGGCCAAATACAATCACTAATTTTTGCCCATCATTACCTTCTGCTTTGCAACCAATTTTCCACACACCAAACAGGACATTCACTGCACTGTACCATCTCTTCTCAGTCTATAAATACCGTTGCACACCCCACAGGTATTTAAAGCCTGATCATCCCTGTAAAACACCATCTACAGGAGCCAGAAGTTACTACCACCTTAAAAATACGAGGTAAGCTGATATCCAAGATATAAAATGCACATAGCTATAAATGTGAACAAATATCCAGATATAAAAATGCACATTATGTCTTTTTAAATAAGGTTTTCATTATAATTGCCCTTTTGAAACCTTACTAGTCACTGACCCTTGAACAACACTATAGACTTTTCTCTTGCTCTGTTTCTGGTTTTCTCTTATATATCCATAACTACATGTGGCATTAAACGATGCGAATAAACCATACTGATGAGAGAGGCAGAGAGAAAAACATGAGGAAACATAGATGGAAATAGAAAGGATGAAAACTGAGTAGCAGAAAAGCACAAAAACAGGTAGAATGATGAAGCAGTATGTGTTTGATGCTGCAGGTGGATCGAAGAGTGAACCAAAGCAGTGCCTGAAGCTAACACAGCCTGAGCCCTGCAGGATCTGAGTGCAACCACGAGAGTATGATAGCGCTAAAGCTTTTAACATGCTGCTACATAACCTTCAGAGAGACGTTCACTGTCCAGGAAGAGCTGCTCAATTAGCATTAAACCAGAGCGGAGAGGCGGGTAATGATACAGCAGGGGCCATGATGAGTTCCGTGCCGTCTCTAATTAATATGTGTTGTCCCTCCTGTCCTTGTGTAGCACCTTAGTTTTAGAGACTTTGGAGTGCATTTATTCTGTTTTGTGCAGAGATATATCTACAGCGTTTTCTGAGCTTTTTATTTCCATGTAATTTAGATCAATGGATTTTGCTGTACACCGTTTAAGGATTTTATAGATTCCACTTTCCAAAGATGCGGGAAGTTGAGGTTCTGCAACTGCTGAAAATAATCCTAACAAAATTTAAGATAACTGTGTATTTTCATTACACTGACCCAAATCGCTTCCCTTGACAGCCATGAGCCACCTTGGGAGCAAGTCACTAAAGCACAGGCAGGTGCAAACAGGTAAAATATATGCAGAGTTATGAGCCAGTTATGAGCCAAAGAGCCTGAATATTATGTTGGCTATATTGTCTCTAAACCTACAATAATCCAACATAATGACGTGTTTATGAACCGTTATATCTCCCGCTCAGCGTGCCTTCCAGTGTTAAATCCTACTGCCAGACTGTGGGCAGGACACAATCCGTTATCGCACCACATATCCACAGTCTGGTTGGTTACTGCTCAGCTCATTTGCATTAAGTGTGTCCAGAATAAGAGAGCAGGGTGCATGATCAGTCTGGTGTGTCAGTTAGATGTATATGTCGCCTGCTCTTGCCTCATTACAGGACGCTGGGTGGGTTACTCTGAGCTACTGTATAACCTCGTATAAGCACAGGAATGCTCAGACAAACAATAAAAGTTAGATCCAAGTATAAATATGTAGTAATTAAGGAAAGTTCTTCTTATTCTCATTTTCTGTTTCACCTTAAATTATATAGCAGGTGCCTTTAGAGGGCTATATGAGCTATATGATGTTGCAATATTTAAGGAGGAATGAAAAAGTTGGAGAAGATTAGCATATATAGTGTAATGCTACACCATGGATCAGATACTGACTGACCAGGCCAGCAGTGTCTTACACATGTGGCAGTTTTCATATGAGAATACTGTGAAGAGAGTAGATTATTGGAGAGGACTTTACTGGGTAGATGAGCAGGGGACAAAAGCTTACCCTAACTTATTTAACTAGTAGTAGTTTGTAGCACGTCTACCATCATGATAGGCATATTTGGGATGAAAGCTTTCACCAGTTTCATTCCATTATTAGCTAGCCATCTCGGCTATCTCAGTGTAGTATGTAAATAATAAACAACAGTTAGACATAAAGACACAAAGCCGCACACTGTAGAAAAAATTCAAGGCAATACACGTTTTCCTCGATATGGGCTCTCTAAATGTGCTTGCCTATTTATTATGGCCGAGAGAAAACTCTCCACTATACATAACCCTAATATTTATAATCAATTATGAAGCGTAATATCATTACCATACCAACACCACTCCACACCATGCCTCAGAGCTATTCTTTAGCCAGCCTGCTCTGTTGTACTGATTGCCTGTCCATGGCCCACAGTGCTAAGCTGCTATTGGTTTAATCTCACATAAAGACATTCATGCGTTATAGAATGTAAAGACAAATCTTTAATATTAATTACTGCCTGGACAGAGGCATAATCTAAGCAGGGAAATGGGAGCATACAAGATTAAAATACGAATAATGAAAGAAAACAGAAAACAGCCACTGAGACGGATACAGGTTTGTTTATTTAACAGTTTTTGCAATTAGAAATTCTTTGGTACCAATGCTAGAGTTTGTAGTTACTGATATGATGTCATATTTATTTAAACCTTTTAAGTGAGTTTCTTGCACTTCCAGGTGAGGACCAAGCACTTTTACATCAGCACTAAGTGCAGCAAAATGGTAGCTGGAATAGTATGTTAATGAGTAGATTTTAGGAAGTTCAGTTAGGTAATGTTAGCAAGATAGGTAGTTAACAAGATTAGCATGCAGTTTATTTAAAAATTAATAAATGTAACTTTACGTTTAATTTTTTGGTTTTGAAAGAAATCCATACATAGGCATCAATTTTAGTAAGTAGGTAAAATTGTAAGCATTTTACACAACTTTTATTGACCAATGTGCTGTACATACAATCAACATAACTACACATGAGAGCACAAAAAAAAAAAAAAAACATGCAGTGAAACACCTAATTTTTACAACGGTCGAAAGTGATGCAAGTTGTTTGACGAATATTAAGCTGTAAACTGTTCCATAGTTTTAGAGCACCAACCAAAATTGCACAATCACCTTTTATTTCAACAATTCTACTATTTATATACTGTTTATATTTGCCTTGGAAGCAAATCCCATGAAAAAGCAAAGATTTAAAAACTTTTTACTGGTGTTATAAAAATGACAGGACTTTAAAACTGGCTCAAACTGCCCCCACCAGCTTTTATTTAGCGATGAATCCATGTGGGATTGGAAGAAATAGCACCAGACCTGATTCTTTTTTCCTATTTAGCCCGCTGCCTGTGACCTAGCGCTGCTAATACACACCTACAGCACCCCGAAACACACCAGAGAATCGACGTGCTATTCCAGTGGAGCTACTGGGACTTAACTTTGCCATCTTTTCTCTCTCTCTCTCCTTGTCTTTCTCTCTCCATCCAACCATTTAGCCCGCTGAACCCTCAGCCGGGGTCTAACACTCATCCCTGTAATGTCGGCTAATTATTCACCCAGCACTCTCACGGCTACTTCACACACTCCTTCAGTCCGACCACACACACACTCAATGGGATTTTGTAGAAGAATCTCAACAAGCACTCCACTCCACTCACCGTGTCCGTCAGGAGATAGGATTCACACTTGTGAAAACACACACACACACACACACACACACACACAAAACACACAGTATAACACACACACATGCAAAGGCCTGGCCCATATAAACAAGTGCATCCTTGAATTTGACAGAGCTAAAAATTCACTGTTCAATGATCAAATTGAAATATTTGTCTAATTTACAAAAAAACATTTAAACCTAGCATGTCCACCAAACGATGGAAGAACATGAGATGAGCCACACACAAACAGAAGAAAACAACAACCTATTTGGGTTTTAAATGCATGGTAATATTCCCTAACATCTGACAGCTCTTTAACAACTCCAGCACATATCTGCTTTTAACAGTGACATGCAGAAGTATGTCTTACAGTCTGCCTCACTTGGAAGAATCTTTCCTGACAAGCAAATACTCCAAACCTTGTCTCTGAGCAATACAGTAAGTTAATAATTGAGTCACATTTCTACACACGTAAGGGAGCCAAGTAAGCTGCTACTGAAGCCTCTTGACTTAGAGGTGCTACCTGCACCACCCAGAGCCTCAGTCTCAGTACACACATGCTTCCATGTATACAGTCAGTCACTGATTCACTCTTCTGACTGGAAAAGCCATTCTCCAAAACCAGTAAAAATAAGCCTGTATATCTTTATACACTGAGAACCACCAGGCTGAGAACCACCATGACACATACACACACACACATACACACCACACGCCATGAAGTTTATTTGCACCCATACACACTCTCTTAAACAGAGGATTGATCTCTGATCTAAATCACAAAGTGAAATCAAATAGCTACATTAAGCTTGTCTGCCCTCAGCTGAGAATGTGTGTGTATGTACGTGTGCGTGTGTGTGTGACTACATGGCATAAGGCTGGTCATGTTCCGAGTATGTTATTAATATTGCAGCATGGAAAAATATACCTGCACTCACACAAAACAATAGTTTCTAAAAATAATTGAAAAAATAAAAAATAAACTGATTAAAAGCTATAGAGAAATGTGACTCATAACTGCATTCCAAGACCACCGAAACAGTCCCCTTTAGATTAACAGTACTTATATTTTATCTTTGATAGAGAGTACAATATCAAGCTTCAGGTGTCTCTGTCCTATCTCTGTTTTGAGAAGACAACTTAACACCGTGGGTGCGAAAGGATGTGTAGCTATCAAGAAGCTTTTGCAGAGAAGACCCTAATATCATTTGGGATATTTCTGGGATTATTTGGATTAATTAGAAGCAGTGAGAAGCAGAAAATGCAACCAACTTTGAAGACTGAACTTTGGAGGTGTGGAAAAATATCCCTGCAGATTTCCCTGTAGCCAACAGTATGAATAACAGAGTCATACAATCATGTGTTCATGTGCACACACACACACGCACACACACACACACACATACAAGCACATTGCAGGCCTGTTTCTGTAATACCCCCAGGACGCCGTGTGTGTGTGTAGCTCTGAGTGAAGCTAATCAGTGCAGAGTGAGAGAGATAATCTGATGCTTTCCATCCTGCGTGAGCTAAGCCCTCGCTTCAGCCAAGCTAGGATAACGTACTCACACACACACACACACACACACACACACAAACCAAATGATAAGAAGCAACAGCCTAACCACAACAATTCAGTGTTATTTGTAGGTCTATACATTTCTCCATGACCAAAAGTATAATTCTCCACTCCAGACTGAGCGGATAGAAATGGGCCTGTGCTAGCATACATGCTAGTAACATCACCAATAAATAGTTAAAAAGCTCAACATTCTAGTTTTTATTCAGGGTCACTAAACAACATAAAGTCCAGAATCCAAATTATAACCATTACTTTGTTTTTATTGGAAGTTGGCAGCTTTTTGTGTTACTATGCAATGAAAATCTTGCTGTTAAACAGTCAGTCAGATAGATTGTCCCAGGAAATTGGATGTTAATTTAAAATTGTTGACTTGCATTAACCAAACTAATAGCATAGCTAAAATTTTACTGTACGTATTATACTTTTAAAATGATATATTTTATCAAAATAAAGCACATTCAAAACAATCTGTGGCATACTGCATTATATCGACTGATGTGTGGCTAGAAACTAGACTATGTAACAATAGGAATGCAAAGGTGCATTTAATGCTTCTGCTTTTGACCCAAAAAGTGATGTTCCTTGTCTTTCCAACAACGGGCTCAACTATGTTCAGCACTTGGCTCTCTCACACTACTTGAGTGTTCCTGTTCCATCGTTTTCCAGATATAACACACCATTCACTATGCATTCTAAGCCAGCCAAAGCTTTATAACTTGATAGATTTGGTGGAACTTTATACCATAGTCTAGATTTTGTGATATATACCCACTATATTGTTGCTGTTTTATTGTATCTACATTGTAATACGCTGATACAATCAAGATATTTTGGTGAATGGAGGTAAATCAATTTGGTAAAATGAGGTAACTTAGATGAAGCAAGGGCCCTCCTAAATAATTACTGCTGAAACAACATCTGACCTCTTGTAATAGCAGAAAAAGAGCCCACACAGACAAAGTGGGGTGTAATGATTTGTGCTCTTGTCCAAATGTTCATTAACAAAGTTAAAAGTTTCTGTAAGTCTGCCAATTTCCCGGCAATGTTAGGTTCACCTAGACAGAGGACCCGAGACTCAACAGGATAAATTCTCCAAGATCAAGAGTAAAAAACATTGATGGGAACCGAGATTTAAAAAGTGCAGTGCAGTTAGGATACAAGCAGGACAAGCTTCCTACAAGGAAGATTAAACAGAGACACAGGGATCATACAGAGGAAAAGATCCAGGAGATACACCATTGACTAATGTTACAAGTTTATCAGAAAATGCATTTTCTGGTTCAGCAAGCAGCTGGACTAGAATAACTCACAACCACAACCGTTCTTCATCTTTTACCGCCCTCCAGCCCTCATCAGATAGTCCTGCTTTCTGCTTGCAAAATGGTAATTATAAAATCTTTGCGTTCAGGTGCTTTGTATTTGGAAACCTGGACGATCTTCCAGATACGCCTGTATTGCAAACATTTGCATTACTGGCCTAATGATATTACTGAAAGTGAATGCCATTTAGAAAACACCATTTGCTGTATGAGCCAGAATATGCAACTCTGCTTGTTCAGGAGCAAACAATTACCAGTTGTTTTTCCATTCAGCTTCTGTTGTCTGCACTTTGTTTTGCATAGTAGTGACTGTCTATTCTATTTAGTATTGTGTTTTCTTCATGATTACCCTCCTCATATACACAGATGACATGTCCAGTCCTATGCTTCATAGAGAGGAGTTTCAGTTGTGCTGGGAGGTGTTTTGGTTGTGGAATGTGTTTTGGCTAAAATGTGGCCACTTCTTGATCTTGTTTGCATCTGTTTTAAATGTCTGCTGGGTGTGCACATTTTTGCATCTTGCACATGCATTTCGCTGTGTCTTACCTTCATCTAGATATAATCCTGATACTTATGAACCTGAAGCATGAAGTAAGGAGATGCAAACAGGTCTAAGTGTGTGAAGTTTTAACCCAGGTGCTTATTTATAAAAATTATCAGCAAGGAAAAACAGTGAAACTGAATAGACATCTCTTCCTTTTCAGTCTTTTTCCCTTATCAATACCCCTCTCTTTCTTTCATTTATTTGCCTTTCTTGCTCTCTCTCTTTTTCCTGAACCTCTCTCTCTCGCTTTTCTCCTTGGATCTCCCTGTGCTCCCTTATGACCTCTATTATCATGTCAGCAAGCGAAAATCCAAATGAATGCATGTTGTGGGTCCGTGAGGTCAAAACCAGAGAGCCGAACTCACCAGAGCATTCAGTCCGAGTGAACTATAACACTGAAACAACTACTCAACAGACAGACAGCAAAAAAGTTCAACTGTTAAATTCTTTAAATGTCCTTTGTTTATACAGCAGAATTCATGCTTTAGAGCGAGAGAGAGAGAGAGACAGAGAGAGAGAGACAGAGAGAGAGACAGAGAGAGAGAGAGAGAGAGAGATAGAGAGAGAGAGAGAGAGAGACAGAGAGAGAGAGAGAGAGAGAGAAAGAGAGAGACAGAAATTTGAAAATGAACAGAGATAATTATAATAAAAACATAAAACACAAAAGAAGGGAGAAAAGCAATAAAGAGAATTAAAAGCAAAAGAGAAGAAGTGAGAGAAAAATCCAGAAAGACAAAATGGAGAGTGTCAGAGTGAGTAAAAGAGAAGGGAGAGAGAACGACACAATCAAAAAAAGAGTGAGACAGAAAAAAGAAAAATAGAGATTGCAGAAAAGGGAATTAGAAAAAAGAAAACAAAGAGATAGAGAGAGAGAGAGAGAGAGAGAGAGAGAGAGAGAGAGAGAAAGAGGGATGAGGGTATAGCTGAATGCTGTTTTTTGTTGATCGAACAGTGTAAAAGAGAGAGGCTGCAGTCCTAATCTATCATAAACTAACAAACAAACAAACGAAGAAATAAGTGCGCTATTACATGCACACCCTTCCACTCATTTCCTCTCTGCACCAATGAACAGCTGTAATGATAAGCGGAATTCTAATAGACATGATGTACTTCCTGTCGTGTTTGGACCTGTGGCTGAAAAGCTGCTGCTGCTATCATTACAGTGACTGTTATTATTACTGACGATGTTGCACTACTGTTCGCATGCTGTTATATTAACCCTTTACACCCACCTCTTTTTACACTTCCTCTAATTCCTTCTCACTTTTAGTGACTCATAGAGGAAAGAAAAGGTGCAGATTTTAAACTTTCAATTCATACCACATAATTTGTGCTTATAAATAGAGTGGATTTTATTATGATGTGAACAGTCAGAGTATGTAGTTACTGCATTATTGCATTTCAGCAGTTTGGTACTGTATTTATTAGTGACAACAATTAATGCTAACTAACATATTATATCTTTTGTATAATAACAAAAAATTCACATCGGGGTTCACGTTCAGCTGAGGTAGTGATCTGTGAAGTTTGCTATAAAATTACAAGTGCATTATGGGAAACTGTAGTGCCCTCAAAATCACTTTGGACTTTCTAAATAAATAAATAAATAAATAAATAAATAAATAAATAAATAAATAATATTAGGGGCATTTTGACAGTGGTTCCTTAATCCAATATAAGGAAATGTGAGAACGGAATTCATGCCACTTTCAGTTCAGCAAATAACACACTCATCACAATCCCTCTGTGTTCATTCAGGTTTTTAAAAAAGCACATGGAACCATAAGAGAACGAGGCTGCAGGGTCAACAAAGTTCAAAGTCTAAAAGCAAAGCTCAAAGAAACTAAGGACACGAACCGGAGAAGTGGCCGTGTCCGAGTAATGTGCCCATTTTACAGTGAGCTTGAACGCTTTCTGGGTGATGAGTCCAGCTGTCAGCCACTGGGACTTCTGTATAGCTCCTGGGGCACTGGAGAAGATGAAGCTGAAGCCTCTGGCGGACCTGCATCCATGGGCAATCATGATTGTTTAACTCTGGGTGAACGCGCCATGTGAAGCATTGTTGTGCATGCGTGTCAGTTTCAGATCATGATCTGTGTAGACTAAAGTTACGTTTATAAAAAGCGATTAGATAAAAAAATCTAATTCAAGCCACTTCAACCTCCTGTGTGAATGTAGTCAGAACGATGTCCTGTGTAATCTACAGTGCTCTATAACATAAGCAACCATCTGTTTCCGTTGCAGTCTATTAATACACTATTAATTATACTACTTGATTATTCTATTCTATTCAGCTTGATACTATTTGGTAGCTGTATTTATTAGTGTAATTATTTAATTTCATTTCATTAATAAAAACAATTGTAATTAATACAAATATACATAAATATTAACATGTTTATGTATATTTGAATTATTAATTTAAATTAATATTCATTTACTAAGGAAATGATACAATTATATCCTATTTGAGTATTTATTTATGTCATATTGTATTATTGTATTTTATTCATATTTTATTCTATTCATTTACTGAGTTCTCTTTATTTCTTTCTATTTCTCATTATTTGCTATTCTACAGTATTTTCTCAGAGACAGTACAGAAAACAGATGCGGAGGAAGGATAAAGAGGCTATTCTGTCTATTATTGCTGATGCTAAAGTAACTTCACTTCTTTAGGAAAAAAGAGGTATAAAAAAGAAGACAACAAAGAAGAGAAGATGAGAAAATAAAAACAAAGAAAAGAGGAAAAAAGATCAACAGAGGTCAAGATGATGCAAAAAAGAGAAGGGCAGGAGAGTGGGAAGAAAGGAGGGAAAGACGAGAAGAAATTAGTGAATGAGGGGCAGAAACAGCAAGATTGACGTGTTTACTCCACCTGTATACACCAAACCAACCCAAACCATCACACACACACTGCTTACAGAGAAACGCTACACACAGCCTTCATGACATCAACACACACACGCACACACTATCAGTATTCCAGCAGGCTGATCAGTGTCTGAATTTTAGTGCCTATCTGACAGCTGCTTTTGTCAATGTCAGAGATGTTTTCAGGAAAGGGCTCATTAGTGATGTCTTCTATTGTGTTCTCTTTGTGTGTGTGTGTGTCTGTGTGTGTGTGTGTGTGTGTGTGTGCGTGAACATTACTACACACAGCTGATAGGCGGTATGCTTTGGCATTAACTGCATATACACATCTTAGAGGATATGGATGTGAAGGGGAAATTGACTGGAAAATAGAAGCTTTGGGAAAAAGCTACAAGCTTGTATCACCAGTATTCCCTGCCCAGTTCGATAAGGATAGCTTAGCCAACCCTTCTCTGTAAAACGTACCAACGCTCCCATCGACATACCATTTAAATGTTTCTTCTGGTGCACTTATAGATGAAGTGATCGTGCTTGGCATCTGGAAGCGCCAACTACATTGTGTTCCTGTAAGTGTAACAGTTTTCAAGTGCCAGCAAAGACATATAATTGGGTCTGTAATCAGTGAATTCAGCTTCTTTATGAAGCCATAGAAAAGCATTACCAATAGAATGGAATTCTCTGTAGGAGATGCACATGATATCATCACCATGCCAAAAGCTAAGCATCAGCTGGAGGGTAGAAAGAACCCCAGCACTGGGCTGAGGAGCAGTGGCACAGCATTCTCTGGAGCTATGGAGCTCCACCCAGTACTTTCGGGATGAGTTGCAGAGCCGTTTGTAATCCTGATGAAATCATCCAACAGTAGTACCTGACCTCAACTGCTTGTGGCTGAATGCAATCAAATCCTCACAGCAGTGTCCCAGCATCTAGTATGAAGTATTGTAGTGTAGTGCCTGCAACTGCGACAAACTTTTACTTCTGGATATATAGTCTAGAGGACCATTTCCCATTAAAGACAGAAACACCAGCACAAATAAACAAACATTACTCAGTGCTGCTGTCTCAAGGTGTTATTGCACCTGTTAGAAGTTACAGCTTTCATTAAGACCTGTGTGGTGTCTTGCTGAATGTGCTTTCTACTTCTGTTATTTATGGTACAGCCTTATATTGGGGTGGGAGGTCATTTCTTTTCAGGGGGAGGAGCTACACCAGTGACTAATGTGGCTAATGTCTAATAGAAAACAGAGAGTCTTTACCTGCTAAGCTGCAGAGCTGGCAGAGAACTACCTGCGCAAAGCGGTAGTGGTGTGCACAGTGCTGTGCACGGGACGCTCTCCTGAGGATGGGTGGGTACAGAATGACGAGATCAAAAGCGACTGCTGTAAAATGATTATGAAAAGCTTAGGGAGGCCGCGCCATGTTAGCAAACCATGGGAGGCTTAGCCTTCTAATATGCAGTGCAGAAAGATGGAGGAGAGAGAGGTTTGGAAATGAGAGAGAGAGAGAGAGAAAAAAGAGGAAGAAGAAAGAGAGAGGAAGGGGGAGATCGACAAAGAGAGATACAGAGAGAAAGGCCAGAGCAAGAGAGACAAAGACAGACAGATAGACAGAGAGAAGCTCTGTGAAACAAAACGGAAGAAAAGAAGCGTAAACGTATTTCACCTGACCCCCAGAGAGAGAGAGGGGAATCAATAGCCAGGAGCATCTCTCTCTCTCTTATGGAGGACACGACTTTGATGTTGTTACTAAACACACACTTGCAGTCCTGCAGCCCTCAACCTCACTGCTTTCAGTGTATTTCATAACTCTGCTTTTCCGTTATTTTGATCTTTTTTCTTTTTAATGTGGTGATAGTACGTTAGATTCTGCACATCAGCTTACAGCTCAAGTACAGTGTGTGTGTGTGTGTGTGTGTGTGTGTGTGTGTGTGTGTGTGTGTGTGTGTGTGTGTGTGTGGATGTTTAGGTGTGTGTGTGTGTGTGTGCATGTATGGGTGTGTGTGTGTGGCCCACTGGCCCACAGAAAAGGACTGCTCAAATATTGCTGTCAATATTAAAATGTTATTAATAACTAATCACACATGCAAATGAAAACATCTGCATCCATCGACCAAGCAAAAGCATCCCAGCTTAACAAAAAGAAATACCTGTACTCTTCACTCGCTACAGTTCAAACTAAATACCTGTACTCTTCACTCGCTACAGTTCAAACTAAATACCTGTACTCTTCACTCGCTACAGTTCAAACTAAATACCTGTACTCTTCACTCGCTACAGTTCAAACTAAATACCTGTACTCTTCACTCGCTACAGTTCAAACTAAATACCTGTACTCTTCACTCACTACAGTCCAAACTAAATACCTGTACTCTTCACTCACTACAGTTCAAACTAAACACCTGTACTCTTCACTCACTACAGTCCAAACTAAATACCTGTACTCTTCACTCACTACAGTTCAAACTAAATACCTGTACTCTTCACTCACTACAGTTCAAACTAAATACCTGTACTCTTCACTCACTACAGTTCAAACTAAATACCTGTACTCTTCACTCACTACAGTTCAAACGAAATACCTGTACTCTTCACTCGCTACAGTTCAAACTAAATACCTGTACTCTTCACTCACTACAGTCCAAACTAAATACCTGTACTCTTCACTCACTACAGTTCAAACTAAACACCTGTACTCTTCACTACAAACTAAATACCTGTACTCATTTCACTCACTACAGTTCAAACTAAATACCTGTACTCTTCACTCACTACAGTTCAAACTAAATACTGTAAATACTAAATACTGTACTCTTCACTCACTACAGTACAGTTAAATACAACTCACTAAACTATACCTGTACTCTTCACTCACTACAGTTCAAAACTAAATACCTGTACTCTTCACTCACTACTAAATACCTCACTAACTAAATACCTGTACTCTTCACTCACTACAGTTCAAACTAAATACCTGTTCACTCTTCACTCACTACAGTTCAAACTAAATACCTGTACTCTTCACTCACTACAGTTCAAACTAAATACCTGTACTCTTCACTCACTACAGTTCAAACGAAATACATGTACTATTCACTCACTACAGTTCAAACTAAATACCTGTACTCTTCACTCACTACAGTTTAAACTAAATACCTGTACTCTTCACTCACTACAGTTCAAACTAAATACCTGTACTCTTCACTCACTACAGTTCAAACTAAATACCTGTACTCTTCACTCACTACAGTTCAAACTAAATACCTGTACTCTTCACTCACTACAGTTCAAACTAAATACCTGTACTCTTCACTCACTACAGTTTAAACTAAATACCTGTACTCTTCACTCACTACAGTTCAAACTAAATACCTGTACTCTTCACTCACTACAGTTCAAACTAAATACCTGTACTCTTCACTCACTACAGTCCAAACTAAATACCTGTACTCTTCACTCACTACAAACTAAATATACCTTCTCAAACTAAATACCTGTACTCTTCACTCACTACAGTTCAAACTAAATACCTGTACTCTTCACTCACTACAGTTCAAACTAAATACCTGTACTCTTCACTCACTACAGTTCAAACTAAATACCTGTACTCTTCACTCACTACAGTTCAAACTAAATACCTGTACTCTTCACTCACTACAGTTCAAACTACAGTTTCAAAAAATACCTGTACTCTTCACTCACTACAGTTCAAACTAAATACCTGTACTCTTCACTCACTACAGTTCAAACTAAATACCTGTACTCTTCACTCACTACAGTTCAAACGAAATACCTGTACTCTTCACTCACTACAGTTCAAACTAAATACCTGTACTCTTCACTCACTACAGTTCAAACTAAATACCTGTACTCTTCACTCACTACAGTTCAAACGAAATACCTGTACTCTTCACTCACTACAGTTCAAACTAAATACCTGTACTCTTCACTCACTACAGTTCAAACTAAATACCTGTACTCTTCAATTCCTAGCAAACAGGTTATCATTGTTGTATTGTATCATATTATACGGTCATAAAGAATACAAACCACCCACAAAGACAGGGACAGACACAAGTGTATGTATGTGCAAGTATATGTATGTGTGTGTTTCACTAGCAGTCCCTCACAGCTCTCCTTGCGGCTCTTGCACACCTTCTCCCATTAAATTGTCAAACATCTCACACATCACTCCAATAGAGGATACAGTGCTAAAATCAATACCAAAAACCCTGCGACCTGTTTGCCTCTGACACCACGGCGCCTGTGGACCCCCTTCAGACACACACACCCATTCCCACTCCAACAGTTCGGCCAATAGAATTGATTATGTTCAGACTTGCAATCTGAAATGCCAGAATGATTCCCGCTGGCCATGGCCACTGTTTGGCTAACAGACGACAGGACAGTGTGTTTGATCTCAGGGTCGTCTGAATGTCAAAAGGAGGGAGCGCTGATCCAGGCATAATTGACCTTCCTATGTTCTGCTCACAAATGCATTCTTTCATAGCTGCTGTGGTAAAGTCGGAGACGCTTTACCTGGAGTTACAGCATGTTAATAAAGTAAAGCTAATTGTGAACAGCAATGTGGAGAAACCAAGACTAGTAATACTGCTAATGTCTATTAATTAAGCAAACTGTAATATTTTTGTGTTTTTTGCACAACATGCATAAATAACATTCCAAACGAATACTGTACTCTAAATGTAATCATCCTGACACAAACTGAATTAAAAAAAAGTAAAGTGCAAATTTCTCATTAACTGAGTTTGATTCTTGCAAACTTTTGTACAACTGCTTGCTGCCTCTATAGAAAACTAAGGTCCTGGCTTGCTGTCTTCATAGAAAACGAAGCTGCTGCCTGGCTGTCTTTATAGAAAACAAAGCTACCAGCTGCCTCCGTAGGAAATGGTACACTGCGATAGAAACCCAGCGAATTGAAAAGAAGTGCCTGCATGTGACCTCAAAATCATGTGAAGGTCAAACTGAGGAAGTGCTGATCCAGGCACAGGAGCTATCTGTGACAGGTGTGCTCAGGTAATCCAGCTAAAGCTGAAATCATCCGGACAGGATTTTCAGCACAAAGCGAAATGACCATGAACCCGACCAGGTGACGTTCAGATCAGACGGAGCTGCTGACTTTGATCCGTGAAGAGTTTCTGCTCCGAGCTATGATAAAAAATAGGTGACACACATTCCTTTTCACATTCACACACACCCTCTGAAGGTACAGCTCACCAGGGTATCACTGCAGTTGTAAAGTCAGGCATACACTGCAGTTTCAGATTGTAGCTGACTGAACTGCAGTTTATTTGGCATGCAGCGTGAGGGGAGAGTGATGCCCAATTAATTACCTAAATATGCTCTGACTGAGAAGTCGGATGATTGGATGGTTTCTCAAAAACAAAAACAGACCCAAACCTCTGCTCCTATGCAGGTGAACGCATATAGCCAAAATCCATATATGCCAATTTATGCTTTGTTTGTATAAATGGGACATAAACATTGATATTAGGGCCGCCTCTAGCCTTCTAGGGGCCTAGAGAAGCTGATAAAGTGTAAAATAAATGGCTAATAACAATGAGTACCGCAAGCTGTCTCAATTTAGAACTGGCTAATTTGTGTACTGCTGATGACTGAATGCTCATTAAGGGTTCTAATAAGCTTCCATTTGTATTACAGATAAACTTCTCAGCATTCTCAATAAAGGGGTCTGTCTCACGGCCCAGCATTTCTTGCTTATCCAGCTAATTTTCTGTTTTCTTTCTTAGTTGGATCTAACCCTGGGGGCAAGAACGTCTCTGTTGCTGTTTTATTTTTTTTAAATACATATATTTTTTTCCATATTTAGCAATTTATTAATTTAGTACAATTTAAAAGTGCGGTGCTGTCACCAATAATTTCTGCACAATGAATGTCTGGCTTCAGAAAACTGCATAGGGCCTAAACGGTCACTTCACACACTGGGCTAAGGTTTATGCATGTTAATATATGCTTTAAAAATATTAGAATTTATATACTTTTATTTCTTTGCTCATAAACAAAACAGACAAACAAAACCTTACAATTTCATTAAACCCTAGAAAATACAACAGCTATTTTTCTCTTCTTTCGTCAACTGCCATTTACATTCTGCAAACAATTCATGATGAATGTATTAATAGAAATAATCTAAAATTGCAGAACTCCTTTGTCTGAAGCTTTGATCTGTATTCAAAGTCTTCAATGTCATTTTTTGTTTTACACAATACTGAGGCCTGGTTAGCCTAAAGCCACAAATCCAGTAAGTGATGGCAGATAAGAAGAGCAGTTGAAATGCTCTTTAGGAAATATGCAAAAACCAGTTAGCTAAAAGCCTCTGAATCAATCCAACTCCAGACACGCCAGCGACCACCATCCATTCATTTCTAAGCAGTTGCGAATGAAGCTCAAACTGTTCGATTGTGCTCTTTAGGGGTGGAAACCTGACAGAGAGAGAGGAAACCTGACCAGCCGAGGTTTTTCAGGCATAGAAACAAGCAGGCAAGCTCCATCGAGCCCAGAGAAAGCAAGAGCCTCTCAGGTAATGGGTTTCCAAACGCCAGGCTAACTCCACTTTCCCCGGGTTACTGCAGCAAGAGAATTGGTTTTGTGGCTGTGGGGCGGGCCTCTGCTGCGGGATAAACGGAGATATATGGATCTATCCCCAAAGCCAGAGACAGGAGAGCAGATGTAACAGCTGAAAATGATGCAGCCAGGGCAGATTCCTCCACACCGACCAGTACACAGGAGTAATGTAATTGATTTCACATGACTTTATCTTCCTGTAAACTATGTATAATGAAAGAAAGCTGAAAATGCATTCATTAGAACAAGTCACGGATGATGCCAAACAAGTTGTATCTCCTATATTTGCAATAACACATTTAGAGGACAGTGGTGAGTAATGAGTGCTGTTTCTTCAACTCAGTTTTACTATTTGCTAACTCTTGTGGTTGAAGCCTACATTGGTGAGAGAATGTCATATTTTCAGAAACACAATTCAGCACCCATTTTACCGTTTGATGAAAAACCAAGTCACCAAGTCACCATTACGTACACCAGAATGGATAAACCGATGTGTTTGCTAAGGTGATGGAAGCTATGTAGGCAGCGTTATAAGAGTATGTGTGAACTAGAGGTAGTGTGAGGCGTCTTTATGTCCAAAAGTCACCTACAGGCCTGGCTCAAACTCCCTCCAACACACTTCAGCAAACTGACATGCTGCCACTCCGGATGGAGAGATAAAGAGAGAGTGAGAGTAACAGAAAGAGCGAGAGAAAGTGACAGAGAGGGAAAGAAAGTGAGAGGGAGGGATGGAGGGAGAGAGAATCATGCCTGTAGACAGGAAGGTGAAAAGTGACGGCTGAAGCCGAATCCCTGTTGACTCCATTCCTCCTGACTCAGCACCTCTGGGCTTTGGTGTGAATGTGTTTGGAGGGGTTTTTGAGTTGGGCATGACGCTGGGCGCCCATCAGAGATTCAGAGGAGATCCTCAAGGTCGGACAAACCCAGAGTGGGACGGTGATGCAGGGCAGGGGCTGATAGAAATCCGAAGTAGGTAAGGGAGTAGTTCTAGCTTTAGGAGTGGAGAAGGCAGGACACCACCCTCCACACAACCCCACCACACCCCCCACCCCCAAATTTTATGCATGTGTATAATGGTGGTCATATAACATAATATGATTCAAAACTGGTGACATAGCTAATATCTAGAAAATGTAAATCAAATGAGTGAGATAACTAGATGATGTGATGGCTACAACACCTGTTCTGTGTTGGCTTCAGTAATGGCACAGTTCTCTAATGGTGCAGTACCAGATAAATAGTAAATTGTGGTGACAGTTAGTTAACTTGAATTAACAGCAACAATGCATTGACTTTGTTGCTCCAATGAATCAGTTTGTTCAGCATGTCCAGTTTGTTAATGGAATTTAAAATACATTTATTGTATTGAATGTTTGCTATTATATCTATATGAATGTCTATGTTAATGCCTAACTGTAGTTAATGCTCAGCAAATGGCTTAAATCTCCTTTCTTCTTTTTGTGATCAATAATGTCTCCAAATAATGAAGTATGTCCTCTCACGTACAGGCTTTATCACTCTAACTGACTGACCCAACAGCCATGACTGTGGACATTCAGTGAGCAGTGACGCCCTTCATGAGTCATGGCAGACAGCTGCAGGACTACATCCACTCTGACCATTACAATGACTGCCCTTAACACCAAGTCAACGTCACCAAAGACGGCAATGGGGTCGTGCAGGACTGTCATGGAGTGACTCGAAATGGCAGAGGGTCATCTTCAGTGATAAGGCCTGCTGTTTTGGTGGAGATGACCAACACTTCTGTGTGTGAAGACATCATAGTGAGCGTCAAGATGAACTGTTTGTTGTCACACATCACACATCCAAAATGCCTGGTGACAGTCCACTTTCACCTCTACCACAAAATCAACAGGAACTGCATAAGAATATTCAAGTCACAAGGGATGAATTATTACAGGACACCACTCTATGCCAAGTAGTCTGGCATGTTGCATTAGCAAACACTGTGGCCCAATGCCATATTGAAAGACATTACTTCTGTATGTGCTGCTCAATAAACATTGCCCATATTAGTCTAAACTTTTTATACTATATTTTTTCATGTAACCTTTATCTTCCTTCCAAACAGCAATGCAATATGAGCATTTCTTTCCTTCTGGGTGGAAAACTATTAGTTTAATAGTATGTGTGTTGTGTGAAACATGATGGTGACCCGCTGAAATTAATTTCATATCAGTGTTACAATTCTATTGTAGCTATCTGCATTAAGAAAGTTGGGGAGTAAGAGTATGTTGGCAGATTTCTACATAACCCCTAGCAAACTTCGAAGAGGGGCGGTTGGATGGGGTGAACTTAGAAGTGCAAAAGGATTTTGAAAACATCCTTCCATCTCCAGTAGAAAAGTACAGCCTGGAAGCAGCAGTGGAGCAGATATTGCCACCGCAGCGACGAATTGAATGTGGAAAAAATGGAAAAGTCTGCATGGTACAGTTGTTATTTCTGGTGATACCTCTTTGTTCCCTTTGCTCTCTGACAATCCATCTCGCTCTCTCTCTCGCTCTGTGTGTGTAAAATATGCTGAATTGAGGCTGCACTTGGTTGCAGACAGAAAGAGTGAGAGCACAGTGCTGAATCAAGCTTTCAGCTTCCAGCAGAACAGAATTGTGTTGTGCCGTTCCCCCTCCCCTCCCTCTCACTTTCGCTTTCTCTCTTTTCTTTTCTTTTTTCTCTGATGTGTCTGCTCTTTCTCTCTTCTTTTATGTTGCCCTTCTCCCTTTTTTATTCTTTTCTCATCTATTCTTTCTCAAATAATCAAAGGCTAACAGAATGCTCACCCAAGCCATTTAATTATTCATGGTAAGCCCCACTCATAGGTGCACACACACACACATACATACACATCCTTCACACACGACCCCTCCATCCACCATCTTCCCCTCTCTCTCTCCTCATCTCTGCAGAGCTGATTACACACATGCACACTCTTCAGGGAGCAGATAACAGGCTGTGTATTGTAGTGTGGCTGAGGGTTTGGGCCAATGAGCTTGGCTGGTGTGAGAGTGAGCGCGTGTGAGTGAGTACATGTGTGTGTGTGTGTTAGGGTTGCACAATATATCATTTAGTCATCATTATCACAATACTGGCCATTGCAATATAAATATCGCGGAAGGCTGCAGTATGCAGTTATTATTTTTTGGGCTGTGAGCATCCTGACCTATTGCAGCTCTAGATGCATTTTTGGGTGTGTTTTGATGATTCAACAAATTTAAAAAAAAGACAGTTTTTGCATTATCATGTCAAACACAGGTTCCTACCATGCTGCAGACTAATACTGGGCCATGGATTGACTGGGCTGGGTTGTGAGTGTATGTCTACCAATAAATATCAATAAATATCAATATTACTGTACAATGCAGTTTCCAGCAATATTGATACTATTCATATCAAATGAGCTTTCAGCTTTCCCTTTCTTTTTCCACATAATGTGTCTTTAAAGGTCTTGCAAGGAGTGCAGTATGTTGATCTAGAATTGGGAGCTGAGATTTCACATCTTTCACACAAAGAAAGGCAGCCGGTGGTAAGTTACCTCATATAAATGCCAATGGTAAATGGTTGGTTGCCCTACCTGGGCAAGCACCCTACACTATACCAATCAAGGTGCTTGGGCAAGACTCCTAAAAGGCTCCTGCAGTAGAAATGATAAAATTTTCAAATTATCAAACATTTGCTACAAAATACTGTAATATGACTAATGTAACTATTCTTTCTAAAGTCTTTCAGCTCGAAAACAGCCAGATTGTGGGCAAGCAGTAAACCGGTACCTACTGTGAACAGTGATGTTGCAAGCTTTATTTTGTTTAATCTATACATGTAGAGTGTAAAAATGAACTTGAACCCGATGTTTATCAGCTCTCCCTGCCGGCATTCTATGTAGGCGCTCTGCTAAGTGGTGCTGTGTGCCACGACCCGGCACGTCCAGTGTGTAGTGGCTATTAGTCGACAAAGAAAACAGCAGGAGTGCTATGTGGACATACTTTGGCATCAAAGCAAATGCGGAGGGAAAGGCAAAGGGCATGAGCAAGCCTGTAGGCAAACAGTGCTTCAGAACAACCTAGGGTGCTAACACATAAAATCTGGCCAAATGATCAGCACCCTGACCTGTACAAGGAGCTCCAAGTGGTTGGTGATTTCACTGTTTTCTTTCTACAACAGAAGCAAATAGGCTAACTGTATGTCATGACACTGTGTTATACCAAGTGCTGGTGATTTAATTTAACAAATTCATGCATTTGCGGTGGGCGTCAAGAAGAAATACGAAACCTTGTTTTTCAAGCAAGCTCCCAAGGTATTAATAGCGTTACGTAAATGTTACTAAAAACATTATTTTTATACTCGCAGTTACTTGTTTTTACAAGCAATATCTTGTTGCCGAGATAAATTACATACAATTATGTTCTTATGAGATGTAATATATATATATCAACACATTCTTGCACATTTACCATAGGTATATGTGTAATATGTCTGTATGACCTTTTTGTTTTCTACATGTGAGCACTGCAGCTTTACATTAGCATTACATACATGCAGACAGATAATCTATTAATAATTGATTACATGTATATAGGGATAGAACAGTTCAAAACTGAGGTCATGTGTAATACATTTTCTATCCAGCTGAATAAGATAGATCACCTTGTACATAACCCATTTAACATAATAACAATAGCCATGTAAACCCTGGATCTGATTCATATCCCAACTGGAAAGTTTAAGTATGTTCTACGTATGTACATTTGCATCATGGCAGTTCAAAACACTGCAGGAGTCTAAATCGTCTGCAGAGTAGACAAATTTAAAACCGACAGAAGACTTAAAAAGACGGGTGTATGAGCAAATAATTGACAGTAGACTTACACAAACTACAGAGCAAATCAAAAACAGATGATAGTTTCTCAAATCAGCATCCAGCTCACATCCAGCTCACCAGTCTCAGAATGCTGCAATGTTAATAAGAGCATGTGAAGTACATGTTCTTGCTGTGCCATTATTTTAAAGTAATGAAAAACACAAGCATGCTAACACGTCTCACTGAACAGGACATGAGGCTTGTTGTCATGAGAACATCTACACAAAGGGGTACTCTATGCATGTGTGTAATTTTGGCTCTTATTACTCATAAATGCATATGAAATGAAGATATTTTTCAGGTTGTTGAGTGTGCATATAAACACCTTAGTCCTCATCTAGAGTCAGAAAGAATTCAAGCGGACTGGTGAGGATCTTCACCTGTAAACACAATTTTGTAGATGTTTGTTTTTGATACTAAAATGTTCCTTGTAGCAAATGTGGAAAAAGAATATATTGTTATATAGTGTGTTACATGTGGTTAATGGTATATTAGTATTTTTTCCATATTGCAGCCTTGGTGGGGGTGAAGGTGGGCTTCCTCCATGAGGGCTTCTCTGACTAAACCTTCTTTTCTACCCAACGGCTAATTAGCACCTGGGCACCAGCTCAGCCTGGCACTGGTTCAGCCTGGCAGTGTTTCAGCGTGGCATGTCCATCATCCTGCCAGATACAGCTCACACACCCTGCAGCAAAATGTCAAGAACACCTTTAGTGATCGAGACAAAGCTATTACAGAAAGGAGGAGGAAGAGGGGAGGACACTGGCATTCAGGAGAGAGAGAAAAATATGTGGGTGTGAGAGTATTTGTGTCTGTGTGTGTGCACTGGGTGCACCAAAGGGACACTAGGGGGCACTGCCTCCCCCTGCCTAAAAATACGAGGAAATTTAGCAAATTTGTATATACATTTATAATAAGAATCCTCCACTGTTTAGAGAAGTGAAATAATTATGTACATAAATTGAAAATTGATGCATTGGGTCAAAATTCTGACCACTTGCCCTTTAACTCTGATGTAAACTGCTTACAATGGTTGTTTATGTCATAGTCAGCTAGCTAGTCTAGTTGTAGTTATGCCATAAGTATGATATATTAGTAAATATTTCTACTAAATAAAGCTAACATTAATGTTATTAAGCATGCAGTTAACTAGATAGCAGCTAGCTAAAGGTGATATATATTCACAGCTCTGTGTAGTACTGAAAAAAAATATTTTAAAATCTGCTTTAAGTACAAACAGCCATGAAAGAATCACTGCAACTAATAGCTGACATAACTATATAATTGCTATGTAATTACATAGTATTCTAGCAGCATTTCACAGATTTTTCAAAATTCATGTAAAAATTAATTATTAAAATGTAAAATGCTCAGTTGTAAAGAAATACACTATGAAAGGTACATAGTGGTTGTGAGGGGAAGAAGACATCTGAAGATGTTAATACCTTACAGAATTCATTACATAGTTATGAACAAAAGCTCCTTTTTTTTTTTTTGCAATAAATCCTTTATCTTAAATCATCATTTATGTCAGAGAGATATGTGGAGGGTGAATAGTCCTCAAGAAAAGATTTTTAACTATACTGCATATAAAAACTCACATGAGGATTTACTGGTGGTTTTAGGAAAGAAAATAACATATTTGTGTTGTAGGCATGATGGACCCATGACCTACAAAGCATAATGTATTATAACCACTACAATAAAACAATATTTATGTATGATTAGCAATTTCACATGACGCTGAATGAGTTTGTTTACATCTTAAACACTAAATTCTACATTTTTTTTAACTGACTTGGCAAAGAGTTACCGTTAGCTCACCTAAATACCAGAGAGCATTAGTTAAACCTCAGATGGCTAGCTAGCTATTATCTTTATTAGCTTTATTAGAAATCACATTCTTTGGGTCATATGGTGTTAAAATGCTTGATCTGTCTATGGACAGTTTTACATAAAGTTCAAAATAACACACTGTGAGTGCCCAAAAATAGGCAAACCATGTTTCCATTCAAGTGGCAGCTTGAATTTAGTGATGCTCTAGCACAGGTTGGAAAACAAAGAAAGTAGAAGAACGCTTGCTGAAATGTTCTACCAGCTCTGTGCACAAAAAAAAAAATCCAGGTAGGATATTGTCAAGGTAGGATTCCAGGTAAGAGATTTTTACACACGTTAGACCATTAATCAATTGCTTATATACAAAATTAATTGTCAGCTAAAATGCCACCCTCATGACTGCCCGTATTAGACAAGCAACAGTGACGCTGCAAGAAAAGCTCTCAGCTGAGGTAGTGGAGAGAGCAGTGACTGCAGCAACACTATTAGTATGTAGCTGCAATGTTCGATGGACTAATTCATAATCACAAAAAAGACAACTGATGAAAATCCCTAAAGCGTCAATGAAAAGAATGAGGCTACTGCGGCTGGCAGTATTAAAAACATTTGTTTGTTTTTCTTTGCCTGGCACTGTAACATATGGTAGTGGTGACTGTTATTTTGCCCGTGGGAGTGTTTTTCTTTCTTCCCTTTTTTGTGGAGTAAATTGTTGGTTTACAGTTCATGAGCAATGCACTGTCAAAAACAGTCTGAGGTTTTAACTTGCAGCAACTAAACTCCATAACAAGCCTGCTGTAAATGTAGATTTCACTGAATGCCAAATAATGTTGACAGAATGAAAGACAGGCTATTGATTGTTAACCCAGTTAAATGACCTCCACGTTTAAAGGCACTCCAGTAATTCACCTTTTAAAGTAGACTGTCATTTAAAAATCCATTTGAATGACATGAACATGGATATTCTCTCTTCTAGACCCGCTCAAGGTATTTAAGCTACAACAAATAATCCCTCATAGTCTATAAAACATCCAACATGAGTTTCAGTCAGACCACTAACACTGAAAAAAGCTGAGCTGAGCTGAGTGCTCAAGCTTCTGATTCAACAAGTCAACCTTACAACAGACAGAACACACACACACAAAGAGCATGCATAGAGCAGGCTGAGAAAGGAGAGAGAGAGAGAGAGAGAGAGAGAGAGAGAGAGAGAGAGAGAGAGAGAGAGAGAGAGAGGAAGTAAAATGCAGTTAACTGACACAGAAAGAGATGAGAGAGAACTGAGAAAGAAGTAGAGGGATGAGAAGTAGAGAGAGATATAGGAAGGACAGGAGTTGAGATAGAGAGAAAAATAGAAAAGGCAGAGGGAATAAAATACAGTTAACAGACGCAGAAGTATATGAGAGAGACAGCTGAGACAGAAGTAGAGATAGAGACAAATAGAGAAAGAGATGGAGAGATAAAGAAGACAGGAGTTGAGAGAGAGAAAGGAAGAAAGAAAGAAAGAAAGAAAGAAAGAAAGAAAGAAAGAAAGAAAGAAAGAAAGAAAAAAGAAAGAAAGAAAGAAAGAAGACAGGGGGAGTTGAATACGGTTAACAGACACAGAAAGAGACAATAGAGAGAGCTGAGACAGAATTAGAGAGATGAGAGATAGAGAGCGAAAGAAAGAGATAGAGAGAGACAGTTGTTGAGAGAGAGAAAAAAAGAGAGACAAAAAAACAGGGAGTGAAATACAGTTAACAGACGCAGAAAGAGGCGACAGAGAGAGCTGAGACAGAAATAGAGAGATGAGAGATAGAGAGCGAAAGAAAGAGATAGAGAGAGAGAGAGAGAGAGAGAGGGAGTAAAATACAGGTAAAGATAGAGGAAGGGAAACAAAGGGAGAAAGAGAGATATGAGAGATGAGAGAATGAAGAGAGAGATATGAGAGACAAAAGAGAAAGAAGTGAAAAAGAGGTAGAGAGAGAGCAAGAGATGAGAAAGGAGACAGGAGTAAAAAGAGAGAGTGAATGAGATACAGATGAAGAAAAGAGTACAGATGGAGAGATACAAAGGGCCAGGCAAAGAGAGCAGGCCGAGTTAAAAAGGAGAGAAGCAGTGAAAGAGAGTAGAGAGAGTGGAAAAACGGAGAGAGAAGTGAATTCATAAATGACAATGACAGCTCTGCAGAGTCGTGTGATGTAGGTGGATGGGAGCAGGACCAGTTGGCAAGAATAAAAGTGAGACGGTGAGTAAGAGAGAGAGAGAGAGAGGGTGAGGGTGATAGAGCATAAATAAAAAATAAATAAAAAATAAACTCTCCTGCGTTCCAGCTCCGCAGCCTCACTCTCTCATGTCTTGTCACATGAAAAACCAAAAGAATTGTCATGTTTTTGTTTAAGGCTGACAGAAGTTTGGGCGGAGGTGTGACGGAGACGGAGCGAGTGTAGAAGTGACACTCCAAAGGATTCGGGCTGCCATGGATACCAGAGCGCCGTCTGATCGCGGCGTTAGGCGAGTGTGATGGGGGGAGATAGCTGTCCACTTTCAGCTGAATGACTGACGCTGGAACTGTCACCGCCTTGGCAGGGCAGGACGCGCTGTTTGGGTTCATGGGAGAGCAGCTGATTGCAGAGAGGTCTGGACTGGAGCTTCAGATTAATCTGATCACGACGTCCTCGTCTGAGCTTTACAGTGATTAAAATGTTCATTCACACAGTTTATAGCTGGACTTAAATACACAACATAAATAAATGTATGAGTGTAATGACCTAACTTTGGAACAATAGATGGACCCTTTGTGTTCATCAGCTGACCCCCTTGCAACCTCTCAACGTGGCCAAACACAGTGAATTACCTCACTCGGGTCAATATAAAGATGGGTTTTCAGCATAAACCAGCTAAAACATGTTTTTTCTGTCCAAGCAGCGGAAGACAGCATATAAACTAAGGAGGGAAGTCAGGTTGGAATGATGGGAGAGAAAACAAAGTACATCTAATGGTCAGTACAAACCCCTCTTACCATGTGCCAGCAGTAGAGCATTTAAAGTGGGATAGAAATTACTACAACATCAATGACCAAGTTACACAGGGTAATGTGGCCGCCATATTGGCCAACTCAACATGCAACGTTGAGTTTTCTAATGGTGCCCTGCAATACACCATGCCATGCAGCTTGAATATTCTCACACAGTTCCTACAGATTTTGCAGTAGTGGTGGAGGTTTAGTGATACCAGGCCTTCTGGACATGATGCACGCCAACCTTGTTTGGTGCTGACCATTGTGTCACCACACATGGATTCGTTTGGACAGTCTGGAACGACACTACTGCAGTTAAAGTCACTGTAATGGTCTGTGTGCATGTAGTCCTGTGTTGTGCAGGGGTTTGCTAGGACGACTAAGGGAGGGATGACTAATGGAGGGCATCACTGCTCACTGAATGTCTGCAATCATGGCTGTTACGTCAGTCAGGTAAAGCAATAAGGCCTGTCCTTCCTTATGTCACATGTTCGGCCGAGCCTGAAAATATGAATCGTTCATTTGTCTCAAAATGTCAAACCTACACACCAAGTTTCATTCCAGTTGGTTTGTTTCTTTTGGGTGCAACTATTTATGCAACTATTCTTTTGATGTTGGGCGCATAATGTGACTATAAATGTGCAGGTCCCTCGTGTAAGTGCATTGGTTTGGGTATGTTTTCTAGATGTACACTACAACAAAATGATACTTTTGGTAATGAAATGATCTTAAATGCGGTCGTTATATCTGACACTGTTATAAGAACATTCAGGCATCATTTCTATACATGTTTACTTGTTACTCATTTTATGTAATGCTTCTTTGGTTTTGCATTAATGCTTCTGGAGCTACAAGGCGATTGCAGCTAATGAGCAATAGAGCCTTAATGGCTAAACCAATTAGCATTGTGCAAGTCGTATGGCTAAATCATCACACTTGTGTCAAATCGTGTTGAATCTCAAATAGACTGGCCTTAGTGGTTCCTGACACTGCATGACATACTATTATCTATAAACATGGAGAACATTATGCCACAAGGCCATCTTCAGATGTGAACTGCAGAAGGTGCTATGCAAATAACACTGGACTGAATATAATACCCGGCATATGATGTGCATTCTTTATGTTGATCCTGCATGCAAGAAAGCAGGAAAGAAAGCAATTTTTCATAAACAGAAGGCCAAGAAGTGATATTTTAAGGTCTGCTAGAGAGGTTAAACTGGTTTCTGGTCAAATAGAAAGGACAGAGATTTTCTCTAAAGCTACAAACCTGGAGAATCTCACATTCAATTACAGCTTCAGCCTCAGGCCTGCTGAAAACGCAATTTCAAGTCTGTACCTGGAAGCGAGAGGGACACAGAGTGGGCTGCCTTCCTCAATGCCTTCGAGCTATATCCAACACATACACACACATTTCCAGTCTTCATCAGATACTACTTAACGGGTCCTACCACACAGACACACACAGTGCAGCCCGTGGAGTAACATTTATCACAAATCTATATTTTAGTTTCCTTGCGTCTGCAGCTGTCACCTGACACGCCTAGCGCACATTCTGAGAAGTGTAAATACAAATCCCGTCACATACTGGTCTAGTGGTAATGAATTGCAAACATAGTAGTGTAATGTGAGTCGCAGAAAAATGAAGCCAAATGCAGATGCCGTCCCCCCAACTTTTTAATCGAACTTTCTTTTCCTGGAAGCAGCGTCCTAGGTCTAGAAAAGTGTTAGTGAGCAGAAAAAGTGACACACAGCGAGCCTAGAAAAGTCTCCACAGATTTGACAAAGACACACACTTGCAGATACACTTCCAAAGCACTCATGGCACCGCGCAAAAACAACAAACTCTTTTTTTTCTGTTTCAGGCAGAACCTCATCCTTACCACAGCCATTGGGGGGAAAAACATATTTATTTGGATGAGCTACAAATTGGCCAGTGTGCTAGCCTACATGCTAATAACATCCGGATTATCTACCTACCCTGCTCACATAAGCTTAGCAAACTGTTTAGAAAAGTGAAAACCTTATCCTTAACAGCACGCAATGCATCAGCATAATCATTCTACTGTCCACTCTGGTGAACCAAATCATGCTTGCACTAAGGGATGCATGCATTAGAAGTCTGAACTTGTCCTTGGTAGAAGAGACGAAAGATGCTCGTAGGAGTGGAGAAGACAGGGAGGAGAAGGGTGTGAAAACTTCGTCACGCAGCACAGAAAAGGAAAGCTGTGTACAAGTGTGAATAACAGATATTTGTAGACTCCATCACAGGAACTGCACCCAGTGTCTATATGATCAGATCCACTTATTGTAGTTCTACAACTAGAGACTCTAGTCCATCTGTTTCTCTGCATACTTTGTTAGCACCCTTTTACTCTGATCTACACTGTTCAGAGATCACACAGTGCAGGTATCGTTTGGAAGCACTGCAGTTACACTGACATGGTGGCGCTGCATAGGTTGCTGGTGTGAGTGGATTGAATACAGCAGTGCTGCTGTAGTTTTAAACACCTCAGTGTCACTGCTGGCCTGCGAACAGTCCACCAGCCTGAGTGCAAATCCTCTAAACAGCTACAGATTCTCCTCTGTCATTTTTCCTTCTTCAGAAGCAGCCTCCATCAAGCCATCATTTCAGTGTGTGCTGGTGCTCAGTGGTGCTGAGGCTGTGTATGAACGTGTGTAAGTGAAAGATCAGAAACACTTCCAAACTAAACCCCTTTAAAAACCCTCCCCCCACCCCTCCCAGAACTATCTAGCAGCATCCATCAGGTGGAGGATGAGTTATTGGGGCGTCTGGAGGACCTGGAGAGTGTGTGTGGCAGGGGCTAGTGTCCACACACATGCACCCGTAAGCTGTGGCAGAGTGATGGATGTGGGGTCTGACCGAATGGAACATGGTGAAAATTTCTCACTTTCACTGGAGGGAAGCTGCAGTTCAGCATCAGACTCCACTCATTAAAAGAGAGATGGGGAGCACGAGGGAAATGATAACAGCATTTCTCCAACCGTCACTGTAACATGACAATAACACTAATACATAATAATAGTAATAGTAATAGGAGAAAGAGAGAGAGAGAGTCACAGAGGTGGGCCGAATGTGTCCGTAGAGAGAGCTGATCAGTTGAATAGCAACAGAACAACAGATGGGCTAAGTACGAAGTACACCAATACGGTATATGTTTATGTTTATAACAATATACATGTACATTGAGAGAGCGAGAGTGAGAGAGAGAGAGAGAGAGAGAGAGAGAGAGAAAGGGGGTGGGGGCACACAAGATGAGTAATTGGTCTGCTGAGGTAACCAGGTAACCTTCAAGCATCCGTAAAAGGCTGTAATCACTCTGGCTCGGCCGTTTCCATCTTTAGCCTGCCCGTAATTACTTCTCACGAGAGGGGAAAATGCCGTCCTTTTACAACATGTCATTTTCCTGATGAAAAATGCAGCTGCTGGAGTGACAAGACACAGGGTGAAGATCAATCCAGACATGTCATCACTAAACTACAGTCATTAAACTGGCTATAGCCCTTAAAGTACAGTTATTACAGAGAAGCTTTCAGAAGTTCCTTTAAGAGCATTAAAAAGCACTGAGTGAGAAAATACACAAGATGCCGAGCTTTCTCTATTAGCAAATTATAAGAACATTTTCAATGAAATTAGCTTCAGTTTAATCACACACAAACAAGCAAGCAATCCTGCTCGTACAAGCTCGCACAGTTTGCTACTTAAGTACACTGTTTCTTTCTGCACTCTTCACTTGCAGGTTGCATAATTTAAAAGTCCAATTATGAATGTAATTCTTTGTATTCAGCACTAGCAGTGACACTGGTGTAGGATTCTAAACCCTGTGCATTAGCACTGACAGTAAATATGTTTGGCTCTGTGCCTAATGCTACCACACACACACACACATAAATGCATTCACCCCAGTGCTCTGCATTCCCCTCACACACTGCCATGCTGTTGCTGCGGAGATGAATGAAGGGGGAAGGAAGCGCATTACGCTCCGCTAGGAGTGTGTGGCGCTAGCCCACAAATAAAAAGACGCCTTTTAGGCAAATGCAGTGATTAGCGCGAGCGCTAGCTATCCCATCATCCCCCTGGAGACTAGAGGGAGAGAGAGAGAGAGAGACAGAGAGAGAGACAGAGAGACAGAGAGAGAGAGAGAGAGAGAGAGAGAGAGAGAGAGAGAGAGAGAGAGAGAGAGAGAGTGAGACAAGGACACAGTAGGCCTGCTCCTCTTTACACACAGACAGCAATACACGCCGGGTCAGTGTGTGTGTGTTTGTGTGTGTGCAATGTGGTCAGGGGTGGGTGGCTAACGGGAAGAGAAGGTTCCATTCCAGTAAAGGGAGAGGACATAATACAAGAAAGGGGTAGAGAAATGAAACAGAAGAAGAAAGGGGAAGAGGAAGAAGAAAAAGAAAAAGAAGAAGGAAAAAGGAAGCACAACAAGCTAAAGAACTGCAACAACATCAAGCAGAAGAGACTATGAAAAGAAGAACAAAAACAACAATGATAATAAAAACAACAAGCAGATGACACAGAACAACACATGGCTGAAACAAGTAGCAGTAGGTAGCAGTAGAAGAAGAAGATGAAGAAGAAGAAGAAGAAGGAGAAGGAGGAGGAGAAGAAGAAAAAGAAGAACAGCAAAAACAGCAAGCATAAAAAGAAGAAGATGCAGAAACAGGAGAGGCACCAGTGTAAGAAAGTAAAAGAAGGAGAATATGACGAATAAGTAGTAGAGAAAGAACCCTGAGAGAAAGAGCTCACAAAATGTATTGAAATCTTTCCGATCATCCAGCATTTCTTCACAAAATAACTGCACAACCGAGGAACAAACTGCCAAAAGCAGTACTTTGGGAACTGCCTGTGAAAAGTCTGTTGAAATCCAGCTTTTCAAAATTTTTGTAATAAATAAACAACTGCTTTTTGTTTCTTTGCAGTAGCTTAACACATTAAAGTCAAATCAGGTTTATTGGCAGTGAAGCTGTATGACGCATGTACATATTTGTGCAAGCATTCGTCACAGTGAACTCAGGAATGATGCCACGGCTCAGACATTTTATCCATTATAAGTTGGGATGTCAGCACTCATCACATCTCAAGCCTTTCAGCGCTTTACACCACCAAGAGTTTCAGTATGTGCTTTCAATTATAGTTTGACAAAGGAGATTTCTTAAATGGAGTCATTTAAACCTGATCCATACCCTCTACAGATTCACTTAGGACAACAGAATTAATACCCAATTAAACTGGAGGGGATTAAGTGTGAACACAAGCTGCACCCGAACAGAAGCTGACACTTTATCGTACAGTTTACATTACAGTCTGGAACATTTCTGGAACAATGTCAATGTTGAGTTGTTAGCTTATAAGCATATTTTATATGCCATTATGGAGACAAGTGGCAAATCTATTCTACATATGTGCATTATGCTAATATATAGAGGTATAGTTTAATGTACCAGAACATTAGGTAAAACGGTTGTACATAGTTATATATATATATTTTAAAAATAATAGTATACTTTCAGTACATTAATCATAAGTGCAAGACGCATACCAAGTACACTTAAATTAATATATATACTCCAGTGTACTTTTTCTCCTGGCACAACATGGCTAGCAAAGCGAAACAGTTTCATTGTTCAGTGTGGGAAGTGTATAAGTGTATTTGGTACATGTTTTAGAACAAGGAAGACCTTGGGTTTTTTTTTTTGCTGAGCATATCGAGACAGGTTTAAAGAGACTTCCATAACAAATATTAAACATTAGCTTGCTGGTAACAACTTAGTTTAAGGCCAGCAGGTCTGATGCAATGTCTGGACACTTCCAGTAATTCATAGCAGTTATGTTCTGTGTTTTATGTGTGGAAATGCTATTAAGAACACAAATTTGGTCATTTGGTCATTCAAATGGGTAAATAATAACACAAATGCATCCAATAATTTGCACATAGGAGCTGCTTTAGTATGTAAGAAATGGGAAATTCCATAGTTTTGGTCGAGACCAAAATGTAAATCCCTAGTTTAAAAATGCCAGGTCCATAATAAGCCTGAGTACTAAAGTACTGCTTCATATCAAGAAAGATGTGCAAGATAAATGTACTAAAAGGATCAGCAAGTAGCTGTTTTATGTCGAGGACAATCCAACTAGGCTAATGTAGGCACAGTTTTGTTGCTAATTCAAAAGAAAGATGCTGTAGCTTTTGTTTAAATTAACAGCCTTACAGTCACTACCGTATATGATATTATGTATTATATGCGTTAAAGTGGCAAAAACTATACAAACTAAATTGGAGACCATTTTCTAGCCAATGCTAAGATTTCAGCCTTATGGCTCTCAGGGAAAGAGCACGCAAGTTGCTGTTTAAGTTTAGCGAAAGCAGCAAAGGCAAGCTTTCCTGCCTCTGAAACCAGTCGAGTTGAGTGGATGGAACTGATCATCGTGACTGCAAATGAAAAAGTGTTCCGAGGACATGTCTTCTGCGGATGTGAGTGAATGATCTGCTATTGTCATCATATCATCAGTATAATGTTGGTGTTGAGCTGAACATTGAGCCAAACATGTGACACTGATATTCAAAGACTTTTAAGGATTATGCCAGCTTTATAGTGGGACCTTCAGGACCTCCTGTAATCCTTACAGTGCAGTTTAAACTGAAAAGTAAAAATTAAAAAGGTGGCAGAATGTGACCAAACTATAACACGCAGGACACACATACATACCATGGAGATGAATCAGGGATGCTGATAATTACACTTATGCGCTATGCTTCGTCATACAGTCACAGATTTCATGTTTTTAGGTGACCATTCACCCTGGGGGGAACAAAATAAAAGCACAGCCGCACACACACCAGCTTTATTAGGTGCCAAACCGCATGACAGACACATTTTATATTCCCAGCGGAGTCGTCGAAAGCAGAGAGTAGCAGTAGCAGGTGAGTTTTGGCAGTCTGGTCTGGGCTCAGTAATATGTAGCTGTCACACTTTCAAAGGGAAGCAGGCGGAGGCAGGGAGGAGCTCGAGTGTGTATCGCTCTGTCTTTTGCGGGAATTTTCTCAGATCCATGAAACGAGCGAGTGTGTGCGTGCTCCTGTCGGAGCTCCGATTCGCCTGAGAGGATTCGCGGATCTCGGGTTACGCCAAGAGCCGTCAATCACCTCCGCATGGAGTGAGTGCGCATGAGAGAGAGAAACTCGACGACCACTCAGAGCCACTCAGCATGGTGGAGTTTGTGTATGGTGGAGTGTGGTATTAGCCGTGATGAATTCACAATGCTAGCTTTGTGACAATGTGGAAAAAATGAGTCAACTGACCATTAAACCTCATCCAAGATCAGATTTCCCACACTCAACTAATGACCTCTTTGGTCCACCCGTAAATGCATAACCCGTTGTTGCTACTGTTGTGTGCTTGGAGACAATCATTTTGACCCATTTCCCTCATCTTAAAAAAATAGTTGCCACCTAAAAGAATTGTGAGATAGCAGAGCTATTGAAAATATTCCCACACAGTTTCTGCAGGTTTTGCACTAGGGGTGGAGGTGGAGGTGGACTGGGCATAGGTGCTGCTTGAAGGAATGGCTCGATCAAAAATGAAAAAAATGATCAGCAACCCGTCAGCATTACCAACTAGTCCTATAAGCCATACGCTCTTCTTTCTGCACACTCTTGACTATAAAAGCTCCTACAATAATGATCTAATACACAAACCACAACAGCGTTTGACCTCTCACAGCCATGTTAACCACTCTTTTTAGATGTGCGACTCCTTTCTCTTGCTGCAACGATCTATTTGCTTTCTGACAGAAAAAAACAGCACAACATTCAATAGGTTTCCCCTCATCTTCCTCTCCAATCAATCTGCTACAGACTGGCTGCAGGAAAAACTCCACATCACTTAGAAATGGCAGGGTTTAGCTGCTTAGCCTGAATGGGAAGGGCTAAATGACTGTAAGCTGAATGGTTGGGGTTAAAATCGTAGACTAGTTGGGTGGGGATTGGCTGTTGTTGACCGAATGGGTGGATTAAAGTGTTGTAGACTGGATGCATAAGGTTAAACTGTTGTAGACTGAATAGATGGGGAATCACACCCATAGACTAAATGGGTGTGGTTAACATGTTGTAGGCTAAATGGGTATGGTTAAACTGTTGTAGGTTGAAAGGCTCTTTTGGACCAAATGAGTGGATCTGTTATCGACCTATTGGGTGGGGATCAACTGTTTTATGCTAAATGGTTGTGAATTCTGAAGAGGTGGGGATAAACTATTGTAGACTGAAAGGGTGGTGTTAGACTGCTATTAATTGAATGGGCAGGGATAAACTGTCATATACAGAATAGGTGGGGATTAACTGTTGTATGATGAATGGGTGGTGATAAACCATTGTAGACTGAACAGATGAGGTAAGCTGTTGTATGCTGAATGGATGGGGTTAAACTGCTGTAGACTGAAAGGGCAGGGATAGACTTTGAAACGGGAACTATGTCAGATCCACAAAACAAGCATGTCCAATCAGATATATGATCAACTGTGGAGGGCGTATTGTTCTAATTTGAGCAGGAACTCTTTCAGATCCACAAAACAAGTGTCCAGTGTGCCTGAGAGGATATACAAATATTGGGTTACTCCAGAAGCCGTCAATCTCCTCTGCCCGAAGAGAGAGAGAGAGAAACTCGCCCACCACTCAGAGCCACTTAGAGCCCACTATATCTAACTCAGTAGCAAAAAACGACACCATTTGTGTATTGATCAAGCAATGGGAAGCTGTAGAGAGTCAATGTGAGCGTAAAAGCGTTTGAAAAACTACAAGCCGGATTGAGCGTTGCTTACTTTGAACACTTTTTCCACTCGCTCTCTGCACCCACCCCCAAACCTCCTCCACTTACAACTCCTAATAATCGCATTTCTGTGAAGTGTTGAAAAATGCTTTTGATTACACGGTTCAGACTGAAGGGGGATGAGGTGCTGCTGTCTTCTGCCTCCTCTTGCTCTTTTCTTCTCAAACAAGGTTTCTATCTGACCCAGAAAGCCTCTGAGCTACTGATAAAAAACCAATGGAGCCTGTAAACTTCTCAGCGGCTACCATTCCAACCGTCAAGATGCGCAAAAATGACTGTGTTTGTGCTTCCACTTGATGAACCACTACAGTGACCACTGTTACCAGTTTCATCCAGAAGGCCACAACAGATTCTTGACCAGAATGCACATATTCTGTTTTTTTTTCTGTTTATTCCTTTATCTTCTTTTGTGTATGGATCTCTCCAGCAGCCTATGCTTTGAAAACAGCATTCCAGTAAGGGACTGTTTTAATACAACGGTTAGTACAGGTTTAGAGTATGAGTAATGTTAAAAAAGATTAATAAAGATAAAACAATTCATTTATTCTAATTCTGTTTATTCTTGCTGGGTTTATCATTTCATTATTCATTATTAATTACATAAATTTTTTAAATTTTTACAACTTATTTTTACAACTTTATGCTCTGTTGTTATACTGCTGTTTAATATTGACGACAAAGCAAAATATATTATATTATAATACTTTGTCACAGTATGTAATATGCATCACAATTTTTAGGTTTTCTGAGATTTAATAATTTGTAGATGGCCACATATAAGATTCAATAAATAATAAATAAATAAATAAATGACCCTACAACATTTTTATACAGTGTTTTACAAACTGCACTGAACTATATGGATAGTGCATATTGCTATAAACATATAGCAAGTTAGTGTTTTTCGTGAGTACTTACGATATCTAGGATGTTCAGGCAACATAGTTGTATTTTATCACGATACCAATAATATATCATATTGCCCACCACTATACTGCACTACACTATCATACTAAACAACAGTATACTACAGTATAGTATACCATACTACACTGTACTATATTGCCATTGTTTATTCTACTTTGACTATGCACTATTTGGACTCTTCAGTTCAAACACTTTAGACAGCAAAATTGGTTATATAGAGTATAAATAGTGTAAAACCCCTTAAAGTTCTATATCAGCTGTGTTATAAGGTACTTTGAAAAACTAGAACACTGTTCAAATCTCATATTACATTTAAACATTGGTGGAATTCAAATATGAACAGTTACCATTTTAATCATATATCAAATTTCTATATAGCACACTACATTCAGCATCCAAGTTATTCTTGCTATGGGAAAAAAAAAAACTTAAATGTAAAATTGTTCATAGAACTGGTCATAGGCAAAAACTGCAATATTGATTTAAAAAATTGCAATTGATATATTTTTCCCAAATCGATCACAGACTGTCGTATTATGTACTTAGCCACGGAGATCCATTTCTGCCAGATTGCTGTGGAGAAGCGCCTCCCCTGGCCCACTTTTAACACGACCCAGCATACACGCTGTGACAAGACCAGAGAGAGAGGGAGAGAGTGAGAGAGAGTGGGAGAGAGGGAAAGGGAGCGAGGGAGAGAGAGAGAGCGCTCATGCGAAAGAGAGAGGGTGCTGGACAGTCAGCACTAAATACAAAAAAGGATAAAAATCACTCCTGACAGTGTCAGATGGCCGTTTCAGCACTGCAGCTAACTGGGGTGAGTCCACACAGACATTAAAGGACTCATATCCTACACTTTCTCATTCGTCATTTTCTCCTAAACTCCACTTTTGGCATTTTTGTTGTTTTGTGTATTAAAAAAAAGGAAATTGTGCTTCTGTGCTTTTTATTCAGTTCCACACGTGTAAATGGCATCTGTTTTTATTGATTAATAGGTATTGTGGCTGCAAACTGCTCAGGGACTTAGAGAAACACTGCAATGGAATGTTTCACTGGAATGCTGCCATGAGGTACTTGCATACTGACAGCCAGGAACAGCACAATATTTAGACGTTCCTCCAACTCCAAAAATTCTGCTACAACACTCCACAGTGTGTCAGTGGGAATGAAAGGGTCTGAACTGCTGTACGCTCAAATCCTGGCCATCTGTAAATTCTTTGTTGTGACATCACAACCATGGTAAATTCAAAAAAGGTTTTTATTTGCAGCTTTATCCACATATGGACTGTTTGGAATGGCACATTATAAAACGTGAACAATGTTTACACGTTACATCAAACTTTCATTTTTAAAAAAAGCAAGGAAATTTTGTCCTGCTACGATGTGGACCCTTTAAAGCTGGCATCCATCCATCTTTTGTGTGGTAAAGACAAAAAACACACACACACACAACTCACACACCCGACTTTTTATTCTAAAGTTAAAAATAGACAAGTAATCAGGCAGATTCGTGATATAAAACACCTTCCTTTCATCTATTCCATAAGAGAACTCGGCCTGAGTCTGCTGGGAATTTTTGGAGGTGCTTCCTCTTCGTCTTCCAGCTCTACTTTATTTTACACTCCGCCAAATTAAATAATTCCTTAGAGTCCATTGTTTAGCTCCGACACTGAACAGATTGGAGCAATTTGCCATGGACGAACATGGTCTCCAACAGAATCGTTTTAATACGAAGGCTGTTTTGATTAACTAAAATCCTTGTTATTCCATAGTCACTAAAGTTTGGAGCAATTTAGCATGTGCAGAATCGTTTTAATACGGACTGCATCTATTCATGCATTCCTAATAAATATCCCTAATAAGACCTTAATAAAAAAAACTCTGTCAAAAGCACTGAGGGCAGTGACTGCAACGCAAGTAGAAAGCCACGTTCAAAAGTTCTCACTAAATTGTAAGCCCATAGTCTTTAAAGTTCTTTAGGAGTGCAGAATTTTGATCATTATGAATTTTTATTACTATTTATGTATTAATTCAGAATAATGCTGCTCATGGAGGTTATACAATTATTATTAATTGTGTTTTTCCTTAAGAAAAGCTGTTTATTACAAAGTCATTACTTTTGCATGTGAACACAAACAATAGAAAGCATCTGTCTACAACCCCATGCTCACTCTTATTTGCTGCCAAAGTGTTCATATTTTATCTTTGTCAAGATATAACACCTCATTACACCTCATACACCTCATGCCCTTACAAAATAGACATGGGGCAATGCAACATTTATCAGGCTCAAATATGTGCTATATAAAAACATTCAAATTCATCCCAAAGTGCTTGAAGGTAGAAAAGCAGGTACACTGTTCCATGGGTCACTTGAGGAGGCTTTATATCCCTCTAGCCAGTGCTTAGACATAGTGACCTTCGGCAGATCCAGAGCATTCAATTTTACTAGGAATGTTATTTTAAGGAGATTAAACAAGCTACATGCAGTTAATTGAACTCCTGTGCCAGCAAGTGCACCTTGAAGTAGCTCAATTCACCAATTACAAGAGAGTGTATATGTCTCAGTGAGTGGATGGTTGAATGACAATGTTCAGACAAAGAGAACACAAGGAAAACTGAAAAATCAGCATTTCCTGCATCAATGACAACCTCACAGACAAACTCAATACCTTCCACGCAAGATTCAATAGCCCAAACAACAAAACCCAGAATACGCAGGATAGATTTTTCTATCGGGTTACCAGGCCAGGTGTATACAGAACACTGTAACTTGAGTACTGCATTGACCCATAGAACCAAGATATATATTTCTTATATTATATGAAAGTAATTACAGAATTAATGACATACAATTGTATTGTATTTACTTCCAGTATTTTCTGATTTTCTTCTAATCTCTACCTCTAAATTAGTATCAGCAAAATGTAAACAAAATATAAATCATTGTTTTTCCTTCTTTAAATTAAGACTTCACACACAACACTAGCATTTCATATTCAAGTACAAATCACCATGCAATATCTATTACTACAACAGGGGCTACTAGAACCATCCTACGACGGTACAACAACCAATGCTTCTAGTGCTTTATAGGAGTATGACAACAGGAACTACAAAAATAACAGGTACCACAACAAGTAACAACAACAAGAACTATAAAAGATTATACCATAACAGAATGTAAATCAGGAAGTACACTGGAAAGTAGAAGGGATAATAACAGGAAACACAACATGTAATCCAGTACTAGAACAGGTAGCACAACCACATACTAAAGAGTTACTTCAACGGGAGCTAAAATACTACATGCTACATCAGGCAACTCTACAACAGACACAGCTGCTTCTACTGAATAAGTGGCATAAGCGCTTGCCACGAAGCTACCAAGAAAACCTTTAGTATCCATTAGTTACCGTTATGTTGCAAAATATGATGTCATAATGAGGGGTTAATCATGTCTACTGAAAAGAGAAGATGATTGGATAAAGATGACAGTTAAAAGATAAGGGGACACTTGGTTTGAGTTATGTTTGTTGGCTTCAGCAAAAGAATCACTCAATCAAGTAGTTAAGCAAAAAAAAGTTAGATTTACTTCATTTACACCACCTGTGATAATGACTGTTATCCTTTAGCCTCTAATTTTACAGTACGTCAGCTAGTTGGAATGTTGGAATAGAAAGCTGATTTTAATTATGATTATATACAAAATGCATGCATATAAACGTAAGGGTGACATTAAGACTGATAGCTGGAGGTCTATGAGCAAACCTTATTCTCGCGCTCATTTGTAAATCTATTTACAAGGTGTAGCTCATGACAGATCTTCCAAAAGAAATCCTGCTCAGGGTCCCCAAAATGCTACAGCCAGGCTTGTCAAACAGGTGCTACAACTGAACATTCCAGTCCAGGCTGACTTACTATCATTAAGCTTTTTCTTCATATTCTATGAACGGCCTGGAAAACCTGTATACCAGTTCCTCAACAGCAACATCTCTGACTCAATAGACCTTTTGCAGTGCACATATGGTTCAAATAGAGACGTGCATCATGCAGTAGTTCTCGCTCTATATGCTGCTCTCTAGCACTTGGGAAACTGTAACGCCTACGCTCACATGTTTTTTCTGAACTCAGCCCACCAAGATCATATAGAAACTCACCAAGCTTGGCCTGCCCAACTCCACAGGGAGTAAACACAGGCAGTAAAAAACCACTTCCCCATTAACCCTAAGTACAGGTGCATTTCAGTGGTGCTGATTTAACCAATAAACGTATGCCTCAGTTTGAGTAGCGACCCATGATATCCTCCCCTAACCTCATTCATGTTTCATAAGCCACTGTTTGTGTGCATATATATTTGATCATGTATTTATTTTGTAATAATTGTGTTACTTCTACTCGTGCCTTTTCAGTCATGTATTCACCTCTGCCATTTTCTTTTCTTCCAAATTGGCTCTGTGGTCAGGCTGAAATCAAAGACATAATGATCTGAAAGCAACCTAAATGGTCTCTGTGCTTTCATCAAGTTTGTCCTTCTGAACTGTCAGGTGCGCAGCATTTGAGCAGTATTTTGAGCTACATTTTCACAAAAAAGCCTTGACACTGTCTTCACACCCCATCATGCTGGAGCTCCATGGGGTCAGGCCAGTGTTTAAGAGGCGCAATTTACTGCCCTCCTGTTTAAGCCACAACTACGCAGTCAAAAACGCAGGCAAAGAGTTCAAACCGCTACGCTAACACGGCTAATGTGCTTGCAGAGCATGAAATGCAATCAGACTGTAGCGCTGGGAGGCTGCATAGACGTGAAAAGAGAAAGGCTGGAAGAGCCCATTACACTCCAACACGCCGCTTTTAATACACTCCAAACCTACTTACACATTTACACATCCACCGCTAACCTGCTAACCTGATTCTGCACCAATCAATAAACGCATGCTCTCCTGCAAGAGTAAAAGTGCTGCTCAAACACACAAACACAGTGTATTCCTGCTCTTTCTGAGCAGCACACCCGCAGACAGAGGACATATGTATAAAATGCTTCTGTTTCTGTAGTTTATTCAGTATTCATGGTTTATTCTTTTTGTACTCGTTGCTTGTGTATATCGCTGCTGATGGAACAAAACCATGTATCTTTATTTTTGTCATTTTTCACTAAAACTGACTAAAATTTAGTGTAGTATAGGTAGTATAAATATAACAGGATACAGGATATACAGGATAACAGGATATAACAATACTAATGAAGCTGAAGGTGGAGGATGAGAGAGAGACAGAGAGAGAGAGAGAGAGAGAGAGAGAGAGAGAGAGAGAGAGAGAGAGAGAGAGAGAGAGAGAGAGAGAGAGAGAGAGAGAGAGAGAGAGAGAGAGAGAGAGAGAGAGAGAGAGAGAGAGAGAGAGAAAGAGAGGTAGTAAATGAGAGAGTAAGAAAGAGAGAGGGTAGACAGAAAAACATGGAAGGGTGGAAGTGGGAGGGAGAGAGAAAAAAGTTTTCTATTATCTCTGTGATCCAGTTCCCTATATTGCCAGCACCTGCAGTCAGAGGAGCAGACCTATAGGCACCTGCCCTACATCTCTCTCTCGCTCTCTCCCTTTTACACTCCCTCTATCTTTCTGTCTGTTCCTGACCTGTCAGCTTTGGCCGGATAAATAGGAGAGAAAGAAAGAGAACAAAAAAGGGAGAGACAGAGCAAGCAAACAAAAGAGGAAGAGGGAAAGAGATAGACTATCATCACCTGACCATCTTCATCGTCAATTTCATCAGACTGTCAAAATCTAATTCTTTGTCTTCCTTCTGCTGCAGATGGACATAGATGGACACTCAGAGGGTTTGAATATATATATATATTAGTGCTCTTAGCGGCAATGTAACGCTTGGTAACGTTATCATTACCTGGAACTGTAAAGAATCCACTGGGTTGTGTTTCTGTACGTGTTGTTGTGAATTGTGAATTCTCAGTAGCATTATATTTAACTGTAAGTGTCAGCAAAGATAGGGAAATTACAGGCAAAGACTTAGCTTGAGCTTTCCAGCTTTATTTCTCTTTATTTTAGGGAGAAAAACTGCTTTGTGTCCTACAATCCACCCCTATATTTTCACGGAGACAAACAACTTGAATTTGGACTTGCTGATGATTTGAACAGATAGACACTAATACAAAATTCTCACCCACCATATCGCCCCAGCTCCCCTCTCCCCAAGTAATTAATGCACTTCTACTTATTCTCTATAAGCTGCTATATGATTAGAACAGAGCTGGAATATTACACAGTGCTGGGTCTCTGAGCGTACAGTGTGAATTATTCTAACTGAATAGTACAGCAGTTGGAGATGAACCCAGTTCCAATCACACACACAATGGCCTCAGCTGAGCCTCAGCTGAGCCTCAGCTTCACTGGGGCTGCGGCAGATAAAACTCAACGGGATACTAACAAAAGCCGCTGAACTCTCCGCCATTCCACGTTCTCTGAGAAACACCAGGGATTCCACTCATTCTACACTTTACACAATGAGTAGTGCATTACAGTTCCAGAGCCAGATCATACTCTGCATTGCATATGGATCAGGAAGAACTGTAATGTTTGTGTTTCCATCAATATGTCAGGCATGTATTCAGTTACTTTACTGCTTAAAAGTTGTTCTAGGAAACAACCGTTATACTATTAATTGTGGTATTTCTTAATAATAATGTAAACTTGAACTTCATGTAATAAAAATAAAGAAACTTGTTAATTAATATAACACATTTTATTTAGTTTGCACACCACAGACTGATCACAGTCACAATCATATTAATTATATTGTAGCTTTATTCTGCATGTTATTTTTTGTAGCTATATTATAAATATTAATTACATACTTAATAAATGTATTGACTTCACTCTGAATATTACTATTATTATTACCATTATTATACTTTTATTATGTCCTACTATAATTTCATTTTTCTGCATTTTTTTATTTAACACACTGTAACTTTATTCATAGCTTTAACTTTATTAACATTCATTTTATATGATAACTATATTAATACATTATTAATATTTCTCTATTCTATCTATTAATCTGATCTATTAATCGTTTCGCTTCACCTGCTTTTGTATTAGTGAACACTGTGATTCTATTCTTTTGTACACTACTATATTTGGTATTACACTTATGTATGTATTATATTTTGATTTATGTATGTATTGTATTTCCTTCATATCACCATTGGATTTTCTGTGAAACAGACGGCCAGCAGAGACGCCATTAACAGTAATTACTGTATAATCAGAAGCTAGAATATTATTTAAGTAAAAAAAGAAAAAACACTCCAGTATGCGAGGGATGAGTTTCTCAATACACGTCAAAAGCATAAAAAGCCCTACAGTGTCAAGGTCAAGTACAAGCTCCGTAGGACTGTGGGAGGCAGAAGTATCACCACCCGTGAAAGATAATTATTTTCTTTGAATTAGGGCTCGACGGCACTACGGCGTCAAGACTCATTAACGGTAATGCTCAGCTGAAGATGGGTCAGGCTAAGCAGAATAAGAGGCAGCGGAGGAAGAAGCGCAGAACACAAACAGCCCATACTCTCACCTCCGGTGAATTATTCAGAAAACCATTCACAACTGATTCAGTTCAACATCTCTTCTGGTCCTTGAGTTCACTAATCTGAATTCGTCTGTCAAACGCATCAAACCGTATGGATGAAAAGTAATGATGTCTTTCTGGTCACATGGCACTACTGATTACTTATAATGACAAAACAACAGAAAATCAGAATTTGATTAGGTATAAAATATGCAAATGAGAGGTAAACAATCAAACAGATAATGTTAAATGTTTGTCCAAGGTCAAACTATACACTTTCTCTAATTTCCCGAATACTGTTTTTGTAATCCAAGTTAGTAATTGGCCCTGAGGTTGGAGATTGAAATCCCAATCTCCAGGCTAGTGCGTGCATCACAGTGTATACATCGCAGATGTATTGTTAAGTAGTTTTAAAGAGGAGAAATGTTAATATCAGGCTGTTGTAGGTTCATTCCCACAAGGGTTTTTATGTTAAAGAGCCTGCATAATGGCAGAGTGGTGGGGTTTCCTGAGTAGGGCAAAGCGCTGTGTGGTTAGCTATTAATTCTGGAAAGGCAGTGTTATAAACATAGCAGTGTTATGGACCATAACCTGAAGTCCATAGAGTTTCTCCTGAGAACTCTAAAGGCTAAAGTATTTTGAAGTGCGCCTTTAGCTTTGCCTACATTTAGCCCCCAAAAAAGAACGTCTGAATCCCATAATTAAATACCTACCCAATGAACACATATCTGAGTACTCAAATATTTGGTTAAGCTCCTAAACATTTTATCACATTCTGCCCTACAGCTACAAGGCTACTGAATCATTGTGCAAACTGCATGCCTGAAACATGAAATACTTTCTTCAAAGACGAAGGTGCAGATGCAATTCAGGCAAGAATGTTGCTACAGTTGGTTGCTTACTTTTGTCTATTTGCATATGTAACAGTACATCAGAAACCACGTTAGCAAGTCCTTTGATCAAATAAAAGTTTGATAGTCCAGGTATGCAGTGTGTCATGCTCATTGGTGGAGCAAAAGCTTCCATTGCTTGTTAGCTACATTAGCCTTGTAGCTTTACTGCACATATAAAGAAGAAGCTCAGTGGCCTACCATGCTCTGGTTGATGAAGTCCATTTAGGGCAATCGGGCGCATTCCATTTTTTTTGCTGAACTATCACTTTAAACGTGCCAGATGTGCTACCAAAGAAGACGAACTTGAAGTGACATAAAGGCAGCTGGTCCCTCAGGAGCGTCTCCGTTCAGAGCTTAACAAAACCTAAAGCGGTGCTCCTGCACTTCCCATCAGTTCAGAAGTTCCATTATGACGGCTGCGAGTGGAGCTGAGCGGTGCATTATTGATAACTTCCCCAAAGGTAAAGATGTACCGCTCTGATGTGACTCAGCTGGGAGACTTGTTTGTCCAGAGTACATGTAACGCCCCTCAGCGACCTCAGAGAAACCTAATTCGGATGTTTCTTTACAACAACTCTATCAAGCTAATATTCATCTCAACTACAAACATATCTCCGGATTCTGGGGTTTAGATGTAATTTGATTTTCAGGTTTTGTATTAAAAAGGTCTGTCAGGCTGCCTTACAGAAAGACTTCAGGTTGCCTCCAGGTTTTCCATACACTTACTCTTCTATCCATATGTTGTATAGCTGTATATATATATATAGTGTTACCGCAAGGGAATATGGGACTACGCACACCTAAGATTTTTACTTACATAAATCTTAAATGTGGCATGCCAATTAACATGATTTGATTTAATTTGATATTCTATTCTATTCTATTCTATTCTATTCTCTGTTTTATTTAATGTTTCTGAAGCATTTCTGGGAGATCATGGTGTTTGAGGCTGTAAGGACAACAATCTTACCAGCACAAACCTCTTAATAAAGTACAGTGCTTAAAAGGACATGTGAACATGGCTTCATAAAGGCTGCTTAAAAAATTCTGTTATTGTTGAGTGACCTCCATTCCTCTATAAAACCCAACCGAACAAATAACTGCTTGGTGAGCACCACTG